>JBAMHW010000004.1:18518999-18584490 GCA_037177495.1 Rhadinocentrus ornatus
GGAGCTGTCAACTGATCACCACCTGGTGGTGAGTTGGCTCATATGGTGGGGGAGGATGCCGGTCAGGCCTGGCAGGCCCAAGCGTGTTGTGAGGGTCTGCCGGGAACATCTGGCGGAGTCCCCTATCAGAAAGAGTTTCACTCCCATCTCCGGCAGAGCTTCAACCATGTCCCGGGTGAGGCGGGGCACATTGAGTCGGAGTGGGCTGTGTTCATGCCTCTATTGTTGAGACGGCCAGCTGCAGCTGTGGCCACTAAGTCGTCGGTTCCTGTCGTGGCGGTAACCCCCGAACACATTGGTGGACACCAGCAGTGAGGGATGCCATCAAGCTATAGGAGTCCTATCGGGCCTTTTTGACCTGTGGGACTCCAGAGGCAACTGATGGGTATCGGCGGGCTAAGCGGAACGCAGCTTCGGCGGCCACTGAAGGCCTTATCGGGCCGTGATCTTCAGCTCTCACTGGAGAGGCTGGGATGAAAATCAGCACCTCCAAATCCGCGACCATGGTCCTCAGCTGGAAAAGGGTGGAGTGCCTTCTCTGGGTCGGCAATGGGGTCCTGCCCCAATTGGAGGAGTTCTCGGGGTCTTGTTCACGAGTGAGGGAAGGATGGAGCGGGAAATCGACAGGCAGATAGGTGCAGCGTCTGCAGTGATGTGGACTCTGCATCAGTCTCTCGTGGTGAAGAGGGAGCTGAGCCATAAAGGCAAAAACACTCGGATTGCTAAAATGGTTTTTGTTACTATTTGAATAAGTTTGTCAAAGCTTGGTCTACAGTTTGCACACCGCAATGGTTATCACAAGAATGCGGGCACTATAGATTACTCAATAAGATGATTCAGCCGTGACGGTCATTCTTAGTAATGTTCAAGAAGCAACAAGAATAATTAAGCAACAATATTACTATTTGGATTGGTTTATTTATTTATTTATTTATTTTTTTGTGCCCGTGCCTTGCGATTTGCAGATGTCTTAATTTTGTTTAGTGCTGTTTCTACACTGAATGGAGCAACTGTCTCAGTTACATTGGCTATGTGAAACAGAGCATGACATAAGTGTCTTCAATCTCTGGTGTGGCTGCTAGACAGCTGGTTAAGTAGTGTATGCTTTTATAGGCTTATTCAAGGTTGTAATGCACGAGGTAGTGTGCCATATCGCAACCAACCACAATATTAAAACTACCTGCCTAATATTTTTGGATATCTGACTGATCCTTGCCATAAGTGCTTTAAATCTATAACACTCTGTATCTTTAAATCTCTATAACTTCTATATTTCAGTACAATACAGCAAAGATAATGGAATGTTGTAATTGTACTATCCAGAAGATTTAATTATCTTAAACCACCTATATTACTTCTTCACAAGCTGTGTTTAGGTGTAGTGTGGTGGACTAGTTTTTAAAGTGCAGCCAGTGGAAAGAATGTAAAACAATATACCTCAGAGTCAAGAATCTATGGCAATGTCAAAGACAGAAACTACACTTGTACTCTTCACTGGTGTTTTTTTTATAGTACGATCATGTTGTAACTGTAAGATTGTTCTCATGGAAAAAATATTTTCTGCTTTTAAAGAGAAAAGATCTTATGTTTTTTTAAGCCCATGCATAGGGCATACAACATACAGTTGTAGATAAGTGTCTGCTGTATATGCTGTTTGTACTAATGCATGGCAATTTTAACAAGGATTAATTGCAATAAAGGAGGCATAATTGGCTTTTTTCATAAGCATGCATTGATCAAAACAACAAGAGATGACAACAACTGCCTTTTCTTACATAAATTTACAGCTGTATTTAAACAACCCCCCCCCCCCACACACACACACACACACTCTTTCTGCCTCATATATATATACACAAATTTGAATTTGAGCACATTATTTTAAGTAATGATAAACAACCTGAGAGCCCAGACCACACACCACAGTGACAGAACAATTTGATCTGCCAGCCTTACTCAGACACGTACATTTATGCACAATTGATCGGTTTTGTATTTGTTTTAGCCACAATTTTGGACTGCCCAAGCTTTTCAAACTTGCATGGCATAATGTAATGGCAGCTAGTTGGTTATTAACACCATTGAAACCTCACATCATAATTCCTCTGTCAAAAATTGGCTACATAAGCTCTGGACAACCCAGTCTCTCCATTCCACTGTGTTTTCTAAGTTTTTAGTTGCCAACATTAAGAACTGTTGTGTTTGGCCAATATTTCACTGATGTTACTGGTGGTGTATTGATGTGACACTTGATCGGAAATAAAAATTTCTAACTTTCCACTGTTAAAGAAGTGAAACTGTAAATATGAACAGCTCAGTGAATGTCTTCTTGTAAATTTTAGGGTTGTTTTTATTTTTTTTATTTTAATTTTATTTTTTTGTTACAGAGGAAAAAGTTTGTCTTTGCCTTTGTTTTGCAATTTGAGAATTTCTGTTCTATGTTGTTGTTGATAAATCAGTTGCACATTATGGAGTTGATGAATTTGGACTAAAAAGCCTCCTATGGGGAGAATAAAACCATCACAGCTCATCACAGCTGAAAAACATCCAACTTAGGATTAGGTTTTGATTTGATTCTGTCTATTTTGAGTTAAGGGGCCACAGCTTTAACCAGTGGTTGTTGTGCATCTAAATTAAAGTATAATGCAGAGGTTGGCAAGCTATTTTACTCGAGAACCCCCTACATGCATAAACTAAAAAGCTATGGACCCCCTGACCCACCTGGTGCTGAAACCATAGTTGGTTTTATGTTTCAAAAGTAAGATTCTCATAATAAATAATGTTCTGGCTAAGTCCCGATAAAGCCAAAGTTAAACTAGCAACATATAGCCTTAATTTTTTTCCTAAAAGAGAGACAATGTGTGGACATTATTTACAATGGCTCTTGATGTTCAAAGATGCAGGGACCCCCTTTGCTCTTTGGGGGACCCCATAGGTTTAAACTGACACAGCAATAATCAATTAGTTCTCAGTTAACCATTAATTATAAGACATTATTATTGTCTTTTATAAATAAATGTATTTTTTTTTTAAGGGAAAATGCATTTTAGCTGTTTTCACAATGTACCCAGCCTATGTGCAAATTTGCTCCGCTTCACCTTACTTCAAAAACTGGATCTTCACTGGTCCACAAGCACATTTCCTGTCCTTTACTTGAAGCACTTGCATGTCACTTAGGCTTCTTCTGTACAGTGTTCACACTTAGATGTTTGAAAATGGTAAAACCGGAAAATGATATGCCACCATACTAAGACCTGATTCACTATGTGAGTGCATCTGTGTTTCTATGTTTGGTATGTTTCTATGTTAGGGGCGATGTGGCTCGTGGGTAGAGTGGTTGTCTTGTAGCCCGAGGGTTGCCGGTTCGATCCTCGGTCTGTCGAGCTCATTTCAAGGTGATGGGTCATGGTTAGCGCCTTGCATGGCAGCTTCCACAATCAGTGTGTGTGTGAATGGGTGAATGTGATGTATAATGTAAAGCGCTACATAAAAACAGACCATTTGCCATTTATATTTAAAAAAATATGAAATGAATGTTTGACTTGGGAGTATATTATTGGCTTAAGAAAAAAAAAGAGCAAAAATTAGATGATAAATTTTAATTTTATAATTAAAATCATAATAATAATTAAAATTATAACTGTTCCCCATTTAATTTTGAGAGGCCTTGACCATAAGTGGGATTTAAAGGTGTGGGTTGCTATTGCTTATGAGGATGTGGGATCGATCACTAACTTCCTCACTTTACATACCAAAGATTTCCTGGCGAAGATACTGAACTCTACATTTCCCCCAGTGTGTTCCCACTCATAAACTCCACTATGTTAAAGCATCTGATAAATTATTGTAATACAACGGAACATTACATTTACACAGTGTTGATTTGGCAGTAGTTGAAAATGAGCTCTTGGCTTTTAACTTTCTCTGTAATTCAAATCTACTCACTCTCTGCATCTTGTATATGTAAGGTACCAGTAAGAAACAATCTTGTTGTTAAGTCACTGATCAGTGGGTCCATATTTATTGACTTCTCTGGTCCTGCATTTACATTGTGAAAATGTGGTGGAAGACAAATTGGATGTTCTTTTATCCTGAGTGAAATTATAATCTGTGAAGACTGGCAAAATGTAATGCATGCTGTCTCTATGGGAGAATGCAAAAGATTTAATGTCATAGTTTCCATGGTTCTTGGATTTCATTGTTTATTTATTGTGAAGATATTTCTAGAAAAAGAAAAAACTGTTGGTACAAATGAAAACAACAGCAGTTTGTATCAAGTTTTTTAGATCATCTTGTGATGCCAGTTATATACCTCCATCAGAGACACCTGACATGCTTTTCTTGGCTGCAATACAAATTAAAACAAGTAAAAATTTTCCATTTTGATCCTGAATAAAATGTCTTTTTAACTTTAATTTTCAGGTGGAGAAGGAGCGAAGAAAAGATGGTCTTCCACTAGAGGACAGGTAAGCAGTTTTCTTTGTTGACCGCCAGTGGGACCCACAAAGTCTATGAACTTGATTAAAGATTTTCAGTTAGGTTTTACCACTCTTTTAGAAAAATAAAAAAATCAGCATGCAAATATATACTGTAGCTCAGTTGAATAGAATTGATCTTTATCTGTAGGGTGCCATATTTTTGTATTCAGGCACAGGGCATATTTTGGGTATAAAAAGCAAATATATTTAAAAAAAAAACCTTTCAGATATCTTCCTCTGTGTGCAGGCTGTCTTGTTTATGTTAGGGAGTGAGGGACCGTGTGATGGAGAGTTTGGGGGCCTGTGTTAAAGAGGCACAGAACCAAATTCCTGACTAATTTTAGAACTCCTTGAAAGAAAAAGGAGGAGAGGTCGGACTTTCTCTGGTGTTTTTGTTCCCTCAGAAAATTCTTAAGAAAAGTTTTTATAAGAATATCAATGGTTATTATTTAGAAGTGGGTGTCGGGGAATGCCTGCTCAGAAGTTACCATATTTCAAGCCTGTTAATGTTGAGTCATTTTAAAGTGACCCAAATTTGAGTTTTTAATTTTTAAGAAATTAAAGTGACATGGTTCTGT
Organism: Rhadinocentrus ornatus; assembly: GCA_037177495.1. Classification (NCBI taxonomy): domain Eukaryota; kingdom Metazoa; phylum Chordata; class Actinopteri; order Atheriniformes; family Melanotaeniidae; genus Rhadinocentrus; species Rhadinocentrus ornatus. Next base: position 18,524,056 of record JBAMHW010000004.1, read on the forward strand.
GTTTGAGATAAAGTTCAAAAAGTTTATATGTAGTCAACACTGGCTGACCACTTTGGGTATAGGGCTAATTTTAAATCCAGAGAGGTGTGAGGCCAAAGAGGCTTTACAGCTCTGGTTGACCCAAAGACACCAGAGCTCTTGGCTGTGAGACTTCTCGGGCCAGGGTTATCAGGCACTTACCAGGCCTGCCATCACCCTCTCCCAGCCTAAAGAGCAAAGCAGGCTGCAGATTCAGAAGTTAATATTTCCATCTGTTTCCAGTAATGTGTCAAAATGTCGTAGCCTCCCTACTTTAACTATTCTTTTTTTTCATTTTTTATTGTTATCTCGATCCCAGTCGTCTCCAGTGATCTTCTTCACAAAATTGCCTTATACAAACCTGTTCTTCCCGAGACTTTGTCATTGATAAAACTGGGATCTTTTTATTTTCACCCTTAATCTTATTGTGTTTGCTATCCTCAAACACATCTGTGAACAAAATTTAACCTAAACTCTAGTCTGTTGTTAACCTCTGCCCTAGAGCATAGCTGAGGTCACTGCTAACACTAACTTTATTTGTGTTTCATCCCAGAGATCAAATAGCACCAAACATAACTTTGTTATTTTTGTACTGTGCAGTGGCCTGAACTGTGGGACTTCACTGGTATACTTGCTGGGAAACTGGTGTTTTCTTCAAGGGGAAGCATTTTTTTTTTCATTTGCAGGGGAAACGAACAAAAAAAGTGACCATGACAAGCTAGATGCTAAAAGTGAAACCGGACCCTACTAACATAGGGCAGCATGATGTCCCTGTTTGCACTTTAATATTAAGTACATAGGTACTTAATATAGGTTTTTATTTGCATTATTTATTCTTTTGCATTTATCAACACATTGTTACAGTTTCCTAAAGGTAGTCTTTTTAATAGTGTTTTATTCTGTCTCATATTGGAGATATGTTTTTAATGAAATATGGCAGTGTGATGTCTAACACAGGATTTCAGACAACAGTGTCTGAAAAAACAAAATCTGTAAATTGCCTTTTCTACCGTTCATGGCTCTTCTACAGAGGTAGACAACCTCATTTCCGTTTTACAGTCGACCCCTCATATGCTAATCTACATGGTTTTTCCATTCTGAGCAACACTGTTTGAAGTTCACTTCTTGACAGGTTATGAATTAACAAACAATTTAACTATGGAAAGCCAGAGAGAGTACATTTTACATAACAAAGATGAGAATCCCCTCCCCTCTTTAAGGTACATCATAACTTGGCACATGAGGTTCTTCTTGTCCAGTCTTTTAATTTATTTTTAAACCATAGGCTCAATGTGAAACAGGAAGACAAAGAAGGAAATTGTAACACTTTAAAGCAACAAAAGCCAACTCAGTGTCACAGAGCAGTCCTGTTTTCTGGCTCTACGCATTTAACTTTCCCTTAATGTCTACATCACGTTGAAGCCTAAGCATAATCATAATTATAATAATATATGCTTACTTAATAAAAAATAATCACCTTTTAAAGGCAAAGACAACCCAAACCTGAATAAGAGTTATTTCTCTGGTTTTCTTTTACAGTTTGTAAATCAAAGACGTAGAAATGTAGAAATAGGAAAGAATCATCAAAGTGTCACTCCCTGTATATTTGTAACCAAATTTACATCAACCTAAATTATCTGTGTTAAAGAACTGTTATGGGAAGTGTCACTTGAAATAGTTATTGCTTAAAATTGTAATTGCCAATGTTGCTGTGCATGAGAGTGTAAAGTTTGCAGCATTCTCCTCTTCACAGAAAGTTTTCCGTAGACATACTTTCTTTCTAAGGAACTGAATTATGTTGTCTGATATTTTTTGAAACGCCATAGCATGTGCTTCAGACATAAAAAAAATGAGTAACAGCTGGTGGGCTGTGTGGCTGTGCAAATTCAGAAATGGCTGAATAAGCCTGTTAAGGACCTTTTTATTTTCTCTCAAAGCTGTACAGCTTCTTTTAGCTAACTTTCTGAAGTTGCTTTTCAGTGGGTTTACACTAGTGCTAGAGCAAATTCATCAACAAACAATGCTTCCTTAATTATTACAACATCAGTAACAGTTACATCAAGGCACTCTGAAATATGAATGCTTAAAGAGGTAGTGCACCTGACAATGTTTTTATTTATTTATTTATTTATTTATTAAACATTTTTTAGCTGTAAACATAGTATTACTTAATTGTGATGAAAACCACTTATACTGTTGATAAAAATTTATAAATTTCTTTAGAAAACTGGATTTTGTTGGTCCAAAAATGGCTCACAATGCCCCCTACAGTGTAAAATCAGGTTTTGTTTTTCGTGATGTAGAGCCATACTTGGTGTTTCTCTACGTCACGAGAAGATTTTAAGACTTCACAGCCCCCTCCCTGCAGATGCAAATAGGCGGGTCCTCGCCTAGCAGGCATAAAACCACGCGCCCACCATAACATGAACAGATGTGCAGATTTGCTAGTTTTATGTTTTTTTTCTGAATAAATATTCCTTCAACGGGACGGATTTGTGCTTTTGAAGGGTGTAAAAGTAACACCAGACTTTATTCTTTACCTGCTGATCTGGCGACAGACAGCAGCTCAAATCATGGCAGCAGCAACTGGCAGCGGCACTTCCTGCAGCTGCCACAACCTGCCACGAGTCTCCACAGCTTGCCAGAGTCTGCTGGAGCTGTTGACCGGCCAGTGAAACAGCGCTAACGGTTCAGACGATACAGTTCAGGACCACCTTGTTGATGTGTGGCTGAGGAGATTCAGGAGAGGGAAAGTCTTTCACCTCAAATACCGCTCTGTGGCGTCGGTGCTTTGTGAATCTCGCTTTCCCTCTTGCTACTGACCGCTGAGCTGCTGTCTGTCAATCATTTCTGCCTGTGTATTCTGACCCGCCCATTCTCCACCCTCTGTTAACCCCGCATCTCCCACCCCAACCCTTGCAGTTTCTGGCTTTTTTTTTATTTGGCAGTGGGTGAAGTTACGCAATATGTATTGGGTGTAGTTACTAAACATGTAGAAATGGACGCTTTATCTAGCGTCCATGGATCACACACACTGTTGAAAAGAAAACGGTTATTTTACAGTAGTGTTCAATAAAAATATACAGACAAAATGGCTGTTTTTCTGTTATTCCTTTTTTGTTTTGTTTTTTTAAAAATACTTTAGAGGTTTAGGGAATCTACAACATCTACATTGTCGCAAAAAGAAAATGGCGCAGGGTTGTAGGGCCTTCCTCTCTCTTTGAAGGGGGAAGAAATCTAAGGGTTTTTGATAAACAAATGATGATAATAATACCAAATAATAATAATTATGACGATGATAAAGATAATGATGATAATAAACTACATGTCTAAGGTAATAACCAGTGAATTCTAGTGATCATCAGCTCTAACGGTACCTAATATTTATGCTTTTTTTTCCCCCTCATGTTTATTTTCTGTCCAACAGCTCTTCTCCATATACTCGGGAGGATGGGAAGCTGCTGCATTTTCAGCCCCCAGTGTTGGAGTTTGGAACACAGTAAGTAAAATTCTCACTTTCCACTTTTTCCACTTCAATGGGTTGTTAAAAAGACAGTTATAGATGCTATTCATTTTGTTCTGAAAAGATGAAATCCTTGACTACATTCACAATTACAAAACAAGACAAAATGGACTAGAATTCACCACCTTTTTATCCCTGGTGATGTGGACAACCATAATGACGTAGGTATCAAACATTATGTTGAGACTGTGACATACACAAGGAAAAATATATCCAAAAGCAGTGAGCCTGTTATTTTTTAAAAACAAAAGACCTAACCAAGTATGGCCGCAAACTGTTGACACGTAGGATAGACCTCAGTCAGAAGGGTTAAGAAACTTAACTGTTTGCCTTCATAAACCTGTTGCTCCATTTTAAAGTAAGCAGTCAGAGGCATCATTTGTTTAGTCAGATTTTGTACCATATATTCAGAATGCAGAAAGCAGGCATCCCAAATCCCAACAGTATGAAAAATAGTTGCTTCAGGGAATTTAAACTCAAGAATAAAATTGGGACTGTGAGACTAGAGGTCCCACACATCATCTTGTGGTTTCCTTTGTGTGTAACAACTGTGGGAATAGTTGTATTTATACTGGTTAGCTCTACCAGTAGTTGTTATGCCCAAAAATGAGACTTGAGAAAAAATGTTTTGTATAAGCACAGCACTAGTTTTTATTAAACAACACATGCATATAGGAGGTAGCAAGATGGATAATAACTGCCAAGAATATATTTTACCCGAGTGTTTAGAAAAAGATTGCATTTTGATGTTGCTAGGAAAGAAAAAAATTTATAGACCACTCTATCTTCTGGGTTAAAGTATATTGAGCTTGCAGTGCAGTGGCCTAAACTGAAAGTAAGGTCAGTCTGTCACAGGCAAATGGGAAGTGAGAGATATTTCAGTTGTGACAATGTGCTACTTCTGCAGAGAGTATTATTCATGCACACAGATTGCTACTGACTCCACATTGACTAAGTCAAAAGCCCCGTTTACACCAGCGGGTAGGGACAGGACGGTTAGAGTGCTGATATGGTTTATAAACAGTAATCTCATCGCGTTCCCAAAGCCAACTGTAACCTTACCCGAGAGGCGGAGTATCAGCCAGATAGAGATAGATGCCTCAGCTATGTAATAACATGACTCCATTGCAGCGTTTCTACTCAGATACAAAGGAGGAGAATAGTGGTCATCCAACAGTTTGTGTTCTGTCTTCTTGGCGATGCTTGGCAGATCTGACCCGCCCCAACGGGGCCAAGGTTTCTCCACTAGCAGATACTTTGTACTAATTAATGCCTCATCTTCTCATCTGCATTGCATTCAGTATTACATCTTAGTACATATTGTCCAGAATTTCAACACATTATTTGCATTGACCAACTAGAAAAGAACATCTAGATAAAAATGTCTACACTTTCAACACAGTAGGGGTCAGAATACGGTTTGTGGTATTTTGAATTTAATTAACTAAATCTATTAAAGTGCTTGAGCAGAGGGCAGAGCAAAAAGTATCAATTGGTACATTTTGTATTTTACAGTTGGTGACAAGAAACTTAAAAATTTAAAAATAGTTGTACTCCTGACACTGTCTCTTTAAGATTCAAAATGTGGAACTTGTTTGGTATTCATGTTGTGGATGTAAATGACTCATACAGCAGCTTCCTCTTGCTAACAAAATATAATATGCTAATACTTAAGTAAATCTTGTGATATGCAGTAATATGGAAATGACTCTAAAATGGATTCGACTGTCACGGAATGCACATGAAAATATTTCTTTGTCGTCAATATATTATGTATTTTACATTAACTGAGTCACACAGGTTTTAGACCAGATGAAATATGTAACACTCTCACTTGACCCATTAGTGTAAATTTTAAGTGATCCAAGTTGTGGTCATCCTTTAGGCCCATTTATGCTCGGAGCAGAAAACAGATGCATAGAAGAGGGACAGTTTTGTCATACATCGCCACCCTCATACTTCCATGTGTCTTTTACGTTTCTATCGGTAATACGGCAGTTCATCCACAAGTGGGCAGTGCCGAGTTCAGAGTTCACTTCTGCATTTTGACCTCGGTTGGTGGCAGGGGTCACCAAAAGGAAAAGAAAACAGTTATTTTTCAACTTCTTCTTCAGGTCTCCTCTTCTTCTCTGGTTTGTTCCTTTTGCTGGTTGCGTGTTAGGTAAACACTGCCCCGACGATTTCCAGTGATATTGTTCCGTCTTCTGCGTCAAGCGACAGATAGCTAAGCTTCCTGAAAACGGACCAAATTACGCACGTAACTGATGCAGAAGATGGTCAAAACTGTCGGCTGCGTCGAGCATAAATAATGTGCCTTAAGAGCTTAAATAAAGGCAACTTGAACTTGCTTTTCTTGACACTTGATCTTTAAGTGTATATTTATTTTGAAAACAGCCCTGTTTTTCTGTTAAAATTAGCCAGGGATTTAATTTAGTTTAAATAAGATCCGTCAGTGGAACCATTTGATGCTCTAAAATTAGAGTGTATTCCCTTTTCTGTAGCCAAGCATGGTACTGGATGGAGGTTTTGTGCAAAGTTCTGTTGGATCATTATGCTTTTCTCTCTACAGGCCACTGGGGCTGCCAAGAGCTGAAACCATATATATACACAACCCCAGTCAGGAAGTTTCTGTGACACTGCTATCAATGTTTACATCCAGCAGGCATTTTTACATACCTTCCTTTCACAAAATAGTAAGTGTGCAGAAGATATTCACAAGAAGTGATATTTTTAATTGCATATGATACACATTGGAACTTCCCTCAGTAGACCAAGTATTTTTCATAATTTCATTAAATGCTCAAGTTAATTATGTACTTTGTTGAAATAACTATATATTTTTTTTAAATTGGCTTTTTTCTGTCTTAGGTGATCCCACCTCGAGGGAAGGCATCTTTTAAACTAATTTTCCTCCCATCTGAGGAAGGCAATTTAGAAAACACATTATTTATAAACACATCAGCCCATGGGCTGCTGTCATACCAGGTCAGTGAACTTTAAAAACACCTCCTGCTGTGTATGTTCAGACCATGGGGTCTTTTGTTTTGGTAAAATCTTGTCTCATAACATAGTTTACCTGGTTCTTTTGTTTCATCAGCTCTTTCCCCCAGTAGTGGAGTCAACAACCCCCATATGTAAATTAGTCCCATTTTCAGAATTTATCTTAGTTAACATGTAACCTTTGTTACAAAGTTTAAATAATTTTTAGTTTTTTTTATTCATGTTTACACCTAACCAGACTTATGTGCTGCTGCTCAAAACTGCTTATGCTTAAGCACATATGACTGTTTTTGATCCCTAATGCAAAGTCAAAATACTATTGTTTATATTATCTGAAAGTTAATTATTCACAGATAAAATGTAAAACGGTAGTAGGTAACTGTTAGACCTCAGACTGGAGAAAAGGCTTTCCTTCAACACAAGCAGTTCTTTCAGTTCTTGCTGCTTTACTTTTTTTCCCCTCCCAGTAGTTTTTTTTTCCTCCTTCAGCATGTGTGTGTTTATGAACTGTGTGGGAATCAAAGAAGCATAGTTGCGTGCTTCAAAATGCTCTGTCTGCCACCACCTATATATCTGAACTAAATTAGTTTATAAAGACTTTAGAGACAGTTAGTCTCTCGAGATAGTTTTTTAAATAGTAAAGTTTGTTACACTATCAATGTCTGTATGTGCAGTCGGGGCAATAATGATTTTAGTTATGTCAAACTGAATTTTAGGCAGTGAGGGTTTATTCTGCCACAGTGAAACTAAAGCAGATTAAAATTACCTGCAGAAATTAATTTCGTGATGCTTACACGTGTTATAACTTTTTCCATTGCAAGAAAAAACACAGATGTTTTTGATGTGTAGTTTATCTGCAGGAAATAGAAGCACAGCCAGACTTGCAGACACTTAGACACCCTTAAAAAGCTGCCACTCTCTTTTGCATTTCAAAAACATCTGAATAATTTTTCAATTTCATTTTATGTTTCTGGTGACCTGACCAAGGCTTCCACTAAATTCAAACCTTTTTTTAATCAGCAAATTTCACCAATCATCAATTATCTTAAAAAAAAAAAAAAAAAGTTAGTTTTTAAATATTAACCAACTTGCAGGTTTTTGTTTGTTGATGAGCACAAACCATTAGCTACAACATTAGCTGCAGTGTCAGGTACTGTTCCCGAAGTTCAGCTTAAGGCCACTAAATGACACTGCTTCTTTGTTTCCATGTTGACAACACAGCAGTGATATAATTCACGTGGTAGTTGAGAATCTCTTTATAAATATTAACTGCTTCTTTTCCAGGTATTTGGTGTGGGAGGTCACCAAACTTCATTAAAATCTTTCCAAAGAAAGGATAGTCTTCTAATATTCCCTCACATCCAGAGCATTAAACTGACCCAAACTCAGGTATGTGCTTAAAAGTTTATGTACTTGTTTGTGAAGCCCCATGTATAATGGTGAGTAACAACTCTTCATTAGAAACAGCTGATTTCCTTTTTCCTGCCCAGTCCAGATAAACAAACTTCTGCATAGATACACAGGAGAGCTTTGGGATGCCCAGTGACAGACACTCTGTCACTGAATCATTGGATGTGTGTGTGAATTTAAAACAACAGAACTTAAACCATTGGTAACTACAGATAATTGTTTTCAAAGTTAGCCATGATCAAGCCTTCATTTACACATATTTTAAAGTCATTCAAAATGAAAATCGATGAGTAAGGAGAACATAGATTTTAAGAAGCAGTAAAGCCATGAAAGTGTGTGCCAGAAGTACGTAAAAAAAAAAAAGTCTTCGCCTCCACAACAGGAAGTGGGGTGGCGGTTGCTAAATGTCAGCTTGGCCAAGTGCAGAGAGATGTGAGCTCTCACAACCACTCAGACTACTTCTTATACTACTTCTTGCATGTATTTATGTTTGTCCCAGCAAGCTTCCACTGTTTCGACATATGGTTTACAAAATATTGGCATTCTATACTGCATAGCTTTATATCTCCTCTTCTCATGGACAGCTTCTTAAGCTGCTTTTTTAATTTTAATATTGTCCTTATTTTCATTTTCACTAAAGCTGCACCATCATCTACTTTTTATTTATTAACCATTATTGGTGATGTGGGTTTTCACAAATGAAACGATTATGATCCTAGTAAAGACTTTGTTTTTATGTGAGATAGATTTATGAGCTGTTTAAAGTGATAACCTTAAGTGTCATATATACACAAAAGTTTGGACACAGTTTTTTATTAGATTTAATGCGAAGCCTTGTCCAAACTTTTAACTGGTGCTGTATATATGTCCGTGCTAAGGAGAAGTGAGTTGGCAGCATTTTATTTCAGTCCCTTCCTCTCTGAAATTTTATCATTTTATAAGAAGTGTTTGTTTACTTAAGGTGCAAAAATTGTTGGTCATTAGAGAATTAATGAAGAAAAGCAAAAAAATTATTTTATTATTAAGGAACAGCATTTGTGTTCTGATGCATAAATGATCGCTTTGTTTTAATAACTTTAATTTGAGCATATCTGAAGTTTCCTGTTTGATGAAACCTGTGTCCAGGGTTTCATTTACTGCACGTCTGAATGGCGCTGTAGTTTCAGATAACAGTGTTCAAAAGACCAGTTTGTTGTTTGTCCATGTTTGTGAACATGTAGACGTTTTGTTGCTTCACATTTTGTTGTTAAACAAGCAATCGCCTTGGATGATTTACCTGCTAATAACTGCTCGTAAGCTCCAACTTTTATAGAATGGAATTTGCAATATTGAGTATTGTGCTATAAACACTGGAGTTTAGATGAGTGAGCACTGGAGTTGCTGTACTAGAAAAAACTTTGTACCAGATTAGGAGATTAAGATTAAGAGAGACTTTGTCATTGTCATGCACTAGAAGGAGTAATAAAAGGGCTTTTTAACCCCTGATTTCGCTTGCTTTTGCAGGAAGATGCCTCCAACATCACTATTCTGGGTCTACTCCTGGAGTGCAGCTTACCAAAGAGTCTGCTGAACAATCCTCAGGTAGTACTCCAGATCTGCTGAGGTAGTTTTCAGACTATCAAATCAGCCCGGATGTTAGCATCCTCAATCTATGGTTTTATCTACAGATTTGGTTGGAAGACAAGTTCTTCATTTTACTATTGTGTTACAGCTTCTCATAAAATCTCAAGTAATGTTTAACTCCATTTGATTATAAGTTTTCTGAATTACACTTCTTTATTAGCAGGGGGTGGATTACTTGGAAAAACAAGATGGTATCAAGAGGGAGAGCATAGGACGGAATAAAATAGAAAGAAAACTTTATTTTTGTGTTGTGCGATACTTAGTTTGCTCCTCATTTGCATCCACTCTGCTTGTCTAGAGGACCAGCTTTTCTGTCATGTGACTGCCTTCTGTTATCTCCAGAACCCCTAAAGGGGGTGAGATATCCTGCCAGACTTTTAATTGCTTTCTCAAGAGACTTTATAATTGACGTAGAGTTCTTAGCACTTGTGGCACCAGACACAAGAAGCAAGTCAACCACCCTTGTGTTGACTTGCTTGAGTTCCTAAGTTACGGCCTTCAATGTGTGTCTTAAGATGAACACCTGCTCCTCCAGTTTTTTTAAAGCGTCTTGCAAAATGGCCCTCATTTATGGAGAAATCTGCTTGCTGATTAAATGAGCTAAACAGGAAATTAGGCTTGTTTTTTTTGTTGATTGCAGGCCCTTGGCCCTCCGTGGCACCAAGCCAGGGCATCTGTCTAGTAGCGATTCACCTGCTGAGACGATGGTTTGCTGTGAGATTTGCACTCTTGCTGTGTTGATTTTATCGGCTTTGAGTGGGAGGCAGTCACATGGTGGACGTGAATATAAAGGGAGGGTATTGAATTGCTACCTGCTTCTTTCTGTCTGCCCATGCTGCAGACTTCTCCAACGTGTGCAAATTTTTCATTTAAAAAACATACTGTAAATAAGTTGGGTTTTTTCTTCTTCATTAGTTACATTCTTCCTTGCTATTATAAACAGCTGGATGCAAACAGCTTGGACATCACATTATGTATGAGCACACAGTCAAAAAATAATTTTTTAAAGTAGTTGCCTTTGTCCAATGCATTCATTGTTGCTTTACTCAGTTTGTCTGATTTTAAAGCTTGGCCAGATAATTACATCATCATGTGGTACTCTCTTCTTCTGCATTCCTGGCTTCCAAATTTTCACTGCCCACTAATTATCTTGATGACTCAACTCCCTAATAATAACATCAGTGGATACATTGGATATGTACGTAGACTGGAATTTTACTCTACAGATTTTTTTTAGATTATGGTATAATTTTTTAAATAAAATATTTAGGTGACATTCTGCCTCCTTTAAACTGAATTTCTTAATTTTCTTATCGCTGCTCATTCTTCTCATGCATCCCTTTCCTTCTGTTTGGTGCATGACTGGTATGCTTTTCCTGTTCTGTCCCAGGGGTCCTGCCTCCAGAGTGAGGAGCGCCTCAGTCTGCAGATTAATTTGTCGGCACATGGTGACCAGCCCGCTGACCTGGACAAGCTCAAGCCCTATGTCATTGAGCACATTTTGTTCCTGCTGGTCGCTCCTACTGCTGGACAGGCTGCATTAGGTGAGTGTCTGACCTCTGTGGCTCAATTTCTGGAGGTAAATTCACTGAAAGTGACATCAAGTTGCAATCTATACTTTACTGCAGCATCACTGCTGTGAAGGATACAGACCAACTCTAATGTCATTCATAAATTTTGTTTTAGAATAAAAGATCATCTATATTTGTATTTGTCTTGGCTTTTCTTTCTGTTTCTTTTAGACGTCACTCGTATTATCAAATGTTTTATCTTTCAGACTTGGTTCTGTGGTGGAGGACTATCAAAGCAATAATTCAAAAGGTTAAAATAGAGCCTTTATGTTGATGTTAGATGTAGATTTAATTGTCTTCTTTTCCGTTCTTTTGACCTGTTTTCAGTTTGATTCATTAAATAAAAAAGAGTGAGAGATCATCTAGTTTTGAGAATACACAGTGGTGTGGTGTTAGCACTGTCACCTCACAGCGAAAAGGTTCCTGTTTGATCTTCAGCTGGGGCCTCTCTGTGTGGAGTTTGCATTTTCTCCTGGTGCATGTGTGGGTTTTTACACCGGGCACTCTGGCTTCCTCCCACAGTCCAAAAACATGCATATTTGATAAATTGGGAGATTCTAATTTGACCCTAAAACAGGCTAGAAGTGAGTGTTTACCCATGATGGGCTGGCCACCTGTCTACTCTGGAATAGGGAATAGGCTGTAGACCCCACCCCCCCAACTCCTGATTTAGATTATCCAGGTACATAAAATGGATGAATAAAAGTTGTTTTGAACGAAGTCAGATGGCAGCTATTAGAGATGCAAGAAGTCATCAGTGCTGTTTTTTAGGCTCACTTTTCAGAATAATGCCGGGGGCTCAGGTTCATATAAAATTTCCCACACTCGTCTTCATTAGTGTACATTAAGTGTGTTCACTTTGTTTATCAAAATATGTTTACATTTGCAATTTCACAGTTTTAACACACAGTATTAAACCATTTTGTTAGTTGATGGCTTAGCTGGGATTTGGTCCTCCGCTGATTTCTTATTACATTGCTGTCTAAATCAGTCTTAACGAATCATAGCTTTGCTCCAACCGTCATGTTTTGTTTGTGGCAGAAAAATGTTAATTTACATGTGAAGATAGCAAATAACACAAGCTTTTGGTATCTTATAGTGTTTATCGTTTTAATTTATGTTGTCTTTTTACAGGGGTTGGCAAAATAGCAGTGTATATGTTGAATTCTGGAGGAAAGAAGCTCTATATAAAAGTAAGTAATGTATTTCTTTGCTTAATCATTGCATTTTTATAGAATTATTCTCGCTTTAAAAATATATTTCACATCTCTAGGACATGCAGGTGCTATCAAAAATGGAAGCCAGCCTGAGCTTTAATCAAGTCCTTTTGAGGCCAGAGGCGAAAAACTTCACTGAAGTGGCTACCTTAGCATGCAGAGGTGAATAGTCTTTCAGCTGAACATTTTCTTCTCAGCTGATGATTCATTTTAAGTGAAATTGCTCTTTTGACAAACATCCTTTTTTCTTGTGTCAGGTTCATTGCCAGGCCATGGTCAGAAATGCACAAGTCATATCAGTTTGAATATAATGGGAAATAAAACGAGCTATAGCTTTCCCGGACTACATGTCGGGCACAGGTAAGATGGAGGAAAGTTGCTACATTCACGATCAAGTTATGAGTTTTAGCTAAGCTTAACAGATATTTTGGGATCAAAGTGTTAAAATGACATTTTATTGTTCTCTTTATTTGTTTATTTTGCAGATGGACAGTGGGGGATTTGTTCAGTCTGATTCAGGTTAAGCAAAGCCATTCAAACCGGGTGGACCTATGGTTCACCAACCCCCTCCCCACACCCCTCACCGTATTGAATGCCAGCCTCTCCGAAAAGCTGCGGGGGGTAATGAAGGTATGCAGGATGCATCATGTGGGAAAGGAAAGCAAATCTTATCCCATAGTGATACAATGATGATCCACAAACACGCGGTTAGATTGTGGCACATAGATTGTGCCCAGAAAAACTTCACTTAAGATTTTACCGATGGTCTCTGCTGCCCCCTGTCTGACAGGTGATCAACTTCAGCAGTCCACTGAGAGTTCCCCAAGGCTGCTGGCATATCCTTTCTCTGCAGCTGCTCAGCAGGGCTCTGCCCGTCAACCAAATGTTGACACTGAGTCTGGATATCAGCCTGGGCAATACCCTGCACATTCCTCTCTACTTCCATTCTTCTTCTTCCAAGGTAAAATATCAGCTAGTTTGTGTGTTGGTTTAGAGATTTGGGAAGTAATTCAAAGATGATCATTCACATGTGTTGTGCAATCAGGGGGACGTGGTGTTTGAGGGTGAACGACTGTGTGGACGCCACTGTCCTTTGAGATTATCTGAAACAGGTAAAACTTGTCACCTCACAACTCTGGATATGCTCTATAGATTTTATTTTTTTCTTTTAAATGCAGTCGTGTGTGTGTCCCCCCCCCCCATATGATGCCCTTTCAGGTCGCTCTAAGTGGCAGCGCTCTCTTCTCCCAGACTTTTCCTCCTTGTCCTGGGCTGTAGATAGCAAACTGGCAGCTGAGCTCTGTTCTCGATGGCAGAGTCAAAAAGACAAATTGCCCTGCAGGTCAGATAGACAAACCAATTTCCAGACTGTTGTGATAATCACCACTCAGCATTGATATCATTAATCACATTTAATGCCATACCTTCTCAGGTGGCCCAGAATCCCTGTTGAGGCCTCCTCTACTCTGGACTTTGGTGCTACACCCGTCAATGAGAGCAAAGTGGGCAATCAGTGACTCTTTTAAGTTTTACATAAATTAAAATAAACTTGTGAATTTCTCTAATAGAGTAAATTATTCTGTGTTACAGGTGAAGACATTAATGCTGAAGAATCCTTCGCCTTCAGTAGTTTCTGTTGAGATACGAATCCTCTCACTGTACCCTTCTCCTTTAGAAGCTTTGGACCTCCTGACTAAATGGTATACTGTAAAAAATGTGTCTGATAACACAAAGAATTGTTAACTGTTATTGAGATGTGTGGGCAGTTTGTGGCTGTGATGCTAGAACACATCCACCTACATGTTTCTTTGTTTTGATTGTTAGGTTTAATATCAGCCCCCTCTCTGTCAACATCAGCACAACAGAATTTTCTCTACCGGCCTCTCATAACAAGGTAAATCTCAAAACAGCCCATGTAATGTTCACTGACCACATCACCATGGTCACTTTGCTATTGTTCAGTCTTGTTGCTTTCGCCGACGATGCTGTTTCCTCCATTTCTGCTCAGGCGGGTGAGTGTGTAGGCATCAGGGGCGAGGGTGTCTTACGGTTGTTGCTGCAACCCTGGGAGTCCAGAGAGGTTTCCGTGGTCTTTACTCCCTCTGAACACAAACCTATCGCTACCATTCTTATCATCAGGTACCAGTTCACATTAGCAGGATGTGTTACCTCATGTTGCCTGGCTTTGTTTGGTATTAAGATGTCATACCGGTAGAGAATTACAAACATTTTTCCATTTTTGAGCAATTTTAGTCTTCCAGCGTTTAATACTATATTTATGGCTTCTGTTAAGTTGAAACAATGCAGAATATATTTATTCAAATATCATAAGTAAGGCTTTGATTTTAGGTGTGATTTTTGTGTATATCTCTTTGCTTTTCAGGAACAACCTGACAGTGTTTGACATGGTGACTGTGAAAGGCTATGGGGCTAAAGAGCTGTTAAGAGTTGGAGGCAAACTGCCTGGTCCAGGAGCCTCTCTGCGCTTCAATGTTCCTCAGTCAACTCTAATGGAGTGTCGTGATGGTGAGATTGATACTTGAACTTGACTGTTTGGTAGTAATCCCTTCATACTGTGGTTTTAATTGTTTGCTTATGCTGAAAACATAACATAGAAATGTTGCAAATGAGTAATATCAGTGTATGCCACTAACAGGTCTGCGCACCAGTAAGCCCCTTTTTGCCATCAGAAAGAGTTTTAAAGTGGAGAACGCAGGAGAGCTTCCACTGACAGTCATGTCAATGAATATTAATGGGTATAAATGTCAGGGATTTGGATTCGAGGTGCTGCAGTGTCATTCATTCAGCCTTAAGCACAACTCCTCCTCTGAGATCACCATTGCGTAAGTAAAAAAAAAAATTTTTCCTTCTATTTGCAGTACAGTTTGTGCACTCAGCGACAGACAGTACCCACATTTCTAACTAATTTCCTACTTCATCTCTTTCTTAATGACATTGCCATGCAGTATGGCAGCTTTATACCTTTTTTCTCTCATTCATATCTGTAGTGTTTCTTCTATGCACTCTATTTCTGGACAGTTATATTTTTCTTTTTTGTCTGTAATTTCTTTATTTTTAGGTTTACCCCAGATTTCACCTCATCCTGGGTGATCCGAGACCTCACCCTTGTGACATCACGTGGAAGCACTTTTCCTTTTACCCTGAATGTGACACTGCCCCATCACATGTTGGCTCTGTGTGCCCAGGTGGTTCCTGGGCCCAGCTGGGAGGAAACCTTCTGGGTAGTCACGCTTATATTTACCTGGTTAGTAATTTAAACATTATTGTTTTTTAAGTCCATATATTTGTTGACCTTTGGTCATTGTTAGATCGTCTTATAGTTTTGGTTCTCTTTTTTTGCAGCTTCTCCTTGTTTGGTGTGTGTCTGATGGCCTTCCATCAAGCACAGTATATCCTCAGTGAGTTCTCAACACCCAGCATCAGGAGCAACCACAACTCCGTCCTGTCACGAGACAGCAACTCAGTCAATAATATCACGCTCAATGGAGTAAAGTATGTCAAGCATAATTTTGTTTTTATTTCCAGTCATTTATATGCACCACTTATAGACATGAAAGTAGTGTTCAAATACTTGACATGGCCTTTATTTTGTGTCTGTTTATACAGTAAAAATAAAGGCAGTTGCAAGACATATGTGGATACCTGTCACACGTCTGACAAAGGTAAGGGGCGTGGCTCTCCGGCCTTGGCCAACAGCCCCACCCCTCGGCCTCAATCCTCAAAGAAAGGCTCTTCAACCACTTCTTCCCAACAGCAAAAGAAACACAAAGTTTCACTTTATTACACCAAATATAAGTCCAGTTCATCCACAGCTGCAGCTCTGATTATGGATGAAGAGCATGAAGACCTGACACCAGAAGCTCCACTCACTCCAGACACGTGCAACAGCGATCCACCAGCTTTTATTAATGAGCTGGTTAAAGATGCATCCACAGACTATAAAGAAAACCTCCAGAGCACTATGGAAGATGCAGTTTCAGCCACAGTTATGTTTCCCATGGAAATGCCTGGAAATGTTTGTTTCCCTGATGACATCACACTGTGTCCAGGATCCAGACCAGATTTATTAGTGTGCAGTCCTGTGGATGTAAACTGCAACGAGCACTATGCAGAAAAGATAGATGATGAGAAACAGGACAATTTTGAGCTGGAGGTAAGGGCAGGCTGGTAATTTTTTATGCCATTTCTAGTTTTTATTGCTCATCTAGATTGTTATAAACTAATTCAGAATCTTTGTAAAGAATGTAAATTGTAAGGATTTCCCACCAAAAAATAATTACTGCTATTTTTACTTGTCCAGCTTAGAGATGATGGCAAAGCCCAGAAGAAGAAGATACAGAGTACAGAGACTGGCACTGCAGCAGGGAATAATAAAGGAAAGAGAAGTCGCAGGAAGACTGATGTCTCCAGGTAGTACATGCACACTTGAAAGACTAATTCATGTTTATTTTGATCTGACCAGCTATCTTAAAGACAGTCTACAGAACTTTTGACACTTATCTCTTGCTTTGTCCCTTTTTTCTCTCATTCTTTTCCCCTCTTCTTCTGATAATCGTCTTCTTAAGTTTCGTCGCTGAATCAGTCACAGTGTGCATTTAAGCCAGTTTTTTTACATATGCGTGCTGGCATATGATGGCAGTTTGTAAAGCAAAACTGATGCAATGTCACCCGGAATCCCAGAAGAAAAAGTTGGTAGGTTTCTCAGCCTCTGGGAGCTGTTGGGCAGCGACAGCTCCAGGAATTCACAAAATAGATGTGACCAATCTTTAAAGTGTAACTACACACCCTACTTTTTGCATAACCCCACGCACTGATGAATTTGAAAAATACCTGTAAATGCAAAGGTTTGGGTGAGAGGTGTGGGGTGATCAGCAAGCAGAGAATGGGTGGGTCGGGATTGATAGGCAGAAATGGTTGACAGACAGCAGCTCAGCAGCCACTAGCAAGATGGAAAACAAGATTCACAGAGCACAGAGCAGCATTGAGGTGGAAGACTTTTCCCTTCCTGAATCTCCTCAGCTACACGACCAAGGTGATTCTGAACTGTATCAGTCTGAAACGTTAGCGCTGTTACGCTGGCTTTTCAACAGTTCCAGCAGACTCTGGAAAGCTGTGGAGACTCGCAGCAGGTTGTGGCAGCTGCAAGAAGTGGCGCTGCAAGTTGCTGCTGCCAGGATTTGAGCTGCTGTCTGTCGCCAGATAAAGATCAATAGGCAAAGAATAAAGTCCAGTGTTCCTTTTACACCCCTCAAAAGCACAAATCCGTCCCATTGCAGAAATATTTAATCAGAAACTCTGTGAAAGAATAGAAGTCTGAAACTAGTAGATCTACACCATATAAGTTCATATTCCTTCATATGTGTTGGTGGGCGCGGTTTTCTATGCCTACTAGACGAGGACCCATCTATGTTTTGCATCTGGGGCAGGACCCCATTGCCGACCCGAAGAAGACATTCCACCCTTTTCCGGCTGAGGACCATGGTCTCGGATTTTTTAATTCCAGCCGCTTCAGACTCGGCTGCTAATCGCTCCAGTGACAGCTGAAGATCACGGCCCGATAAAGCCAACAGAACCACATCATCTGCAAAGAGCAGAGACCCAATCCTGAGGCCACCAAACCAGATCCCCTTAGCACGTCGACTGCGCCTAAAGATTCTGTCTATAAGTTATGAACAGAATCGTGACAAAGGGCAGCCTTGGTGGAGTCCAACCCTCATTGGAAAATATTTAGTTTTTAATTTACTGCCGGCATTGCGGACCAAGCTCTGACACCAGTCGTACAGGGACCGGACAGCTCAAACAAGGGGTCCGGCAATTCATACTTCCGGAGTACCCCCCACAGGAGTCCCTGGGGGACACCTCCTCAATCCAAGGTTTGACTATCTGATGGACCTTCCTCTCCAGCACCCCTGAATAGACCTTACCAGGGAGGCTGAGGAGTGCTGCTCCTAGAAATTCTGTCCATAAAAGTTATGAACAAAATCGGTGACAAAGGGCAGCTTTGGCGGAGTCTAACCTGGAAACGATTCTGATTTACTGCCGGTAATTTGGACCAAGCTCTGACACCGGTCGTACAGGGACCGGACAGCTCGTATAAGTGGGTCCGGCACCCCATACTCCCGGACTACCCCCCACAGGAGTCCCCGGGAGAAACGGTCTAATGCCTTTTCCAAGTCCACAAAGCACATGTAGACTGGTTGAGCAAACTCCCATGCCTTCTCAAAGATCCTGAAGGGAGTGTAGAGCTGATCCACTGTTCCACGACCGGGACGAAAACCACACTGCTCCTCCTCAATCCGAGCTTCAACTATCCGACGAACGCTCCTCTCCAGCACCCCTGAATAGACCTTACCAGGGAGGCTGAGGAGTGTGATCCCCCTGTTGTTGGAGCACACTCTCCGGTCTCCCTTTTTGAAGAGTGGGACCACCACCCCAGTCTGCCAGTCCAGGGGAACTGTCCCCAATGTCCACGCGATGTCAGCCAAGACAGCCCTGCAGTATCCAGAGCCTTAAGGAACTCCGGGCGAACCTCATCCACCACCGGGGCCTTGCCACTGAGGAGAGGAGCTTTTTAACCACCTCAGCGACCTCAGTCCCAGAAATGGAAGAACCAGCACCAGGGTCCCCAGACTCTGCTTCCTCATCAGAAGACGTGTTGGTGGGATTGAGATCTTCGAAGTATTCCTTCATTCCACCGCCTCACAACGTCCCGAGTCAAGGTCAGCAGCCCCCCCCCCCTTCCCCTGTGTACACAGTGTTGATGGAGCACTGCTTTCCCCTCCTGAGCCGCCGGATAGTGGACCAGAATCTCCTCAAAGCCATTCGGAAGTCATTCTCCATGGTCTCTCCAAACTCCCCCCATGCCCGAGTTTTTGCCTCAGTAACCGCCGAAGCTGCTTCTGGAGTCCCACAGCCCAAAAAGGCCCTATAGAACTCCTTCTTTAGCTTGACGGCATCCCTCACTGCTGGTGTTCACCAATGAGTTCGGGGGTTACCGCCACGACAGGCACCGACAACTTTGCGGCCACAGCTGCAGCTGGCCGCCTCAACAATAGAGGCACGAAACACAGCCCACTCTAACTCAATGTCCCCTGCCTCACCCGGGACATGGTTGAAGCTCTGCTGGAGATGTGAGTTGAAACTCCTTCTTACAGGGGACTCCCGCCAGACGTTCAAAGCAGACCCTCACAACACGCTTGGGCCTGCCAGGCCTGACCGGCATCCTCCCCCAGCGTCTGAGCCAGCCATATCTGGTGGTGATCAGTTGACAGCTCCGCCACTCTCTTCACCTGAGTGTCTAAGACATGCGGCAGCAAGTCCGACGATACAACTACAAAGTCAATCATCCAACTGTGTCTTGGTACCAAGTGCACATGTGGGCACTCTTATGTCTGAACAAGGTGTTCATTATGGGCAGGCCATTACGAGCACAGAAGTCCAACAACAAAACACCACTCGGATTTCGATCAGGGGGGCCATTCCTCCCAATCACGGCCCTCCAGTACTCACTGTCAATGCCCACTTGGGCATTGAAGTCCCCCAGCAGCACAAGGGAGTCCCTGGATGGAGTACTCTCCAACACCCCCTCCAAGGACTCAAATAGAGTGGGTACTCTGAACTGCCATTTGGTGCATAAGCACAAACAACAGTCAGGACCCGTCCCCCCCACCTGAAGGCGGAGGGAGGCTACCCTTTCGTCCACTGGGGTAAACTCCAACATACAGGTGCCAAGTCGGGGGGGCAATGAGCGTGCCCACACCAACTCGGCTCCTCTCACTGGGAGCAACTCCAGAATGAAATGTGGTCCAGCCCCTCTCAAGGACAGTAGTTCCAGAGCCCAAGCCGTGCGTTCAGGTGAGTCCAACTATATCTAGCCGGAACCGCTCAACCTCGCGCACCAGCTCAGGCTCCGCCAGAGAGGTGACATTCCACGTCCCTAGAGCTAGCTTCTGCAGCCGAGGATCAGGCCGCCAGGGTCCCCGCCCACCTCACACTGTACCTGAGCCCTATGGCCCCTTCTGCCGGCGGGGCCATGGTTTGTCGTCATCATAGGGGTGTTTTGAACCGTGCTTCGTCTGGTCCCTTCCCTAAACACCTGTTTGCCATGGGTGACCCTACCAGGGGCATACAGCCCCCGACAACATAGCCACTAGGATCGTCAGGACGCGCAAACTCCACCACCACGGTAAGGTGGCGGCTCAGGGAGGAGCCCTGATATATACAATTAAGTAATTCTGCGTTTACAGCTCCAAAAACACATTTTTGAGTGCACTACCCCTTTAAGTGATGTTGTATTTTTCACAGTATTTTAAAAGTCCTCATATGTTTACACTACATAACTAATATATGGCAAGGGGCCACAAACTTCAAGATTTTGGTCTTTTGCCAAATTTAACCCCTGACTCTCCTGTCTGATCTTTAAAATGCAGTTACATCTTTCACATAGGGAACTTCCTCCCTCATCATTAACTGTGATGATATAAATAGCTCCTGGTGATGCAGTCAAATTTGGAGAGCTGGTGGTTTCATCATAGTTTCTTTGTGTCTGTCTGTTAAGTCTTTAATAGATATGGGTCTTCCTGTCCAAATTCTGCTTAGTCTCCTGTGTAGACCATGGTTTCTTCAGCTTCTCTGTCCTCTTTGTTTTGTGATCTTAGTTTTCCGGATTTTGCTGTGTAGTATCTAGTGACCCCATCTTTTGGGTTCTCATTAGTTGGAACTCCTCACTTGCCAACTTTTTTAAGTATATTCAGTGGGAGAATGGCGTGCCAGTGTGATCTTAATGTGTATAATTTCTTATTTTTATTTTTTACTTATTTATTTTTTTCCTACTGTAGTGCTCCTGAGCACAATGTTTTAGTAATGCCAGAGAGAGACAATGAGCCTCAGTGGAAAACGGGGGACCATAATGTTAATGCAACCCGCAGCAGAACCCGTTGCTGCAATGGCTTCAAGTCTGAAGCTCTAAAACCTGGACAGACTGCTGAAAGCCCTCTCAAACAGAACGGTGAGTGTCTGTCTGATGCATTTAACCACAAGGCATTTCATGAAATCGTTCTCAAAAAACTAACTAGTTTTTACTGATTTCTGGCAGGTGTATGTCCTGTTCGCACTCGCAGAAAGTGTGCGGCAGAGCGGCGTGCAGGCGGCGTGTGCGAATCAGGCTCAGACTCTGGCAGCTCATCAGGTAGTGTGAGGGCCAGCAGAGGGAGCTGGGGCAGCTGGAGCAGCGCAAGTAGCATGGAGGGAGACAAAGACCACAGTGCTCGAACACACGGCTGCGATGCCTTGTATAGAAAAAGTACGGGGCAGTAACACACTACCAATTCTTGGAAAACATCTTTCTTTGGGTTGCTACTACATACAAACAAGTCTGCAGCCTTTTATGATTAGGTGCTTGAATATGATGTAAAACAGAAAAGACAATTGCTCTAAGTTAACCACAGACCAGAACTGTGAGTTGTTGTAAGCTGACATTATCTTTTTTTTTTCTTCCAGGAGATCCTATGCAGTACAGTGTCTACCCTGCTGAAAAAGACTGCTACCAGACCATGAACATGAATACAAACTACAAAGCTCTTAGGTATTTTAGTAAATAAAAACTATCCAAGAAAGGCACCAGTTTTGATAAAGATAATGACAACCTGCTCGTTCATTATGTTCAGGTAGTCAGCTGACCTCATTCTTTGGGCACATAATGTTGCTGAACCTAGACCTGACCAACTGCAGCAACCCCAGATCATACAGCCTACTGTACAAGCCTTCACAGACTTGTACAGTAGGCACTAGGCATGATGTGTGTATCTGTACATCTGCCTCTCTTCTTACCCTGATGCACCCGTCTCTCTGGAACAGGGTAAATCTGGACTCATCAGACCACATAACCTTCTTCCATTGCCCCAGAGTCCAATCTTTATGCTCCCTAGCAAACTGAAGCCTTAAACTCCTGTTAGCCTGGACCTCTGATTAGTGGTTTTCTTATGGCTACACAGCTGTTCAATCCCTTGAGTTCCCTTGCATTGTTCATGTGGAAATGCTGTGACTTTCGCAGCCCTGAGTTGTACTGGTGTTTTAAATGATTTGATTTCACCAAATGTTTAAGCGATCACTAATCATCATTCTGAAATTTTTTCCAACCTATTTTTTTCCTGGAAGACTAGGGCCCTATAAAATCCGTTTTATTTTTTCCCAAATTCCGTTTTTCCCTTTTCATTTTTGTGAATTCTGTTTTTTTTTTAATCTTTTACTCCTATTTTTCTAGCAAAAACAGTGTTTTTATTGTAAATTACTAAAATGTACACAGATTAAATAGAAATTAACTTAAATTATTGAGGTGACATTTCCTCAATACAGTAACATACTGCACATTAAAGTGCATCAAAAACAAGCACCAAGTAATTAAACTTTGTTGAGTTGTCATAAAACAACCAAACATTTTAAACTTCTTTAAAATAATTTAAACAAGTTAAGCTGTAGGACTAGTTATTCATTGTGAGCTACTCTCCCTATAAGTTTTCCACCAAGAGACATCACCATTGAAATACATGATTGCCAATCTCTTCGTGTTGAGTTCAGTGAGTGTCCTTGTTTCTGACAAGGCTTTTGGACACTGTGGTCACTGCATGTAGTTTTACGTTTCCAGTCAACGGAGTGTTGACAGAATCTGCAAAACAACCGATCACCTGACACATGAAGGTTGTGAGTTTTTGCAGTTTTCCCCAGACATATGTTTCTTCTCCACAGATAACAGCATTGCGGTCAAATTATGTCAAGTTAAAAAAATAGATTCCATTTTAATCGGTCAATTCCACGATTCTGTCCGCAATTCCGTGATCGCGGAAATTATAGGGCCCTAGAAGACAATGGTTCACTATCCTTCCAGTTTTTAATATTGCGTCTGACAGTTCTTAACCCAATTTTAGTAGTTTCTACTTGGATGTTTTCTTTGCTTGATTTGACCTTTCTTAAACTTATTTCTTATCTATGACCACGGGATGTGTCTTTCCATATGTTTGTTTGAGAAATGAGAAGCTACTTATTGCATCAGTTGGGGTTAAATAACTTGTTGCTACCTGAAGGATAATCACCCATGCAGTTATTATCCAAAAGGGGGCTCCTACCTATTAGCTTAGTTAAATCCAGGTGGTGACTTTCTGTTGTCATCCTTTCCTGGTCACGCTCGTAACTTTGATTTTTCTCTGTTAAGCACAAACAGCTTGTACCATAAAGAGGCATGCCAAAGTCCAGACTCCACAGCATCCAGTTTCATCCCAAGTTTTGCGTCTGTTACTGCAGGAATGGATAGAAACACAGGTAAAGAAATAAACAGTCACAGTAAATGCATATTTGATTTTTTTTCTAGTTTCTTCCTCTGATTTCTAATAGAGTTGTCATGTGTTTCTCCAGACCTGACAGGTCAGCATCTAACTGAAGAAACATGGTCAGCTCCATCCATCCCCCTCACCAATGAGTTCAGATACAACACCTCAGAAGCTTTGCCCTACATACCTCAGTCAGCAGTCAGTGGGTCATACAATGGGTAGGTGTTTGGAAACCATTAGTTTAATCTCTGCTGATGATGTGCTTTGTCTTAAACAAGTTGGGGGTTTTTATTAGTAAAGAATTAAAAGTGTTGATTTGATTTTGTCGAAGTGTGCATCCTGTATGGGTATAGCCTTCGCAGTTACAATAACTATAATTGAGGTCCTGTGGTCCAAAGGGACAAAAAGCAGTTTAGATAGATTTGTCTTTCAGTTGTCTTGTCAGGCACTATATTCCACACAGAGTAACATCTGGCTGTTAACCAACTGTTAAGTTCAGTCATGCACGTTCATGCTTTCTCTCAACCACTTCGTTCCTCTCATAAATGTTGTCTAGTTCTGCCATTCCAACGCATGAGGCAGCCTCAGTCCAAACTATTTTCATTAGTAGCTACTGGGTGGTGAAATTAGCTGCAGAATTCTATCAGAGCAGACCTGCTTTACTTACAATTATCTCTTGAAGACTCATCTTTTTTTGAAAAACCTTCTTTGCTCATTGATAAGTTTTTTTAAAAACTCTGTTGAAGGTTTAATATAGTTTCTTACCTTTAAGCCACTTTGAAAAAAGGTAATGTAAACATGCAACTGATACTGTTTTGTTGTCTTCTAAACCTATTTAACTGTTTTCTTGTTTTCTATAGGTTTACTTGGAGTAGTGCCAACAGTCATTGCAACAGTCCTTGCAACATAGGTACATACTCATAATTCACTTCTTCCTCAAATATCCAATTTTGATGAAAAGGGATTGAAGACAGCAAACAGCTGCTGATGCCACGTCCTGATGATTTCTCAGGTTTCGGTCTTAAGCATCCTTTTCTTGTAATACTTTCTCAGGTAATGGAACATTTCCAAGTGGTTTTGCCAATCATAAACCCCAAAACATACACAGTAATCAAACGACTTGGAGCGAGGAGCGGCCTCAGGAATCACACCCAACCTGGAACACAGCAGGCTCCGTGGGCAGCAAGGTGACACTTCATAACTTTTAACTTCATAAATCAATGAAAAGCTGGGTTTGCACTCATTAGAGGCAAAATGATAGAAAATTATTATTTATTTGTTAAGGTAAATTATTTGATCTTTGGCAGCAAGGGACTTAACATCTTGTGGTTTGCTGACTAATTTAACTGTAACTCTTGAATGATTGACTCAGGCTCAGTAAGATATTTTTTTATTGAAACTTGGAACTTCATTAATTTGACCATCTAGAAATGGAGGAGATATACAGAAATGGCACAGAAGGCTGCAGTTACATGCCTTATCACCATGTAGTGATAGATTTTTGCTGAGGATGGTTAGAAAGTTTGCCGCCTTTACTGGAGCAGAAAGGTCATTTAAAGTAGAAAAGGAGAGGGAGGTTGTCAGTGCAGAAACAGACGGCAGCACAGCGCAGTGACAGGGAAGGTTAGACATAAGGGAAGTGTGCAGCTCCACACACTACACTGCCTATAGCTCAGCTTCTTACATCTTCTCTCCCTTCATTCTCTACAGCCATACTTCTCGGGTACCCGCAGCCTCTCCCCCATGTCCAGTCTGTTTGGGTCCATCTGGACACCCCAAAGTGAGCCTTACCAGAACCATTTCCAACCTGAGCGATCAGCACCGATATCCCCCATGTCACCCATCACGCCCAACACCCCACCACACTCTCACTATAGCCGGGAACCAGAGGGGACCTACAGGCCAATCCAGTACTCCAGCTTCAACCCTTTTGGCCCACACATGAACCTGGACATCTGGAATTCTTCGTCCAACCGCAGCTCCAACTCCCAGCTCTCCAACGACTCCGGCTACTGTGGAGATGTTTAAGATAGAGAAAAATACAGATCGGAAGACCTTAACGATAATTGCAAACATATAAAACATTATGTAAAAGAAAGGAAATAAAAATGAATGTTCTTTTATCAATATGGGGGAAAATGTGAATATTTCTTTTATGTTCCAGTTTTCAGATGTTAAACGTTGTGACAAGTTAAACATTTGTTGTATATTTTTCTAGATGTTTTGCAGTTTTGATCCTAGAAAAATAAAAAAAAAGGTTTTGTACTTGAAGAGCAGTGGTTTTCTTTTAAATTTCATAGTGCAAAGTTCAGCTTTTATCTGTAAATGACAATGGTCCTTTGTTGGCCCCCCTCAGAAATGTGGTTGTTTGAATTGTTCATCTTAAGCCAAAGTTAAACATTACTTTTTTTTTTATCTTCAGCTAATCTCAGACAGGTTTTATTCTTAACCATGTGACATTGGTAAATTCATAATCAGGACAAAGTAAAATATTTTGTTGCTGGACCCACCCAGAGGGTGGCAGAGGAAGGCCCCAGCCATAATCCCCCTGCTGTGACGGGGCACAGGTCCCCAGCGAACCACGGTCGGCAGCCGCCGACGCTGCCAGGCACTGGCCGTCCAGGGCAAAGGGCCCAGAGCCCCAAGACCAGGAAACTGGTGTGAGAGGATATTATTTACCTCACCTCCCCAGTTCTTTACTGATTCTAAAGTGTGTGTAGTTTGCAAGTAAAATTGAGGGGCAGTAACCACACCGTGCTGGGACCGAGGCCCCGCCCACCACGCGCTACATGGAACGCCCGCCTGTTGTAGGTTGTTGCTCGTGTTTTGATTAAAACTGAGAGGCGAGTCGCCACACGGTGCAGCCAATGAGACCACTTAGATGTCCCCCTCCGCAGAAGGCACCCACCCACCACATGCGAAGGAGGAAAGAAGAGGGGGGAGGACAGCGGGAGAGCCTAGACCATATGCCACCCCAGCCAACCCACTCACAGTACAACATATTAAGTTAATAAAACAAGTAGGAAACTGAAATAAAGCAGATTAGCTTTCACAACTCGCTTCCTTCATCAAGCACAGATTTATCTGCAATAACAGGATTCATTGCCCTGGGATTTAGTGTTGGGGTTTTCAACAAACTGAAGGTCAAAACTTTCCAGCGGTTGGCTATATCCTGGCTTTTCATGTTTTCCCATTATGGATTGGGCTCTAAACACATTGGATCCTGCATTTTAACTTGTAATTAAATTAAATTTAGATTTAAACAACAGTTTGCAGCTAAAGACACACTGAACACATTTAATGACTGGTGTTTCAGACAAAACATGCACTCACGCAAGTGATACTAACACACGTTGTACATCTTAACTTAAATTGTTCAAGTGTTGTAGTGCATGTCCAAATTTGCTAATAGCCTCTGCAAATAAGTAAAGTATGAAAATTAAATCACTCAGTAGAACAAATAAAAAGGGCCTCTTGTCTTAACCAGTGATTTACTGTAAAAGATTGATGGAACAATGTAGGTTGGTTATTCTTTGTGGTCTGAATACGAGGTTACTATCAGCCTTTACTCAAAACTTGCAAAGTCAAACCAATTTTGAGTCTTTTTTTTTTTTATTATCTATTCTTATGTTTTCTGAAAAAGCTGTTTTATTATAATGTTGATCCTTATGTAAACAGACAGCATTTAAAAATGAACGACTGATCCTAAGTATTTTTAATCTTTGCAGACATTTAGATATATTCTCTGCATGTTATAATTAATCTATAAGATACAAGACTGCTCTGTAAGTTAATGTGTGTATGTGTGTGTGTTTTGTGTGACCATGTGCTTGTGTGCCTACAAGCGTGTATAATTCTGTCAGACTCTTGAGAGCTGACATATTGCCGCTATTGATCTTTAGTCCTAAAATCAACACAGATCCTGGATACTGATGACAGGCAGGCCAGGGGAGTTAGGGTGTCCTGATAACACACACATACACACACACTCACCTATTAATGCTCAACATGCACATATGTAAAATGTTAGAGGTCTTTTGACTTTTATCTAAATATGGATAAACATGGCAAGGGGGGTGGGATGTTGTTATTTTAAGGAAAACGTTTTCTCAACTTCATTTAATTTAAATACTGTAGTACTTTTCAAACGCAAGTGTAACACAAGATTCTTTACAAAAACAAGATTATTTAGTAACAGCATCTGAAGTCTTTTTTCGTATTGGAAAGTCTATGCTGAGGGTCAAAGACTGGGAGCAAAATATCTGAAAGTAATTTACTTAATCTATTAAAGATAATAAACTCAGCAGTTATAAATAACATCCTCATAAGGACATCGTTAGGAACTTGTCCTACAAGTTTGAGTTATTTTTTATTGACTCTGACAGGAAAAACTCTGTATCAGTTTACAACTGAAAAGATTCCCTAACAAGTTTTTTTTTTACTTAAGCGTCCAACTTTTCAAAATCAATTTCTGTTTAATTAATTATAAACTTTACATTTCCCTCCAATTTTTAGGATTTCTTCTAAATAAGGACTGCAGAGTCCAATAGCCCTTAAACATACCACTCTGAAAAAATCATTTCTAATGTTTAAAGGAGTGTATTTGATCAGCTTGTACAGCATCTGAGTTTGGTGTGCCTTGGCTGATGATGGTCTAGAGTGTTGCCCCTTTAGAAGTCAAAACAGCGTAAGATTTGATTTCATGCTCTTTTATCCTTTAACTAGCCTTATAACAGGGACGGAAAAAAGCAATGATGTGTTTGTGTGCATGTGTGTAACAACTCTTCATTATCCCTTAGCAGAGGATCCATTAGCTTCAGACCCCCTCCTTGGTTACCCAGTGATAAAGTAAACAACGTGTGTTTGACCAGTCCTGCATGCAAATATTTGTTCTGGAAGCTGCCTCATCCGACACGAGACACACTCATCTGCAGCCATGTGCTGAGGTATATATACAGTAACTGGACCAGTATTACATATGCACACCCAATTGTGGATCCATCAGTGACCCAGGCCAGACATCTTTGTCTAGGACACGGATGCACAGTTAAACCTGGTGTCTAATTCTCAAGGTAATACAACTTTCTGAAAGTGCTCAGCCAATTTTTTTTTCATTTAGAAAAAAGCTGAAAAAACGCACATCTGTGCTTTTTATTCTAATTTTTCCTATTTATTTGTCTCTTCAGGATACTAACCAACATGGCTACAGGCATCATCAGGAATTTCCTCATCCCGGCCCCAAATACAACTTACTTTCCCATGATATTCCAGTGCTCTCCAGGTCATGAAAATGAGTACAAGAAAATGGAGGGAAAGCCAGAGAGGAGGGAAGATGAAGAAGAAAGAGAAGAAGAGGAGGAAGAGGAGGAGTGTGAAGCACAGGAGGACGAGGAAGAGTGTTCAGACGGCTTTCATTTGAACTCCACTCACAATGCTTTGGACATGACCGAGCAGCTGCTAAGGTTCGCTGACATCATCAGCCGTGATGTGCAGAGGTATTTTGGTCATTGTTCTGATAACCGTGAAGCTTGTGACATCTACAGTGACTCGGTCTCCTTGACGACCAGTGGGCGTTTGCGTTACTATGATGATCTTTTGAGAATTGCAAGAGCAGGAAGTCCGGAAGAGCAAGAAAGCAGCCTTCTTACTTGTGCCGATGATCAAGGAGTCAGCGTTACCTGTGGCAATAGCAGTCTGGGGCCCCTAGCCGAATTATTTGATCACAGGGGCCTGAGTCAAGGTAGAGGTCAACCGATGATCAAGCGGCATCTCCCACGTAGTTTCTGGACTGAGCCGATGACCTGTTGCTCTCTGATCAGTTTTAGCAACACAGCTGACATCACACACACTAACAAAGGCACACCTACACAGAACAGCATTCACCCCAGCAGTAACAGACACATGCACAGTAACCCTCTCACACACCACATCACACACACCATCGACAGCACTCAGTTGGACTTCAGCGACCTGCTTGCAGACTGGGACCCACAGCTGGAGTTCAATCCCACAGTGACAGAGGACACACACATGCAGCATTAAACAGTTGGGAGTCTCAGTAACCTGGTGTGTCATGTCATGCATATACTGTGCTCAGAAATCATGCAGGTGCATAATGTTACTGACTCTGCATGTGTGTGATTTATTTGGTTGTCTCAATATAACTTAGGCAAAAAAAGTTGCATTAGAGAAGCCAACAGCTTTGAAAAAATTAGATTTTTCAGTTCGAGAGGATCTCTGAATAGTTTTTACTACTGATCGCTGACATTGTTTTATTTATAGAAAAGTAGAACATCTGTTTTGAGCCACAGGCAAAGCAAGCATGGACAAAGACTACATTACGACTAGCTGGACTGGTTGAACCAGAGCTCAGCATGTGGAAACTGGCCTGTTTTTAATCAGGACCTGCAGTTTGTTGAATGTTACGCCTCTTTAAACTGTCATTTTAATGCTATTAAAGTTAAAAAAAGAGAAAAACAACTTTTTTTTAATGTAGTTTAAATCAAATGGAAGAAAAATGTCAATTTTTGACAAGTGCCTTTCAATCCTGAAGGTTCAGGTTTTACAGCTCTAGTTTTTCATATTTTTGCAGTGATGCATAGGTGCACAGGGGTATCGCTATTGTGTGTGGCAGGTGGTGCTACATAGCCCACTTAAAACTACAAGGACAGCAAAACATACAGTTGTTCAGTTGTTATGTCATTCCTTAAACTCATTTATCATAAAGATTCAAAGAGCAATAACATGAAATTCCAAAATGATTTATGATGATGTAATGATTTATTATTTATAGGTCAACAGTCGACATCAGACATGACTAGAAATGATCAACCATGTTATCCCTCTGTTTCATTCATGATATTCCTTCTTGCTTATTAAAAACATGTTAACAGGTGAACACAATGCAAAACTTCCTTCTTTCAATCTTTTTTTTTTTTTTTTGCAGTAAGATAACTTAAAATTTTGCCACATTTAATTAAAACAAAACATTTGCCCAATCTTGTGCTTGTAATTTTGTAGAACTTAGGCTCATATCAGCCAGAAATGTGGATTCTTCTGCTGAAGCAAAACTGTTTACATGTCTGCACATTATCAGCTCCAATAGCTGAAAATGGTTGCAGCTGTTTTTGTAAACTTAATGTTAGATAAAGGTTTTTAGGTAAATGAGGGTCTGATAACCAAAAAGAGTAGTGACATATAAAAGGATGAACAAACACTACCATCTGGTGGGTGATGGTGGGGTGAGGTGTGTGTGTGTGTGTGTAGGGCGGGTCTATGTGAAACAAACAAAACTAGAAAAGCAAGAAAAGAAAAGTTGTGCACATGTGTTAAATTCTGAATCCACAGCGGTCAATTAGCCAGTTAACTTAAATTTCAATCTACATGGCACCATTTCATTGGTTTATGTAGACTGGAAAAAGTCCTCTGCAAGCGCAACATTTGATTGGATGAGAGAGAAGACCAGTAACATTTTGACACACACACTGTTTAGTGGGTTAAATAAACGCACTGACTTTTAGTGACACATGTACTAAAGGTTTTCCACACCTGGGTAGAAGTGCCAGCACAGCTCACACAGAAAACCAACATGAGGACCCACAGGCTTTTGTCCATAACTCTGCTGGCCCTGCTGGTGTGGGCCTCCTGCATCCAGGCCAATGGCTCTGGCGAGGACACTGAACATCACACAGACACAAAAGAAGATGCATCAAAGGAGACAACTGAAGAAACTTCAGGAGAAGAGACCGAAGAGGCACCAAAAAAGGAGAAAACAACAGAGATAGAAGAAGAGAAGGATGTCATGATTCTCCACATCAACAACTTTGCCAGAGCTCTCAGCGAGAACAAATATTTGTTGGTTGAATTCTGTAAGTATTTATATGATATTAAGTGTAGTATTATAAATGAACAGATTGTTATAAATGGTGTGTAACTCTCTGAAAGAATATTACATTTGTTATGTAAGACCATATATTAGAATTGTGGGGCTTCATTTACATTTAACAAGAGTAAGGACATATGCTGATCTAAAAGAAACTCTCACTAAGAGTTTATATTGGAAAGTGCCACAAGTCACTTTTTCCCCTCAAATATATGAATATATCATTTTAAAATGCTAAAAATATATATATATATATATATATATTTTTTTTTTTAAATTCTTAAATATTCATATTAAAGAAAAATGGGAAGATGTTAAGGAACACCTAGTGCTCCAGGAATATTTGACTAAGTGGACTATTAATTTAAATAAAATTGAAACTTCATGTTTTCTTCCAGTACTTTCTCTAAAAAGTGTTGAGGCATTGTCATGTTAACGGACAAACTTGCAAACACGTGGTCCATCCTGTCCAGATGTTGTCCTGGTGCAACTCTCCCACAGATGAGCTCAGCGTTATGAGAGGACAGGTTGTGACAAAGAAAAGAGCAGAGAGGATGAAAACTAAATCCAACTGCCACTTCTGCTATCTGCAGCTTATTTCCATGTGTATCTGGACTGGAGCTGTTGATTGTAGCAGACTGAAGGCCAATCCAGTTATTAGACTAAAAAACTATGTATGTGTGTGTGTAGATGCTCCTTGGTGTGGCCACTGTAGACAGCTGGAACCAGTTTACACTGAGGCAGCTGAAAAGCTGAAGACAGAGAAACCAGCGATACGTTTGGCCAAAGTGGAAGCCATAGAGGAGAAAGAGCTGGCTGATGAGTTTGACGTTGTAAGCTTTCCCACTCTAAAACTGTTCATTGATGGAGACCGCAAGCAGCCCATTGACTACACTGGTAAGCACTCAGCATGCACTCATTTAAAGACTGATGGTAAACTGAACAGTTAAGCCATGTTTAATTGTTGACCTTTGACTTTTGTAATTCATATTTTTATTTGGTTTAAGACGTATTTTTGGAATAGGGTTTTGTATTCACAAGCACCCTCTAAAACACAGCTTCTATGAGACATTTTTCTCCATTTAGAAAAACAGCTTTCTAAAAACTGTACCATTTAAAGGTGAATTGTAATCCTGCACACGTTGCAATAGGAACTGCAATTAGCAGCAATGATGATGCAACTGCAAAACAACTAGCTAGAAAGGATCTCAGGATTCTCATATATTGAGCATGAGACTAATGCAGTGTAAGAAAAATCACAACTGATCACATAGCAGATGATACAAAAAAAGCACTTAAAAGTAATAAAAGGCAGCAACAAAAAGCAAAAATCCCAATAAAATCATAAATTAAATTAAAATGATTAAAAGCAATATAAGTTTGAAGCGTCTACATTTGGTAAAGTTTATTCTCCACTTGCAGTTTGTTCCACTTGTTTGCAGCATAACAGCTAAAAGCAGCTGAGTCTTTGGATCTAAGAGCTCTGCTAGGTTTATATTCTCTCAACATATCACAGATGTATTCTGGGCCTAAACAGTTCTGGGATTTGTAAACCATCAGCAGGGTTTTTAAATTAATTCTGTGACTGAGTGGAAGCCAGTGTAAAGATGTCAAAACTGTTGTGATGTGTCAAAAACAAACAAACAAACAAAAAAAACTCTTTTGCTAAAACATGTTTGATTTTACTGCTTTTTTTTTTTTTTTTTTTTTTTTTTTTTAAGATATATTTTTAAAACCTTTTGGCTACATAGCTGCAAATCTACTACTAATAATAATTGTATGACAAATATCCTGCACAAGTCAGGTTTGCTCCTGCTGAGCTCTGTCTACATTTACTCTGATCAGTCAGCATTTGCAAATGTACAATGTT
This sequence comes from Rhadinocentrus ornatus, assembly GCA_037177495.1. NCBI lineage: Eukaryota > Metazoa > Chordata > Actinopteri > Atheriniformes > Melanotaeniidae > Rhadinocentrus > Rhadinocentrus ornatus. Next base: position 18,557,512 of record JBAMHW010000004.1, read on the forward strand.
GTTTTTAGAATAAACCTTTATTGCCATTGTCATTAAAACAAAATTGGGAGTGCAAGCCTGTTTTTGTTTTGCAATATGAGGTTGTAGTCAACATGCTTTGATAGTGACCACAGGTTGATCGGTAGCTCTAAGTTACTGGTTTTACAGTCACATATTTCAGGCTCACTTTACTGTCTGGTATTAGAAGCAGAACATTTTTCTGACCTATATGTTTTGCAGGTAAGAGGACAGCGGTGGGAATTATCCAGTGGATGAAACGTCGTGCAGGCCCTGGTGCTCCAGATCTCAACTCTGCAGATTCTGCAGCTCAGTTCATCAAAGCCCATAACGTCACTGTTATAGGATTTTTTGATGTACATATATTTTTTAAATGTTTATCTATAACTTCTGTCATATTATATTGTATTCTATGGTAGTAACACATTTTTAGGTTCTTTTATTGTGTCACTTTTGTTCCTCTTTGTAGAGTATGGAAAGTGAGGCAACCAAGGTGTTTAAGGAAGTTGCTTTTGATATGACTGACACAGAGTTTGCAGTTACAGCGACTCCTGACGTTTTCCAGAAGTATGAGGTGAAAGCCGACTCAGTGGTGCTCTTCAAAAAGGTATGAAGACCAACTGAGAAGCAAATTGAGGAGTCCACTGTTTAACAGAGGCCTAGCAGGGATGTAATAAGTTTGATTATGTTAGTTTTGCAGCCATTTATACATTTTTATTGCATTATGTTTTTGTATTAGAAGTAAATAATATCTAAATTAAGGGTTATTCTACAACAACTCAATTAAATTATTGTTTAAATTATAAAAATAGAAGTATATAGAAGAAAAAACCCACCATGACAGTAAGTCTTATTCAGATTTTAGGATTTTACTAAATGTCTCTCTTTAGATTTACAAATGTTTGCCAAATAATTGCTTTAATCACAGATAGAGAAAATGGTTATAATCAAAACTAGAATAGATCAGTGGTTGTAAAGTCTAAAACAAATGTGTGTTTGCTAGTTTGATGAGGGGAGAGCAGACTTTGTGCTGTTAGAAGAAGGCAAGCTGGACAAACACAATTTGACCACCTTCATCAAAGAAAACAGCCTGGAGCTTATCATTCCATTCAGCCAGGAGGTAACACACACACATGCCCATAAACATGATTCAAGAAAATAAAATCAAAATCTGAAAGTTTCATGGAGTGATTTTCTGTATTTGTGTGTGTTTTCAGACAGCAGACAAGATCTTCACCTCTCGCATCCTCTTGCACAGCCTGCTGTTCATCAACTCCACCGTGAAGAGTCAAATGAATCTGCTGGAAGAGTCCAGAGCTGTAGCCAAAGAGTTCAAGGGAAAGGTAATGACCTGGTGTGTGTTTCTACTTTTTCTAGAGGCAACTGTAGAAACTTAACTTTATTTATTGGACAAATCGCAAACACATAATACGATTCTTACTTTTTCTGTTTAATGTAAAGAGAAAGTTCCCTGCAGTTACAGTAACACAACTCTGCGTGTGCGTGTGTGTATGTTACACAGATGCTGTTCATTATGATTGATGTAAAATCAGCCCTATCACATGTACTAAAATACTTTGGCGTGTCTGAGAATGAAGCACCTACTGCTCGTATCATCAATATGGAGACACAGAAGAAGTTCAACATTGCCTCTGGAGATCTAACATCGAATTCACTGCGACAGTTGTGTCAGGAGGTTGTGGACGGCACTGCAAAGGTAGCACACATATACATTCATTTTATATTATGCTGCACAGCAGCATTAAACACACTAACTTGTCCGTTTCTGTGCTGCAGCCATACTATCGTTCTGAGGAGATCCCAGAAGACTGGAACAAAGGACCAGTTAAAGTCCTGGTTGGCAAGAATTTTGAGTCCGTTGCTCTGGACCCCACTAAAAATGTCTTTGTGGAGTTTTGTAAGTCAGTCTTCACTCTTACCCCTAAAACAGTACACTTTTTTTTACGTTTAATTATCAAGTTGAAAAGGCATACTACACAATAAATACAACCCCCCTTTGTCATCATGGTAGATCTGTATGGACACTTAACTGAAGGTGCCACAGTCTTCACCTTGACTGAAGCTTCAGAAATTATTGAATTCATCTTGTTTGTTGACTTGAAATATTTTCTGATTTGAAGTATAGTACTCCCTTGCTACCTAACCAGCATTTTAAGAACTTAAAGGTGTAATGTGTGACCTTTAAACAAAGGTTGTGTGCTGCATAACAGCAGAGTTATATGAAGTACACTAAAAGGGACAAGGCTGCACATTCTTGTAAGAACATCAACAAACTCCTCTTTCTTCACATAGCAATTATATTTTCAAAGCTCAATTAAGGTTTAAAATATCATATTATCTAAATTATTTTATTTAAAATAAATACCACAATTCAATATTTTACCTTTTCTATCACTGTAAAGAATAATGTTTGTTAATATTATGGCATAGAACAATGTGCATAATCTCAGTGTAATGCCAGTAATGACCAGTAAATGCTAGCTCCACAACATTTCAGGCTTCAGTTGTCTCCTGTTCAACATTATGGTGTGTCTAGTTCAAGAATGGGCATCTCCGGTGCTCGAGAGCTGCACTCCTGGAAGTTTGAGATGTTTCCCTTCTTCACCACATCTGATTCAAATTAAATGGCTCTCCTCAACAGCTCTTTGTCACTTTGCCCCCAAGCATCTTGACCATTGATCCGATGCAGATGTGCTGCAGCAGGAAACATCCAAAACCTGCAGGACTACAGCCCTCGTGGACCAACATTGCCCATCCCTGCTCTAGTTACACTCACTCCTTTTGATCAGTGTGCTGGTGGTCCTTCTGATAATGCTTAACTTATTTCATAAACTTTCATACTCTAAGACATGCACTTTTGCAATAAGCTTTCAAGCATTTCCACGATTTTCTCCAAATATGACCAAAAAAAAAGATGCTGAACTTGAGTCTTTATTACAGTAGGCTCCATCTATTACTTCTTTACAGTCTGTGGATTGCATTGAATTCACTAATGCTGTGAAATGGTACACATGAACTCAACAATCTCGAAAAACTGATGGATCTTTTACTCATCTGATAATGCTGCCATTTATATTCATCAGGGTTTTATGTGCAGAAAAAATGATCATTTATTACTTCTGTTCATGCATTTGTGGCTGATCTGCAAGTTTTTTTTTAAACCTCTTTAAAATATCCTGCCACTCCCCCTGTAATTCTCTACAGTCTCTAATCATAATAATCTGTCGTTGCACATAAGAGAAATGCTATCCATGTTGAAATAACCATTTAACAGGAAGGCTGTAGTAAGACAATGAGGTCTGCAGATGCCCTTATTCACAGAGTATGTGTGTGTAGATGCTCCTTGGTGTGGACACTGCAAGGAACTGGCTCCCATCTGGGAGCAGCTGGGTGAGAAATATGCCAACCATGATGACATCATCATAGCCAAGATGGATGCCACAGCCAACGAAGTGGAGTCTCTTGCGATTGATGGGTTTCCAACACTCAAATATTTCCCCGCTGATGGCAAAGAGGTAACACACACACAAATACACAAAATACACACAAAAGCCACAGAAGTTGCACAGACTGTAGAAAGTTCTACTTTTTTTCCTTTCTCTTCCTCCTAGGTGATAAACTACACTGGTAAAAGAGAGCTGGAGACGTTTTCAAAGTTCCTGGATGATGGGGGAGTGTTGCCAAAGGAGGAAAGTGTTGAGGATGGTGATAGTGATGATGATGATGAAGAAGGAGAGGATAGTGAGGAAGAGGAGAAAAGCAAGGTTTGTTTCTAATGCTGCTTACACATTCTTCCCTTAATTTAAACTTGAGTGAAAATTCTCCCTAATTTCTTTATCTGTGTTTCAGAAGACAGAAGATTCCTCAGAGTCACCAACAAACCAAACATCCAAAGACGAGCTGTAATGACAACAAATTAAGATCAAACCTACATCTTCCAGTTTTCTTAATAAAAAGTTTTATAGGTTTAAAACTGATGTTTAGTCATGACTATTCTGAGTGGATTTTAAACTTTGATGCTTTATGTCCTTTTAAACACATTTCCTGTGCATAGATCATTATAGCTTCCTTTTCTAAATGTCTCTTGATACAGCTTCACACCCTGATATGTTAGTTAAAGTTAAATGTGAAAAACAAACATTATGCGTTATGTTGATGTGTGATAGATAATGTTGTTTTTTTAAGACTTTAATGTCATAATGTTCAGCCTTATCAGGAACTCTGTGAATTCCCATTAATTTAATTAGGATAAATTCCTAAATAACTTGTAGAATAAGCAAAGTTGAATATAATACACCTGTAAATGGAGGAGCTTTGTAGCATTTTCTGAGAGAAAAAAGTGTGATTTAGTGTCTTATAAGTTGATTTGTGTCAGTATGTTGTATGTAGTGCCTGTGTCAACTATGCCACTGAGCAAATTCAAACTGGTTTAAGTAACAACAAACATGGGCATGGACCGCTGAAATAAAATGGAAATTAAATAATATAATTGCTTATTTTAGGAAGATCCCACTGCAAATAGGCCCCCTTCGAAAAAAATAAAATAAGCAAATAAAATAATAATAAAATTAATAATGTCTTCCCTTATCAATACATATACAAACTTTTCTTATCAGTACCTTCTAGAAAAACAGACTCAGCAGTCACCATGAACTCTGGGAATATGGTGCATTTCCATACAAGAATATGCATTCTCTAAGATTAATTTCAGAAATAAAAGCAGGTTCTAAAGCTAATGAGGAATTTGTTGACCTTCTCTGTTAGTCACAGTTTTGTGCTTCTTTATGTTCATGTTATACAAAAATTTCCCAATCCCAGTTTTCAAATTGGGAATAAAACTTTCTTGTGTAACCTGCTGCAGCAGGAACTAAAACAAAGCCTTTTTTTTCTCTCTCTCTTTCAGAATAACTTGGACTTTAGATCAGTTTGCTGTGTTTACATTTAATTTGACTGTAGAAGCTGAAAAGAAATACTTGCTAGACATGGCCAGATGCAGCATGTGTTTATCTGCCACATTTGTCAAGTTAAAAGAAATATTGTCTCTACACCATGGACGCTTACCTAACATGACCAAAACACGCAGCAGTAATATAATAAAACCAGAATACATGATAATGATTGCATGTTTAAAGTCCAAATATTACAGAGATTACTTTTAAAATGCAAAAACTGAAAGGAAAAAAATCTTCATATGGAAAAAGCTGAAACACTAAAACATATACAGTATATACATGAAAAACAGGATGAAATGACGCCGGTAATGTGGTTGACTCTGCACCAGGGGGAAAGGAACTGGGAAGGCTGGTTTTAATGTGTGATGAGAAAATGTTTGTAATTCCAGAGGAGAACAGGTTGAGCAGGCTGTGATATCACTGCTTTAGTCAACATTGTACGTGCTTCCTTTTTCCCAGCTACGCTGCCTCCTTTGTCCCAGGTAGGATCATTGCTCTGATAAAGCAAACGTTAAACTGTTTAATTAGAGGTTAAGGACTCCCTGCTATTTGGTGGTGGTAATTGGAGAGTATGTTTTCATAGAGGGAGCAGGTCTGTGCCTGTTTGGATCAGATTTGGAGACTTAGATGTGTTTTTGTTAACGTAAGGGTAGAGTACTATGTGAAGTGGATCTATTGAGTTTCACGCTGCAGGTGTGGCTGATACAGTTCATTTTAGGCAAAGTACATCTTTATAATTTTATATTACTTGTTTTGAGTGTCACATACTGTAATAAGACTGTTATAATAATATAGTATCACGACCTACAATACAAAAGATGAATATTTCACATCAGTTCAATATGAATTAAACTGTTCTAACCAAATTTTATCCTTGAATCTGTTGGACTGTAAATCCTCAAGGTTTTAACATTTTTCTCATTCTGGTACCAGAACATGGTGAAACCCAACAATTCTTTAATGTGATTTTTGTATTTTCACTTGAATAAATGTAGCTTTATATCTATAACACCGAGTTTATGGTTGTATAATGAGAAAACAGACAAGATAAATTATTTGTTTCACTACAGGTTAAACAGTAAAGTGTGTGTGTTTTGTTTTTTGTATATGTCGCTTTAAACTGCTCTGGTGAGAGTTTAGACTCGTGGATACTCGTGATCCCCACTCGTGACGTTGCATTATTTAGCAGCCTGGGGGAGGAGATAATATTTCCACTGCTGTATCAGAGCTGTAGACTCATCGGCTATGTTGTGACATCAGACATCACACAGCTCCCAGTACAAAGAGCCTAACAGCAAATCAAAGTGCCCACTGTTTTTACAACTGTCTATTTATTGTCATGATTAGCATACATACTAGGGGTAGATTAAGCACAAGTAGTTTAAACTTCCTGTGGGTAAATTGAAATAGCTGTAGAATTTGTTGCAGACTGAGAAAAAGATGACAGATTATTTCATGTCAACAAAACAGATACATCTTGCCCACTGGGAGCTGGGAAAGGCTGGGAAAGTCCTCTGCAACCCTAAACTGGATTAAGTATTTTTAGAATATAGGCAGAAGGGTGGATGAAGAGCCCAGTAGCCACAAAAAGAGCAGTCAGATTTTTTGTTTTACATTTTATTTCATTTATGTACAATCTCTCATATTATCTGTACATTAAAAGAGCAGGCATTCACAGAGCAACCAAACAAACTTGTTTGTCTCAGTTAATTTCTCGCCACTGTGGCTGCTTTTCCTTTTTGAGATGCTCCCAAAAACATTTCAGCTTTGTTTTATGTTATAGATGTAGGCCCATTAATTGTTTTTCTCATGTTAGCTTTCTTGGCAAAGAGAAAATACAGAAAATGTGGTGACAAGTACAGGAGACTGTCATGAAACTACCTTATCAGAATACCATGCTTGTATAAATCTTAACTTTAATCTACAAATATATTACTCAATCAAAATAGCTGGTTTTTTTTTTTAGTTAATTCCAGATTTTCAGTTGAATCCAGACAAATGGTACAACTTTGAGTCAGAAGATCCACCCTAAACACAAACCCACTTCTTCTTTCACAGCTTAAATTATAACCCTTTAACCAAATTCCAACTGATTATATTGATAAGTTCCTGAGATAACCTGCTAACTAACCAACAAAGAAAAAGACCTGAAAAATCCAAACAAAAACCTTCCGTTCATATAATGAAGAGAACAAAATATATTTTGTAAGTGGTGGTCCTTATTTTAATTACAAATGCTAGAAAAAAAACAAAAAACAAACAAAAAAAAAAACAAGAGAAAGATGTCCCACATGAGTGCTTAGAGTTACTTTGCTTTTATCTAGATCTCAGCCTGCCTTCCTGTTAATGGAACCTCCTTCGTATGAGGAGGCCAGTCGCCACCCTCCTGCTCAAAACACAGAGGGATTTAGCTTCTCCTCTCCTCCTCCTCCCTCCTATGCAGACACAGGTAAGATAAGTTGTATCTAATTTCCTGTATGCAATTTATAGCATTAGCTCATTATGGTATGATGTGCTCAGCATTTCTTCTTGATCTGAGACTAAGCTGTTTAATAGCGCATTGTCTTGTGATTCAAATGCTGAGAACCATCTTACAGCAGAAATGGTGTTTCTTTACTTCTCTGTTACCAAAAGGCCCTAAACTTGCTGAATATTTTCAGTAAAGGCATTCAAATGCTAATAAGTTATATACAAGTTATATGAGTTCTAAGTTTTTGGTCATTTGTGGTTAAAAAAAAAATGGTACCTGTTCATTGAGCAAAACAAAAAGAGACTAAATGATCTTTATTTTTCAAGATGAAAACAAATATGTGGTTACATTGTTTTACATATGAACAGCATTTTTAGATTAAATGTGTCTCATTACTTTTTTTGTCATGTCACAGTCCAACGAGATCTGTTTCCTGTCCTGATTCCACTATCTGTGCCTGCTGTTGAGCTCCCACTAGCCCAAGAATTCATAGTTCATCCAGTTTCACAAAGTATCTAATTTTACCTGCTATGTCTCCACAACTGTTTGTTATTTATGATTGTATTTCACACTAACCCGTTCACCTGAATGACAGTTGGAGTGACGCCACCTGTCAGGAGCACACAAGCTCAGACAGTAGCCGTTGTGTCCCAGCCGCAGCCCGTCCCCATCTCGGTGGAATATCTGAGGGACATACCTGGTTTAGTACGCTGTACACACTGCCAGCAACTCGTCACCAGTAAAGTCAAGTATGTGCCTGGGGGGACTGCTTGGTGTTTTTGTGTCCTCCTTGCATTGATGGGGTGAGTGGATAACACATGCACAGAATAATTTAATGTGCTGAACCAGCTTCAGTGGCCTAATCTCTCTGTGCGCTGCTTCTGTGTTTCAGGCTGATCTGTGGTTTCTGTCTGATCCCATTAATGATGCGAAGTATGCAAAACGTGGTTCACTCCTGTCCACATTGTGGAAAGCAACTGCATTTTTTTAAAAGATGACAGGGCCAGGGTTTGTAAAGTTACTGATATTCTGAGTCCTCTTAAGCTCTCATTGCATTTTTATGTCACAAAATGGGCTAATTAATTTATAAGATGTAACTGCAAGCAGCTCACTCTGATATGAGTGCTGTACATGGAGGCCTCTATAATAATGTTATTATCAACTTGTCACTGACGGGCACGGATGGAAATTCAAACTCACCATATCTGCTTATATGTATAAAGGAATGAGCGTCTTTTAAACCAAAATGTTTTTTTGTAATCTTGCATCTTGCTTTTCAGGGTTCTTCATCTCTGGTCCTTGATGGCCACTCTCACAGATTTTAGCTATTTCCCTGCTTGCACTCACCTGGCCCATACTAATAGCTATTTAACATACTTTTGCAGAATGCGAGAGCAAAGTCCTGAGAAGATATGCTTCATCTGAATTGTGTTGAAACAGGGAAACAACTAAAATCTGCAAGTCAGGGCCCTAAAACAGTGTTTCTCAAACCTGGTCCTTAGGACCTCCTGCCCTGCATGTTTTGGACGTTTCCAGCTCCATCACACCTGATTCTGATTAATGTAACTGCTTGTCAAATTTCTTGCAAGCCTGTTGATGAGCTATTCATTTTATTCTGGTGTTTTTAAGTGCGGAAGCATCCTAAATATTCAGGGCAGGGGGTCCTGATAACCAGGATTGTGAACCCTAACAAATTGCATTTGAACAGTTCTGAATGGTGGATTGATGTATTGCACATCTTAAAGCTTTCCTCATTTATAATACTAGTTGCAGCATAAATAAAAAGGAGAAACAGGCAACAATGTTTCAGCACTTTTAATAAATTAATTATAACGAAAGGAAGAAAAACTGAATGTGCCTCTTCATGAGCAGTCTGAATCAGTGAAATGTGAGGATGTTTTACAGAGCTGGACACTCTGAGGACATTTATAATTATCTGTATTTGTTTTGTAGTTATTTTGTTATTCTTTAGTTTGTTTACTGTATTTTCAGTATCTTGTTTTTTGTGTTCTGAATTATGTGTTTACAGCAGGTATTTAATGCTCATGTGTAAGTTAGCTACATTTATCTGAATATTTGAGCACAATATTTTTAAATGAACAGGATTGAATTAATTTTGCTGCCTAATTTTTTCTGTGTTGTGATTAATAAAGGTAAACAGTTGATTTCAGTCAGTCTGATAGACCTCTTTGTCAGACTCTGTGGTAGACACGAATAATAGACAATAATCCATCTCTGCAGGGGTTAATCTAAATATTATTGTATGGCCTATTATAATATTATACTGGCTCTAGATTTTACAATATGGTGGTCATTTTAGATGATCTGGTTGGTCTCCATGTTCCCACCCCTCAAATAGTTATAAGTAGTTTAATAGTCAAAACAAAAAGAACTGGTTCTACTTTAAGCCAGCTCTGGAATACTTGTATTGTAAAAACCCATATTTGAGCAGAAATTAAGAAAACCTAAGTAAAATCTACCAACAAAACTGGTTTAGTTTAGTTTTATTTGGGCTCCTCCTGTTCAATCATTTATCTTAAAGCACTTTACATAGATAGCACTTGCTGACAGTGGGGAGGGGAAAGAAAAGCTTGTAGCAGAATTGCTATAGAGTGGCTCTGGGTCATCTAAGCCAGTACTGATTGCAGTTTGAGTCTGACTTGTTGACTTGAGTCTCACTGTCCATTAATTAAATAATCTCTTTATTATAGGCAATAATCAGCCATGTTTGTGTGAAAATAAAACCCTTTACAAAGTTAACCACATGTCAGTTCACAGATCCCTTCGGAAACATTCTGAAAGCTTTTCTTAAATACTGAAAACGCCAGAGAAAAAGCTGGTCTCTTCTTTAAAGCAGCTTCATCTCAACTAAAAGCACATTTAGACATATGCTTTATAAAGATTTTATCAGCAGCACATAGTATTTCACACTTTTTTTTCAAAGGTTTGCTGTCATTAGTTCCCCAAAATGTTGCTGCTGCATGACTCGTCTGATTTGTAACGTTAATTCCGGTATGAGTGGTTTTCCTCCTCTGCTTATAACTAATCTATGTTTAATCTTTTCATCGAAACACTTGAAATGAAACAGATAAACATACAGTAATTCTGTAAAAAGAGTCACATTAGACTTGATCTAAATTATATTAAGACCTGATATGAGTGCTACAGATAACAGGGTAAAGGTCAGTGATAAATCATATGTGTACAGTATCTTATATGATGCAATAACTCAACAATGCACCTTTTTCCCATTTTTGGTCAATTTATGTAATGATGTCAGGCATTAAACATAGCCAAAGTTTTAAATAATTATGTAGTATACTATGCAATTCATCCCTTTGGATCGAATGTAAAGACTATGCACTGCTCAGGTACTTTGTCTCAGCTTTTTGTTTCACTTTTCTACTCCCCTTGTCATGCTTCTTCACATTGTAATCGGGTCAGAATATCACAAAATACAGTCTGTACAGCTCACAAACACTACTCATAGCTGACTTATTGCAGGCTTCCAGATGTTGGAAATAGGATTTGAGGATGAAATAGGAACTAAAGTGGATTTCTTTCAGACAGAAGAAGTTTTATTAAACTTCTGAGTCAAAGAATAAATCCATGGATAAAAATGCCTAAATCGTATTAATCCACTTTATTATTGTAATAATTATTCAAGATCTGGTGCAACTGGTGAAATGTAGGTCAATTTCCTTTCTGCTTCCATTTTGACCTTGTTGAGTCTAACATCGAGAGGCAAAGGGTACTTAGATATTAGTAATAAACCTGACATGAAATGCAGCCAATGGCAGGAATACACCAGGGCTCAGATAGGAAAGTTAATCAGCAACAGACTGGTGGGTCTAGCTGGCAGATAACAAAACCATACACTACTACTCCCTCAACACTGATTCACATGTGTAAGTCCATCCTATCACCACTCCCTCTGTACCTTCCTGTCAAGTTCCAGTGTCCAGTTGGTCAAACTGTCGGTGATCCGTCATGAAAACGCTGCAGCTGCTGGGTGTTACCACCTTCTGTCTCTTTGTGTTTGCTGCCTCTGATGCGCAGTCCAACCTGCAGGGAGACGAAGCCCTCCCAGAGAAGGATGGAGTTTTACAACTGGAAAAGAGGAATTTCAACGAGGCACTGAGAAAGCACAAGCAGCTGCTGGTGCACTTCTGTAAGTTACCCACTTTTTAACCTACATGTTTAGATAGGTTAAGCGTATCCATGATGGCATCACGCCTATCAGCCACTTCATGTAGCAGCACATTAAACATATCAACATTCATATTTCCTATGTCTGTCAGATACTCCTCTGACTGGAGAAGCTCAACAACTGTTGGCCGCCTTTGAAGGCGCGGCTGAAAAGCTTCAGGGATCAGAGGTCAAACTGGCGGTGGTTGATGTGACAAACGAGAAGGACTTGACTAAAGAGCTTAATGCGACAGGCCACCCCACAATCAGACTTTACCTCTCTGGAGATAAATACAACCCTGTAGGCTGCCCTGGTATGTGCAAGAGTTCATCTAGTCGACATTAAAATGTGTGGTTTATCTATGTTGAATTAACATCTTTACAAAGAAGGAAACAATCTGAATATTTCAGGCAGAAATAATAATAGATCCCTTTCTGCTGAAAATGTCTAAAAAATTACTGGTAAGAAATAATTTAGTTTCTTAGCATGAGTTCAACTCCATCGATTTAACTTTATGGAAACCTCACTTCCTCTTTTGTTCCTGTTGTAATCACTACAGCCGCTAGAGGGCTTTGTGTCTTCACACATGTTCTCACATGACCACTCTTTTACAAATAACATAATAATCTGGGTTCATTGAAGCTGCATAGGGAGGATACAGAGCTGACAAGAGTCAGAATAATGTTTAACTATTCAATAAATAAACAGACTGTTGAGTTCTACTTTCTTTATTAAGCTGTTGAATGTTAAAGGTTAAAGTTAAGGTAGTTTTTTTTGTTTTTTTTTGGATTGTGATGAAGTTCCTCAGAGCTCTGCTTCTATCTTGAACTGGTTGAAAAGGCGGGCGGGATCAGCAGCTGACCTCATCACCGATCTCAGTCAATTAGAGCCCTCACAGGAGCTAACAGTGGTTGGATTCTTTAAGGTGAAAATCAGCTGTTATGATTTCCTCCTATTCTCGTTGAATGTGGTTTTTACTTTTGTGTAATTATTTGTGTATGTGTGTGCATGTGTATAGGATCTGAGCCATGAGTATGTCCAGGTGTTCTATGCAGCGTCAATTGACCTTCCTGACATCACTTTTGCAATAACTCAAGATGATGAAGTCACTGACAAATATGGTCCCGCACATGATGTTCTGTTACTCAGACAGGTACGTTACCCACCATTCACACAAACATGTACACACACAGAGATGTAAAATTCCTTAAACAATCTTTAGTTAAATAATTAAAGAAATAAAAGGTAAGAAATCTTTCTATCTCTCCTGTCCGTGTGTGTTGCAGTCTGAGCTCATTCAAACTTACAAAATGACGCCTCAGACATCAAAAGAGGAGCTGACAATCTTCATCTCTGTCTACAAATTGGACCCGGTCACTGAGTACAATGGAGAGGTGATGCTGTGCATTATACAACATTTTCACACATTTGTAGTTATTCTCATCCAGTGAAAACCACAAGTCACTTAAACTCTAACAACACTTCACAATCTAATCAATCATAAATATCAATCAATAATGATGGGGTGCCCACGCTATAAATATGCAAGCTGTAATAATAAAGAAAAATGTAGCTATAGAAGTTGAAATAAACTCTTTTGGATTGGAGAGGGGAACAAACAGCAGTCCATCCATGTTAAAATCAGGAAACAGGGTTTGCTGTTCTGACCACATCACTGCCTCCCATGCTTCTTTCGTAATCTTTGTGAGATAGCTCCTATGTCAGAGTTGAGTGACTGTTTTTTCTCTTTTCTCTTGCAGACAGCCTCTCACATTTTAAGCTCACCTGTGTTAAATCATGCCCTCCTCTTTGTGAACAGAAGTTCTGCAGAGTTCAAAGAGATTTTCTCTGCTTTCAGCAATGCTGCAGAGGCATTCAGGTTGAAGGTATCTTACACACATACACATTCATTTTTCTGAAGAGGACACTCATCTTCTCCAGAAAGATGCAGAACTTGTTAGCCTGATCTTATGCCCAACTGTTTGAGAGTGTTTGAGATTTGTGTGTGTGTGTGTCTTTGTTCAGATTTTGTTTGTGTTGGTAAATGTGGATGAACCTCGTAATGGCAGACTCATGGAGTACTTCCGGGTTCGGGACTTTGAGGCTCCTCTCATCCGGCTGGTCAACCTGACAGATCATGTAACCTACCACTTGCCCTCTGACACCCTGAATGTAGAAAACATAAAACAGTTCTGCCACTCTTACCTAGAAGGCAAAGCAAAGGTAAAGCACACTCACATATGCTGCATTGTGTGGAGTCTAAGTGGGGTGTTGTCCTGATGAACAGGCGTGTGCACCTTTAACAGCCCAAGTTGCAGAGTGAGCCAACACCTGAAGGATGGGACCAAATGCCTGTGAAAGAGCTGGTGGGATTGACTTTTGAAAAGGTTGCATTTAACCCCAACAAGACTGTTTTCGTACTGTTCTGTAAGTGAACGCACTTTATTCAACTTAAAACATGGATTTGTGTGCTTTCAGCTGAGTTTGACTCATTTAATCTCGTTTATGGTTTTACAGCTTTGCAGTTTTGTTCAGAGTTGTTCTTACAGGCAAATATGCATTTAACCTCATCTAGCCATTTAATTTTTTTAAAAATAAAAATAAAATAATATAACTGTATGCAATAATGCAATACATATGGAATACAATTTCTGAAACTGCCCACATCTTGAATCTAGCTTTTTGTTAAAAGTCTAAAGTGGATCTATTAAAGTCTGTGTAAACAGAGGTGAGAAATCTGCTGATTATCAGATGTCCATCTGTAATGAACTCTGAGTCATGGCAGGGATTGCCATAGTGAAGTTAAGTGCTTCATTCAGCCTAAAAAGTTGCTTAAACTTTGTCTGGTGCTAAAACTACTGCAGTTTAGAGAGAAACCATTACTCACGTTGACATGGTTTTGCAACGTTGAGCAGCACACAGCCAGTGTGACATTTCTATTTTTGATGTAAAAACCATGATCTTCAGGGGAAGTTATAAACAGGCACTTTTGGTTTTCTGTAAAAATCCAGCTTTTTGTATTGTAGTCCATAGAGGATGCTACCATTTTCCTTTCAACTGGAGGCTGAAACACATAAACACAAAGGTTTAATCTGATTGCTTATAAAATAATTTTGGGAATTGTGCTTTCTGCTGCACATTAAAGAGAAAATTTTCCAAAGATGTTGCATCATACCCTGCTTTACTAAATATGAGTTACATCAAATCTCTAAACTGTTCAACTAATAAGTTCTAAACATATTTCTTTTTACTGATAAACCAATGGTTACTACAGAAATTATGCAAGCAATTCATTTGGAAAAAGATGTAGCAGCTGTCCCAAACTTTGGAAAGAAAATATTAATTAATCTATTAATCCATTTTATTTATCCTGTTCAGAGTTGCAGAGGGCTAGTCTGTAGTGCAGGCAGTATATTTTCAATGAGCATCTTGTTTCGTATAAAGAGTCCAGGGAGTGAAACCATCTACAGAGGTTTGTCTTGTTTTTTTCATTACAACAGTGTGTAGCTTATTCTGGTTGCTGCATGTTTGTGTGTGCTGTGGATTTTAGATCTCCCCTATAGTCAAAAGTCCCGTGTGATGTTTCCACTCTGGGAAGAACTGGCCGAGGCCTTCAAGGAGCAGAAGGATGTGGTTATCGCCCAGATTGATGCCTCAGCCAACGACATCAACATGTCGATGCAGGGAGCATACCCATCACTCTGCCTGTTTCCCGCTCTATATGCTGAGAGGGTATGAAGCGTCCATGAAGTGATAAGATTTTAGGATCTCTGCCTTAATTCTAACTATTACATCTGAATTGGGAAAAAAAAAATTCTTGTATTATATTTTACTGATAAAGTTCAGCATTTTATGTCTGTGTCTGCCAGATGGTGGTTTACACTGGAAAAAGGAAGTTGAAGAACCTTATTAAGTTTGTAGAAAAAGAGATGGACAAAGCCAAGAAATACCGAGTTAAGGTAGATCATCTTCTTCATCTGTCAGCCATCAGCTTGTATGGCTTTGTGTGAGTATGTGCCCTTTCTCTTATAAAAATAAACTTTTTTCTTGTGTTTCCAGGAGGATGAAGACAGGAGGAAGTATATTGAAGCTCTGAAAGCAGAGGAAGCAAAAGAGGAAAAAAAACACAAAGATGAGCTTTGATAAAAGACCAAAACCCCGTAGTGTTTGTCTCTGTGTTGTATCTTTTATTCTTTACCTTTATTAAAACAGATCTAGTTTTATTTTCTCAACTCAGTTGTATGTAATTATCTGGCCAATCAAATCAATAAAGATTTTTAAATCTTCAGTAAGCTTCTATGTAATGTCTTATTTAAATGACTGTAATACATAAAATGTGCAGAAATCCTAACACAATGACTGAAGATGATGATGAGATAATACTATACAAAGGCTGTAGTTACTTTGATCATTCTGCATACAATAAAACTAAAATGTAAGGTTATACTGTATGTTTTCTAAGAACGTGTCATCAGAAAGCATCAACATTTCGAATTATACAATATCCATTACAAGCAATTTGAGAAGTGATCCAAACAAAAATCAAAAAGGCATGGGTCAAGCAGCAGGTTGGGGCGAAATCATACTCTATCCACCAACAGAGGGCAGCCTGATGTTTTAAGGAAAGGACGCAGATACACGTTTTCAGAGAGTAGGTTAGCAAATTGCAAAAAATTAAAAGAAACAAATAAATAAACACCTAACTCGAAAGATATTTCAATATTGTTTAATTAAATGTTGAATTTGAAATTAAAAGGTGAATCAACATGTTTTGCATGCTGTTGAGCTGAATCTCTTGCTTAAAATCTAGAGATGAAAAATTAAGGATAAACAGTAATGATATGTTTCTGTTTTCATCATATCATTACTATTTTAATCACATGTCTATAAATAAGTTGAATCACTTGAAAATCTATCAGTTCTTTTTGTGTACATGATGTACAATATTTTATTGAGGCTAGAGACAATTTAAGTTAGCTTTCACATTTAAAAATAAAGCTTAAAAAGATAGAAATGAAAATAAAAGGCGTGACGACAAAAACACGAAGCATCTGGTCAAATGCACGCTTTGACAAAGGCTGCTGTGTTTGCTGCAGCCTGTGATGCGCTCCTGGTGACGCGCCGTGACTTCACGCGGAGGTTGGAGGAGGACGCCGCCGCTGCACACACACCGACTCATCTCGTTCTCTCATTCAGGCAGCAGAAATCCGGAGGGATGGAGACCGCGGGCGCTTATGGCGCCAGGAAGGCCGGTAGCGTCGCCTTCGATCCGGTCGCCTTCTTCACACATCCCCGCACTATCCTCAGACTGCTTTCATGGGTAAGCCTCTTCTGCAATATGTGGGTCTCCACGAGAGGACGGGCCTTGCAACCCCTTTATTTTATATCATCTCAGCCTTTGTCTCGCGCTTTGCTATGTCTTTCTTTGCACCAGTCCCTTTAAATAAAATTATTTAAATTTTGATTGATTTAAATTTACACATGAGTAAGTGTATGTAGGTAAGTTACAGTTACAGATGTGAGAACCAGAAATCATTTTACTCTCTGCAACATCCATCTGTCTGGAGCCCCTTTGTGTCTAGATAAGCTAATTTAAGCGCTTTAGATTTCACAGCCTCCCAACCAGAATATATCCTTCTTTGTTTCTTGAGATGTGATGCTGTGCAGCTGTGAGCCATCACACAGGATTTAACATGCACTGGAGAAATAAGAAGCACATCATGTGTATTTGTGTGTCTCTCATAATTCATGTAAACATGATTTACAGAAGTTATTATATAAAAAGGCTGATTCAAGAGAATAAGTATACTGCAAGAGTGATAAGTTAACAGATAATGAAATACTTAATTCTTATGTGGATGTGGGACTTAGACTATGAAAAAAAAGTTATCAAAAACTCACCATATTTAAAGATGATAACACTATTAAAAATAAATAATATTTTTTTTTAAATAATGCAATTTGAAGGCAGAGACCACTCTGTTTAGCTTTTAATATTTCTGGTGCCATAGAGAAAATATGCTGAGGATAATGTTAACATGCTGTAATGTACAGTTATACTATGATGCTGCTGTGAATCAGAATGCTGAGAGAAATACTCTCACAAAGTGTCACACCACATTTGCTACTTGCTCCTTAAACTGACTTCTTGAAACTGTCTGACATCTCTGCTATCATTTAAAACTAGCTTTGATAAACACATAGTTGAAAACAAAGGTTTCTACCTTTATAAAAGGCTGTGTCAAATATATGTCTGACAGTGACATTCACTATGACCAGAAAACTGATTTAGTAAAAATAAAGCGCCATTTAGCTTTTCTGGGCAGGGGAAATATCACTGGTAATCTGAAACGGTCTGCACGACTAACTAACATGAAACTAACATGTAAGAAACCTAATTAATTTCCACACCATCATCTTGATCATCATTTAACTGAGTCTGTATGTAACTTAGGCATTTCTGTGGTTAGATGCATCTCTTTGGGAGTTAAAATATAAGTGAACCAACACTTTCAATCATTAAAACGTAAAAATAACTACATCGTTGCAGCCTCTGTGGCATCTACACACACACACACACACACACACACACACACATATTTGTTTGTATTGTTGTGTCTGAGGAATGAAAGATGTTCTTACAGCAGTGTGAGTTTATTCTCTCCTGTCTGTCACTTAATAAAGTGTCCCATGTGTCTCTCTGCAGGTTTTCTCCATAGTGGTGTTCAGCTGCATTGTGAACGAAGGCTACATTAACATCGGCAGCGAGCGTTTGCTCTGCGTCTTTAACAACAATGCTGACGCCTGTAACTATGGCATCACTGTAGGTGTGGCCTGTTTTCTGGGCAGCATCTGTTTCTTAATTTTGGACGGTTACTTTCCTTCCATGAGCAACGTCAAGGACAGAAGACGTGCGGTGCTGTTGGACCTTATATTCTCTGGTACTGAACAAACACAGCAAGTTATACTGCCAATTATAAACTAACTTCTTCACCAGACATATTTAAACCAGAGGGCAATAACTTTAATTTCTAAACAAATTCTCAAACTCTAAAAATGTTGATTTTAAAGAATTGAAATGGAGAACATGTGCAAATAAAAATAAGCATCAATGAAGAGAGATGGTTGACTGGGACAATACACTTACAGAAAGCAGAAAGGGCTGGAGCTCACTGATAGATTTTCAGCTTAATTGTGCAAACTTCATGGAGACTAATGTTTTAAAATCATCTGTCTTCATCAGAGACACAAGTTAACACAGCAACCAGGCAGATAATTACAGACAATCGGAAATAGGTGAATAGATTTCATTAGAAGCGCAGTAAAGCTATGTCACAACAGTCAAAACAGAGTAAAGGTTGAGCTAACCTATATGTTAACTATATGTGTTCACTGTGGAAGAGTAGACTGCCTCAAAATGGACAGCGTGAATATATTTACACTAGAAAGTATTTAACAGTCCCATTTCCCTCCAGGTCTGGCCAGCTTCCTGTGGTTTGTTGGGTTCTGTTTTTTGGCCAATCAGTGGCAGGCAACATCACCAGAAGAGCTGCCATTGGCCCAGGGCTCAGATGCTGCCAGAGCTACCATCGCTTTCTGCTTCTTTTCCATCCTCAGCTGGGTTTGTATCTGTTTATTTCCACTGTCCTTTATCTGTGAGCACATTTAAGCCCATAATCATCATCACCACCATGTGAGCTTGATCAGATATTTCCCATGTATGTGTGTTTTCACGTTATCAGTGTCAGATGGCCATGAACACATTTAAGAGTATTTCTTTCATGGGGGATAAGCAGAGGCTGATGCCCAGGACTCCTCCCACCTTCTCTTTAGTCTAACCCTTACACGCACTTTCAGACGCTCCTCTGACAGAGCTGCTGCTGCTGCTTGTACTGGGCTTCTTTCAGATGTGGATGTGTGTTTAACAATGTGTGTGTGTTCATGTATGAATTTTCCCCCAAGGGCATCTTAGATATGCTTTCTGGTTGGATTGCAGAATTGCAGAGGCAGATAAGAGCCAGAAAGTCAATCAATTATCGGCAGATGAAACAGTGGAGCCTGTGCAGACTATTCTACCATCAAACCTACAGCAGCCATTCTTCTCCCTGTCAGAAGATGTCTGCAGGTTAAGATGTGTTTACATCAAGGATGAACAGTAATTCCTCCATAGAGAATTTAGAGCATGTTACAGTGAAGGAAGTCAATGACATTTCAATTCTTCTTCTTAATTGCCTAACATGAAAGACCCAGTCTGTCCTGGTTGATTGGAAATGAGTGTGAGACAGCTTCCAACATTTAAAGCATGCCAAACTAACCTGCCTGGCAGACATTATACAGATGTGTTTAATGATATTAAGTTACAGTAGAAACGCAGTGTAGCTTAGGATCAAAGTTAGGATATCTTGATCTCTGTTGCTGTGCTACTTGATAGACATAACTGTGTGTGTGTGTTTGTGTACTTCACTAACAGGCTGTGCTGACATTGAGTGCCCTTCGACGCTTCTTAACTGGCAGTAACACAAACTTATTCACTTGGCAACACCTGGAACCAGCCCCAAGCAATGCTCGAGCTACACTATACCCCATCCCCAATGGTGGGACCATAGTGACCACCAATGCCTATCAAGCACCACCCTTCACTGAGACCCTGGACCCCCAGAAACTCACACAGCAAAGACCCATGGCTCCTGCCTTCTAGGGACTCATATTTACAGAAAGAGAGATGAGATGTAAGTTGAATGACACCACACACAGCGAGGGCATGGACAACTTCCTTCTTACTCTTTTTTGGGATTTCCATCCTCTTCTGGGATTGGTTGGCAGAAGATTCAAGTGTTAGATCTCTTTTTACCATGGTAACTGCTGGCTGAGCTTAGTTAGTTGTAATGCTCTGTGTCAAGAATACTGTCCTTCACGCATACACAGATATGCACGCAAATGCAGTTTTACTTACTTACACCTGGAAACACATGTAGATACACCTGGAGGTACAAGCACACAAACACACACATACACACATGCACACGCGCACACAAACCTCAACTGCATGTTCATATGGTGAAGTGCAGATTAACATAGATGTAGATCACTGATGATGCTCCATCTGCCTTATGAAGGAACACAGTGGGACAAATGTGGAAGACAATTAAGCTAATTTACTCCTTTTATCTGTTTCTTTATTGCCCTCAGTCAGTTTCACCAATCACAAGCTGCCCTAGAGACACGTGGCCTCCCGTTGGCTGAAATTCAGTCAGTATGACCAATAGATTGTAAGTAAATGAAGGAGGGGGCAGAACTTGCAGAAGATGCTTCATTTTCTTGGTAGGGGCAAAAAGGCAGGGCTGCTTAATGCATTCTGAATGCTATAGAGTTTCAATGTGAAATATTCATGTGATTAAATATTTTATTGTAATATGCTAAAGTGGTGAAGAAAAAAAAATTTACCGCAATCAAGTCTGTGTGTCTGCCTTTGTTCACATTATCTTTATAGTATTTTTTTGTTCCCTTCAGTCTAAGAAACTCGTCTTAAAATAATTATACATTGTGAGAGAAATCTGAGGATGTGTTAGGCATATTAATCAACATCTGCTGGAAGCCCATAATTAGAGTTGTGATGAATTCATTAGCTGTAGCAGACAGCTGCTAAATGTTGGCTTTATTTTTAGATTAAAAGGCACATGAATAAGAATTGAGTCAAATGAAAGTCAGACAGGAAGTGGTTTTATTTCCAGCACTGTCCAGTCATGTAATCCTCAGTGTGCATCATTCTCTGCTGCCATTAATTTGCAGGAACATTACACAATATTATACACACTTGCATCATCAACATCCCATAACAGGGGCATCGTCATCATCCATCATCACCAGCAGAATAAACTGACATTCAAAAATGTATAAATTCACTCTTGAAGTTTTCATATCATCCCTGCTTTTTAATAAAATATAATCTTTACCTTTTCTACAAAGTTTTACTTTATGCATGGTTTTTATCACCTGCATAAGCCCTTCTGTACCTGTGTTTCTATCATCTCCCTGCTCCAGTGCAGTTGAATCCCTTTAAAGATCAAGAGAAGGGGGCCATCTCTCAGTTCAGACAGCAGGGGGCTCCCTAACCCTGCAGAGCTCTGATCACATGCCTCACACTCAGCTCTGTTTGAACTACCTCTACCCTGAGAATACAAAGACAGAGAGGGGAAGTGGAGGGGGAGTGAGACAACTAAACATTCGCATGGATGGAGGCAGGAAGAAGCGAGGTAGAAAGTACTAAAGCCTAGGTCACACTACATGATTTTAACTGAAAGGTTCAAAGAATGAAATTGATTTTTCAGGCTGTCAGGGCTTGGTGGATCTAGGTGTGGAAGTTTTTTTTTAAATGAAAAATCAAAAAGCTTTCGAGGAATTGCAATCTGTTAAAAACAAGCTGCAACCTCCGGCGGTGAAATGTGAAGCCTATGCGGAAGTGCAAAAAATTGCAGTTCACCCCCCCATCCGCTAGGGGCTGGCTCCAAAACAGAGCAAATCCCCATAGACTCCCAATGTAAAAAGACCAACTACACAGCAGAAATAAACATGTTTAAAGCCTGGTACAAAAATCCATTTTTTGATTAATATGTCAAGTTTACTTTCATGACAACTGTGAGGGGGGTGAATTTTTTCTAACTTATCCATTTGGATGTTATTTGATCTTGAAATTCGGCATAATTAGGACCGTGTCCTTTTGATTGACATATATCCAAAATCCGCGGCAAGAAGGGAGAGTGCAGCACAAACGCGTTTTTTTAGCCAGCTAACAAGCAGCTGAGGCACTCAGAGTTTGATAGACATCAATCATTTAGCCCCACGCTCACGGTGCCCCTCTCAGCTCAGCCACTTTGCCCATTTTTGTATTTTCTGGACGCAACGGCAGGCGTGACGCTGCCAAGATTGCGATGGTAAGAACGCCCAAGAGCTTCACTTTTGCTCTTCTGAAACCTACGGGTGACGTCACGGAGGCTCCGTCCATCTTTTATATACAGTCTATGGTTAAAAATCAAGCATCCCAACCCATCCAGAGGTCGTTTACTGAAAGCAAAGAAAAATGAAGTAATGAAATCCAAAAGTTAAAGCATGCTTATTTTGCTCTTTAAAAGTTGTTGTACAATATCAATTAATATTATTTCCCTTTTTGTATATGTGTGTGTGGGGGGCTTGAACAAATATCTGCATCACTAGCTGTGCAACTACAAATTCACCCTTTTATAATATAAAATTCTTCAGCATCATTAAGTATAGTAATTTTTTATTTAACAATCAGTGGCTCTTATTTTAACAAACTGTAAAAAAATAAATACTCAAGGTTCTGATAAATAAGAAATCATTTTTGATTATAATTTGATAAATTGTTCAGAGGGACAAAAATGGTTCAAATATGTGGTCTTGGTCCCTTGATGCTTTATTTAAAAATATGGTTGATCAGGAAGATAATCAACAAATTTTTCACAAAGTAAAACAAAAACAAATTTTTTTTTGTGTCCATGAGCAGATCAGCCACTAATATAACCTGTGCTCCACCTTCAGAATAGATCTAAACTGTATTCTGACCTAGGCTTGAGATCCTGGAAAACAATGAGCGAGTGCAGAAGGAGAAGAGCAAGCAAGAGGAAAGTTAGCTTTTGAGTAAATATAGCTGGGACGTGGCTACTGTCTTAACTAAAACTAAGACTATGATAGAAGAAAATGAAACTTCTTGTGTGCATCTTGTGTGCAGTTAGCACAAAGAAGTTTTTAAACACATACACACTCATACACACACAGTCTCAGTGAGTTCGGCATACACCCTGTGAAAAGTTTGTCAGTGGACAGAACGAGGGACCTAACAGGAAACCTCAATCCTTTCTGCAACGGATTGTGGTTTCCGTCCCTCTTGTGTAATTCAGCAGCACATTCGACTCCTCTGATCCTTTCACAGGTTGGTTCAGTCATCCACAGAATTTCCCTCCAGCTGATTAGGTGAGAGGCTTGTGGCATCAAAGGACAGAGTTCGCCTTCTCAGCTCAACACGACTGTCTATTAGCTGGGTTGCCGTAGTAACAGGCTCCTCTCCTGGTGGTGGGCTCACTCGCTGCTTCCTATTCTTGCCTGCAACTGGAGATGACGAATGGCTGAGGCAGCTACTTTGCTCCCCACGACTTGAGGAAATGTGTCCATTTTTGTGTGAGGAGGAGCTGGGTGGAGGGTGTGTGTGCGAGTAAACTGAACTGCTATGACTGACCTCCCCAGCAATGTTGTCCACCTGGGGGGTGGGGTCTGACCTGACGGCAGGATCAGGGCACGCTGTTCTGGAGCTGCAGAGCAGAGCTGAGGGGGTGGCTTCAGTGCTGGTGACCTTCAAACTGGACAGCCCCTGTGGGCTGACAGGCCTCTTCTCTGCCTCTGTTTCTGGCTGTGTGCCACAGATGGCCTGCTCAGGTACACGTTCATGTGCAGTAGTTTCACTGTGGCTCCGGCTGTGGCTCCTGCATGAGATCACCCTCTGGGGGTGTGTATATTTCAATGTGTGTACACTGGATGAACGCTGGCGTGGTGGAGTGGGAGAGACTGTGGGCACAGTGAGGCAGGATTCTGCCAGGTCGTCAGCTGAACCGCTCTGATCCACAGAGTCGCAGCGCACTGCCTCCTGAAGACACAACACATAGACAAACACACAGACTTTTTACATGAGGTAGTGTGTAAGGTAAATGCATTTATAAATTATGATACACTATTGATTTACCAATGTCATTCCCTTTGTTATGTAAAACTTATTTATAAAAACATTGTTACATTCAATGCAAAAGTACAATTTTGTTGGAGTATATCATCAGGTCCACCTTTTTTTTCTTCTTCTGATTGCTGTTATAGTGTTTGTCCACAGTGGCATATATATCCATGATGTAAAATATGGGAGATAGAAACCACACTCCATGTCTTGTAAACCCCCCCCAAAAGTTGGGGAACTGTGTAAAACGTAAATAAAAACAGAATGCAATTATTTGCAAATCTTATAAACCAATACTTTATTCACAAAAGAACAAAGAAAACACAAGATTTTAAAATTGAGGCACTTTACTATTTCATAAAAAATGTACGTTAATTTTTAATTTGATGACAGCCACGGCAGCGACCTGTCTATTGGGATGGTTGCAAAATTGCAGCCATCCCAAAAGCTGCTAAATTGTTGCAAAAGCTGCAAAGCTGCAAAACCTGCTAAATTAAGAAGTACTACAAAGAAACAGCTTGGGAAAATATTGCAACTAATTAGGTTAATTGAGAACAGGTAAGTAACATGACTGAGTATAAAGAGAGCACCCTTAGAGAGGCAGAGTCTCTTAGAAAGAAAAGATGGGCAGAGTCAATGCTAGACTATTTACTGAATCTATTGCTTTATAGTAGCGGGACATTATAGTGCTGGACTCCCCTGCCTGTTGTCCTGAACTTTAACCTGCTGAAAACATTTGCATCATGAAATGCAAAACAAGAAGACCATGTTGTGTTAGAATAATTGATCAAAGAAAAATAAGACAATTCATCTCCCAGCTGAGGTCCAGCTGGTCTCCTCAGTTCCCAGATACTCACAGACTGTAATGAAAAAAGAGGAGATGCTATACTGTGGTAAATGTAGTCCTGCCTCAACTTTTTTGAGACATGTTGTCGCCATGACGAAGTGTCTCTCCTTTAACATTTAATGTGTTTTTTTATGTTCTATTGCGAATAAGAAGTTTTTGGTTTTTTTTAGATTTACAAATGATTGCATTGTTTTTATCTACATTGAACTGAGGTTGTATGAAAATAGATTTTCATGTTTATCTGAAACTAAAGAAAGGATGTAACAGAGTTGCAGAAACAGATAAACAGGGAATTCCTTACTTTATACACTATTGACCAAAGAATTAGAACAATTTTGTATTCCAGCTTAATGGGCAACAATGTATCTACATATCAGTAGCAATATATATTCCTTAAGGGAAACGTACACAGTGAATCTCATGAACATTTGGAAGATCACCTGTTTAATTCAATGAACACTGGGAATTGTTTGAACAGAACTACTGATATGTGTGTCGCAACGGTAATGTACCTCTTCACTATCAGGACACAAGCAACTGAAAACTTTTACAGTGTGGAAAATGGCATATAAAGATTACGTTATACCTCAATACTTCACAATGATAAGGGTAAATGCCCATCACATAGAGTTAAACAGACAATCCAGCCAATTATCTACCAGTGAAATTGTCTTTCACTCTTTTACAAACTTTACAGACCATGTCATTGTGTTTCTGAATGGATTTTAAGTGCTGTATTAGGCACTGTGTAATTCTGATTTATTATGAGGATGAAAATACATAACCAGACTCTTCCTTATTCTTCGCATTCCATCAGTGTGGTTTTTGTGTTCAGTCAAGTTAGATTATCACATTACAATAGTTGTTTGTACGCAAATCGAGTAAAAAGTTTGCGTCGCATTGCTGCTAATCTATAATATACTGTGGTTGTCATTTAAGAAAAAAAGACAACAACTCACCTGTCGGCGTAATTGTCTGCTTGCAGAGCGAAAGGACGCTGGTCTCTTCGGGACTGAATTATCTGGAACGTAGGAGGGACTCAGCTTGTTTCTGTCTAAACTGTCCTCAGGACTGAGCCAGTGAGAGGGACGGCTACTGCTAGCATATGTGGGACTCAGTCTGAGTGATGGATGTCTGTCCATACTGTGGCAAGACAAAAGCTTCGGTCTCTCTGTGTTTTGATCTGGGTTTAGTCTGTATCCGTCCATACTGTGAGCAGAGCTGAGTCTGTGTCTGTTCATTCGATGGGCTGGGCTGAACTTATAACCATCTATACTGTGAGCTGAGCTCAGTCTATGTCTGTTTATTCTGTGAGCTGGACTAAACCTGTATCCCTCCATGCTGTCGGCTGGACTGAGTCTGCGTGTGGAGTGTTGGTCGATGCTCTGAGAGGTGCTGAGGCAGATCATCGGCCTTGAGCGACGTCCAGACCCCAGTGAAGCGTGGCTGATGGAGGGCAGAGCTCCTGGAACCTGCAGAGAGCTGCCTCCACTGGAGCCCAGAGATGACACGGAGCCTGTAAATAATAATGCAGCATGTGGATATAAATAAATAAATAAACAAACAAACAAATGAAACAGAATAAGATAGAATACTTTTACAAAGGTGGGGTACAACTGGAAACTATAATAGGTAAGAATTATATTATTTACCTGCTTTCATATTTAATTTCATAGACAGACAGACAGAGAGACAGACAGACAGACAGACAGATAGATAGATAGATAGATAGATAGATAGATAGATAGATAGATAGATAGATAGATA
>JBAMHW010000004.1:18592620-18611455 GCA_037177495.1 Rhadinocentrus ornatus
ATGATCTGGCACCTGCCCACAGTGCCAAAACCACCAGTAACTGGTGTACTGACCATGGCATTACTGTCCTCGATTGGACAGTATATATAATATATATATAATATATATATAATATATAATATATATATAGAGAGAGAATACACCCATATATCAGTATTAAACAGTGTTTCTCCTAGGTTTTTCTTGGCTTTGGGGTGGAGGGTGGTGCAGAGGCGGCCAAGCATCACCGAACACTGATTGTTGACAGCCAGTTCACATGTCTGGTGGAAGGAGGTAACAGGTTTAAGCTCTTTTTCTGGAGACATGGCCTGATTCCTGTTACATTTTTGGGACTTTGGAGTTTAGAGGGTTAAATCAATTTCTGTTGTCAGGGGAAATTCTAATTTCCTGGAAATGTGCAAAGAAGCTCAACTGGAGCTAGCTTCCACTTACTTTTGGACTAATCAGAATTAGGGAGACCAGACGCCCTTTTTACCTGGGCATGTCCTCTTTTTAAGGGCTAAAAAATTTGTCTGGTGGGATATTCAAAATCATTCAAGATTATAACCCAGCATAATCCTTGACAATGTAACCCGATATTATGCATTTGAGTTGCATTTCACTCCCCACACTTGCTTATGATTATACACTCACAGCCGGTGTCACGTCTCAAAAACAACAGGAGTGGAAAACCACCCCCCCCCCCCCCCCCTTTTTTTTAAATCTATTTCCATTCTGGTCGTTCTGCCAGAATGCAACCTAATCAAGCAAGCACAGGTGTGGTGAGCTTATTAGTGTAGTTTGTATATAGTTTATAAGTGTAGCTTATTAGCTAAAACTAGTTCAAGGAAAACTGAACATAATCTTAAAAAGTACAGGTTAAGAATTATGCTGCTTCAATAAAGCATCTAAATATGAGTGAAACTGCATAAGTAGCAGTACTAGAAATAATTTAGTTGGCTTTTCATTTGGTTTTGACAAGAAAGCAGTTTGATAACGTAGTCAAACTCACAAAACTGATAACTATTCTTGTGTCAAGCTTAGTACCTGAGAGTTTATTCTCTTGTTTCAAATGAGTGAACATGTACAAAAACACACATGTGGGACCTAAAGATGATAACTTCTTAAATGAAGTAGTCAAAGACTAGAGAGGACTGAAATGCTTCAGTTGATGCTTACTGGGTCATTATGTAATCCATCATTTCCATTTTTATAATGGCTGGTCATTGTTTTTGTTGACAATAGTTTACTTGTAACTGAGGCTCAGAACTGTGAAAGTATTTTCTTGAACATTACTTGATTCACCTGACTGAACCTTCAATCATCTTTTAGTGGAAAGTGCCATGTTATTTTTTTCCTGTTATCTTTCCTTGTCGGAAAACTTTGTAGTAAAAGATGGCAGGAAAAATTTGGAATGATGCAGAAAGACAACCACACATAAAATAAACTGTACTGCAGATCTGTAGCACTGAAACTACAGCTTTTTAACCCTTTTAGTACCATAGCATTAATGACAAGTGGTATTTTATGTCATCGGCAACGCAGCATGACTTAAAAGGTAATAAACATTCTATTGAAAATGTATTGGATATTTCCGCTAATGTAATCTTATGACACCGTTACACAAACGTGATGAATTATATCATTATGTAAAGATATAAGGTTAGTTATAAAGGAAGGGGAAAAAAGTCACATGAGCAAAACAAGCTGCAGGGAATTGTAGAATGGAACTATCTCTTTGTTTTACATATGACGAGCTGATGTATCACATGCTAAATGAGATAAGGAAGAAGGCATTGGAGCTCCTTTACTTAATATTTGTAGAATTCCAACAGTTCTCATCATGGCTGCTGCTCAGATACTTCCGGGTAGTTTCACTCAGATTAAGGTTTAGAAGCCGATTCAACCATACGCTTCATGTCTTTTTCTTTCAGTATGCTGTTATGCAGCCATATTTTCAGTGCTGTTAATAACAAATTCCACTGAATTTCTTTTGGTACATAGTCAATAATCAAAAAACCCCATAGAATTATAAATTATTCCTCAGACTTCAAAGGAGAAGAGAGGTAAAAACACTAAAACCTAGTTTTGCTAATAGACCGCTTCAACCGCAAAGGACCTGATAAGAGAGCAGAGCTGGGAAAAGAGGCACATATTAATCAATGAAAGTCTCCCCAGTTTTCTCACTTCTCCTCCTTTTCTCCAATCGCTTCTGTCGTTTCTCCTCCCTCAGTCGGGCCTCCTCCTCCTCCTGCTGCTGGCGACACTTGTGAAAGTTTTCCACCACCACACCCACAAACATGTTGAGCACAAAGAAGCTGACAATGAGGAGGAAAGAAATGAAGAACAGCAGCATCCAAGGGTTGTTGTTTCTTATTGGCTGCAGCAGAAGACAGTAAGGAGAAAGAAGGGAGGTGGTTTGGGGATGAATTGGTGGAACAGAAGGACCAAAGAGTGACAAAAGTGAGGAGGGGTGAAGATGAGAAAAAGCAGAGCATAAACAAAGAGACAATGTAAGTCCTGAGTCAGCAGTGAAACTGCCAGCACTGTCAACGCAGAGCTATTCACCCATCTTCCTTTTATCTTCCCTACACTTCCTCACATATTTTCTGAAATATTTCTTTTCTCTCATTCAAACAGACATGATCAAAGGTGCCTGAGACAGGCAGAAAATACAACATTTACCATCTAAATGATTTCTATGCTTCTTTCATATTTATTCCTTCATTTCACACTCCCACATTTATGTCTCTGTGTGCGACTGTGTGTGTCCTCACCTGCTGGTCCACTCCAACAGCATCTAGGCCATCGTACATGATGCTCACCCAACCGTCTTTACAGGACAGCACAAAGAGTGACATCAGTGCCTAGATTAATGAAACACATATAAATTGGTGCCTTGCTGCAATTCAGTTTGTATGAGCACGCGTCAAACCAAGACGTGGGCAAGTGACAAACCTGTCCCAGGTTGTCAAAGTTGTATTTCCGCCTGACCCAGCGGTAACCTGCCTGCAGACACTCAGTTTTATTGGTGATGTTAGTGACATTAAACCCGTCACAGTGGAAGAATTTCCCTTTAAACAGCTGCACACACAAACAGGTGAGTTCACAAATTAGCACATAGCAGTGCAACCTCAAGAAAATGTAAACGAAGAGTCATGAAGCGGAGATAAGAGCGCTTTGTTGGCTAATAGTAAATTACTCAGCAACAGCTTACAGAATCATTCATCATAGTTAAGATTTCCAAGTCTGGTCCTGTCTGCACAAATACAGCAAAACTGATTTTCACATTAGAGAATAATCAAGTGATGGGGTGTTTTCAGGAAATGCATTTATGTTACTAATAAAGGACTCATCTCCAGCGCTAGAGCTTGTTTGAGAAAATATTTGCAAAATAAAAACCAGTATAAAAACTTTCCCTAAACTTGCTGAATTCAAAGACCATTTTTTTTTCCTTTCTATGACTTTTTTAAGAATTTTAAGATCAAAGCTAATCAAACGTTCTAACAAAGGTAATATTTTCTGATAGAAACCTCATCTCTCTTTCAGGTTTTTATTATAACCTATGTAGATTTCAATTGATTTAAATAATGGCCAACTGCATTTATATGTACATTTTTCACTTCTATATTTTAAAAAAATATTAAAATAGTTAGAACTAACTTTGATTAATTTAAATAAATAATTGAGCTAATTAATTAACTACATAAAAATTCTGGTTAAAATATGTTTAGAAGAATACCCTCTCAGCACAATTCCGTATTGAACCATTGTGGGTTTTTTTTTTTTTAAATTACTTCCAGGGACTACGTTGCATAATCAGCATCTCATTTGCATTTCCTCCCGATTATTCTTTTCTCTTTTTATTACCTGGAGCTTATCTGAGCTGTGCACCATTTATTTGAAACCACTGCAGTCTTTAAACAAAAAACACAACATGCTTTGGCTAATGATTAGTAATGAGTTAACTGTGTAGTTTTTGATGAGATTCAGAAAAAAAAAAGTCAGAAGACGAGACTTATCTTGAAATGTTACAAGATGAACAGAAAAAAATAAATACTATAAATATTTACCTGCACACCCAGTATCCCAAAAACAATGAAAAAAGCACAGCAGATGAGCACGATATTTCCAATTGGTCTGAGAGATGTGATCAGGGTCTCGACCACCAATTTCAGACCTGGGGCCCGACTTATTACCCTGTAACACACATAAACACACTCATATAGTCAAGATGAGCAAGCACTCCAGAATATTAATGGCATAAACACAAGTAGTGGAGGAAATTTCCTACCTGAGCGGACGCAGTGTGCGAAGCAGACGAAGGACCCTCAAGATGCCAAAGATTCGATTACCACCTGCTGATGCCATGGAGACCAGGATGTCCACCAGTGACACAAACACCAGCAAGCCGTCTAAAACATTCCAGCTGCTCTGCAGGTACACACCGTTTCCAAAGTACAGGCCCATCGCCACCACCTTTTCCCCCCCAACACATACAAATCCAGTAAAAGTACTTAGTTAATAAAATAAAATGAGGTGTAAATTGAGACCAAGAGGTTTTCTGATCTCCGACCAGGAAGAAAATTGCCTCATAAGCAAAATTAAACAAATGACTTTTAAGGGAAGTGCTCGTTGAGCAAAAAAAAAAGAAAAAAAAGAGTGTTGTTATGGTTACCTTGATCATCATTTCGCCCACGAAGATAACAGTGAAGATGTAATTGGACACACTGAGAAACACTCGTTCCTGTCACACACACACACACACACACACACACACACACACACACACACATACAAGTGAGAGCATGCACCAACACAAAGAAAGAAGCACATTTGTTGTTGTAAAGGTTATGTGTCTCAATAGTTTTAGTTTGGATTCTTGACTGTAACATATTACATAATGAACTCAAAAAAAGAGAAAAAACACAGCAGTTGTAGAGAGGAAAAAAACCATGCAAACAACATGTGTTTTGATGGTGGCTTCCTCTTATATCAGCCTAAAGCATAAAACCTACTACCTGTATGTGTGTGACATCTATTTTACTATTATCTATGAAGACCAACTCTCAACTTCAAAGAACTCTTTATAGTGAGCATATTATACCTTTCAGCTTTTTCCATTACCTTCAGTGTGTTAGATAGCTTTTTATTATGAAAAGTTCTGTAAAGTCCACACCAGCGGGAGTTATTCTCAGACAGCACTGCACTTTAAATGCTTTAAAATATCTTTTGGACTATTGGCTTCATTCACTTCACCATGAAACAAAATTGCATGCTTCCCCAGCAACCATTTTGACATGCCTCAATCAAAGGGTGCAGATGAATAGTCAAAAAGAATACCTCTCTATGTATTTTCCTGTTACACTTTACGTTAATCTCAATGACAAACATAACAAGGTAAAGATAAGGAAGAATTAATAAGAATTGAAGGCGATACAACAGCAGCAGACCACACTTACATTAGACTGCAATAGAAGTTTCTCATGGTCAAAATGCTTCAAAAATCTAATTCAAAAGATGTGTTTAATATCCACGCACTCTAACTGTGCTGTGACATGCAGGCTAAATTAATAAAGACAACCCAGTCGAGAAATTACCTCATTATTGAGGTTGGCATTTTTTTTTTTTAAAGTGCATGAGTTTTTATATTTATAATGATACTCAGCCTCCTCTCTCAATAATTAATACTGTATGAATCTGTGGAAATAACTGAACCTCATTTAAATGCTGCTGTCACAAGGCACTACAGGCATTATCTCTTTTCTGTTCGTAAAGAATAGTGTAGTATTTTCTAGACTAAAGGACATTTGAAAGGAAGCACTGAAGCTCCTGTCATTTGCATTTAGAGAATTCAATCTATTCTCAGCATAGTTGCCCCTTACAGTGTAATCTCAACAGTAGGAACCTTTACCAGTGACTAAAGACTTTTAAAAGGTCGTGGTCTCTGCATTTTCTGACACCATGTCATGTTGCTAGTGCAACGTTATGTTATTATGATTCCGTTCAACTACAACGTATAAACATGAATGTATGTTTGTAAGTGTGTGCTACCATGCTCTTGGGATGTATATCAGGTCTCTCCAGTGCAATGGTGATGCAGTTCAGAAAAATGAAAAGGAGGACAATGTAATCAAACATCTTGTGGTCAATCACCCCCTGACACCACAACCTGAACCTGCGGACAAACATGATGAGAAGAAAAAGCATCAGCAGTTACTACATCTCAGTCACTTGCATCACTTCTGTCACTGCATTTGTCCACACAAAGTCCGAGTTTCTGCCTGACCAGCTTTAATTGATGTGGGAGAAGTGTAGTGCTAAGCTGAACCAGTAAGTATCACATCATAACTGTAAAGTTTCACACATTCTTTGATTTAAGCCATCTGAACCACCCAGGAGAATATCGGACACCACCCATGTGTCTGTGTATGTGTGTCTGGATTGTGTATATTTACTGGTTCTGTGGACCAAACAGATAGAGAGACCATTCTTCATGCTCCAGGCACCACTGAGGCTCATATGGTTCCAGCATCTTTTTCAGCTTCTTACATAAACTCTGCAAGAAACACACATTTCCAAAAGAAAAAAAAAAGAGTAAGAGAACACTTTTATTCTTAAATTACCAATTAAAAGAAATGTTTTTGTTTTTTTTGCATACTGTAAACTCTTTCATAATGTAGTTCATCCGTGACCATAATCATGCAATGTTTATGCTCAGAATAGGATTTTAATTGTTTATATTTAGGTTGAGATCACCTGAAGCTGCACAAAATGTCAATACCACTTAGGGTGATGTTCCAGTGTTTTTTCTATATTGCTCACTATTTAAATTCAGCTAATTCAACAGTTTTAAAATCATGTAATCCTGTAATCAGGTGACCCAGGTTGGTATGCATGTCTTTTCCAGATAATTAGAAACAGCTTTTGCAATGTTGCACATGCCTAACCGTGAATTTCTTTCTTCATGTAATCTACCCAAAAATATCAGGCAGGATAGCATCAAAAAGCTATTTAGTTTACAAAAAGTGATCCCGTAAAATTGCACTTGCATCAGTATTCACCTCCTCAGTCTCTTCCTCGTCTTGATCGTTGTGGTGATATGATGTTAGGGGCACTTCATCA
The DNA here is from genome assembly GCA_037177495.1 of Rhadinocentrus ornatus. Lineage (NCBI taxonomy): Eukaryota > Metazoa > Chordata > Actinopteri > Atheriniformes > Melanotaeniidae > Rhadinocentrus > Rhadinocentrus ornatus. The sequence goes on from JBAMHW010000004.1 coordinate 18,599,725, forward strand.
TAGCTGTGGTTCGGTAAGGGAAATGTGGTGCCGTTGCAGTCAGGTGGGAGGAGAATGGGCACTTGCAGGTAATCAGACTGGTCCAGAGACTGCTCCCTGCTGCTGAAGTTGGAGCATGTGTGCATGTCGGATAGCAGGGACTCCATCTCTCCTGACTGGCTCCTCCAGTGGAGACTGGAGGCTCGGCCAATACTGGTCCAGCTGGAGCGACGGCTCTCTGGCCCACTTTCCCGCATAGACTGCAAAGACAGCAACACGTAGTTGGATTTCTGGCTGAACAGTTGAGATTTCTTTTTGCGCCGATTTAAGCTCCACTGTTTGGTTTTTGGCTACAAGAAGTACTTTGGAGCCAATAACACCCAGCAACTTCTGCAGAGTCATTTGATGTGGCACTGAATGCACAATACACTTAAAAACCACAAGTTAGCAGGTGCAAATGGGATCCTTTTATTAGTAGTAAAAAAAGGGCTTTAGTTTGATGATGCCAAGATTTTTTAAATAAGTGACTGCTGCTTACATTTAACATAAAATGTATACTAATAGAATATATTATTAGTATTTAGGTTGCATTAAAATGCAGTGTATGATAGCACAGAGTAGCATATATGCTTACACAGACCGTCATATCTACAATGGGGACTGCTACTTCCCATCTAAAAACAGGAAACAAAGATCTTCCCTCTCATCAGCAAATTGTTTGCATCAAATTGCCAAAGCAGCCTCAAATAAAACTGGCCTTTGCCTCAGATGTTAGCCATGGTTATCAATACACAAAGGATCACGTGACTCAATTGATCATTAGTTGGTGGTAGAAATGTGCAAAACGTCCGTCAAGAAAGAATTACCACTTAATGTAAACAATGTTAAGTCCAAAATATTTTAGGGTTTTAATAATAAAAAAAGTACTTTGTTGTAGGAAAATATTAAAACTCTTCAAGACATGTTTAACTAGAGGTTTTTCAGGTTGGGATATTGCAGTTGGTTCTTACTACCGTATCCTCTACTGAATAAAGACATTGATCTTTTAAATCAATCTTGAAGCTTAGGTCGGCCTGGATTTGTTTCCTGTTCATTATCATTTCTCTGATTTGATTCCCTCTGTAAGTCAACTTTATTCTTGTAAGTTAATGTGCAAGCAATGCATGTATAAGCAAGAGGTGCCCAAAGCTCACCGGCGACCACTGCTCAAGGTTGTTGATGTCCATGGAAGCACCACTCGCTCGCCGTGACTGGCTGGAGTTTATGGTGGGTGTGGCTGCAGTGTGAGTGATGACTGGCAGTGGGGGAGGAGGAGGTGGAGGCATGGAGGCCTTTGGATTCAGGAGACCATTGGGACTGAGCATCATTGCCTGGATCTTGAGTTCTGCACACACAGAACAATTGGTTTTAAATTATTTCTCTGGTTTTATTGCTTATCTATATTGATAGCTAATATAGAATCTGCAGCTTTTTTGTAGTTTTATTTTTACGATAAGCATGTAATCAACTCCTAAAAAAGTTGTATATATATATATAATATTTTTAGGCTAGTCACGATTAAAACTGGCAAATTTTCAGGTAATGTAAGCATTCATCTCGGTCAGAATACAGAGAAATAAAAAAAATCTATATATTGCCAAATGCCAAAATTATGAATAATGTACCGTATTTTGCAGAAGTATTGGACATTTTCCTATTTTTTCATCATTTTCTGCATAACAACCAGTAACTGATATAAATTATATTACTGCTTATAATATAAAACAATAGAAAACCACCCAGTGGGCTGATTACTTTTACACAATTACACAATGAAAGAATAAAGCCCGCGATCCAAATAAAAGAAAAAGACTTGTAAAGAACAATTCATTTTATGCAACAGCATCGTGTATAATACCACACACTGCAAAATCAAAGTTGATCTAGGAAAGTGGCTTGGACTGATTTTAATGATGGACAGTTAAAATTTGTGCTAAAAGACGAATGATCTAACTTGTACCTGCAGCATACAGCTCTCTCAGCTTCTCCTCATCCTGGTAAAGGAGGGATTGTCCCTCGTCATCAGCTTCAGATTTGTTGGCATCCCCCTGAAATACACAGACACACGATCACACAGAACTCCAAGTATCATCAAACTTTATCATCATCATCCCTTTGACAGCTGTATTACTGTGTTTTCCACATAATATTTGACCAGTGGAAAGGTGAAAAACATCAGCAAGTTGAGAGGATATGATTAAGAAACAAAGAGCAGGAGACAGACGGGCGGAGGGAATCTCCAGTGTTCTCTAGTTGAGTTATGTATGTTGTTTTGGCAGCGATCTCCTATAGTCACGCCAATAAAGCTTTACTGAATTTAATTAAAATTCACGCCAGAAAGATTGAGGCAGACGGCTTTGGCAAAGGGTATCTATGTGTGTGTGTGTGATAGAGAGCAAGTGTTCTCTGATGCTGGAGATAAAAGATGAAAACTAAACAACAAAAGCTCACCAGCTGTGAATGGCAGGCGATATCAAACACTTCCCTACCCTGGAGAGTATTACGACTGTGTGTGTGTGTGTGTGCGTGTGTGTCAGCAAGAAAGATAGACAGAAGAAGAGAAAAATACAGGAGAAAGAGGGGAAAACAAGGGATAGTATAGTGAGGGAGAGCGGAAACCACAGGCAGGATGGTGGAGATTTTTCTCCAGTAGGCAGCTTTTGTATCATCAGTGAAAGAAAGCAAAATTTGTCTTGTTCGCTGTGCTGTGTTCTCTAAGGTTCTGTGATAAAATTGCATGTTTGCCCTTACTTCAGCTTGAAAACCCTCAACCAAAATGGCTACAAGCAAGTTGAACAGGACGTAGTTTCCAAAGGTCATGAGGGCCACAAAATAGAGAGCAGCCAGCGGCGACGTTGAGGCCATCCCATTATAGAGCACTGCATTCCAGTCCTCCTGGGTGAGGATCTAAAGTTTAGAGATGTGGAGAGAGGTCTTAATAGAACAAACTCTGGGAAAAGAAGAAAAATACACCGTCAAATACTAAGGGTCCTGAAATTCTAGCTAGGGGGGCTAGTAGGGGGTTGTAAACATAATAACACATGCACATTATTTTAATATACTGCAATCATTTGAGCAATTATGACGCACATCAGTGTTAAAATGAGCTTATGCATCTTCCACTAGTCTTCCTCTCCCTCTGCTTTGGAAGAAAATTTTACCTGCCTACTGGGGGAGTTTTCATATTTTGTTGAAAAATTGAGCATGACTGCTCCAAAATTGGAGCAAATTAAATAATAGAGAAGATAATCAGCAGCTGATCTTGAATTTCTTTCCTTTTAATTTTAAAATGGTCTTAAAATGCAGTGCATACAGAATCTTTTTCCAGTTTCCCACATTACTGTTTCACACTCATTTGAAAATATTTTTCTAATCAACAGCAAACATTAACACAAGTATTCAGACCCTTTTATTTGTTTAACTTCTCACTTTCCACTGGGTTAAATCACCTGCCTTGTTGGGAATTATTCTACAGACTTGACATACCTTTTCTTTAAACACTTCTCCTGTTTTATTTAACAGACTTGTTCAATCTGCAAAAGGCTGGATGGGACCACTCAGTGTGCATATATATTTAGGTTTCTTAAAATGTGTTACTAGGTTTAAGACCAGACTGGATTGCTCCACAACTTTCATAAAGTTTTTCTTGAAGCCTCTCTTGAAGTCTTCTGTCTTTCACATCAACTATCTTTAGGATATTTTAAACCTTTACCTGGTCTAAGATGCCAAATACTCTAGAAAAGTTTTTTTTTTTTTTTTTTTTTTTTACCCAAAATTACACACAAACACAGAATAATGCTGCCATCATGTTTGGCTGTAGGAGTGCGATCAGTGAGCTGATGCTCAGTATCTAATTTCCTTCACTTTGCTGAGAATTGTGGTGAAATACTTTGATCTAATCAGATAAGCAGATTTAGCATTTTAAGAGTCATTCAGTTTGCTTTTAGCAAAGTCACAGAAAGCTGATAAGTGACATTTAGTAAAGCTTCTATGTTGCCAGTCTACCATAAAAGCTGGACTGGTAGAGTGCCTAATTGATTGTGGATCTATGAAAAGAAACTGGGTTTTGTTTATTCAGGTCATCAGTCTGACCAAAGCATTTCTCCCTGAGTACTTAGTTTAGCAGTCAGATCTCAAAATCCTGCATGTGATGCCAAAACATCTTTCATTTACACTCTTTAATATCTTAATTTATAGTTTTGGTAGAGAACAATTTAAATTTTTTTAAACTTGGTGCCCCAGTCTTATTTACCACTGAGGCATCTGATTATAAAAGTAAATTTGTGTTATGTCATTACTTTGTTAAATTTAGATATATGTACCATAAAGCTGTATCTCAACCATAAAAACATGGAATATTACCTTAAGAAAATGGAAAACAAATTAAATTGTGTTTTTTTTAACAAGAACATTAAATGGTTAAAATGGTTAGTGTGTTTGAGTACTTTAAATGCTGCATCATTTTCATGTAACCACGGTCTCTTGATACAATCCTGTTTCACAAATCTACAGATAGTTCCAAACTCATGACTGCAGATTAACAAAATCATTTGCCATATTTAGTTGTCTAATTTGTCAAAGGAAAAAATTTATGAGCACGTTTATGGCAGTTTACTGGTCTGGAGCATTTAGTTATGTGTTAACACTTTGCCAAGGAGGAAAGACATCAACAATGGGCTTATAAAAGCATCTTTTGCTGTCCATCATTCTGGGAAGAGCTATAATGTCATTTTCAAACAATCTGGAGTTCATTACTCAACAGTGAGAAAGATTATTTAAGAGATATAAAACATTTACACAAAACATTCAAGCCAGAGAGCAAGTTGCCCAGGAGTGGATGTCCCAGCAAGCTGACTCCAGGCTTTAACTGTGCAATACCTGAAGAAGTGGGAGGAAAATAGCGGTGCTACATTTCAGACTCTGCAGCTTTCAGTTAAATGTTAAAATTCCTGACAATAGAATTTAAAAAAAGACTGAATGAGTATTTTTGAAAGGGTTGTCAGGATAAAGGAACATGGTAGAACAGCTTAGGTTTGCAAAGTTGCATCTGTACCAACAATAAGACTTCTGGAACAATCTTATTTAAACTGACTAGACCACAATGAAGATGGTCTTTAACATGATGCACTGGACCATGTTCTGAGTGAAAGTGAAAACCTCAACCAACCGAAGCAACACATGCAAAGCAGAGAGGACCAAAATTCCTCCATATTGAAATGAGGTACTGATAGTATTCAGAAAACAACAACTTTATTTCATTGCCAAAGGTGGTTCTAAAAATAATTGACACATGGGGTGTATTTAGTCACCCACAAACTGCTTCTGCATGTTGGTTTAGATTTAGTTAAAAAAATTATGTCATGCATGTCATGATGCATAAAACCTTGCAAATAAAGGAGAGGGTGCTTTCTTTTACACATGTGTGTATAACAAAGAGTCTGTGTACTAAATGGGATATTTCTGTCTTCACTTTTTAATAAATTATTTACAAAAGCTAGTGTTTTGTTTTTTCCCTTAACCAGTGTAGAAACTGTCTGTAAACTGATAATAAAATAATAAACATAAACTAGTACAAAACTTTTGATATGCACTGTATAATTCATCAGTCTGAAAAATTCCTCTAAATCAAATGCTATTGCTGTTTGTGTTCACTCTGTATGTGTGTGAGAGTGTTTTTTCCAACCTGAAAGACAGTGACGGTTGCCCACAGCAGAGAGTCAAAGTTTTTCCTGTCAGGAAAAGTGGCTCCACTGTCCTGTCGCAAACCGAATTTACATCCAAACAGATGCATCCCCAAAATACTGCAATACACACACCCACATGTTTGCGTGAAAGGTAATTAACTCTAAAAAACAAAACTGAGGAAACATTTTGACTTGTGTGACTAAGCCTGCAGAGTGTACCTGAATATAAATATGAAGAGCATCAACAGCATGCAGAATGTGGCCACATTATCCATAGTCTTCATCAGCACCACCAGCTGCCTCCTCAAGGCAGGAAGGAACCGGACCAGCTTCAAAACTCTCAGCAGACGGAAGGTACGCAGCACCGACAAGCCTCCGTCAGCCTCACCCATAATCTCCCACACACTGAAACACACATGACATGCAAATTATGGAGACAATACATCCTAAAGCAATCCAGAAATCATTATCTACTAAAGCTGTAATATCCTTCTTGTTGCCATCAGTGTCACCAACAAAAGATAAATAAATAAAAGACAACTCTCTTGGTCTTGATACATGTTATAACAACAAAAACCAAACTAGCCAACTTTGTTACAATCCACCACCCAATGAAGGGCTAGCAACATGAATAGGCAAAGTAAACAAGCAAGGCCTTCAAACACAAATACATAATTTAGCTTGTAGTGCTACATAATGGAATGAGCACAGGCCTTCTGGACTATAAGTGCAACCATTTGGATGTGTTTTCTCAGTCAGCATTACTGTGACAGCAGCTGCATAGCTGTGTCACAAGGATCAAAAGGATTTCCCACTGACAAGAAGAGGATTTAATGAGGAATTCCCAGTTTGGGGTAAACATATGGGCATACATTTTTCTCACCTGATTATGACAATGATGCTGTCAAAGCCGTTGTAAGGGTTCTTGATGTAGCCAAACAGCCCGAGAGCCAGGAGCTTCAGCAGCATCTCGAGACTGAAGAGGCTGGTGAAAACCATGTTACTGATCTCCAAAATATCTGTCAGCTCCTGCGGCTGAGGACATGCAGTGTTTGTGGAGACAAAAGATGGATTGATAAACAAAAAGGGGCAGGCACAGAGAAAAATGAACAAAAAACAGAGATGTCAATGTGAAGCGCAGCACACTCACCCTGTTAGGAATTTTTAAAAATGATACTAAAGGCTTCAGTGTTGGTCTATGTGGACTAATGTGCACCCCAATTTTTGAAAAGAAGATTGAGTAAAGGCATTTCTATCATTAATATTACTGATGTTACTTAAAGTGGTGGTTCTTAAACAGTAAGACACAAAAGGATTGCAGGAGGGACATGAAATTTGAAGGAAAATATTCCTGTTTTGTTAGCAGAGCTGAGATGATTTAGGTAAGCAAGACTTATTTAGACTGCATGCAAAGTACCAAGTACAAAAAGATCAGATTTTTCATTTTAGATAATTAAAGAAGAAAAGCTCATTAAATAAGAATGTAAGTATTCAGGAAAAGATTATTAAAAACTTTTTTGCTTTTAGATCTGCTTTGTGTTTAAAAAAAAACAAATAAATAAAAAATCATAGTCCAATATGTAGAAATTTGAAGAGAAAATAAATTAATCTAGACTCATTTAACTTGGCCTCAAAATAACTAAACTAATAATAGTCATGAAACATATGTTATTAAATCACAAGCAAAACTAACATTTTCATGCTGTTTGGAGTCCCAAAGACACTATGTTGTGAAAAAGCATGTACATGGAAATTGTTGACTTTTCTGAAATTATTTAGACAAGCAAGCATTTGATCCACTAGGATTAAATGTTCTTTTTGCTACTCGGGCATGTGGTGTCACCAAGTCAAAATATAAAGAGCTCTCTGGGGTGCAGCTGCAGAGGAAAAAGGTTGTGGCTACCTCATTGTCTGGTGAGTAGTTTCTTCTTAAGTCTTTCCACTTAAAGCAAAACCAGTTATGCAGCTTTCAAAGAACAGCATACATGTCAAGAACTGGTCATGCATGCAAATTTAGTCTTAAGAACACCGTGTTTATTAAGGAAAAGGTCTGAGATCTCCAAAGATCTGGTGCAGGATGTATAAGTAATTGTTGCAGCTCTTAGCATCAGGAGAAACTGAAGGGATTGAAGGGACAGAGAGAGAAACCTCAGACTGCATGGCCTTTTCCACTATCAGTAACAGCAGATGTGTGATGCAGACCAAAGGCATCCTTTCAGGAGAAAAACTTCAAAGATCTGTGAAGCATCTGTAATGGAAATGTGGGTTTGGGTGCTGCCTCACTGTTCAAGTTGAATAAGAGGTGGACATTAAAGCAGCATAGTGACCTTCAGCATAACAGAAAAACTACCAAGGATTAGAAGAAATAGAGGATTTGGAACTGGTTATTACCAAAAGTTGAATCCCACTTAAATGCTAAGGATGGACTTGAAAGGTGCTACTTTAATCAAGAAAAAAATGCATACATAAGTCACGCCTAATATAGTCCTACCCTCTAAGTATTACTTAAATCAATTTTTTCCTATTATTCAATTAATCATTCAAAGGAGTCATCACCCAGAAATGGCACTTTTTCAAGTTAAAACGTGTGTATTGGTGTTGGAAGTGTTAACTTCCCTGAAAGCCTTTTAATTTGAAGACGGTCGAGTTTTTCCGTCTGGGCCCTTTGTTCAGCAGAACCGGCAGCCAGCCCCTCTTCCACATCTAAAATCACCTGCTCACTTTAAAGTCATGCTTTACTGCTAACACAGCTACTGCTAACACAGCTAATGCTAACGCTAATGCTAAGGGATGAGCCCAAAAGTTTAACCCCCTGTAATGTACAAATGAGCCCCGTGTTTATTTTTTTTTATTAGTGGCCAGCCTGTCTGTCTGATAGCAATAAAAGTCAACACGTTTTGGACGGATTTTGATTATGTTTTCAGGAAATCTCAGAAATTAAATGAGGAACAAGTGATCAGATTTTGGGGGTGATCTGGATCACTGCCTGGATCCAGGAATTTTTTTTTAGGATTCTTTACTATAGGGAGATAAGGATAATTTTCCCATTAGGGCTTATAACTAAAAAATAAGAGTGGCAATCATTGGCAGAAATGGCTTCACTAAGGTCTGTGCTATCTGATTCCCTCTAAATTTTATTAAATTTTTTTATCCATCTATTTATTTATTTGTTTGTTTTATTTTAATTAATTCTTTTAAACATGATTTTACATTGTTGGCTTATAAACACTGACACTATTTCCTATTGGGTCTACCCCAAAAGTCTACTGGATTAATGTCAAGGATGTTTCAAAGAAGGTGTTTGAATGAAAAATACAGATTTTCATGATTCTTTTTTATTTGTTAAGGCAATGAACACTAAACTATGAACCCTCACACACAGATTAACAAAGGCACCTAAGTTAAGGAATGAATTTGTGCTCTTTCTATGCAAAACAGACAATTTAAAAACAACCAACTATAAACTTTACCTACAGCCTGTCATATATGGAGGACTGAAATTGCCAAAAATTGCCATCTAAAAAAATACAAAAATATAAAAATGGCTCATAAAACAAACTGATGTACCAATAAATTAAACAAAAAATTATCAGTGTGTGGCCTCAGGAGATAAATGAAGGTTTTAAGCAGGTAGAACCTTAGCAGAAATTACTTTCTTTCAGGAGAACACTCAACAAGATCTTTGGCACATTGCTCTTTTAGTTGAAAAATCACACAATCACTGATGACTGTTTACTGTTTGGTGTGGATGCAGTAACTGAGCGGCTGTTCCAACTCCAGACGTGCACAAATAACAAGCTGAAGATTCTAGTAAAGTTGGCTGTGATACTCAGAGAACTTTGTGTGGATGATTGAGGTAAGAAAACTTTTATTAAAATTCCGTTAACAGCCGCTGAAGGTCACAACTAAAATTCGAAGAACCTTGCCTGAACCACCGTTTACTTTTTCTGGTCTACCACAGCCATTGCACCTGGAGAAAAACACGCTCCTCTCGGATTGTAGAGTATATTCAACCCTTTAATTCTGTCATCATACAATTTTCCCTCACTTGTAATGACAAATATACAGGAAAAAAATTATTTCAACCACTTGGTGGTTATTTTAATTTATTTATTAATATAACTCTAATTGTCAAGCACCAGTGGTCAAGACAGGCAGTGACCCTTTTGCATCTCTTAGCTCTTCACAAGTTAGTTTGGAGCATCATCTTCTCAGTTTTGCCCCATCTATTTGGCTCTACACCACTCAACAGCATTATCCATCCATCCGTTAGCTGTACTTGCTTCATACAGTTCAATTAAGTGGACAAAAGGACATTTTTCAAATGCAACTGGGCACACCTTAGCAGTGCCTGATCTGATCGTGAAGTTCATTTGATTTACTGCTTCCGAGATGTATTATAGTCGTGAGTTATCTAATTGAGTAAATGAGTCATTTTTATTTAGTTCAATTAAGTGAATAAAAATTATTCAATTGTTTCACATAACATTACAGGGTGCACCACAGCAACATGTAATGTATCTCGGAGGCCACGAATCAGAAACCAACTTCACGACCACGTCAGGCACTATGGTGCTATTTTTTATTCATTTTAAATTGACTTAAATTCTCTAAATTCACTTAAACTCAAAATTATGGCAAATTGATGAATGAAAGAAGAAAGAGAAAGGGAGCAGTGGCTCCTACTTCCATACAGAGGAATGTACAGACAATGCAGCTGAGTTTGTGTGTGTCCTGCATGGGTCTAATTTTACCAACCTACACTCGCTCAAACCAGTTATGATGATTACCAAAGCTGACCTGTGGATGCCTTACAGTAAAATCTGGACCCGCCGATGACGTAGGATTTAAAACGCGATCCAACAGTGAGCGTGCGTGTGACGTCTTCGTGTTTGTGGAAGTAAACATAGACGGTAACAGCAGAGCGTATGTTACAATTTTAAAGTTATTGTCCAACCATAGCCAGCACATTTTCAATGGCATCGTTTTAAGGATGAGATTACAAAAGAGGAGAGCCAGATTGTGGGCATGGCTTTTTGTGGAGCAGTGGCAGCAACGTCTGTACAGAGAAACATGTGGGCATGGAGTCGCAGCCAGGAGTGGTGAGAGAGTGGTGGGTGTAAGCGTCTTTACAGATAAGAAGTTTATAAACAATGTTGTGTATGACGTGTAGGTCGGATTAATGTGACCTGGCCGTTCAGACTGAAGTTGCATGGCAAAAGATCAGATACGTATTGGATTTAGGAACACATACACTGTGAAAAAATCGGATCTGTGTCGTTCAGACTGTTAATAAAGGTCAGATACAGGTCGCACAGGGGCAAAAAAATTTAATTTCGGTCACGTAACCCATCTATCTACAGAAAAAGTGTAAAAGTGATGTCCACAAGGAACAGAAAAAAAAATCCAGCAAAGACCTGACACAGGACCTGAGAAATACATATGAACATTTAGTTGATCTACTGCTCACTGAAGCCTCATTATAAATTGTCTGAGATATGACAAAATGACTGAAAATCAGTGGCAACCTCCCATGGTGCGATGAAGCAGTAAGGGATCATCTGGACAGAAAATGGAACAAAAGGCAGCCAAGATTCAAAGGAGAGCTTTGAAATGTCCTTTTCAACAGCCATAGAAAAATATTCCTGAAGACTACTTAAAAAAATTACAAGAAAGCTTATTGGTTTAGGTTGTGTTGCAAAATAAACTTGGACTGTGTCCGAATGAGCACCCTACTCCCTACATAGTGCCCTATATAGGGATCACGCCATTTTGTAGGGGTGTCCGAATATCCAGAGAGAAAAATGTAGGGCACTCAAAATTACCCACAATGCATCTTGAAAAGTAGTGAGCATCAATGTTCGCTAGACGGGTCAATATAGACCACAATGCATTGCGGGCAGAAGCTCAACATGGCACAAGGAGGCGGAATTTTTTTTATTATTATTGAATAGATATGCAACAAAGAATAAAATACAACATAAGGAATAAAAATAAAAATATTTACAAACAACTTTGGATTGGATTTG
>JBAMHW010000004.1:18632482-18650842 GCA_037177495.1 Rhadinocentrus ornatus
GGGGGGGGGTTCGGGTTTTTCTCTTAGATTTGGAGTTTGGCAATAAAAGAAGAAACTTGGAGCATGTGACACAGTCCACAGTCTCATAAGAATACAGCAAATGCTGCCCACTGGTTTGCCATGTGCTCTTTCCTTTGCTTATCACTCCAGAGACTCTGACTAATTTACTCCAAAGCGACCAATTTATTTTGAAGTTGGAGCATTAACTGAAATATTTGGGTAAATTGAGCCAACCATGAGTCGATGCAGGAACAAACTGTATGTTCTGCTGTCTGTGTAAGAATACAGCATGAAAACTGGTATGCAAGTTCACAGCTCAAAGAGGAGTGTATCTGTGTGTATTTGTGGGATTGTGTTTGTGTGTGTGTGTGTGTGTGTGTGTGAATGTGTGTGTGTTTGATGAGAATAATGAGACTAAATCTGCAACTATCTCTTTTTTTAAACTTGGAACAAACAGTTTAAGGAGTCCAGGACTGCAGTTTCAGGCTTTTTTTATTTATTTATTTATTTATTTATTTATTTATTTATTTATTTATTTATTTATTTATTTATTTATTTATTGATTTATTGATTGATTGATTGATTGATTGATTGATTGATTGATTGATTGATTGATTGATTGATTCACTGATGGCTATTGCTTAGACATCAATTAACTATGAGGGGGAAAAGCTATTCTTCTACACAGCTGAGAGTCTGCTGATGAGTTCTTTCAAAAATATTTCCAGAATTCATAACAAGCCACCTTCGCTAATAGTCAGGCTATAGTGAAAATAAATCATCATTGTGAATTTCAACCAGTCACCAGAATACAATACCGAATATTCATTCCTCTAGAAGACCTCTGAAACTCATTAAAACGTTTTATAGTTAAACAATACAGCTGCAAAAATCAAGAACAGTGCCTTCTGAGCAATAAAAGCAAAGGAAACTGCACAGCTCCATAGAAGATAACAATTGTTCTGCTCACTACGGTGATCTACGTCTTAAGGGCCAACCAGATACATATTAATACATGTTTAATATTCAACAGTCACCGACGTTAAGACTACTCTGTCTAAAGAAGTCAAACGAAAAATGATCTCAGTAAGCCAATAATTAATTGTGTAAACCCTAGAACCACAAATTCTCACCATCCTCATGAAATGACAATACATTTACAAAAGCCTGGCCTTAATAGTAATATTGACTGATTTAATACAACTATACATACTTTATAATTGCGTACTTAGAATATAATGTGATCTTTTCTCCATTTTTGGTGGAAGACACACCGCCATTGACAAAGCTCGACATCATAAGATCTGGGCATTTTCTATTGTGCCACGGGCTTTTTACCCGCGCACACCGTGGGACAAGACAGCAATAAAAGTACACAATAGCACCAAAAAGCAAAAACTTTGCTTGCCATTCTTACCGGGGAGCAGCGTCCATCCAACAGCCTCACTCACAGCGGGTTCGCCGTGCGCCCTGAGCTCCCGGAGCCCTGGCGCTCCATCAGAGAGCCGCTTGGTTGTCCACTGTCTCCTCTTCCCCCCCCACTCCTGCCGATATCCAAACTCAGTCCGTCAGTCAGGAGGGTGAAAAAGAATAAAAACAATAATGCCAGGAATGAGACGCACAAGTTAAAATAAAATGGAAAAAGTCAAGTTAAATAGGATTAAGCAGTCCCCCGTGCGTCAGCGTCCGTTTAGCCACTGGACGCGCTCCGTGGTGTCAGGTACTGGAGTTCATGCGCACCGGGGAAGAGAGCTGTGTCAAGTCAGCCAGAGGGAGGCAAACCGGAAATTCTCCCATCTTACCTTTAAAATAAAAATTATTTAGTCCAGGAAGTCATTATAGATAATAGTGTGTCTTTGGTTTGACACTATGGTATTTAAGGAATAGAGACATTAGCCCTGCGCTGTTACCTGTGGCAAACAATTTTACATGACATGTCAAAGCCAATTTTATCTTTACAGAACATTTACTACAACCCGAGACTGCCCAAGAGCTGCACAATGAAACAACAACAACAACAACAACAATAATAATAATAATAATAATAATAATAATAATTTTTTAAAACGCAAAAAAAACTATGTGCAGAATCAAACAATACATAATAAAACATTAAAGAACATAGAATAGTATAATACATTTTTAGACAAAGGAAAAAAAGCTGGTAGGCATAAAAAAAAACCTTAAATTAAAAAAGGGTTTAAAAATGCATCCGAATCAATAAATGAAGTAAGAAAATGTATGTGAAAATAAAAATAGAGTGGCAGATAGACTGTGAAGTACCGGGATGTGGCCCAGTGGTGGATGTGTATGTATGTGCTCTTGGGTTCAAGCCCTGGCATCTGCAGCCCCAAGGGGGGCACGAGCCAGTGTCCCAAGCCCAGATAAAGCAGAGGGTTGCATTCGGCCTAAAACATGTGCCAAATGAACATGCAAATACTTCCTGTGACTTCTGTACCGGGTTCGGTGGGAGCGGATGATTCGCTGAAGGGTAGAAACTAACATTAACATTGCTGGAGCCATCGTTGCCCTGCAGCACCCAGGGGCTAAAACACCACACTCTGCAACTTTGGATTTTAGCCCACACATAGAATAAGCAAAGAAAAGAGCAAAAGAAAGTGACAGAGCAAAAGATAAGACAAGCGTCAACATCAGCGCTGGCTCTTACAGGCTGGAAAGAGCTCAGAAGAGGGAGCAATGGTTGCCGAATAGCCCTCATAAAATCTATCAAAGTTTAGTTGTGCTGCTTTAAAAATGTTTTTTTACAACTTAGTGTGTAATGCTCTTGCTCTAAAATAAAAATGATAAATTGGAGACTTTATTAGTTTAGTTGCATATTTAAGACACAACAGTAGCTCCATATTAATACAGGCTGATTATGAATGAGTCTGATAGTAATAACAGGAATAACAACGATGCTGTTCCCTTTCCAATGTGACTGCTTTATTTTGAAGGTTTTTACTGTAGAAGAAGCCTGTTCTTAATATTGCATAACTTGACTCTGACAGAGTAAGTCAAAGCATGTGACTTGTCCTTTGCTCTCCTCTGCCTGACGGTACACCCGTTCCAAATATCCCTCATCCAATCTCTGCTCAGCAGTTATCTCACAAGTCAGCGACCCTGGACAGTATAAATGAGTGGTGTGGGTAGAGGGTGTTGTCATATGTGAGATGATGCTCCACAGTAACACTCAGTAGGGATGTTGACCCACTAAACCCAGAAAACTTCAACACAATACCTTCAAATCTGTTTGTATGCTACTGTATGTCAGGTTTCAGAGGACAAGGGATTACTATGACTAATACTACCGACACCTGCACAAGATTTCCATAACAGTGGGATAAGCAGAGGTGATTCTTAGGGTCTCTGAGAGTCCCAGAGACCCAAATTTCACAGGTGGCCCCTCCAACCAGCACTCATTGGCCTTTTACTATGATATTGTATACTTATAACAATGACAAGAACATGTTAATTATGTTAATCTAAAAGGTGTTGTTGTTACAGTATCTATTTCTTCAACTTTTAAATGTTCTTTGATGCTTTCACTTCTTCTACTGACTTTTACATAATTATTTATTATTTTCATTTAATTAAACAGAGGCAGTATGATTTAATGTACTTCCAATACAGAAGATTAAACTATGTGCCAAAAACTTCATTATGACCGGAGCTGGGCATCCCTGATCAGGGGGCCACCTCAAGGGCCACAATCCTGCAGGTTTTTGATGTTTCCCTGTTCCAAAACCACCTGACTCAAATTGATGAGTCATTGTGCAAAACTTAATAGGCTGTTGGATCTATTTCATTCGAGTCAGGTGTGTTGAAGCAGGAAACATTAAAAAATCTGCAGGACTGCGGCCGTCGAGGCCCGACATTGGGCACCCCTGGTCTATGTCTTATACCAAGAGGTGCCAGCTTGCCAACAGGCAAACCAGGCAAATGCTTGGGGCCCTGAACCAGAAGGAGGCCTCTGAGGGCCAACCAACATTAAAACAAGACAAAGCAGTGACAATGTGGAGAGTTTACAATACAGTGACCTACCTCTACAGAACTCCCGAAAGGCGCCCCATCTTCGCCTCTCTTGCAGTGAGTGGTGCATCTTATGTAAACAAAGTAGAGAAAGCGGGTTTATAAAAATGAGAAGGTTTCTATCTGGCAGTGACAATTGAAAGACAAAAAAAAAAAAAAAAAAAGGAAAAGTATCAAAGAAAGCAAGACAGTGGTAAATAGTGCAGATTATCCAGGAGCTAATTTAACTCAAAGCAGCTCAGTCTGTCCTCCTGGTGATTGAAAATAAAAACAGATAACTTGGATAATATTAAATTAAATCTAATTCTGCTTAACTGCAAAGCTAAGAATGTTAAATTATAGAATTCATAGCTAAAAACTTGAATATGAACTAATGTTCATAGATGAAAGTTATTGTGTTCAAGTGGTGTTTATATTTTGTTTTCCATGTCAAGTAGGCTTTATGCTTCTGAAAACTCTTTATGTATGTACTCTATTAGCTATAAATGTAATCCTAAAGAGTCATAATGAAGTTTTCGGCACATAGTTTAATCTTCTGTATTGGAAGTACAATAAATCATATTGCCTCAGTTTAATTAAATGAAAATATTAAATAATTATGTAAAAGTCAGTAGAAGAAGTGAAAGCCATCAAAGAACATTTAAAAGTTGAAGAAATAGATACTGTAACAACAACACCTTTTAGATTAACATAATTAACATGTTCTTTTCATTGTTATAAGTACACAATATCATAGTAAAAGGCCAATGAGCGCAACCACCATAATAGAGCATCTGATATTAAATTCAAATAAAAATAATAGACAAACTTTCACATGATTGTCTAATTATATTAAACTTTTAAGAAAAACACATCAGAACATTTATGCAATGTTATGGACAAGGCAGTTTATTTGTACAGCACACTTCATGTACAGGACAAATCAAAGTGCTTTACATAAAATAAAATAATATAAAAAAACATTACAGATATTAAGAAATAGTAAAAGGCATCAACAAATAGCAATAATCACAATTAAATCATAAATTACATTAAAATAATTAAAATGATAAAACGATGTTATAGTTTAGGCAGAAGGGCGAGATTGTGACTATATTTCACATTTGGTCAGAAACTGGATTGATAACATTGATCTTGGTTGTCCACCTAGATCTTCCATGCTGCTGGGTAAAGGATGTGTGACGCGTTAATGTTACATAATTTGAAGCTCCTTTGCAGCAATGTTTGAAAAAGAGATTACTAGTCCTGTCACAATTGTTACATAATTGTATTTTATTACAATTATTTGAGATAATAAAGATATTTTTTTGTAAAATCCACTCAGTCATGTTTGGTAGACACAAACATAAAAGCCAACATAGTTTTCTAACATAGATGTAGCTGAGTGACTGGTAGAGTTGATGCCATTTCAAAGACATCCCTGTGCTGCGCTCTTGTTTTATGATGTGGATGTGGCATGTCCACAAAGCCTAAAAGGCAATTAAGATTGTTGTTTTCTTTTATGTTCCTGTATTTATCACCGATTAATGACTGCTATTATTCATTGTGCGTATTTTTAGTGTTTAGCTATCATAAAAATTAACTGAGACAAATAAATCATTAATCTCAATCATGTCTGACAATTCGTTTTCAAGTCAGGCTTCATAACAATGAATGCTGGGAAATTTCAATCTGAACTGTATGAATCTGAAGACACCCTCTACCTGTAGATTACTGACTTTCATGTGGAAAATCACCAAAATATAAACATGGATGTAAACTTTAATGTGTTTTGTTGGTGAAGGCAACAAAAGCAATCATGAGGCGCTAACTATTTTGTATTTACCACACAGTCAACCCAACTGTATAGACATCAGCTGTGCCCACACAGCTGAAACAGCCAGAGTGTGTTTTTTTGGGGCTATCGCTGATCTCAACATTCCCCAAAACTACCTCAAGTACTTCTTTTAATTTTTGCTTTTTTGCTTGCATTTTTCTGCTGTCCACTTACTGAGGTAATGTAGGAGTAATCTTTTTTACTCAAGCATTCTCTGAATTCTGCTTCATTGTGAACTCTTTGATGTTACAGAGCTTTTCTGCACAATCTCAGCCTGAGATGAATCAAAATACTCATAAGCTAAAACCTTCTGATTTTAGCAAAAAGATTCATTCTTTTACATCTTTTAAAAGATACATTCTCCTCCAACACAGCAAACTCTGATGTACTGAGCTTGTCTGTTTAGTTGTAAACATGTAGCAAAACATTCAGGG
Source organism: Rhadinocentrus ornatus (assembly GCA_037177495.1). Lineage (NCBI taxonomy): Eukaryota > Metazoa > Chordata > Actinopteri > Atheriniformes > Melanotaeniidae > Rhadinocentrus > Rhadinocentrus ornatus. Next base: position 18,638,762 of record JBAMHW010000004.1, read on the forward strand.
AAAGCTATGTTTATTTAAAAAAAAGAAGAATCAGTAGAAAAGCATTTAAAAGTTAGTGCTTACTGTAGGGTGTTTATTGAGAGTGTACATCTATTTACTGCCAGAACTGCCTTAAGAGAATTCCTTGTATCCCCCAGAAAAATTAGCAGTGTTCTTTCTGTGCTATTTCAGCATGTTTATTCTGGCTTTTTCCCCTCTCTCTTTGGATGGTATTATCTATATGACAAGATCTATATATCTTTTCATAAAAAAAAAATTTGAAGGAAACATTGATCTGACTCCATTTAAGGTATATTTGAGTTTATGCTGCAAAGTATTATTACTTTCCATGTAGATTGTTTTAGAGCTTCTGTTGTTTTACATTTACAATTTGTTGCTTTGTACAGTTTGAAATTCAGTCAGGAAATTTCTGTGTGCATGTGGGGTTTCTCTCCATCTCCATCTCCATCTTCTGCTCACGGGCCAGCAACATGCATGTGAGGTTAGTTGGTTTTTGTAAATTGACTCTAGGTCAGTGAGTGTAAGTGTGTGCGTGTGTGTGTGTGTGTGCGCATTGAACTAACCCTTTAAAGTTTGCTCTAAATAAAAAGCAAGAGAAAAACATCTTTACATTATTTTTCTTTTGCTTTGCATCATAATAAGAATAAATGTTTTTTTAAACAAATTTATGTTAATATTGTAACAATAGTGAAACAGAGAAAATTTGAGACATTAATGGGATTACAAACACTTTTGCATTTCATTCCCAAACCAAGTGGTAGATAGCTCAGGCAGGTTTTTCCCCCCACAAATTTCTAATAAAATTCATCATAGTCACTGAACTTTTGGCTCTACTATAATTGGTTAATGGGCTAAGCATGTATAGCTGATGGTTGTTTGTATAGGTCACATCTTTACAACAAATCTTTGACACTTTTTAAAATATTTATAGTTTCTACTTTAATGTGAATGGTTTGAGCCAAAACATGATTGTTGATCACAATGGAATATTTCGAAATAAACAACTACAATGTTTCTTCTGCTCCTGGACACATCATCAGTGATGTTACGGACTCTTCTTTTAGTGGATGTGATATCATTAGCTGCAGCTGTTATGTCTGATGCGTGTGACTAAAAAGTAAGATCAGATTTTCACTCAGAGTGGGGAAACACGGTGCAATACCTTATTAACACCCACAGCTGTTTTAGCTGGTACAATTACAGTATACATCAAAGATTTATTGCATCTCAACACAGTTTAAAATATCTGGGACAAATTCAACCACAAAGACCTCCAGCTAATATCTCCCTGTGGAGGAAACTGCTGAAGACTGTTTCCCTGTGTGCTCAAGTGTGTGTTGGTTGTCGTCAATTGTTATTGGGTCTACCTGGCTGTGTGTTTCCACTCCCCCTCTTGTTAGTTTTTTTTCTTCTGCTTCCAGCTCATCTCACTTGTCTCACGCTTACTGTCTTGTGTTACTCATGCAAGACTTTCTGCTCCACAGGATCATTTCATGCATTTTTCACTCCAGCTCTGTCACTGTGGTGTTTTCAAATGCTGGTTTATATTAGAAATTAAACGAACACACACAGCAGCACATACAGAAATGCATCCATCTGTTATCGGTAGAGGATGGGTTTCTAGGCCAAACATTATTATCACTGTACGGTTCCCGACCAATGGGTGTGTTTCCATGGTGATCATCACACAACCTTATATATATAGGGAAGCGTTATATCCCATACCATCGTCACGACCACACACACACACTGTGGGAATTCGATTAGAGATCAATAATCCTGATCAATCGCTGACATTTCCATGACAACCACCTCCGGGCACATCCCAATCCACTTTACATGCTGACATATGCAGTGACATTGAGCCGTCCTGCTCCTTCACTTGACCTGGTTAAAGCAGTTGTATATGAAGAGGTTAACGGGACACACTCACACATGGGCCAGCGTGGTCAGTGGTCTCCATGTCAGCTTCCTAAAATTTCGGTTTTAGAGCATGAGAACAGTACAGTGTCAGCTAACTGTAAATACTGCACTTAATTGAAGATCATGATATTTACTTCAAGTGTTTGAATGTTTTTCTTTAGATGCAACCTTCAAATTGTGTATTAATGTAATTCTTACTGGATTAAAAACGACTTGTAATCAATCCAACAAGAACAGGGAAAATAATATTTGATATATAATCAAAATACACAATAAAGACAAAATGAAAGCACGTAAAGCTTAAACAGAAAAAAGCCACATTATTTCATCCTTTAAGCTGAAGCATAAGGAAAATTATCACACGAACTACTTGCAAATAAAAACTTGTAAATGAATTAAGCTTTAAAGTGTCGTAAATAGTTACAGAAGCTGCTTATAACACAACATAATGTTAAAAGAAGAGTCCCATGTAGAGGAAATTGAGTAAAAATACCTTATATTCTGAGGAGACTGTAACTGCATAATTAATATAAAACTGTATCATGTCATTTTTTTATACAGGGGTTAATTAAAATTACATGATACTGGGAAGGGGGTGGGGCACAAGTCTGGGAAATCAATTTTCTTGGGCTCATTATTAAAAACTCTATAACTAATATTGCATGACAGTTTTAGCTCTTCAATTTCTTTGATTTTAACAACAAGATTACATTTAAATTTTCAACCCCCAGTCATTTTCTACTCTGCAGTGTAACCTTTTTGGGCTCGTAACTCTCAGTTGTGTTTACAAATGCCAGCACGCCTACAGGCAAAATAAGGTGGAAAAAATGTGAAGTGGCGACACGATGTTGGCAATGCACGCATTTACACTGAGTCAAGAAAACAAAATGGTTTTATATGAGTCAGAAAAATGCAATAAAGTCCAATTGAAATTTCTATTGGTTTAAAAAACAAAACAATACAAAAAACTACCTTGATCAAATCAGAGTATGTATTGTTTAATAATGTGAAAAATGAGACATTATTTCTTTAAACCACAACAAATCTTTAACAAAACAACAGTTTAGATGAAATCTTCAGCTGGCATCCTTCCATATAATGACATTAGCATTTAGTTAAAGCACCACCTACGAACAGGTCACATCATGATTTATTGAGTATCCCTTGTCTTTCTGTGTATTATGACCTTATTATTACTATTTTTTTTACATGGAATACATCAGCTAAAAATAGACCTGCTCTCGAACTAACTGACAGACCTCTGTTATAATCCCAGCCTTTCTTCTACTTATCCACATCGGTCTGTAACACTTTGACATGATCTGTGCCTTGAAGCCTGCTTGCTTGCTTGCTTCAAGAGTAAAATGATCCGCTGTCTCACGTTTTTTGCCAATCAGTGCTCAATCAAAGCAGACCCTGCTTTTTTGACTGCATGTGGCACATTGTGATGCCATGAAAAACATCAGAATCAGAAATACTTTATTAACCCCAAAGGAAAATTGATGAATGTTCCTCATGTGGGCATGGCTTTTTCTCTTTGGGTACTCTGGCTTTGTCCCAGAGTCCAATGGTGAATCTGTGTTTAGAGTGTAGTGTGAAACATGTGGATCTGTAATCTGATCAGTGCAAGGTACCTCTCTAACTGCTTGTCTTCTTTATCTCACCCATCTCATACACAATAAAATGTTCTCTGATTTCATGAACATGAACATTTGGTTACATAAAACATATCTTTGAAAGAATTTGCAATACCAATAAGACAAAATAAAACATTGCGAGTAACCTCTGTACCAGAATAGTAAACTCTGCTGTTTTGCTGTGTTATGGTTGGGTGAATTCTATAATGCATCAACATTAGTGACTCATCTATTTTCTTCATTTGAGGAGTCATGTAAATCTACCAGACAGAAAATCTCTGTTGGGCTTTCTCTATGTCTCATACAAATTCATGCTTGGTTCGGATCCTGCATTTTCCCCTCAAACATTTTATTCACTACAAAAGATGAAACTGTGTTAGGTGGTAGGCCAGTCAGCGGAGAAGCATTTTCTCCGACAATCACTAGAGAAGTGAAGTTGCTTAGCAACCTTTGGCCTTGATGATAGGAAATGATGTCATGATTAAAAGACAAAACGCAAGCAGACAAATACACAGGCAGATAACAGGTGCACACACACACAGACACACACATGCAGAGTGAACCTTGCAAAATGGTAGATGACAGCAGCGAGTTTTTGATGGTAATCTGGATAAGGGTTAAAGTAATATGTTAATCTTCTCTAATGGTTTCACTGATCTTTGAGTCCATTAAAGGTGACCTCACATATAGATACACACATGCACTTATGTAATCACACTCAATCAGCACATGGACTGGCTCGTGCCTAAAAGCACTGCTGTTTGAGGAAAAAAAACATCTGCTGCTCTTTTGTTTTCTTCAACCTCTCTCTTTGAACCCATCAGCAATCCTCTGCCTGCTTCATGTGATCCAGCAGTCACACCATCCCTCACATTAGGTACACACACAAACATGATGAGGCTTACTCCAATGTGGTTTGGGAGGAACGAGGAGGTGGTGACACGTGGAGCTGTATTTTGGAACTGAGGCATATAATTTTTTTTGCAATCTTTCCCACCCATGCTACAAGTTATGGGGACTTAGAGCGCCCCACAGTGTTAATTCTGTTACACTGCACATTTCCACATGGGACGCCTTAATCATTGTTTATAAAAGTCTGATCTGCCACAGATCCTAAAAATCATTGTATCCAAGATACTGCTTTGTGGAATGTAATCCACCCACTCTAAAAAAATTCAACATGACACTGCACGCACTACAATACATCTGTCATATATGGGATGTTTTAAAAAAGATAGTCATCATTAAACACTTTTCACTTCAGCTAATGTAGCAATTAGGTTAACACTTATCAATGTTGGATATTAAACATATTAACAGTAATCACATTAGTTTCATTCATTAGTAGCAGAAAGGTCAGGTATTCTATCATCCATTCTACTGGAAAAAATGCAATTAGTGTATTGCATATGAAATGGATAATACACCAGTAAATGCTCATCTTACGCAAATTTTTTAAAAACACACACACACACACATATACATATATATACACACACACACACACATCTTTTACAATTACGTCTTTCAGTGTTTAAATTGAAGGAACTTTGGTTTATAAATGATACATTTCCATTAAGGAAATGTATCAAATCAAAAATGTTTTACAAATATACCTAAATTAAAACTCACATTCTAACAAATGTGAAGTTACAGTTCCACAGCCATGGACTATATGTGCAGAACTTTTCTGCCAGGTTGTACTTTCAAATTAACAGATGCAATGTGCTGTTGTTCGGGCTCCAATAAATTTTTACGACATTACTCGTGACTTTTGTCACCAGTTTAAATTCTTTACAACCAGATTTGTCTGACTAGAGTGCACGTAAACATTTTTGTGTAGTCAATGTATAACCAACTTCAAACAAATAACACAAGAAAAACTGTAGGCCAAAACATTTTAATGATAAAAAAGAAAAAAAAAAAAGGAAAAATTTACACAAACCGGTCACATTTCCATCATATTTCACTTCCACACCGACACATACACACACTCTGAAAAGTTATCCACAGCTACTGCACCTTCAGAAAAGACAAATATATTTGTCATTAAATAAACATATCCTTGATTCACATAATCCAGTGTGGCATGAATGTGTAGAGGTCTGCTTTAATGTCAAGAACCAAACTAGTGATTTTTGTAAGTTTTAGCTCATTAATTTTACATCTAAGCGTTTCTCAAGAAGTAGCATCAAGATTTCAATTAATATGGCTGAACAAAGCATCACGATAAAGTTTTGAATTTTAAATAACTTGGATAACTAAAGCAACTGTAGCTAACTGAGCTAAACTAACAATCTCCCAAAAATTGAAAAAAAAAGAAAAAAAAGGTCAATGCTCGAAATGTCTAAAAATAATAAGTACATCTTGTAACGTGCTAAAACATACAAAAGTGCTAGTCAAGTCCTTCAAATAAAGAAAGAACAGCCTTTAAAGCAGAGGTTTTTCAACATTTAAGCACTGAAAAGCACACTGGGATGTAAGCAAATCCAACTGAGGAAAAATCATTTGAAGCAGAAGTTCAACGCCATTTACAAATGAATTAAAGAGGAACAGCAATTCCTCCTTTATAAAGAAGCAATCACATCCCTGAGTATGAAGTTGTTTATTCCTATCAGTCAGATTCATTTCAGTAATCAGTTAAGTCCGTTCGGTTCACCTCAAGGTTGATCACAACATTGCTTTAAAGTTTCCCGCTGAAGATAAATTAAGTTGTTTTGTTTTATTTACCTTCACAACAGTCTAGTTTTTCGTGACCCCAAATCAGCAGAGGTCAGCATTAAACCTAAAGGAAACCTCAGCATCTGTCCTGATGCTACACTATCAGGCACAACAAAAAACATGTATTTGCGTTTCAGCAACATGAAGTGGGGAAACAGCGGTGAAGCAGATCTCAGTGTCAGGGACAGTCAAAAGGACAATTTATCCATTCCCTTCCAGCAGTACATGGAGCAGGATTATTGGCTGTTATTTCATCGTCGTGTCCTGCATTAAAAGAGGAGGCTGCAACTTTGGCGAATAAACTAAGCAGAGCCTGTTAGGATGGAGCCTCTTCCTCTTCTTTCTCCATCTTCTTTCCATCCTCCTCCGCATCTTTGTTTTTCTTGTTTTTCTTCTTCTTGTGTTTGTGTTTCTTGGGCTCTCCTTCTTTGTCCTGGCTGCTATGTTTCTTGTGCTTCTTGTGTTTTTTATGCTTCTTATGTTTCTTCTTCTTCTTGTCTGTTGTGGTGGTAGCTGAGCCGCTGTTGTTGCTTGGCGTGGGGCTGTGGGAGGGCTGACTGGGAGACTGACTTGGACTGTCGCTCCTCCCTCTCTCTGGCTCAGAACCCTCACCTTCACTGTAATCGGGCACAAACGCCGCCTCGTCTGTCTCACGAGTCAGATCGGAGCACAAACGTTGCCTCCTAGGCTCCGGGCCTCGACTTTCCTCTCGTCCTCCTCCTCTGCCTTCTGCAGATTTTTCCTCCTTCCCTGTTACTCCTCGCCCCCCCTCTCTTACCCCCCCTCTTTTTTCTTCTTCTCTTAATAATAATCTCTTTTCCTCTTTACCCCCTCTACCCTCCTCCCTCACATTTTTTGTTTTGGTTAGCTTCTCCACATCTTTCTGTGCAGTCCTACCACCCTTACCCTCCTCCCTCAGTGCTCTCCCCTTCTTTTCCTCCCTCACCAACCCTCTCTTCTCTTCCTTTCCAACTTCCCTGCCTTCACTCTTGATAGCTTTGGATGCTTCGATGTGCCCAGGCTCTTTGCCCCTACTCCTCTGCAGCACTGGTGAGGGCTCCTTAGCAGGTACTGTAAGACTGTCTTCCTGGCCTTCTTCATCATCTTCCCTCTCCCACTTTGAGCGTGGAGGCGGCTGAATAAGCGGCTCCTCCCTGACCGGACTGACAGTCGGACTGGCACTTCGACTGCGAACACGGCTCACCACTGGGCTAGACTTAGGCTGCTCTACAGGTTTAGAGAGTAAATTCTTCTGGTCTTTCTGCGGGTCCTGCTTTTTTTCTTGAGTTGACCTGTTGTAAAGGAAAATATTTATTATGGCTGAAGGGGGGTTGCAACTACTGACTATTGTTACTGTTATTTTTTATTTAGTAATCCTACAAGGAAAATCTTGCCTTCAATAATTGATCAAACCAAAAACAACAAAAATACACAAATTAAATAAAAAAATCTAACAAACTTATTCAAAACTTCAAATTGACTTTAGGAAGCATAACTACAACAGATTCACCTTGTAGAGCTAGCTGTGTGACTTTGTAGAGCCTTACGACTTATCCTAGGTTTACTCTTCGTGGCCTTCTCCTGACCATCTTTGACCCCTGTCAGAGGGAAAGAGGAACAGATATGGATTTTAATGAATGCTTAATTAAAAAGGCATATGACAAAATCAATCATCTCTTGCTGTATTTTTAGAGAGCTTTAAATTACCTTCTCTGTGAGCAGCAGCTGGTTTCTCTCCTGAGAGGACACTCCTCTCTGTTCTGTCCTTGGATACACTCCTGGGAAATAGGAGAATATAATTACATTAAGAACTGAGTTCACAGACAGGACCAGTATTTCAGCTTTCTTTTAGTCCTGTATATGGAAAGTGTTTTGACAAGCAGCAGAATTCAAATGTAATAACCTGTCAGATTTAGCAGCTCTTTCTGACCCCTCCCCTCTTTCCTTGGAGGACGCACTTGGCTTCTCCTGATGGTCTGTCAGTCTCCTGGTAATGGCTGATTTCTCACCGATGGTTATTTTATCCACACTGACAGACCTCCCTCCCCCATTTCCTCTGCTGGAGTTTTTTCTTTCCGTCTTCACTGACCTCTCTCCTTCTGTGTCTTTGTTCACTGCAGCCTTCTGCAAGCCTGACCCAGAGACCCTGTCCCTCTCTCTGTCAGACCCAAGATCTCTGTCTTTGTCTGAACCAGATGGTCTATCTCGCTCTCTGTCCTGTCCAGAGTTTCTGTCATGCTCTCTTTCTGAGCCGTGGTGTCTTTCTCCAGCACTGCTTGGTCTTTCTCGGGAGATGCCTCTTTCTGTAGATACTGGTGGTTCCTTTCTTCCAGCTCCTTGTGTTGTATTACCAAGTCTATCACCTTCAGAGACATTAGCTGCAACTGATCGATCTAAGGATGAGGTTGTCTTCTCAGGACCAGATAGAGTTCTGTCTGAGGGCGCTGTCTCAGAGCTGCCTCTTCTGCCCAGATCTCTGTTCAACTTTATCCTTCTCACTGGCTTCTGTGGACAAGAGCAACGTTAATCTCAACTCTAAAAACCATGTAAAAAATTCAATAAGCTGACAAAAATGTGTGCATAAAGAAAGAAATACCATAAGATGGGACTGCATTATACTAGGAAATAAAAAAATGAAAATTGCATTTCTTAGTTCTGTGATGTATATGCAGCGGTATCGTAAGGAGCAGTAATGTTGACTGGATGACTAACATTTTTATTTTAAAAGAATTTCCCTCTATAACGACAAATGACAGTGTACATTTTTGGGGGGCTGATATGAATACAAAAATGAAAGACTCACCGAAATGTCCATCAGTGGTCTAATGGATCCTCGATCTACATCTCCCGAGCCTAGTTCACGCCTTCCTTGTAAAAGATGAAAACTAGACCTGTCAGAAGGGAGTGGGCCTCTGTGGATTGGGGGCTGATGGGACAGGTGCGAGTGAGAGAGGACATCACCTCCACTTTCTAGCTCATCAATTCTCCTGAGCTTTACAGGTGGAGGTCCGAGTAAAGAGCGACCCTCCTCTCCCATCCTCCTCCGGCTATCCACTGGGGATGGAGCTCTGGGGAGGACTGGGAGTCTGTGTGAATGGTGGAGAGGGAGAAGACCAGCACCCTGTGGTAGATCTCTTCTGCCACGCAAGTCGTGTCCGGGCCGAGGCCCTTCATGAAAAGAATGAGGAAGATTCAGAGAGGACACTGGAGGAGTTTTCACCAAGGCAGGCCTCACACCAGAGCTTTTACTCTTCTCCTTTTTAGAGGTAGTTGAGTTGGAGGCATCATCTGGTTTGGCTTTTATGGTCTTTAACGGTTTAGCAACAGAAGAGGATGAGGACTCTTTCTTTTTGGTCACAACACCCTCTCCTGTCCTTTTCTTCAACTTGTCACTCTTCACTTTCACAACCTCCATCTTAACTTTAACTTTCACCTTCTGACCCTTCTCTTTCTGCGCTTTATCAGCCTGGATCTTTGATGTTGACTTGCTTGTGGGTTTTATAGGTGCCGCGGTGGTTTTAGAGGCTGCAGCTTTAGAAACTGCAGTGCTAACTGGTGGCCTTGAAGAAATGGGAGGAGTTTTAGTGTGTGAAGCGATTTCGTCCATAGGTTCGTCTCTGACGGGAGTAGCATCACCTCTGTCCAGTGCCTGTTGAGACGACTCCCCTTCTTCTGATGTCTTCTTTTTAATTTTCTTTGACTTTAAAATTTTAGCGCTGGTTTTGGTCCCTGATGAGGAAGAGGATGGGATATGCTGAGGTGGACCCCCTCTCTCCTCTCTCCCTCGTCTTCCTCTCCCCTGGGGTGAGTAATCTCTGGATGATGACATTTTGTCCCTCTCCCTGTCTCTGCTGCCATGACCTCTGTGATGCAGGGAAGGATGTTGGCTGTCATAGTCTTTGTAGTATTTATTATACCAGTCTGTGTAATCCTTCTCCCACTGCCGATACCTCTCTCTCTCCCAATGATCATGGCTTCCAGGACTGGGTCCCTTCAGGTCATACAGAGGCAACTCCCGAGGAGGTGGCTTTCGTCCACCAGGGCTTCGGTTCCGAAAGCCACCAGGGGAGCGTGACCTAGACCTATACGGTACAGGTCCTTCTGCTCCATCCCAGCCTGCTCCCCTGTAAGAGGGAGAGTGTGGTGAGCCAGAGCGCCGGTAGCCGTAAGACCTTGAACGGGAGCGAGACCTTGACCGGGAGCGTCCATAACTGCGTCCATTTCGTCGAGAATAAGGGGAACGGGGATAAGACCTGCCATGGGAACGTGAACGGGAGCGTGATCGACTTGGAGAAAAAGAGTAAGACCTGGATCTTGATCTAGATCTAGAGCGAGAGTAAGGAGAGCGGCTGAACGAAGAGCGGCTGTATGAACGGGACCTAGGAGAAGAAAATAGTTGGAAAACAAAGGAAGATTATAAAACTAAGAGTTGATTCGTGCCAAGTGCGTCTGCTGACAAAGCTATTTAACAAAGGATGCATGCTAACAATCAACACGTGAAGGCATAAAAACTAAAAACCTGAGGACATCATTTTGAATTTAGAAATTTCTAACATTTTTGGGATATGCAACTTTTTAATATACACTTATGGACATGACATGGACTATTTAAAGGATAATTGCAAAATCTAAGTATGGTGAAAACTTTTCAAAGACTTAACTGAAAACACTTGTGATTCCGTGGACTAACCCTAACCCTGTATAAAAACTGATGTGTGACTGGGGGAAGTGGCAGAAATTGCTGCAATAGGTCGCATCACAGCCAAATTCCACAGAATCCAATTGTTTGTATAAAAACACATCAGCGACACTTAATCAGCTGACCTCAAACAAGAACTGCAGCTGATTCTTGAATGTCCTTGTAATGAAATGCAATTACCTGGAATAAGATCGTCTCCTTCTCTTTGGTGCGTTTCTGTATTTAATAAGCTCTTCGTGAAAGTCTTTAGTGAATTCATCCAGTTTTGACGTAATTCTATAAATACAAAGACGATACATTACATTTTCACTTTCATATTTTTTATTGCCTTCAATTCATAAATTTTCATTATACCAACCTTAAGTGATATTTAGAAATAATTTTGTTTTTCATCAGATACAGTAACCATCGTAGTTTTGACAGTAGTTTTAGATCAACTCACTTGTCTTGTCTGTGGTGCCTTGGTCTGTAGAAATCCTCCTTTGAGAGGGGGGGCTGTGACAGGGATGGTGGTAAAGGGATAAGAGGAGGCTGAGCACCTGGGCCAATCCAGGGAGGGTTGAGCCCTTGAGGTCCGGGTGCATAAACAGCCTGTGGCTGGTAACTGATGACAGGTGGAGGAATAAGGCCAGGGCCAGAGCTGTACGGAGGAGGATAGGGCTGTGGTGGAGGTGGGTACAGGGGAGATGGGTAAACTTGAGGAGCAGGTACTGGAGGTAGAGCTGTCTGCAGGTGAGTGGAGGGGGGCTCCCCTCGACTTCTGTACCTGATAAAAAGAACAGGACAATAAGCATTACAAGACTGACTTTTAAAATAGAAACATTTAGTAGATTAGATCCGACTGCTGGTTGAGACTTACCAGTGTCTGCCAGATCCTCTGTGAGAGTGGTTGGGTCGTGACTGGTTACCTAGTAGAACAGAGAGTCAGTTTCCTTTCATAGTTTTTTCTATAGATTCACTGAACCTCAAATGACTAGGGGTGTAAGAAAATATCGATATACTGAAATATCGCGAGATTTTGTGCTACGATATTGTCTCGATGTCAAAAAAGCACTGAATCGATTTTCTTTTATTAACAAATGACAGTACTTGCAAACAGTA
>JBAMHW010000004.1:18662886-18680534 GCA_037177495.1 Rhadinocentrus ornatus
TATATATTTAACAAAGTGTGACTTGCTCCTTTGGACAATAAACACTGTTAAAGAATGAAGTAAGTTAAAGAGTTCAAAAGGTAACTGCAGTATGACTGGTGGCCTCGTCAGATAATTTCTTGCGTGATTAAATTTATCACAACTGCCTTGAATGTTCTCCTGAAGCTGCCGCTGCCATGGTAACCTTCAACATTTCTCTGTAAGCCTGCTGTTGTGCTGATGCACTGTATGCCTTTCAGAGATGATTGTTTTGCCCTACCTTCACCTGTAACACAATTCATTCATGCATGTTCACACACAGGAAGGCCTTGATATTTTGTCAGCACAGGGGGGCCAATTATTTTTGATAAATGGGTTCAGGCTTTGTTCATATATTTGTACTCAGCTAACGAATGCATGGACAGACATTTGAATATTGGCTTTCACACACAGACACCTGAGTGCTCTGTGCAATATACAAACAACACTAAACTCTGAACTGTACTTGTTTTGCCAGAATTGGTTTATTTATAAGTTTTATTTGATGTTAACAGAGGCTAAGTAACACAATCATAATAGCAGAAACTTCTTTTACACATGTGCATGCTCACATTTGTAATTCACACTCAGATGCACAATCAGACACAGTAAAAGACAGAGAGGGTGGGCTCTAATGCATTTAATGGGGTTTCGATTTTGAGCATTTAGGACACAAAAAGGAGTATAGGAACAGAACAGCTATGTCATAGTTGTGTGTGGTTTCTGTCATTTCTATGTGAGTGCACATTATTCTTGTGAGCAGCTTCTTTCTGTCTCTCTGCATGACTGACACACATTCCTATTTCTGCACAAACTTATTCACGCAAATAACAGATACACCTTCTGTAGTATAACAGATACTAAATAAGAATAATCTAAAAATTGTGCTATTATCAATGCATTCTATTTCTCTTTGAGTAAGACAACATTAAATCAAACAAACTGGTTCAGTCTTCAGCTGACATGATTAATTGCCAGAGAAAAAATAAGTATTTTTCTTTTATTTTCAGACAGGCGTTGTCCTTCTACTGGATGCACAGTTTCCCGGCAGCATATCTGTGTTGTTGTGAGCAGCTGCAGTTGTTAAATCATCCAAGGCCATGTTAATTGTGTCATCTTTGAGGGGTGAGGTTAAGGTGTACAGCATGAACTCTGAGTCCATTGTGACTGGTGTGGGCAAACCTGCCATGCCAGCGACTTTAGATCCATCAGAGATGGGTGGCTCTCGGTCATGCCCCAGTGGTGATTGATAGGTGTGTGAGGTGGAGTCCCCTGTGCTTTGGTTGCTCTTGTAACTGTAGCGGCGGGTGCGGTTCTGGTAGTAACGGTTGCGATAGTAAGATGAGCTGCGGGAGATGGGGGGCTTTATGAGTGAAGGCCGGCCTTTAGTGCGTAGCTGTCTGTGTTTTTCTATGAACACGTGCACTGCCAGGACACCCACCATTTCAGCCAGCACGAAGGAAAGAGCCCCAAAATAAAAGGACCAGCCATAAGAGTAGCTCTTCTTGTTGTCACTCTGGCTTGGGTCACCTGAGTTGGCTGATATGTACACAATGATGCCGATGATGTTACTGAGGCCTGAATAAAAGTTTAGAAGGATAAAGAGGGTCAGGTTAAGCTGAAACCCAATGACTCATACCAGATTAAAAAAACCACCAAAAAGGAAGACAACAGAAATAAAAACAGACAAATCTAAAAGGGCATTTTATTCAAGAAAAAAATGCAATGTGTGTTTGTATCTGACCTGCAGAGACAAAGAGAATACCAGCGCTGAGAATGACATTGTAGCGTGACTTGTAGAACTCACTGGCGGCTACACACACCCCCCCAAGAAATAATAATCCCACACTGAGGATGGGGAAGAGGCTGGAGGCTCGTACTGCTCCTGATGAGAACAGGGGTGACAATGGGGTGTTTAGGTAACAAAACCTCTGACTCAGCTGTTGGATTTCAGTGTTACATACTTCATTGTAACTCACTAAGTAAATACTCTGCAGCATCCTGCTCATAGTCTGCATCTTCAGGAAAGTGGTCGATGTCTTTGCAAACACCCTGAAATATCCCTGAGTAAGAACAAAGATAAAGATTTTATATGTGACCCAGTATCTTTGCATACACTTACATACAGGGGCTTGAGCTAAATGTGGCAGCAGCCATCCGAAGAGCTGTTCTCATTTTTGTCTGTTTTGATGTAGTTTAGCTCTACAAATATCTTGCAAAGCAGATGGATTCTAATAAGATTTTGTGAGTTCACAATCACAAGAGAAGCCATTTTGCTGGACTCACAGATACCTGTTTGTGTTCAGCATGCAAAAGTTCATACCAGTCAGTACTGACAGCTAAGAAGGAGCTTTAGGTGCAATAAACAACCCAGTATCAAGGAAAATGTAAAAATTCTGCACTGATTCTTCACAGCGCTCTGACTTCAGTCCTCTATGGGTAAAACACTAACTACTCATAAGTACTTCACATAATCTCACTGCATAAAAACCAAAATATCACTTTAATTAGCAAGCATTACAGTTTTTCCTGGGATGTAAATAAAGATATCTGTCTGAGCCCCAGGGAGTCAGAAGATGAAAAATTTTGTGTACATTGTGAATAATTTTATTTTGCACTTACATGTGTATTGCTTTTTATTGCTCTGCTACTTTGCGCTGTCATGTGTTGTGGCTGACTATGCCACAAAGGGCTAAATCCTGCACATTTTACATGTACACTATAATGTGCAGTGTCCCTTTTTAGGAAATAAATATATGAAATATACTTGCTTTTTAATTGTATGCTCACTTAGGCAAATGCTACAGATGTCCACATACTTCCCTTAGCACAAAGCCTTTGCTAAAGTATCACAATGGAGAACGCAGGCTACATAAATACTTTGCTGGATGTAAATAATGAACAAGTTGAGAGAAGAAAAGGATAGCATTTGTGTGAAGTGAAGATCATAGTAAATGGTATTTAAGGCCCATAAATCAAGAATGTCAGACATCCAGCAACATTTGCCTACACACTGCTTATACTGGTCATTTCTATAGTAAGTAGGTAGGTAGGTAGCAGGTAGGGTTTTATAGATAGGTTAGCAGTACAAATAAAAACATAAAAACAATAAAAACTGAGCACAACTCTCCATGACAGTACAACACAGGCAGATTTTGGGTGAATGCAACTGAAGCAAACAACTTTCATGCACCACTCTATTTACTGGCATTTCCTTTATTGCAGAGATATGTGGTCATATATGTATTAACCGACAAGCATCCTATACTTTATTGTATTTTAATGTGGACTTACATGAATTGGACATATGTTTGCTGCTATCAGTAGCCCCAATGCTTTTAAACATTTTCAAACATAGGAATATATTGATGAATTTGTTCCTGTGTGCCACACTGATTGACCGGTATTGATTGCGTGGCTTAGTTGTCATGGTTACCAAAACAAAACTCATTAAGTTGTTACAACTCGGCCACAGTGAGTGAGAAAACACAGATAAAGCATGTATTCAGATTATTGTCGGGATACAGAGAGAAATTAGGTGACATCTGAAACAGATTTCTTCTGTTTTCAATTTTATCCTGGACACAGTTACTTGTGAACATGTTGATTTTTAATTTTTTAGATGCATGTTGCATCAGTATTGTGATTCTAAAAGATGGTAACTGCATCTAATTTTTAACCTTTCCTGCAGAGTTTAGTAATTGCATGTAACCAAATGTATTTTAAAAAGTGTATACAACAAATTAAATATATAACTTTGGTGCTAACTGCTGGCCTGGCAGCTTTTAGCTATAGATCTCTGTTTATCTGGCTTTTAGTAGCTCAAACGGACACACATAGACACACAGGGTTGTTGAAGCATCAATGTCCTCTGCATGCTTTGTTGCCTCATCCATTAAACCATTTTCGAATAGGGTGAGGCAGCAACAGAGGGAGGAGCTGAGAGGAACAAAGGATAAAAGTCAAGTGTAAAACAGAGAAAGAAAAGGGATTAACATTTTCTATTCATTCGAAAATTAGCTAAGCAAATGGGTGTTTATGGGAATGAGAGGAGAAATGGTGCCATTAAAAAGCAATAACTAATTGATGGCATAATTTCCATACATCCCAGATCCAGGATTTAATCCCTGCTTTGTTCTTCATCTTGGTGCATCTTTCTTAATCTAGTGGACAAATTAAAACGAGTAAATCTGTAATAAAATGTGAGTTGTTTTACACTTAAATGCTTCCACTTAAAGGCTTTCTGTGCTACACAAAAAGAAAGCAGACTCATAAGACTGGCTAATAAAAGTCTGTTTAACCTTCTAAGTTTTTTATTTGTATACATTTTAATACCCCCTGGCAATTTTAGAGTAGAATGACTTGACAGGTATCAAACATACGTACTTACTTTGAAAGAAAGCAGTTTCTGAGGAAAAATTTATCCTCACATGAGGAACTATGGTCTATTTTTAGAAGTTTTAACACTAAAACAAAGAAAGTTTGGATAAAAAAGAAGACATAAGCTGAACACACTGACATTTTGTAGCCAAACCTTTTCCAGACCGAACATGGAAACGTGTGGTTATCTTATGTGAACTTTTGAATAAACATTTGATTAACATCATGTGCATTTACAGAGAGTGTCATTCATTCTCCACAGTTCATCTGCTACAGTGTGTAACAAAGGAAACGAAATTTTACATTTAATCTAAAAGTATTTCTAATTTCTGCTCCACTTTAAAGAGAATGCTTTCTTACCCATTTGTTTATTATTTACACTTGTTACTTTATAGATTAGAATTTTGAATGAAATAAGTAAGAAAGTTATAAGATATAACATAAAGAAGACGTTGTTCCTACCTTCGGTGCAGCAAGTCCTCCACAAACCTGAGTGGGTTAGGACCTCTTCGTTTTTGTGGACGGTGTCGTTGTCCGTCTGGCTCTTGGAGCGGCACATCCCGCGGGAGTACAACCAATAATCCGTCCCCACGGCGATGGTCATTAGGCTGAAGGCGCAAAAAGCCCCCGCCGTGGTCAGAAGCATCATTACCCCGCGGTTACACACCCTCATTTCGGCCTTGCCTCCACCTCCTCCGCACCGACACTTATGGGATTTAGAAACTGTGCAGAACTAACCCCTGCTGTCTTATCTTTGTGTGGTTCCGGTCAGCTAAGGGAAGCACATATTTTGAACGCATTATATGCAGTCTGCGCAAAACTTACATAGTTGGGTAACTGTAGGAGACGCTCTTCCTGTGCATCAAACTTTGTACAAACCGTTGATACGTTCCCATGTCAAAGCCGCGGAGGAGGATTTATTTATTAGAGCAATAAAAGTAGACTAAAGAATAGTAGCAGAGCCCGAATAAAGTAACTTGGAAGAAACTTCAGCAGGAGCGATTCTCTGAACTCGTTCTAGTTTGTTAAAGCTTTACACTGAAGCTCAGCCTGCAGGATAACCCCGCCTGCCAGTGTGTGTTTGTGCATCTGTGTCAGGCCTGTGAAGTCCACCACGTTTGGAGGGTTTTTGTTTTTGAGTTTGGAGTGTAACAGTTTTTTCTTTAAAAACATTTTACATTTATATTTTATGCCTCTATTCAAGTATTTCACAATAAAAAAATTTTTCAACTCGTGTTTGTTTATCTTTGTAATATTTTACATAAAAAGCAACCTGATAAAATGCTATCTCTAAACATTAGAATAAAATTATATAAAGGCTGAGATATTAATTCTTGAGGAGCTTTGTCTGGCAAATGTTATTTAATTGCAAATTATTCATATAATTAGTAGACTTTCGAGCAAATAATATGAATTGCTAAAGGAATTAATCAATCAAAAACATATGTTTTTACTAAATGTGCATGCAAAACAAAAGTAAAAGTGCTTTACATAAAATATTAAAAGCATCACAGTGTGGTGCAAGAAGCAATAATTAGTGCATTAAAAATAAACTTCAAAAGAAAGAAAAGAAAGAAAATATAAACAGAAAGAAAAAAGCTATAATAAAATAGATAAAATGCAATAAATAAAGTTCCAGTGTAGGGAATTTAACAGTTGTTTTGATAAAAGGCAGCAAATAAAAACGTTTTTAACCCTGATTTAAAACTGCTGAGAGTTTCAGCAGACCTGCAGTTTTCTGGGAGTTTGTTCCACGTTTGAGAAGCATTAAAGCTGAATGCTGCGTCTCCACGTTTAGTTCTGACTCTGGGAACAGAAATTAGATTAGACCCTGATGACCTGAGGGATCTGGTTGATTCATAACTAACCAGAAGATCCTGAATGTTGAGCTAACACCAAAGTCTCACACAGATTGTTGACAAATGAGAATAATTGCCTCTTCATTCTAATAATAGTTAATATATGAGATCGCTGAACTTTTATTCAACCACAAAAGAGAACAGTACACCACAATTGGTGCTAAAATGTGAAATGAGTATTAGTATTGTATCTTCATGAAAAAGTGAATACAACCCTTAAGTTGTATCGCAAAATGTGCAGATCTCTGTGCACTGTTCTTACAAGGATTATTGTTTCATGTAATATAATCTGGGACATTACTGGGCATCCTAAAGCTTTAGACCAGAACAAGTGTGACCATAGAGTGTTAGTTAGCAATCAGTTTTTGGTCTAATTCTGAGGTGGCAGTTTGCATGGAATTGTGTTTGTGGTTTCACCAAATCTACAAAAATTGGTTGGTTTTAAGTAATTTATTTTTATATAGATGGTTTACAGTTAAAGCTACTTGCTCTGACTAAAACCTGATTTTCCTCTGCCAGGAAATTAGCTGTGGTTCTGGAAACAGTTTGATATACTCTTCTTGCAGAATATAAATTTTTACTTGTTTCAACAGTCAATTTAATTATACTTGAAAATTTGATGGTCTTACACAATTGCAGATGTATTCTCTATGCTACTCATAAGAAAGAAGAAAGCTTGTTTTTTTAGTGGTCTCACAAGCTGACAAAGAAAACTAATGCAAGACATACTTTATGTCTCTATTGCTTCTGGCTGTGGTGGATACTGTCCTCTAGTTTTGTTTGGGCTCTGCAAGAACACCTCATCAGTAGAAAGGTATCAATGATATTATGGGTGCCTATAATTAACCCATCTATGGTAATCTCTGTAGCCCACAAGGCTTGTAGGATCTATTGCTAATCTAATCCAATTGCCTAACTAGTCACAGCTAGTTTGGCAGCATAAAGGGGACATAAATAATAATGTTGAAGCTCATTGGCTCATAAGTAGTACCGTATGATGATAATGCGCCACCTCTGCTTCATGAATTTGGACCAGGGCGGCGTGGCTTAGTGTGTAAAGTGGTTGTCTTGTAGCCTGAGGGTTGCCGGTTTGATCCTCGGCCTGTTGAGCTCATGTCGAGGTGTCCCTGAGCAAGACACCAAACCCCAAAATGCTCCTGGTGGGTTGTGGTTAGCGCCTTGCATGGCAGCTTCTACCATCTGTGTGTGAATGTGATGTATAATGTGAAGCGCTTTGGGAATAATTCCAGGTACAGTAAAGCGCTAAATAAATACAGACCATTTACAATTTTTATCCCCTCAGTTTTGAGATCATCTCCTTTTTATCTTTTTTTGTTTTCAGTGCACCATATGAAATGCCTATCATGTCTGGATAAGCAGTAAGCAAATGGATGCTTATGGGAATGAAAGGTGAAATTGTGCCATTAAAAAGCAATAAATAATTGATGGTATAATTTCCATGCATCCCAGATCCAGGATTTATTCTCTGCTTTGTTCATCTTGGTGCATCTTTCATAATCTAGTGGACAAATCAAAATTAGTAAATCTGAAATAAAATTAGTTGTTTTACACTTAAATACTTCCCCTTAAAGGCTTTCTGTGCTACACAAAAAGAAAGCAGACTCATAAAACTGGCTAATAAAAGTCTGTTTAACCTACTAAGTTTTTGATTTGTATACAATTGTGTGGTACTCAAGCCCAGAAAATTACTGTAAAGCAGCTTTAAACAGCATTATTTGTATTTCTAAAAAATCTGATTAGAAATGTTGCAGTCTGAGATGGTATTTTTCTTTCTTTCTAACTCATGTGACAAATGCACCAGTGTCATCACAGTTCAATCTTTTTTTTTTTTTTAAGTTTGAGTTGAAACAAAATCTGTTATTTGGTACACTTTTAAAAAATTATTTTAAGACTGTGGAGTACAGCAACTTTAAATTAAAACCTATATAATACATTTATAATTAGCTTTAATCCATAACACACACGGAGTCATAAAAGCAGAGGTTTTAACATGCAGTTTTATCAGTGGGTTATATATTTTGTTTTTGTGCTCCCAAATGTAAATAGAGTAAAACACAAAGACTAGAGATAAAAAAAATGGTTTTATGATCTTTAATTTTAATGTTCATTCTGTGTGCCTTTCACACGCACGTGAAGATGGCGCATGCATCACATGTATACTGTACTTTTACTTTTCTTTCTCATCCTCTTCATCTTTTGCATAGTAATACCCCCCTTTCCACCACATCTTTGTCTTGTCCTAATTATCTTAAAATGTATAGATGTAAATGTTAGCTGATTAAAAGGGATGGCAAAAAGAGATTAAGAGTTACATTAAAAATATAGAAAAAGAGAGGGAACCAAAGAAAAAGTGACACCGAAGAGGGCTCAGAGATAAATGGGATGGGGCTGTGAGAAATATTAGAGAAGTGTACAATAACATGAAAAACACTTCTACCTCTAGATCCCATTCTTATTTATACATACACAAGTCAAGCACAAGTCATACAGAAGTACACATAAACTCTATATGTTCACTTGATAAAGTTTTATATTTTTTTGTCAGGGACAGCCATACAGTCTTTGCTCTGAGGTTTTGTAAAGCAAACATTTTGGCTGTGTATATTCCAACACTATTAAAGAGCATTAGATAGCAAACAGCGGTCAGAATGGAAACTAAAGCTGGAGCTCATTGAGGACATTTTCAGAAGGAACTTGGGACTTTGACCAATACATTCAAGACATCTCACAAGGTTTCTCTCCGTAGTGATGTCAAAAGCAAATCGTAAACTACAGTACCAACAAAAATGGCATGCATAGAGGAGCTCCAATACAAAGACGGTTTAGGCCTACACAGCACTAACCCACTGCATACACAGTGCCATAGAGAAATACAAAATGAGATTAAGTGAGAGAAATGAACATGTTTACATATCAATGCTAAACAGGCAGCAACCCCCCCCCCCCCCCCCCTTCTTTCTTTATTCTTTTTTGCATCAGTTTGGAAGACGAGACGTGCTTGAGACCAAGGTTAGGTCCAACTTAGACACAAGGTTACAAATCAGGGCTTTTTCAAAATAATTTTTCCCTCCAAAGTGCAGCCTGCACTTGTGTGTGTGTGTGTGGAAGCACATACATGGCCTATTGATCAGGGAATGTTCATGATACAACTCTTACAGGCTGAAGAGAAAGAAATCAAGTAAACAAACACACTGTTTGTGATCAATAAGACACAAAGTTAGACATTTATGTCTACTCCTATCCTGTGACTGTGTAACCGTGAAGACCTTGTGTGTTTGTGATGGCTTATCATCACTGTCCACCTAGGGTGTTACTGAGGGTTAATTTGAAGATTCATATGTAAGATGTCGTGTGATGAGTTGTGGATGAGTCTTTGATGAAATGTAAGTGGGTTGTGTGAGTTGATGTACAGTCTTGTCTGGGCTGCATCCAACTGATGGGATCTCCTCAGACCTGTATGACATATTCAGGGTTGGTGTAGGAGAAGCCTTGGAACTCATTCTGGTCCAGGTTCATGATGAAGAGCTTGTCTGTTGGTGTCAGCTCCACCGGCATCTTTGTGAACTCCTTGTCAAAGTTGCTGACATCATGACGCGTTTTCTGCCACAGAGAGATGGAAAAGAGGGAGAAAGACTTAGAAATTTAAAATTAGTGTGAAAGTATACAGCTATTTAAAAAAAGAAGCTATTTGGAAAGAGGATTGACAACAAGCAATAAGAACATTTATTTAATAAAAGCACATAGATAAGAGCAAAGAAGGCGGATATTGCACCACATTTAAATACAGTTATAATGATCTGCAGTGTTTGACAGACTTTTTTTTTTAAGTCCTAAAATTTCTCAAGTCTTTGGAGCATAGCAAAGCTTTTAGTCCATTTTTGTTTTGGGTCTGGAGTTATTTAATGCCTGTTTAAATTTACATTTTTTTCTGATAGAGATGCTGTTTTATTTTCCAACAGAATTGTACTTTTGCCTGTTTTACTAAGTACTTTGTAGGCTTTGAAAGCTGACAACTGATAAATATGAATGTGTCCTCTTAATGGATCAACTATTTTAGAGCTGCAAATGTGACAATGTGGTAACCTGCGCTGATCAGATCACGATGTAAAGCCTGATCCACAGATCCACCATTACAAGACAAGGTAATAATACCAACTCACTGATGCAAAAATTCTGATTTTTAAAATCTTTTTTATTATTGCTCCAAATACATTTGCATATTCTGGTGGTAATAATAAGGTAGAAGTTACACTTGGTTTATTTTGCAACTGTTCGCAAAATAAGCCAAGAACACCTCATGAAACAACCACAACTTGTAGTGTAATAAGTTGAGCTAAATCTTTATGACATTATAAGTGTATAAAAATAAACTGGATGAATTTAGTCTTATTCTTCTCTACGATGTTGCTTCAGTTCATTAAAGTTTGTTGGCATTGTTCTATGCGCACTTTTAATATGGTCCAACCACAACATTTCAATCAGGTTAAGGTCTAAACGTTGTCTTTGCAACACCTTTATTCTTATCTTTTTCAGACATTCTGTTGTAGATCATGTCGTGAAGCTGCAAAATGAAGTTAAATTGTTAAATTTGAAATATGATTTTGTCACATTTGTGTCAACACTACTGTTTGCCTGTAAATGGTGGCATTACCATTTAGTTTTGACTGAAGCAAAGACATCAATGAATCATTGCAGGACTAAGAGGAGCAAGTCAACAAAGAACAAACATAAGCCATCAACGAACTTCAGAAAAACATTCAAAAGATGGAAAAGATCGACCCAAACCACGTCCACAGCATAGATACAGAAAGATCCAAGACAAATTTCCAAAGCCAGAGAAAACAAATGTTCCAGTACAGAGCAGACAAGAATCAATAAACCAAACTACAACCAGAAGGGATCTCACACAGGGAAGTGAAGCAGTGAGCCTTTAGCAAGACACATGTATCACACCTACACACACACAAATATCACATGAAGCATTTAGTTTCCTACCTCCTCCTTTTGTCATCACAGGGCTTCCAGCTGAAATGAGGAGGAGCTGGAAACATTTTCACCTCTTATTCAACTCGTAGTTGTACATGAAGCAGATGTAGGTCCTACTTTTACAAAATGCCTTGTGTATTTTTGCAGATATGTAGCATTAATGAACAGTGGATAGCATTACATAGGTACGGCACACTAGGATCATGGCCAAATTGTAATAAAAAGAAGGATGGAGTCACCATGATTTCCCTCACTGGGTTGTGGATTCCAACTCTGAGTTCGGAGTTTTGTAGTTTGATGTAAACTGAGGTGTGCAGACCTATCAAACACCATATCTTGCTTTATATAGTTATATACATTCTTTTATTTTCAGTGACAAAACTGACTCTTGCATTTGCACATTAAAAATTTATCCACTGTGGAAAGAACTCAAGCGAGTAATTTTCTCAGAAAATCTGACTTCTTTTGCAATAAGAGGTGTCAAACCCCTGCTAAAATGGATGCATTTTGTTAAAGCTGGTGATTTACCAAAACAGTAAAAAAACAAACAAAAAAAAAAAACCTGGATTAGGCATTGATAGTATAGTTAGAAGACATCCACAAGAAGCTGAACAGATCAATGGGATGGCACCACTTTTGTTTTCTTAAATTGTTGGTTAAAATGTTAAAGCTTTTTGTTGAGGCTTAACCATCCTCCCATTCACTTCACCTCAAGAAGTTCAAACAAAAAAAAAGAAAGAAAAAAAAAGATGAATACTATAATTATTCCTCTTATCAACCACAGCAAGAAATGAACTCAATTGCCAAAATGCACTGCAACAACAGTATCAAGGCAGACACAACAGAGTTAGTCTGGCAGGCACCAGTGAATATATTATCAGTTTCCAGTCATATAAGACAAATACAAAGTTCACAGAAGCCTCTCTCCCATTCAGAAAAACCTTTCCCAAATACATCTTTGATATATTACTCATCATACAGTGTATGTATGTATGTATGTATATATATATATATATATATATATATATGTACGTGTGTGTGTTTTCTCTACTGTATCTCAAAATTGATTTGTCACTTTTACCATCATCACAATAAGTGCTTACTGTTTTTATCTGGTTAATTCATTGTCATTTTAAGCCAGCATCTTTGATGTCACCTTACAACATCCTCATTTTATGATACAAGCTCTACGAACAAGATTTGACACATCATTACTACCTTGTATCGCTACACAGTTACAAAAGTATAATACAACTCAGACAAATTAATCCTATATATGAAAATTATTTTCAAAGGGGTACTGTATAGTTGGTGAACAGATAGGCTATAATGCATATTATGATAAGGATACATGTACTGCAAAATGGCACAAGATGGCTGCCCTTCATCACAGTTTTTTCTATGCCCTCATGACTCTGAACCTTGTTTTGGCACTTCTGGAAATGCAGTTTCTGTAAGAGAACAAACTACCGGCATCATAGGGCTCTAAACGACTTTGGAGTAGTTTTGAGTAACAAGCCACCAAAAGTGCCCTCTGTCAACAGAAACACAAAGTAATGTGGAAAAAGCTTTCATAGATAGACTCAAAGTAATGAGCTTTAAGTAAAAATTAAACAAAAAACACAAAAAGAAAACCAGCACGATGCAAAGTTAAAATTTTGTGTAAAAATAAGGAAATTGAATTTAAGAAAAAAACAAAAATAAACAAACAGCAGATGAGCTCACCACAACACTAAAGAGAAAGTGTATAAGCATTTGATCTTACTGACAAAAGTAAACATTGGGAAACTGATTAGTATTTCAACAATTATAGCAAAGCAATTGATCATACTTCACTTACACTGTTTGGGCTACCAACATATGATCACAGTACACTCATTAACTTCACTGATGGGTTGTCACAGTCAATATGCAGTTACACGGAGGGCTACACAAAAACAGATCAGGTTGAAACTGGATCTGACATCAACCTGCTGATGTGAACAGCCGGGCAGCACTCAGAGGCAAGCAACATTTCTGAACTAAAGATAGAAAAACAGCCAGCAAAGATTATACGAAAGCAGCTTGTGCTAAACCACATTAAACCCAGAACAGCATTGCCACTGGAAAAGAGACTACTCTTCTACTGGCACCTTGACACATGAATATCTGATTATTTTGGCTGATTTCTATCATTTATGCATGTCTGCATTTCCAGCTTATCATTATTTGAATTGTGTCATTTTGGGGGATAAATTTATTTGCTCTCTTTCCAAATTTCAGAAGTGTTACTCTTTCACCAAGTACAGAGTAGGAACCTGGAGACAATGAGCTTCGCTAAGCTTGAAGAATGAGGTAAATGCAAATGACTAGTCTCCTAGAAATAAAGCTTGCAGGTAACACTGATCTGTACCCTTTAAAGACTGCAACAGCTAACAATGCACCAACTGATTGACAGAAACAGCAAAAGTAGCATTTGAGCTCCATGAAATTCAGACAGTATACGATTCTGCTAATGCCCACAAGAAGAGCAGCTCTCTCTGGATCCATCAGACTTACAAAGTGTGTAATAATTATGTAATCTTGGACTGCAATGTCATATCTGAGAGTATTAACAAAAACAATGCAAAGCGTAGAAACTGTGTTGCTGTTTGTCATGTTGACCTATAACAATTCAAGTAATCTGAGTTGTGCAGCATGTCTTGCTGCAAATTGTTAGACCATCCAACTCCACCATATGCAACAAGATGACCGGCTTGGTTATGTGCAGGGTTTGGTGAACCAACACCACCTTCCCACTGGTTTCTGCAAGAGACTGCTCGAATTCTGTCCCGCTGGTAGTTTCTCACGACTGCTCAGCAATGTTAGCAGCCACGTTTATCTCAATAAGAATTTGGCACACGTTCTCAGCTAAATAATAGAAGTCCTGTAAATACAAATGCTAACATGCTGTTATTTTACACTACACTATATTACCATTTTCACTATCTTAATTTAGCGTGTTAGCATGCCTCTTTTTTTCTAATGATTATAGTTACAAAGGCTATGAAATGGTGATGCCTCTGCTAACTAGCTAGCGTTGGCATCACCATCGCTAGCTACAATTTATCTTCCTCATACTGGCTGGAAATTGTTGGTGGTCCTTCCATTGGTATTACATAGTGGGGAGTTTTAGAAGGATAAGAACTGATTTTAAAGCTTCATCTTTTCACCAATATGAGCACATCTATACACTGACGGTGGTCAGCATTTAGATGCACTTGTAAGTCTAAATTAACTCATCTTCTCAAAACAGCAAGGCAAACTACAGAAAAAAATTGTAACACAGCATAGACCTCAAATGCTGTGATTGTGAACTTTTTGAAATACTGGACATTTCTAACTCAATAGCACCATCTTGTCTGTGCCATACCAGCTTTGATACCATGCTAATGCTAGTTAGGTAGCAGATTTTTATAAGGCACTTACATGTGTTTCTGCATATTTGTTGTAAAAGTCAGTGCTGAGTTAGATGTGTAGCAAGAGGCAGGTTATAAATACTGATAGTTAAGAACTTGTAATCTTGATCTCAGAGAAATACAGGATAGTTCCCTTCAAGACACTTCAGAGCACTAAGCTAATTTAAACTAAGCTAAGCTAAGCTAAGCTAATCATTCTGTAGCTGTACCACCATATGCAACATACTATTTCCAGTTTGGTGAAATTCTTCTCATCACCCTTTTGGAAAGGAAGTAAATAAACATATTTCCCAAAACGTCCACTTATTTCTATAACATTTTGCCGAGCTGAATGCAACCTGGATATGACATCATGAGTTTTTCTTCTTTTTTGTTTTCTTTTTTAAATGTGCATTTTTCCTGTACAGCATGATTATGACGGTAAAGCAGCCCAGGGATATGTGGCATGGTCAGTGAGTTGTGTGAGTGTACTCAGGGTTAACAAAAGAGAAGCCTTGGAATTCTTCCTGGTCCAGGTTGGCTATAAGCTCCTGATCTGGGGGGGTCAGCTCTGGGAGGTGGCGCGTGAAAAAGCGATCAAAGTTCTCCGCATCACGCCCACACTGCCGTGGAAAGGAGAGGAGAGAGATGAGGGGATGGAGTGAGTTTGATGAAAGATGTAAAGACAAAAAAGGACAACAGAGAAAAAAGAGAAATACAACTAAAACATGGTATCAACCAATCAAATCATTCACAGCCAAAACTGTGGATTTTCATTGGTCTAAATGAAAGCAGTGATATTTCAGCTTCATCATTGGTGACTACAGTCACAAGTCTCAGCTCTACATTTGTCAGAGTAGTGACCAATGGGAGGTGATGGTTGGGTTCAGGAGATGAGTGGTCTAATCATTTCTATAACTTACCTTCAGAGTTGGATAATTTCTTTTTCTTCCTTACTGTAAATAATTTCTGAGGCACACATTGAGGGCTGTATAGCAAGAACAGACAAGTGTGTATATGTGCAAATACTCACAGCTTTGGGTTTGAAAGGTGGCTGGACCTCTTTATTCTCCAGTTTTTCCCAGTCTATATAGCGAAAGAAGGCATGTTCCTTGATGTCTCTCTCCCCCTCTGGACCACAGCCTAGACGCTTACCTGGATGCTTGGTCATCAACTACAAACCAAATACAAAAGACACAAATGCACAAAGCACACAGATCAGTTTCCACCTGTGTGCTTACACTTTCCCAAAACAGCCCATACTCACTATTTAATATGCTCAATTTAGTCAGTTAATTTAATAACCTTAATGTGTTGACTTTTATTGCAGACTAAAATGTTTAGTAGTTTGTCTTTTTTATTTTCTTTGGGGAGTTAATTACAAAAAAAATTGAAAACTTGTACAAAGACCAATCATTAATTAATTCATTTTATTTACTACTTACTCCTATTCAGGGTCACAGGGAAGTATTAAAAAAATTGATTTCAGGTGAGATCAAATTGTTATATTCACATATGTGCCTCCTCAACAAGATATTGATATTTAATTCTTTTAATATCACAATTATGGTAATAATAGGGGTGTGGCACCCCAATAATAATAAATATCCAGTCTTGACAGGCACATCGTTCAGGGATCAAATTAGAAGTTAAACTGCATATACACATTATGTTTAGTAAAGTGTGTGTATTCTCACCCCCTTGCAGATAGCAACAGCTTCTTTGGACATGGATTTAGGGTAAGAGACATGATGCTCCATGATGGACTGGAACAGCTCATCTTCATCCTCACCATCAAAAGGTGGCTGCAGAGGCACAAATACAATTTATCATTTTCATTTCTTGTCTTCAATTTGAAAGAAGTCACTGTTGAATGAATACACACTTGTCCAGCAAGCATTTCATATAGCAGTACTCCAAAGGCCCACCAGTCCACAGACTTCCCATAAGGCTGATAGGCTATGATCTGCAAGAAATAGAACCGTCTCAATCAGATGCTTCAAGATTAAATCATCAATCAGTTACAAAGTGAAAACCGAGCACACCTCTGGAGCAATGTAGTCTGGTGTACCACAAAAAGTCTTTGTAGTAATTCCATCAAACATGTTCTCTTTGCACATGCCAAAGTCTGCGATCTTTATATGACCCTCAGCATCCAGCATCACATTGTCCAGCTTCAGATCTCTGCAAGCACACACAATCGCACACCAAGGTGTTACTCACAGCTGTGTACTGAAATAGCCGAAAAACTGCACAAGGAAAGCAGAGCCGATTCCAACTGAGACTCACCGATACACAATGCCTTTGGAGTGAAGAAAGAAGAGACCAATAGCGATCTCTGCAGCATAGAAGCTAAATCACAAGGAAACAGTCTCTATCATTATTTGTGTATTTATGCAGGTAAACAACACTTCTCTGTCTTTTCATGATGGTACAACTTCTAGGTGTTTCTCCGAAACTTACATTTAGGTCACTCTTTTCAAATGATGTCACGTGTTTATTTCAAATACAATGAATGAGAAAAACATTAGAATGTCGTAGCAAGGCTATAAAAATAATAATTTCTAGAATACATGCCATTGTCTTTTGCTCTTGCAGAAAAACAGATTTCACAGTGAAAAAGCCACTACTTGTAAAGGTTAATTTCCAACATGTTAAACATCCATCAACACTGTTAGATTATTCACATCTGCTTGTCTGATTGACCAAGTGCAGGGAAGCAGAAGATATGAGTAATTATCATGAGTAATAACAGGGGAGACAAGCAAAACAAAATCTTGACTTGGCAACATTGTGTCGAAATTAATGGAAATTAGATTTTATAAAACAAAAATGGTGGTATATTTTACTATAAACCATTTTTAAAGTAAATTAAGGATACACTGCTCAAAAAAAAAAATAAAGGGAACACTTAAACAACACAATGTAACTCCAAGTCAATCACACTTCTGTGAAATCAAACTGTCCA
>JBAMHW010000004.1:18685166-18711879 GCA_037177495.1 Rhadinocentrus ornatus
TAAGATGTCCTCATCAGAACGGTGGACCACTGTCTAGTCAGTCCAGATATCCACAGCGCCGTCCTTGTCGGCAGATAAGAGGTAATTAGGGTAAAGGCAGCGCCACAACACGAAATACGTCAAGGGGATTTGTCTATAGCTCCTTGTAGCTGTACTGTAGGTGGCTGTGGAGATTAAACATGCGTCCTCTGATGTTTCGCATAAGTTTTCAACATGTCTTGTAGTTCAAAAAAACCAACGTGCCGTTTTGTTTAACCACGAGTTCTGCTTCTTCTTCCACATTTTCCTCATCCTCTCGTTACCTTCCGCCATCAAAATGCTCACTCCATGTACTCCAGTGCGGCAGCCGTTTGCATCTAGAGCAGGTATCCGGGACAGTAACAGTTCATTTGATTCGCCATTGACGGACACAGAGCATGGCGGCTCAGCAGCGTTTGCAACAGCAGCACAATACTTCCTTAAAATATGCAAATAGGTACTACGACTTATTGCAGTTTAGACAGTTGTTGCGATATGTATATTGCAAAGGCTAGTATTGCGATGAGGGTAAATTGTTGATATATTGTGCAGCCCTAGTTTAGACTACAAGATTTTAGCTGAGCTTTTCATGCTTGTTAACACAGAGCATGAAGGGATACCTCCTCCACAGGTCTGAGGGTATATTCTGTTCTTCCTAAATTCTTCACTATGCAGTCAGGTCATCACGTTCCAGCAGCTAAAAGGCCATGATCACGTCATTAGCTATTTCAAAACAGATAAAATCTGAGAGTTCAGTCAGAAGTAAAGTATCTTGAAGCTGATTTTTCAAGATGTGATTTTAAGTCTTGCAGCTCATGCTTGGCAACATTAAGTCCTGATGATATATCTACTTAATCTATTCAAACTTGAAGGAACTTGTTCCACAGCTACAAGAGAAAACTACTCTGAAAGGCTGAAGAATACTGTAGGACTACTCATCAGCTAACATTTTTTTAATCAGTATAGTGCCCTTTGAGAGTAAACTCACATATTTTTCACCATCACCTGAGTAAGAGATTTCTGACAGGGGCACAAGACTATAGTACTCAAGGAAAAATGTGCAAGAAGAGCTGAAAATGATATTCAGTTAGCTTTCAAATTTGACACAGAGCTTAGTGAAAGTCCAGTGAGCCTCCCTTCCACCTGCTATTTCTCTCGGTCTCAATCCACTGGTCATCAGTTGTAGCCATGGTGTTTTATCTTGTTCTATCCTCTCTGCTCTGACTAGAGTATGCTAGATTGGGCCATTTCCCAACTTTACCCACACAGGGTTTTGGCTGCAGTGACATCTAACATGTTTGAAAGTAACTGGCAGAGTTATCAAGATGGTCATGAACCATGAAAGGAACAGACTTTTACAAAACATGTCATCTGTACTGGTAATAACCTCCACACAGTTATAAGAATAATACAAAAAAATATATGTTTTGTGTAAAGGTGCAGTTATACTTCAACTGAGATGTCAACATTTTCACGAGCGATGATTTGCATTTAAAAGAAAACCTATGCAGTACTATGAATAAACTGTACTGCAAGAGAATCATCAAAAAAAAAAAAGAATATATATATATATTTAGACTGCTTCCACAGACAAAATAAAAAGCACATGGTGTGTTTCTGGATCATAAGCAAAGAAATGAGCCTGCGTACATGTCTGTCCACTAGATGGCAGACTGTGCTGACACACAGAGCCATCTTCTGTAGAATTTTATTTTACATCTCCAGCAGGCAGTGCGCCAAGCACCTTATTCATTCATGCAACTTCATATCTTTATATCCACTTGACTACACAAATCATTAAAACTTTATCCACTCTAAAGAGGGTTGGCACAGAAATCAAAGTGAAAAGATTCATCTTTTAGTAGCAAGTAGCAAAGATAAGGTTTAACTCCACTTTCTGTATGCTACTAACTATCTCCTGCAGGTCAACAAGAAAAATAAACTTAATTAATTAAATTCTGCCCAGGAATGAATTTAGCAAGGCAGAGAAATACTTCCTGTTTGTGTCAGCAATAAATGAGCCACAACTAGAGACAGTAGAACACACATCATGACCAGGTGTGTTGCTGTAAATGATGTGGTAAGCCAGGACACCTGTTTTAGATCAACTCTGGGTCACATCGGCACCTTTTATTTACAACATATGATAAAAGTACTGAAAGAGACAGACATTAAAATGTTGTCATGGGAACACAATGTTGCTATATGGGCTGTAATATGAGAAACTATTTCAAACCTATACTGGATAAATTTTGGAAACTAAAACCTAGCAGATGCAAACAACAGCTATCTTTTTAACTTTGATAAGGACATAATCTTGGAAGCCTGCTGGTTTTTACACATGTTTAGTAGATTTTCCTCTCTCTCCCAGTAATCGAATACAAGTTATGCAAAAACCCATAACGCCTATATTAGCCTATTTCTGGGTGACTGCACTTCCATGAGTCAGCATGAAATTGACATGCAAAAAAAAAAAAAAAAAAATTTAACAACTGCTTCATTAATTATTTCTCAAGACCGTTGGTCATTGCACCACAATAAGGAGATACTTTGTTTTAGAAACCTTTCATGGGCAATATTTTTTAGCCCTTAAATTACCTGAGTTGCACCTCTCAACCAACACTGATTATCAAACGTCTCATTAACCCATTTGGACCTGAAGCTTCATTTATAAGCTGCAAAAGCACTAAATTTACCTTTATGTTCATTGTATTTTTTTTGTAGTTAAAATAATGTGTTGATGCAACATGTGCATGCCTGCAGGTTGAAAGGTAAAATGATGCGTATGATGCTCTGGTCATGACAAGTTAGAGTAAGATTAACACAAGTGTTGAAGACAAGACTACTATATTTTAAACATAAACTTTCCAGAAAATGATCCCTTATTATTTTTGGCATTCTTCAAAAAAGATGAATGTTGAACATACATTTTTTCACCTTAATGAGAAACCATTTCCTTGTGGCCTCAAAAGCTCAACCCTTTATTTATGGAATAGTCTCAAAACACAAACAAATGCAGATATTTGTGTACGTACGGTCACATTTCATGCCCTGGTGTATCAGCCCATACAGAAGGGAGCCACAATGGTCACAGAAAGTGGGGCTGGAGTAGGTGTGGACCTTAAACTTGTGTTTACTACGAGGATCCTGCAGAAACAGAGGAAAGAGAAGAAACATCAGTGTTAAAAGTTGTTTAAGAAGGGTCACTTAATTTGTGTGCGGACAGTAGGCTGCTCGAATATGGGAAAAATGATAATCCCGATTATTTTGATTAAAATTGAGATCTCGATAATCTAACACAATTAAAGAGAAAAAGAAAGATTTTGGGGCGGGGGGCTACGTGAACGAGTGCAATATTTCACATCCACGAATGACGCCTGTCTCTTGGCTGGAGAAGGGCAGCGATTTCCGCCCCATTGCGCAAGTTCCATAGAAAATTAATAGAGAAGGAGTGACTTTGCCTCCCGTGTGTCCAGCCCATAACTCGAGAGGCATTTGCAACTCGAGTTGAATTAAACCAAAGCGGTTGGGATTGTGGGAGGAGTCTGCAGCTGTGGGAGGAGTCTGCAGCAGCGCTGCAACGCCAGTAGTGCTCGATTTGCAACTGAAAACAGCACAAGTAAACTGCAAAGGACCAAAATGATCAGACCATTTAATTTTTATGATCGTTGAAAACCCAGATCGTAATTGTGATTAAAATTTGATTTATCGCCCAGCCCTAGCAGACAGTGCCCCAAGATTTAGAAGTGTAGTTATAAATGTTCTTAACAGTGTTTGTGTGTGTGTGTAGCTCCCATTGACTAGAAGCAATGAGTTGTTAATAAAAATCAGTGATGTTGGGTGATGAAGCTCCCTGCAGGCCAGCAAACAGTGAAAACTATTTCCTGAACAGGCAACAGGTTTTGTGCACAAGGACCTCATATTTTGTTGCAACCGTTATCAAAACAACTTTTGTGTGCAAAACTGTTTTTCTGCATAGTTGTATTTTACCTTTATGGCTGTAACTTTTTTAACACCGGGTCATCTAGTTGGAATTGATGAATTCTTTGAGTTTAGATTACCATATCTTTGAAATACTGCCTCCAGCATGATAGAGAGGAAATAGAAAATAGTTTGAAAGACAAAAACAGATACTAAAAAAAATGTACAAATTAAGTTCTGGTGATAAGAAAAAGAAGAGCAAAGGAGTAAGAGATTTGTAACCATCAGCACTTAAGTTAAACAATGTGTGCTGATTCAAACGGGGTGAATAAGGGACATAGGTTCATTAACCTGAGGCAGCCAGGCAGCACATTTTTCTTTTACTGGCATGTGCTAATATGATCAGGGACTGACATGTCAGCAAGGGAAATGGCTTACATTCGCCCATGTGTGTGTGGTGTGTGTATGCTCATCTAGAAGTACATATACAAACCCAAATCTGATGCTGACCTTGCTAATCCTGCTAATAATCATTATTTAACAGTTTAACAACCCACATAAACAACAAAATATTTAACCTGAGCATGATCGTGATCTGTCTCACTCACTACAAGCTCCCGTAAAACTTCCCCTTTCTTTAAAATTTTCACAACAAATGAAAAACCGAGAATTAAATTATATGAAGATTTGCGTGCCTGCATGCTGTTTAACCATCTTTACTTACGTCAGAGGCAGGTCCTTTGTCGGCCCCTGGACAGGAAAAGGTGACAAATTCATGACAGCGCTTATGGACCACAAAACAGCACACTGGGGAGGAAAAGGCAAAAGGCAAATATTAACTCAATGCAGTGCCAAATTTGGCAGCACAAAGATATATTTCTGGGGCCATCATTACCCTGTAGCATCCCAGGGCTGAGAAAGCCATACTCGTGACTTTGTGTTCCAGCCTGGAATATTACATGACAGCTGTATTTTGCTTTACAGCGCCGTGTCACACACCAGCACATAGATATCCATGCAGTGGCTGATTTGACATAAAAACCCAAAAGGACATTATTGGCGAAAGCGAGGAAAAGCAAAAAGACAAGAGTTGACATCAGACTTGTTTTTTCCTCGCTGGAGTGAGTGAGAAGACTCAGCAGTGCCGCTAGAAGCAGCAAAATGGATGCACTGCTTCCCGTACATTTAAGCAAAGCCTTTTACAACCGTTTCACGATAGTTTTCATGTGTTTTGAACAATGAGAAACTTGAAAAGGTTTGTGAGATATAGCAGAGAAGAGTGTGAGAAATCTGTCTGAGTCAATGTAACCAAGGCAACCAAGACAATGTGTGACGGACAACTTCCCTTTCATTCCAGGTGGTGTTCTCCGTCGCAAATTCAGATTAAATCCTTCTCCGCTGTGTCTCAAGATATATTAGTTTCATTATTTCTTGTATCATTAGTAACGTCATACTGTAAAGTAAGATGTGTACAAAATATTCTGTAAATCAGATCTTGGTAACTGTATCAGATCTTGTTAATAGATAACAGACTTTTATGCATTATAATAGAGCCCCCTCTGGCTTCATCAGTAGGACCAACCAATACTGGCCTAACACAGATATGCATATATGCTGTCTGATGCATTGAAGTGATTAATTATTTTCCACATCTTTTGAACATTATCTTCTAAAAGATGGATTCTGCAATCTATAAACAGTTCCATTACATAAAACTTTGTCCTATGTGCAATGCAGCTTAAAATCAAATGTGAGCTTACCCAGTCAGCTATGGAGTTCAAAATCAAGATGATGAGGAAGTGCACCAGAGTCGAGTAAATGCATCTAATTGTAATGTAATTATAATGAGACATCAACACCAAAAACAGCTACCAGAAAGCCTCGTCTGTCATTCTTGATATGCTGTAAACAATTAAAACATTCTTGGCTCAACACAGACACCACTCTGTAGTACGTCCAGTCGTGACAATGCAACTAGGTTCAGAATGCATGTGCACAGAGCACATGAGAGCTGCAGAGAACGCCCCAGACTGAGAGACTCAATTATTATTCTGCTGCCTCTTAGCCAGGCCGTCATTGTAAATGAGAACAGGTTCTCAATTGACTCACCTGGTTATAAATAAAGGTTACTACTATCAACACACTAAAAATGTAATCACTGTGGTTTTCACTGCATTGCTCTGCGTGCGAGCAGCACATGGTACTATACATATCACAGCTGAGCAAACAGTGGTACAGAGTCAGGCAGAGGGGTTTCAACAAATTGCTAACAAGCTTGTGAATCACAATGGTAAAAAATAAGTATATAAGGACTTCATGATCTATCTTCTGCATTACAACTAACAACTTGTATAACTGGGCGAATATATAAAGAATATCGTTCAACATTGACATAGACATGTTCTTAATCCTTTAAAACCCAAGAGCAGCACTGGAGCCCAAAATTCCAGTACTTTTGGACTTTACTGGTCACAGCTTGTCATTTGTCACATAATCTCTTGTTTTTCTTATTGCTTTCAATACCATCAAACTGAACCAAACTAAAACATTTTGAGTTTTAGATCTGGTTTAATTCCAAATGATTGATCAACAAAATAGCAAATTAAGTGATGGGATAAAACAGAGATATGATCCATCATTGAACAGCACATCTACTGGTGCAAAAGCTTTTTTTAAAAAGTGTAAACATATTTCAAAATTGTGATCAGTCATTTTCTATAGAAAAATATATGAACATCAGGAGAACTTCATTAAAATAAACTGGATTTTTCAGTGACTATCATCTCTACAGTAGCATTAAAGTGGTTTCGCTTCTTTACTGATGCATTTTATTTTTAAAAATGTTGTGTAATGCTGATTAAACCACTTCCACTTTACAATAACTTGCAATATCAACAAAAAAATGGAATTAACACAACTGGTTCATATTTCCCCCAAGTACCATAAAAATCATTTACATTGCAACACCAGCCATCTAAAAAGAACTTGCACACAAACACAGAGGTGACTTTACTCCTGCTTTAATCTTAATTATTCACCTTCTCATTACGTTTTCATGAAGCACTGAGGCAACTGCACACACTGTCCACAGGTTACATGAACGCAAACACAAATACCACAGGAGTAACTCTTGGTGAAGATTGTTAACAAGTCTGTTGAAATCCTATCTAGTCCAGCACAATGAGCTAATGTGAAAAGAGGAACTGAAAAGAGAATCAGAGAAAGACAAGAGGACAATGAAACAGGACAGACTGAGGCAAAAAGAGAAGTTAAGTAGAAGAATTACGTCCATCTTTAAAAGTCTCTGGCAATGACAATGAACACCTGTTGCTGACTCAGCAAAAGTATACTAATCTATATCTTATTGAGCAAACTACAAAACACTTCCACACACCACTTTTCAACTTTATTTTTTATTGCAGTTAGCCTCTTGGGACAGAATTGCTCCCAAGTCCTCCTTTTTCTCTATGCCTATATATAATGATCTTGTGTATTTGTCTACAAAGCCTGATGCTTGGTGTATTTACAGACTGTAAATTTGAGGGTTTCTAGTTCTTTTTTTTGTGTGTTTTTTTTTCTATATTACAAAATATTTCTGACATTCAACCTGCAGTGGAGTGGATGTTCAGTCTTCAAATGAAGAATCAGATATACCTAAAGAAGACCAATAGGATGACCGTGGAAGACCTTGGGAGTGACATTGTTGGACAGTGTGGCTCTAACCAAACAGACCTTCATTATGCTCACATGACTGACTTGTTTTAACACCCAGAGTTTGATTCAAGTTTATGTTTGGGCAAGGATAAGAATCAGATTGTGTACTTTGATGATCAATATTTGCTTGATAGGTTAGGAGAAGCATCAATTCAATGAGGGTCCCCACAGAGATGGAACTGGATATTTGCGTGCATGTGTGTGCGTGCATGTGTGTGATGGGGGCACAGCTGGGTCTGAGGCAATATGAGTGGGTGGAGGCAATTCGTGTGCTTGCTGCATGTCAGAAAGACACAAACAGAAGTGGAGCAGCAGAAAACAGTTAAAAATGCTGTTGCACTTCAAAACCTTTGGCTCATAAATCTGCTCTGTCACACACACCACATGTACACAACACTAAAAGACAGGCCTAGTGACCTGACGAGTAGGTCTTTGCCCTGTTGCCTAGCAACCAAGCTTAGCCCTAAAGCCCAGGCTACACACACACTGCCTGTTTTTCTGACTGACAGCATGAACAGCAAATCGGAGCCAATCCAAAAAAAGATTCCTGCCACGAAACACCACCATAACAGCAGGCAAACAGTAGAAGTGCTGGGAAATTCCTCCATCTTGGATGATTACGAGTCTATACACCACAGATGGAGTTGTTCATAATCATCATTCAAGCCTCAACATGCCTGCATAAACAGAGATATGACTGCTACTGCATTGCTCGCCAAAGCTGTATTCATGTCATGTCATGTCATATCACTGGAGTTAAAGTAGCCTTTTCAGAGTGCTGACAGCACTTTCAATGAAAACTAAGAGATGGAAATATCAGGAATTTCTTGCTTAATTCTATTGAAAAGAAGTGTTAACACCATAAGAAAAATTACTGCAAAGCCTTAAACATCAAAACATCCATTTCATTGCTAAACAGCTAGTTTGGCAGAATTTAATGGCATTACAATATATTAATTTATATCAGGTTTACTTCCTGACAAAATGGAGATAAAATACATACGCTAGTCTGCCCAACTGGCAAATGCCAGCCCAGTATTCACCCTTTTATAGTTCCATTTTGGGCATCCACCAACTTTTGAGGCAAATAAACCTCTCAAGTTACTAAAGTCCTTTTACCACTGCTCAAAAATACACCAGTTAACACCTTAGCTCAGTGCCACGGAGAAGAGTTTAATCGCCATTCAGTCTCTTGTCAAATGACTGCAGCAGTCACTGGTATTTACTGGCTGTAGCTTGGCATGGCTGTTATAGGGCATAAAATCTGTGTATAGCCACCCATTTTTAATAAAGCAACACCTTCACCTTCCAGTTAGGTACTTAGACCCTTAACGCTACTGCCTAACCATTGTAAGTCGCTTTGGATAAAAGCGTCAGCTAAATGACTGTAATGTAAAATCTCACATGGAGGATTTGAAACCAAGAACCCCAAAGTCACAAACAAAAAGATGAAACTGATCAGTTTTACCTACATGCTAGGTAGCTAGCAACTCATGTTCTGTCTTGCTATATCAAGCAAAAATAAGAGAAATAAAGAATAAATTAAAATGAAGTAGTCTAATAGTCACAAACTTCAAGAAACAGTGTAATGTTATCCCTTCAAGTTTGTTATGTATCATGTATTTATTGTGATAGACCTGCCATCTGACATCTTGTCCTTATATCCAGTTGCTGTTAATCAGTTATGCTCAGGACTGGAAGATTTTGACTAAAAACACACTGACATATGAGTTGAAGAAAAGTACATTTTCAAAGGTATTCGAAGATTAAATTAATTATAAAACAGTCAAAGAAGTAGTTAATTATTACAAATTCTCATAATTACAGACTTATCCTTGGAGAGTTAAGGCCAGTTATTAGAATGGGGCTAAGATGTAGCACCACAGACACACATGCTACTGCTGGTATTGGGAAATACTTAAATTAAAAACCACATTTAAACATGACATGTTTGGTGTAAAAATAGGATAAATAACCAACTAGTTAGCCTCTAATTGTATATGTCTGCTACAGGAGAGAATTGCTACAGGTTCCCTTCACAATAGTAGAAATGTCTCATAATGAACCATCAAAAAAAGCATCTCCTGCTCAATATTCTCTATTTTGATCTTGTGATGCATCAAATTTCTGTAGTACCTTAGACTACAGAAAATGGCTGAGACTGAGTTATGGCCACGTTAAATATCTAAAATTAGAAATCTAATTTCTCTAGGCCTGATCAGCCAGTGGTTAAAAGCATAGAGTTTACATTACATGAGAGAAAGCAGCACGGAGCGTCAGAAAACCACGCATAGTCCATTACCGCACACTCAAGAAACTGACCAGCCAGTCATCAGTCAAACAATAGATGTACCCATAAAAGTAATGTAGCTATAACTCTGTGGTGGTTCCCAAACTCAATTTCAACAATGACCAATGTGTAACATCATCTCCAAGTGCTCTGCATTGTTAGTTTTTTTTTTTTTTTTTGGAGGACTGCATGTCTGTAAATCTGAGGTGAGAAAAAAAAAGTATAAATTGCAGTAATGCAAAGAAAATGTCCTGTTACGCTACTTTAGCTTGTCATTTATTAAATTAAACTGTCCTACAAGAGTTGGCATGGCATTTTCCAAGTGTGTAATCTTAAATAGCTTTGCCATGCTGGCTTTAGCACATACAAAGAGTTCAATTTGGATCTGTGTCTACCTATAGACAACTCTAATTTGTGCACAATTCCTCCTCTGTAACTTACAAAAATGAGAACAAGGCTCAATAAGATTAAATAATTATGTCCTAATTTAATCCAATTCTATCAACTTTTTTATTTTCCCCTGACAGCAATTTTGAAAAAAACAAAACAATTAGCAAGTCATTAATAAACATCAAGACATAGAATAGTAATGCATAGAAATAAATACACACATAAATAATGACCTGTAAAAGTGGCTTTGTGAATTTGTTAATGATCTTTTTGCTTTCTAGACCACCTGTTCCTTCCAGAGCAAGGTCAGATCTGCTAACTGGACTACACTGATCCTGGAGCAGATCTTCACAATATTGTTCAGACTATTCTTGTCCTTCACAGATAAACCATAAAACCAACTGATTTAAGAAAATGTTAAAAACACTTTCAATAAAAGAATGATAAAAAATTACATAAAATCCCTGCAGATACATTAAAACAACTCAGTTTTCGCATCAAGTGGATTCTTGTTGTGCTCCCTTTGCAACAGACTGTATTCTTATCAAGTTTAAGCTAAGGCAAGCACAGTTCAACTTGTAACAGACAATTGCAAGTTACAAGTACTTGTAACTTTCTCACTATGAACAATGCTGGGCTTTTATTCATAAAATCTATAATTAGTTATTTTTAGTTCATTTTTATTAATTCAAAATCCAACTAATTGTCATCACACTATTTCATTAATGCCGGCAGTTCATTGTCATGACCATCTTCTGTCTCCTGAAGCAGTGTCAGGAGGATGGCGTTGTCTGAGAATTTTACCAGATAGCTGTAGGAGGTACTGAAACGACAGTTGTCTGTGTACATGACAAAAGGAAGAAGAGACAGAACATAGCTGCGAGGAGAACCTATGTTTGAAACGATGACAGTGGACATGACCGTTCACAAAAACACTTTGACTTCTGTCTGTTAAAAAGTTTAAAAGCAACAATAAAATCTGCTTGGGCAGCTTAAAATCAGAAGAAAGTCGGTGAATTAAAGATGAAGCTGCATTTTGTTCAAAGCTGAAGAAAAATGTCAATGTCAATTTTATTTATATAGCACATTTATACAGCCAAAGCCTCCAAAGTGCTTTATACAAACCAATAACATATAAAAGAACAAGGACAACACACAAAAGTACAACATAAAAACTCCAATAGGGCGCCTGTACTCAGCCAAAGGCCAAGGCAACCAAGGCATCTTATGACACACTTATAGATTTAAAAGCTAACAGACTTGTTTGCAGACTGCACAGTTAAGGACAAAGTGTTCCACAGAGTTGGAGCCACAACTACAAAGGCTTGGTCTCCTCTAGTATTTAAGTTGGATCGAGGAACCTCCTAGACTATCTGACTGGCAGAACGAAGCGCTTCGGAGGGCTGATGCAGTACAATGAGATCAGACGGGTATTCTGGGGTCAGCCCATTCAGACACTTAAAAACAAGATAATCTTAAAATCAACCATTAACTTCACTGAAAGCCAGTGGATTGAAGAGATCACCATAGTTATGTGCTCACGTGTCTTTCTCCCAGTGAGCAGACGGGTGGCTGCATTTTAAACGAGCTGCAGGCAGTGAAGCTCCGACTGTTCAATTCCCACATACAATAGTCTAAATGAGAAAAGAAAAAAGCATGGATGAATTTTTCAAGGTCTCTTTTGCTTAAATAAGGCTTGACTTTGGTAATTATTCTTATCTGAAAGAAGCTAGATTTTACTACTAAGCTGACCTGTTTCTCCAGCTTAAGAGCACCTTCCATAATCACACCAAGATTCCTAGCATGGGATCCTCTGTGAGGTGCTAGTGGCCCAAAGAAATTAGCAAGGACCTGAAACCAGCTCAGGGTGACCAAACAAGTCAACACCCATTTTGTTCTCATTTAATTTTAAGAAATTTAAGTCCATCCATGTTTTATTGTTAGTCATGCAAAGTAGCACAGCCTGAAGGGAACCTCTGGAAGGACCCTTCAGTGGCAAATACACCTGCACATCATCAGCAAAGCAATGGAAAGCAATACCATACTTCCAAAATATCAACCCCTGGGGACCCCACAGCTTAGAAGGACCACTGAGGAAGAAAACTACTCCATTCGAACAGAGAAGGATCTGTCCGTGAGGTAGGATTCAAACCACTTTAAGGCAGTGCCTTTTAAGCAGACACTATGTTCTAGGCACCATAAAAGAATTGTATGGTTGGAAAGCCGCTGTCAAGTCCAAGAGAATTAAAATGGCACAATTACCAGAATCAAGGTTCAGTAAAAGATCGTTTAAAACATTTATAAGAGCAGTTCAGAGCAATGGAAAAGCCTAAAATCAGACTGAAAACCCTCCACAGACACGAGCTGTTAAAATTTAAAATTAAAATTTATTGGAGTTGGTTAAAAACAACTCTCTCTAAAACCTTGCAGATAAAAAGGAAGTTTGGAAATTGGCCTAAAATCAGCTTAAACCAATGGATTGAAACTTTTCTTGTTTAAAAGAGACTATACCGTGGAATGCTTAAAGGAGAGTCGGACAGATCCAGAACTAAGACACTGGCTTATAAACTTCAAAATAAAAAAACTCAACTGAACAGAAGACTTCTTTAGATGCTGTCGGTTGGGCAGTTAGCTTGGTTTAATGTAGACCTTTAACTATTTCAGTGAGAGAAACAGGCTCAAAGTGGTCAAGGAGCTGAGGAGTCCTGGGAAGACAGCATCACAAGGATTCACCAGCAAATAAAAGTTGTGCATGGGATTTATGTTTTTCAAGATGCTTGAACAGTTTGTCTAAAATGGAGATTTTAGTATCCTCCACACCTTTTCCAACAGGCTGTGGGCAGGAAAAAACTAGATCCCACCCTGCATAAGTTAAAAGCCTTTTCCGCACCAGTACACTGGAGAGAAATAGGAGAAAGTCTGGACAATTTAATTCTGACTTTCTCCACAGTTGCTGTTCACACAAGCACATCACAGTGGGAAGCTGTCTATCAGAGATGCACTCTCCCAGCTGGAAAGGCAAGGGAAAAAGTGGAGGCAAATGCCTGTCTAGAGTGTCCAGGAGGCAGCACGCAATGCAGAAAAATGCTTTTGAAATCGCTGTTTTGCTCTTTGCCACACCTTGTGAAAAGCATAAGGCTTCATATTGTGTTGATGAGTGCTGTATAGATCTGTGCAAATCCATAACAGCAGGTAGTGAGTGGAAAGCAGCATAAAAGTCAGCAGAAAGGAGCAATTTAAACCTTCATGATAGGTACCTGCAGTGCTCTCAGCCTCAGCAGATGGGCATTTTGGTCAAGTTGTACAATTCTCAAAAAATCTAATAATGTATAGCCTTTCTAAATGAGATTACAAATCAGTCAAATGATGACTGGCTAAAAGTCAGCTCTAGCTGGGAGCGGCCGACAACACAGGTGAAAGTACAACCACCTACGGCATGGAGCACAAGTATTATTTACTATTATTATTACATTACAGTCATTTAGCTGACGCTTTTATCCAAAGCAACTTACAATAGTTAGGCAGTAGCGTTAAGGGTCTTGCCTAAGGACCCAACTGGAAGGTGTTAATGTTCATGCCCGGGAGGATTCAAACCCTGGTCTCCCACATGGAAGACTGATGCTCTACCAATTGAGCTAACCAGGCGTTTAAACAAATCTTTGCCCACTTTATTTTTTTTACATACTTCTGATTTCTGCCCTAAAGTCATAGGCGGAAATCCCAGGCGGGACCCAGGGGACATTACACCCCCCCAAAAGAAAATCATTGTAAACAAAAATAATTATTTTAATAATAATATTATAATGTTCAATATAGAACAACACAAGCGGTGGAACGTTTGATAATATTTCATTAGGTAAAGTCAAGTCAGCTGAGCACACAGAGTCCCCCAACCCCCCACCAAAATGATGAAACCTCTTCATTGTGTAAAAGCCAGTAAGCCATTTATAACACCACAAACACAAGGTTGTAACATGGCACAACACCGGCAAACTTTAGTTTTCACAGATACAGACAGATAACATACAGTAGATAAATGGCTAAATGGATTAATGGACCCATTTAATGGATAAATGGATGGCCTATTTATAGACCTACATTTACAAGTTATTATTTAAACGTATAAGGGCTGTTTATTATTATAATAATTAAAGTATATTTTGTGGTATATTATCTTGTAATTTATTTTGTTAATACTACAATAAATGTATATTTTTGAAGAATAGTTTGATGTTATAGATTATTCTAAAAGGTATTTCTTTTATAGTCCATCAAAGTAGCTTCATAAGAAAATTAATAAGAAATTAAAGCTCAACAGAAATTAGAACAGGAAATTCTGTTAGATGTGGTCATAAAGGTGTATCATTATTATTTATTATCAACAGGTAGTCCCATCGAGAGGCAATCTCATTTACAAGAGAGACCTGTTTGCCTAACCTAACATGCATGTCATGATGATCGGGAGATTTTATTCAGGA
Organism: Rhadinocentrus ornatus; assembly: GCA_037177495.1. Taxonomy (NCBI): domain Eukaryota; kingdom Metazoa; phylum Chordata; class Actinopteri; order Atheriniformes; family Melanotaeniidae; genus Rhadinocentrus; species Rhadinocentrus ornatus. Next base: position 18,699,978 of record JBAMHW010000004.1, read on the forward strand.
CCTGGGTGGAAAATCAAGCAGAAAGTCTGAACCAAATGTTGCAGATATTCACGTTCTTCCTCGCTAATGCTCCTGAATATCTCTCTTAACATGTCAGGACTCCAGTGCGTGTGTTAAAGACATGGGGACACATGGTTTCCTTGATTGCATGGACAAATTGATTGAGACCCTGCAGACACTTATGCAGTCCTATGTATGCAACCTTTTAGGTAAATTTGCAGCAAAGCTTCACATGTATGTGTAATAAATACAGTAAATTCTGGATGTGTGGACAGTTGACATATAACATAAAAACCTCTGCTTGTAACAAACAACCCCCCCTCCCCCTTTCTGTATTCTTTGTTTGATATGTTTCTTTTTATATGAAGAATGATCCTGGTGTGTTAGGGCAGGCAATAGTTGTTTTTTTTGTTTTTTGTTTTTAAATCAATCAAGAGGGGTGTTCATATTGTGTACTTTGATATGTAGAACACACTTTTGTGTGAGATTATTTTCAATTCTGATAACCCTAACCTACATCAATTTGCAATTGATTTTATCCAAAAAAAATTATTACTTTGCTATTCTTCTGGAAAAAAAATTATTTTGAAGTTAGGGTTTTTATTTCAGTAACTTCTAGTTGGGATGGAAGTTGGAGTAACTAGTTGAGGAAATCTCTATTTTAAGGAGGCTGGTGAGATTCCAAATATTGCCCTTGCTAGTGTAAGGTATGGCATAGGGCTAAGGCCAACTGCAGCAATAGTAACTGCAGCTCTGATTGATGCAGGAATCATCACAGAAGACAATACAAGTAAAGTGATTAATAAGAACAAGGTCAAGAGAGCACTGGAGAAGTTGATGGTAGAAGAGTTTGATGAAAAGTGCAGGAAGGTGTGTGTGGAAGAAGATCAAGGAAGAACACTAAAGTGTTGTTAGTGAGCCTGGTGGCTACTATCTGTTCCAGATCTATCTGTTAAAGAGGAGTCACATACAGAGCAGATCGATAAGGTCATGTTTGCCTGGCTGGAAGAGAGGGGTTTTGATAAGACCTTGTGGGCCATTGGAGGAGACTCAACAAACGTCAACACTGGTCTCAAAGATGGAGTAATGAGGAAGCTGGAGCTGCACCTGAAGAGAAAGCTAGTCAGGTTGGTATGCAACCTGCACACTGGTGAACTTGAAACTTGATGGCCCTACTCTGTCAGACAACACATTTTCCGGGCCAATAGGAAAGCTTCTTGCTTCTGCTACAGACTTTGATATCAATCCAACCTTCACCAAGATATTTGTTGGCCCTTCACTGATCAAGCTGTCCGATAAGGTCATTGAGGATCTCTCAACTGATCAACACTTTGGCTATAAGATAGTCTGTGCAATCAGGGATGGAGTTATTCCTGCAAAGCTGGCTCTGTTGGAGGTTGGACCAGTATACCACAGCCGCTGGCTCATCACAGCAAACAGACTTCTCAGGTTCTGGGTGTCAAATCATAGACTTAAGGGAAAGAACCAGAAGAATCTGCAATTTATTGTGGAATTTATCATTGCTGTGTATTATCCATGTTGGTTCAACGTGAAAGTAAACCATTCTCGGATCAAAGGGCTTAGGCACAATGGTCCTCTTAGACCAGCACTGGACTGTTACCCACTGTTTATTTCTTCTGTGTCATGGTCAACAAGACACAGATGTATATAACTGCAATCAATAAATATCTTAGGTTAGCCTAAGATACTATTTCAACTGCTTAACATTACGATTAAAATTGTTAAAATTCAATCTTGAAAGCAACATTTTTGAGTTGGGAAGTAAGCAGATTTCATGATTTTAATTCTTTGTGCATTTCAATAATTTCTTTCTAAAAAATATTAAATTGCCTGCAAATCTCAGAAAGGGGAAGTCGGAAGGCCTGAAGTTTACATGTGGAAAATTGTAGTAACCTGAGTACTTGCTGGATGGGGCTGCACAGCTATTTTGCATGTGCTGTGAGGAAATGCTAAAATGAGAAGCTAGCACAAGGATCACCACCTCTTGTGAGATGTGCACAGATAAGACTTGCACATGTGCACCAGCAAATTAACCCTCTTCTTTTCCTTATTATTCATGGATATACAAAATCTACATACTGTTGTGCATCATCACCATACATCTGATATATATAAAAAAAAATAAAAAATTTCCCATCTTTGTGTAGGCTCAGATCGATTATCAACATTAATTTAGTATCTCAACCTCTGGGAGTTCTTCCAAAAAGATTAATTCTGTACCATCTGGTTGCTTGATGATGCATTTTGAGGTTAAATCAACTTTGATAAAGAGGCCAGCAAATTAATTAATATACACAGAGAAATTCAATAAGCCTACTTCAGCAGGCTGGACATGCCATTACACAAAAGCCGCTCATATGTAATATTATGATTTTATCTTGAATATTTTTTGCTATCAGTAATGTTGTGGCACACAGGTAAATAGAAATTGTTACAGTAACCCCATTCAATAACAACAAATGATACGTCTCTAAGTTTTAGAGCCCATAGTTCCCCATAGTTGTTCCTCATACATATCTCACATCAGGTAAAGACAGCAAGCTGAGAACATACCCAAGGCTTAATTGGGCCTAGCTGCCATAACCTAACTAGGATGAGTGACCACTAACACCGAGTCAAATAAACGCATTTATAGATTCTTCTCACTGACTGAGGAAAAAGGTGTCATACCCAAGTAACTAGGAAAATCTAAGTTTTTGTTTGTTTTTCTTTCTGATTTTTTTTTAGCCAAAAAAAGGTTTTAAATGACCAGTTTAAAAGGAACACATTACTTTTTTGGGGGGCATAAGTAACCAATAAAGTGAGACGTAAAAATTAATCACTTTAATTCAAAAGACAAAAAAGGAAGCCATCTACCTGTAATACAGTATGAAGTGTTCAATTATCCAAATCATAATTTAGAAAACAGAAATTAATCATCTTTGGAATGTCTTTACATTCCCAGATTATTACCAAACCGGTGATGGCTGAATTAAAACTGAAATGTGTATTTATTTTCTCATTAAGTCTCTAATGAATCAGGACCAAGTTCTTTTTTAGTGCACTTCAATGATTCATCATTGCTCCTGCCAACAGCAGGGATGCCACTTCTTCAATACACGCCAGCATAAAACAGAACCTGGCAAAACAAAAAACTGATTAACAGATTAAAAGCAGATTATGTTGGACTGTTGGCCAAAGGGGTGTGAAGTGGCCAGACCAGTAGAAATTACAAAACAACAAAATGGGGTGTTGAGCTATTAGAGCAGATATCAGAGAGCAAAGACATAATTTTTTCAAAAATGGCTAAAGTTTTACAGAAGTTTAGAAGTAAGAAGTGGCTAGTACGAAGTTTTCTCAAATTTTTATGCTAAAGACTGATCTCAGTGAAGTAGCTGGATGTAGTCTGATCTTTGATGATTGGTGTGGAGAACTCAGTGTGGTTCTATGATTTCATAGACTAGCATGCAGTGGCATTTTGTATGTCCAGTGAAGTGTACACATATGATCATTTGCACGATAAAGGATTAAACATACTACCTTGGGGCCCTGAGACTTCAGTAAAATCCAGTCTCATACCCCATTTGTTTCCCTTCGAAATTCAGTTACACACAAAATGAAAAAGGCTTGCAGTTAGACGGATGACACTTTACGTGCAATTTTTTGTGACTACCCAGACTTGTACACATGATCATTTTGCACATGAGTTGCCCACGGCCTACGTCTCACTCTAGATGCCTATATACAGTAACACATCCACCCCTGCATTAACTAAAATAATCTAGCAGCATGTATATTTCTCTGTTGTGGTCAAAGCTCACTGACCATTTTAGAAATTTAAGAGGACACTACTTCAAAAAGTACCTACATAAGTTCTTGCTTGTATAAGTTTCACTAAAATGGGCTCCAATATCGGTTACTACTGGAGACAAAATAATAAACTCATGTGGCAAATTATCTGTGACACATTTACAGTAACAAGATTCTGTGGTGACATTAGAGAAATCCTATCTGCTTTCATTCCAAGACTTCAGTTTTGTTCTTGTTATAAAGCGTTGGGATCAATAAAATATGTCAATAAAATAGCTTTGAGATGGAATGTTGTATCTTGGATCCAAAGTATTTAGAGCCTGGATATGGCCACAAATTCTTAGAATTTGTAATTTGCTTTCACCTTTTCCAAGTTGGGATGAAGCTGAAACATTGCTTGCTTGATTGTCCTCTGTTTAGCAGAAGCTACAACCAGATGTTTTCCATTGTCCTCCAGCTGGAAATATATAAGGCTATTTTTTTAAGGCATGTTTTAATGCCCAAATCCAATTTTTCCTGAGTTCCGATTTTGTTGTGTCTGTGTTCATGTAGAATTTACACTGTACAGCCATGAAATGACACACATGCACAGAAATCGTGACATCACACATAGCAATCTGTGTTCACCTCTGATAAATATGGATGCTACTCATGTTAGATTGTGTATATCAGTTCTTTAGTTGTTATGCAATCAGTGTCAACAGAAATTATATACAATATAATTTCATCCATTTAATCTCACCGTGCCCCGCCTCTTCTGGCAAAGAATCTTGTCTTAGTTCAGTTACATTAAATTATCAGACTGGCTTTAACTGCTGTAAAATAACATCAGATATGAATCAGATTTACAGAACAGAAATGGACAAAAGTAAAATTTTGGTAATTTTACCTGCATTGTGAACACATCTAGTGCATGCTTTATACTGTCCACAGGTTCAGCCTCGTCATTTCTCATTTCATCAACATGACCTTATCAATTCACATTTTGCATAATGATTTTTGACATCTATGAATCAATTCAGAATCTTCTACATCCACAGCTTGTTGCATCCACAATTTCATTTTTGTTTGTCCCTTTGGAGAAAAATAAAAGCCCCACTTAAATCACTCTCAATCAATCTGAACGCTTGTTTCACTTTCACTTCTTAACCTCTAGACCACAGATGCAAGGCGCTCTTTGCATAACTCAAGACGCACTAATAGATAGAAGAAGTTCCACTTCAGCACTACTACTCCATCCTGGGCTTTACTGCATTAAAATCTTATAAAATGTTGGACAATTTTTTCATTTTCTTTTTCTGTAACTTATGCCACTCCCTTAACTCAATGCTCAGACTGTGATCCAATATGCATGAATCTTGTTTCTAGCCCCTGAAAAAGAAAATAAATGTATAATATTATGGTCTGAGATCCCACTTTTAAACTGTTTGACAAGTTAATGATTTTAGAAGATGTCTCATAGGGAAATCCTGCATTACATAACTTTTTCAGTGGGGAAGTTTTAGCATGTAAACACAGAGAAACTGTGAGTAAAGTAATTAATTAAATTAATGTAGTCAAGCTAAACTTTGGTTAGCTTCTGCCATTTCATGATTCTAATACTATTTTCATATAATCCAATTTTTAATCCCCTGTAACAGCTGCATTGGGGTATTAAATAGTTAATCATAATTGTGAGAGGAGAAAAAAGACATTTAAACTTAAAGCTCTCAGTCTGAACTCAGATCAGACATCTGCATCGCTCTGTAGCAGGAAACAGCAAAAGTTACTTCCTCTTTTTGCTGTCAGCACACTCAGATGAACAGACACACATATATATGAACTAATTTAAAAAAAGCTGAAAGCAGGGAGGGGAGACCAGACATCTTTGAATACCTGCTAAACAGGTATCCACACACAGCTAAGCAGAGAGGATAACTTTGTCACACATACAAAGTAATGTTGTGCTGAAACACATTCAGCCATACATGTAGGAACAAGTCTAAACCAGATTACTGACATTCCTCTGAACCAAGAGGACACTGTTATATTTTTCTCTGTTGCTGCACCTCCTCTACAACCTAAACTGCATTTACATCCTTTTTCTTTCACTACATCGAGCTGAAATACTGGTCACATAATTTTCACTCATTCTTTTTCATGTCTCAAACACACTTGTGTTCAATAAGACAAAGGAAAAACATTCAATAAGTTAACTGCATTGAGGTTTACAAGTGCAAAACAGAAAACCTGGTAGTTTAAAAGCGTTCTGGGTACAAAGTTTAGTGGGTACAAGATATTTAACTACTTATACTATTGTTTCAAAGGCATCTAAATCATTCCTCCCATACACAATACCTACAATAAATGTGTAAGGTTGATGGGTGACCACATATTTGCCCTGTATGCAGATCATAACCTACAGGAATCTATCTATACAGCTAATTTCCACTGTGATAGAAAGGTTTTCTTCAAGTCACAACATAGTCATCAAATGGTGAAAATTTACTTTACTTTCAGAGGAGGATCTTGAGACCAAAGATTTTACAGTTTGGGAATTTTATGGGGACAAACATACATGCAGACACAACTGAAAATTCACAAAACTGGATTTGATTGAATTTAAAACCAAAGTACATTCGGGATCTTTTGGTTTGTTATGAACCAACCAGATCCCTCAAGTCATCAGGGTTAAGTGTACTTTCTGTTCCCAGAGTCGGAACTAAACATGGAGAGGCAGCGTTCAGCTTCTATGCTCCTCACATGTAGAACAAACTCCCAGAAAACTGCAGGTCTGCTGAAACTCAGCAGTTTTAAATCATGGTTAAAAACTTTTCTATTTGCTGCCTTTTATCAGAACAACTTAATTCCTCACACTGGAACTTTATTTTGTGCCTTTTATCTGTTTTATTTAGTTTTGTTTTTTTCCTTTCTGTTTTATTGAATTTCTTTTATTTCTTTTAAAGTCTGTTTTTAATGCACTTGTTATTGCATCCCGCTGTAATGCTTTTAATGTTTTATGTAAAGCACTTTGAATTGTCTTGTACATGAAACGTGCTATACAAATAAATTTGCCTTGCCTTGCCTTTAGGGATTTTACTACCATTTATAAAGTCAGGAATTATTCTTCAACCACAACTTTAAAGAAATACGAATGAAAAGTGCTAAAAATTTTAAAAATTGTGGAGAGGAATCTCTGCTATTTGTTCTTGGGATCTCTCTTGACCCAACTCTCACAACATGTTAAATTGAAGAAATCTAAAAAAAAAAAGAACATTTAAAAGCTGTGTGCTAATCTCTTAATTCATATAATCACTTGGAGCTTTTTTTATCCCCATGAAAGGTCATAAGATTTCTGATTAGTTTTACGAGTGCAAATCCACCCAACCGTTATTTGTGCAAACATAATCTCAGGTAACATTTGTATGCATGCACTTTATTGTCACTTCAGATTGATTTGGCTACTTTGCTAATGAAAATTTAGCTTGATGTGGTTATGCTGTAATTTCAGGATGCAAGACGTGAAAATGCAGATTTACATTCATCAAATCATTAACAGGTAAACAATAATTGAACAGAATTGTGAGTCTAATAAAGATCCTCATCTGTAAAACACAGTAGTACCCACAGTGATGTCACCCATTGGTTTGTGGAGTAATGTCGCTATAAAAACCACTATGGTTTTTAAGGTCTGTGGAGTCTGGCTCTCTAGAGTCACTTAAGGGTCTGCAATTTGGGTTTTTCGCACATTCACTGCAATACAATCTGCTCAAAAGATATCTTTTTAAGTATCTAATATTCAAATCAGACTAATGTAATTATCCTTGCCTCCTAGATGTGCAAAAGAGTATTTAATTTTTTAGTCTAGTAAAAAATGCTGCTACTATAGTGACAATTAAATCAACTGGAAGAAAATTTACTTACATTAAATATCTGTTCATTTGATTGTCTTACTGTAATACTTTTCTTTGTTTACCAAACCAAAGTACAATTTACTCAAATGCCATGTACCAAAAAAACCTGGTCCCTGAAATGTGGCTGAGAAGCTTTTCATTTTTTAACTGAACATGACCAAGTCTAACATTCAATCTGCATTTTTATGAAATCTTGTTTTCCATCACCTTTTTACTCAGAATCTTTCTTGCTCTCTGTGCGTAAGACTTTACATCGTTCCCTGACTCAAATGACAAATGCACAGAGTAAAATACCTCAAATAAAGACATTTAAAATTGAAAATTTTTTAAAACGAACAAATACAAGTTTGCACAGTTGGTAATTGTTTAAAAAATTCTAAGTGAGCATGCTGATTAAAATTGTGCCTTGCACTTGTTGATATGTTGAGGTACATGCAGCTATGATATCAGTGCAAAAAAAAGCTACCATATAACATATAAGCGAGTGGCTCCCTCCCCTATCCTTAGCGTGCAAATATTCTACCTGCCTCCTATGGACTTCATTCAGATATCACTCCAGAGTACCTCTAGTCCCCTGCTGTTTAGCACATGCAACAGGCAGGTCAGTGCAACGTCCAGGCCAGACTCTGCTGACAAGGTATGAAAAGTGCTCTAGATGCTTATACCTGTATCTGTGCTTCCTGAGTTGTAAGTTTTATCAAAAAAATATTCTTTTATCTTTTAACTTTTTTTACCAACTTTTTTATCACAAACTACCTCCAGCCCAGCTTATGTAAGAGACTTTCTACATATTTAAGACTTATCTGCTTTCAGTTAACTGATGGAAACTCACTGAGGAAACCTGATCTAACAGCAGCTCTACCTGTTTAAAACCTTTATTGGCCTGTGCTTTCTACACTGTGCAGACTATGCGTGACATCATCTCAGGGAAATTCACTACACACCAGCTCACTGTAGGCCAAAGGGCTGTGTACACTCATTTGCCACATATGAAGTGTTAGTTATGTGTACCCTAAATGCATTTCCTGTTTTCCTCCCAGAGCCTGCAGCCCCTAGAGGACTTGGGCTTATTACAGCTAATGATATTACACAATGTTGCACAATTCTCCCAAATCTGTGAGGCTAATATGGAAACTGTGGTTGTCTTCTTCCAAAACCTCACACAGATGGTCACGTGACTGGGGACAAATGAGTTGAGGTGGGTGTCTAAGATCAACCGGTGAAGAAGAGGAAGTGATACTGACAGCAGAACATTTGCTGCAGTACAGTGGCAGACATGTGATTTAAATATATTACTATATTTTGCAAGGGCCTGTTTTTGAAACCATTTTGTACAGAGGTCCGTGTCTAGACACCCACCCACCACCACGATTGGCTGCCCACCCACAGGCGCACATCACATCACCCACTCACAAACCCACCATTTCACAGCTCTAATCAAGATGTCAGGCTTAACGTTAGAAGAGAAAACTTGATAAATCTAACTTCCTGGTGTGTCTACCGCTCATCTCTCCTTGGCCAACACCAGACAACTCATCATTCTGCCGATTATTCTACCCTTTACGTCTCACACTGTCTCCTCAGCTGAAGGCTCTTCGAAGTGTTGCCACTCTCATTTATCATTGTTGGCAAGCACCTACTTTGGCTCTGACACCTGCCTGCTAATACAAACACACCATTAACGAAGGAGCCGACAGGTCACTCTGACAAGGTGCAGACCTGAGTACAACACATACAGCAACAAACACAGCACTCCTTCAGACAGTGGCCACACACCCACAGCCATATGCAGTAGAGGGATTTGTGAATGGGCCGCTGGTCTTACCTTGGCACTGGAATCCCTGCTTTCCAAAGCCCCTGTGGACAGAGGAGAGAGATATGAAATTTGGGGAATTCTTAAAATGTGCCCTGATAAGGACGCACGCGCACACATAGACAACAGATATATCCTATCACACATGAGCGCACAAATCAGCAAACACAGCTGCTGCAGCAACAATGACAGCGGGGCCCCTTGTCTCCAGCAGCATTCCTCCACCAGCCCTCCAGTTTCTGAGGCGGTTGTCGGGGTCGATGCGGTAAACGCCGAGCAGCAGCGCCTGCTCTGCGGCTGCCGACGGTGCATCTCCCCCAACAGGCCCGCGGTCCTGTCGCATTGTGGAGGACTGTGGGGAGAATGGCGCACCGCGGTGTTTTGGATGACAATGACAGTGAATGAAACACTGCTGTGTCTCTGTGCAGAGAGGCCGATTAAAGCCGCGGCAGCAGCAGCAAGTGAATCACCTGTGTCCTTCCTCCACCTCACACGCTCACGCGCGTGCACTCACCAGATGAAGTCCGTGCAGTGACTGCAGAAGGTTGGCTGTTTGAAGAAGCGTGCGATGAACTTGTGGTTCTTCACCTCATGCACGTTCTTCTGACGGAGGGCACCCTGACGGGCAAATCCGCGCGCGCTCTCCGGTACCTCTCCGTCGCTGTTGGGGTCAGCCATCTTAACGAGGAAGCGGTGGCGGTCCGAGAGGTACGAGGGGTGAGGAGAGCCAAGACAGAGAGGGAGAAACGACGGAGGCGGCGGGGAGGAACGAGTGGCGGTGCAGGTGCCTCCGCCTCCTCCTCCTGCTTCTCCTCCTCTCCGCCCCGCTGGCCGCCTCGGTGTCGCTCCTACTGTCGGTGTTTTTGATGGTCTGTGTCCAGATCGCGTTGAAGCTGCTGCTGTTTCTGCTTCTTCCGGCGGGTCCCTGTGCCGCGCGCCTGCTTCCCTATTCTCACCAAAGTGTTGTTGCTTACAGCTCGCTCTCTCTCTCTCTCTCTCTCTCTCTCTCTCTCTCTCTCTCTCTCTCTCTCTCTCTCTCTCTCTCTCTCTCTCTCTCTTACACACACATGCAAACAAATGCGCACAGCTAGTCGTTGATTATTAAAACTACCGCACACAGTAGCTTATGTGCGCGCGCCTCATCTATCACTAGCAAGGCAAGTTGAACCTCAAGTCTTGCATACTTTCAGTAGAGCATAACTACAGAAGGCACGCACACACTCACTTCAGGACGGAGCTCCACCTCAACAAAGCGTGCATTTACCGGGGCCACAGAAGCCTGCAGGGCCCCAGATTCAGATAGCTGTGGCTGAATGACTACCGCTGGAGTACTGTTTGTACTAAAAACATGCCCTTCACGTTTTAAAACAACGAACCCAGGGCATCGATGTGTAAAACGCCCCACATTAGCGCAACAGGAATACAAATACTGACTGTATTTATTTGCCACTTAGCGTGACATTTTGTTGCTAATTTTGTTCATAAGCTGCTATAAAAAAGTTAGCAATATATTTAAAATGCCGAGTTCAAGGAATTTGTCAACAATGCATACCATAAAGATGGAATATTTTAGATTACTGGCATTGTTTGGCCAAAGAAACCTGACTTTTAACTGACTTTTAATATTTTCATATTTAAAAAGGTAGTACTAGATGAAGCATTATAAAATTAGATATTAAATTTAATTAAGCTTCATTTGTATTGCGCCACTTCACAACAATGTCATCTCAGAGCACACAGGGACAAATCAATTTGGGCTAAATCATAATTAAATATTAGCCTAGTTAAGGAAACCCAACAGATTGCATCGAATCTTGACTTCGATGCAATTCCCCATGAAAGGCCTGATAGCGGAAAGGAAAAAGTCCCTTTTAAGAGGAAGGACAAACCTCCGGCAGAATCTCAGGGAGGGCAGCCGTCTACCTCACTTGGAAAATATACATTTTTAAAAATAAATTTTCAAGAAATAATAAGTAAAATTGAATAAAATTTATTTGATATATAAACATTCCACTACTAAAAGAATATATGTTATCAGTATTAAAAAATACTTTTTTTTTACTGTTCTAGGCATTCTTATACAAAAGTCTGCAGAACACGTGGCATAAAGTTGGCCTGTTTATGAGTCTGCATTCCTTGCAATAGCTTGATCCAACCAGATGAATCTGTCGGTCGACATCAGATCATCATCAGAGATCAAGTGGAGGATGAAAATTAGTGTCTGTGGATGGTTTGTGCATTCACATACTTTTTTTAAGTTTCTTAAACCAATTCCGTTTCCAGATCTGCAGTACATTAAAATTGTTGCCTTTATATTAATTAGAACACGTTTATATATATATATATATATATATATATATATACATATATATACTCCTCCCTGAGC
>JBAMHW010000004.1:18723355-18741830 GCA_037177495.1 Rhadinocentrus ornatus
CTATCTATCTATCTATCTATCTATCTATCTATCTATCTATCTATCTATCTATCTATCTATCTGTCTGTCTATCTGTCTATCTGTCTGTCTGTCTGTCTAATTATTGTCTCTAAAGTATGAGACATTTTCAGTCTCTGTCTAGACCCTGCTGTGCATTTCTCAACCCACTCCAGTCCACTAGCCAGCAGCAGTGCACATCTAAGCTGGCTGCTAACTGACAAGAAATCTGAAAAATGAAATAAAAAAACTTCCAGCAGACTGAAGTAGATATATCTATAGATATAAAGAATCTATAGAAATAGATATATCTATAGATACATATAGATAGAAATATTTGACAGCCAATAAGTGCTCTTCACCACCTCCCAGCAGGATTTTCTATTCTGTCACAGAAAAATGCAAGGCAACATTGTTTTAAAAGGAAGTCTGGCATCATGTGAATAGGAGACCTTTTTTTTTATTATTTATTTTGTAAACCAGCAGCTCATGAAAAAACCAAGAGTTTCAAAGTGAGAAGCAACAAAACTGAAATTCCAAAAATAATGCCCAACCTGCAGGGTTTAAGCCCAAAGTTAAGTAGGTTGGCAAACTAAACCAAAATAAACAGCAACAGGAAATGAAGAACCCTACTAAAAGTCAAACGACAACCATCTCATTAGTGAAAACAACAATCCCATGCATAAGTCGCAGTCAGACCACCTGTAGGGAAAATCTAGCAGCTGGTTTACGCCCACACTGTCTCAACAGAGCAAACTTTCAAGCTATTTTTATAATTCTCATAAACTGTCTTTTGCTTCTACATATTTACACATTTCATGAAAAAAAAAAGAGAAGTTATGGAGGCTTACTTTGCTTCCTCTTAATCTAACTACAGAAAAGCCTACTCTGATTGGTCAGCTACAATGGCCTGATCCGGTACTAGAAGAAGGGCTTAACAATGTATGTGTTAATCAAACAGAGAGTTACTATACGTCCCGAGTGCAGGATGAGCCTTACATGCCTTTGCTTAACAGGCTGCAAAAATCTAAAAGACAGTAGCAGGAATTGAAATTACTCATTTCTCCAGGAAACACGTAATCTCTGGTTTTCCATGAAACCATAAAAAAAGCTTATTGTCAGAGCAAGATGAGGAAAACAAGATAAAAAAAAGTCCACTTGCCTGTGTTCAAGCACTTGAGTTTGGCATGTAAATTCTTTAAATAACTAACGAGCAGTTATTGCATGTTTCAAGTCTTCATGTAATGACAAGCAAACCACTTTGTGGCAGTGTAACATTAGTATGATTTTGACCTCCAGCTCTTCAGTTCTGTAAAAATATAATTTTTTTAAGAATGAGTCTTCATTTTGTATTTTTAACACCAGCTAACTGAAAACAAAAACATGAGCTGCTGACATATCGGCCATTTCCAGGAACACCACTTAAAAGGCATGACAAAGTACTTTGAGCACAGTATGTATAAAAATTTCCCCCCTAGTTATTTCCCAGTGATGGAAGAAAAGGTTTGGTTGGATGTATTTCTTCAACAGAGAAAGCTGAGATTCTTTTGTTCTTGTTTTGTTTTTGTTTTCTGTTTGCTTGTTTTTTGTTGTTGTTTTTATTGTCAAGTTTTCTCCCAAAGTTTAAGCCATTTTCACACATCTTGTTTTAAGACCACAAAGAAGGTAGTGGTGGTGTAGTTTTGTGTCAGTGTGTGCTATCCAATATCACACTGGAGTTAAGCAGTAGTGATGAGCAGCATGTCACATGTGCAATTCCACCAAACCAGGTTGTCCTTATAGTGACCTCATCCTACAGAATATGGCCTGTTTTCTGTATGTGCTCAGCTTCAAACTAAAAAGCTGAGTGTATGCACTTGTCTGAATTACAAACAGGATCATGGTTGTGGTCTTTTTCATGAACTGAATAGGTGTTCCCATCATTTACAGTGTTGCTTTCACATTCATTTTGATGGAAAATAGTAAGTTTACTTAACACGAGCTGTGTGCAGGATGTGTTTGTGACATGCTTTGCCTCATATCTTTATGTAGTTTGCCTTTTATTTCCTATTTTTGATTAACTGTCTCACAACTCACATGGAATATGGTTTGACCTTTGTAAAGACATTTGAATAATTTCATGTAATAATAAAATGATGAAAAAAATAAAGCATTTAGACAATATTGTGCTTCTTTTGTGTGTTTCAGAAACAGCTACTTGGCATTGAGCCCCCATCGTCTGTGGAGCTGACTGGTTGGAGGAAATACTTTAATAGCTACACACTGCAGGGTCGCCGAAATGTACAAAACATGCACATATAACAAGTTTTGTCATTTGTTTTGGGGATTTTTTTGCATAGCAAATCACAGCATTCAGAAATGTGTCCCTCTTTTTGCAGTGTGTCTTGGCTACTTATGGGATCTTGGTGGTAGCAGCAGCTGCCTACATGATGCACAGAAAAAACAAAGAAGAAGAACAGGCATCTACTTCAGTGGCCTGAACGCCCACCTCTTCTAGCTACAATTATCTTCATTGACTATCATTTATGGAATGAAGGAAATTACATGGCACCTCTAAGTCTGGGAAAGTTATGGACTGCAAGCTGCCATGTATATATTGCTAATAAATGTGTTTACCTCATGTCTATTTGATTATTTCATGATATTAGAAAAAGTGAGGTTGGTTACCATGGCAGCACGGCATGTTTGTTTTGCCACACGATCTCAATGACCTGAATCATGGTTCAGATTCAGGTTACTTTATTTTTACACCATATTTGTTTTTGCAGTCAGTGAGATATTACATCCAGTTAGACACGCAGGTCATGGGACAGAAACAACATGAAACACATTCACACAGTGACACAACATGCTAAGAAAACAAAGAAGTTCTAAAATGTGCTAAAGGTTCCAACAGTAAAGCACAAGAGACATCAAAGAGGTTGAGGTATCATCCTTTAAAATCGAATAAACAAATTACTAGACCTTCATTAAACCAGGATAAAAAAATAAATAAAATAGCAGCAGGAACAAATCTGTTTTTTCTGCACGTTGGGACTCAAAATCTCCGTTTGGAAGGGAGAATCTGACATTTACTGTGCGGAGGGTGAAAATTATCATTTAGAGATGTAGCTGTCCTCTGCAGCTGCTTAGTATACAGGGATGCTGGGTAAAGCTGAGGCTCGCCAATTAGTGGACCTGACCACTTAACTAGTTGATTCATAAAAGTTTTATCTTTCAGAGAAGTGTGACTGAATCAATACACCAAAGAAAAAGACTAAAAACATGTTAGAACATGGTCATTATTGTTCAGTTAATGTGAAAATAAGACAGTTTCCTGAAACAAAAGAAACACACCATAGTTAGCCTCAAAAGTTTTGAATCAGTCATGCTTCCAAGGTGTTTAATGACTGCAGACATTTCATAGTCTTCCTAAAATCAATCAGCAAATCTTTTGACCGAACACCAAACAACAAAATTTTTAAATAACTGGGCTGTGGTTGGTGTAACTGTCATTAAGCAAGCTATCAATAATTAAATCATGAGCATCTTTTATTATGGTTCTGTATTTGCGCTGACATGCATTTGAATACAAAATTATGTAGGTTTATTGGCCTCTAAGCAGGTCAAATTTTGACAATGCAGTTAAATTGGTAACAAAGGATAAAGATGCCAGCTTTAAATATTTCTAAATAATCTCTGAATAGTTTACATAATCAATAAATGCAATGGTAGGCATTTGAAATATTTAGTTAAGTTTTTCTTTGTGCAATATGCTTAACTTGTCCAATTCTGTTGAAATACTGGCATAACAAGCAAATTAGTCCACAAGAACAATTACTGGACTCAAATGTGAATTTCTCAGTTATTGTAAGAGGAAACCAAAAGTACAACAGCAGAACCCAAAAGAGAAAGTATAATGCCTCCCGTTGAACTCTGTGGTTCGCAGTCAGCTATGTACATAATATTGCAGACCGCAGAAGACTTGTTTATTCAAGAGTGAACTAAAATTTTCTATTAAACTGTATTATACTCATAAAGTAAACTAAAAACTGGAGTAGAAAAATTAGACGTGAAGGTAATGCTAATGCCCCTGCAGATCCCAAATGTACAGTGTTGTGCAAAAATCGTTAATTTTCTCCAATACTGCAGACCAGTGCACAAAATAATGGAGGCATTTCATTTATTACCTGTCCAATTCAAGCGTCATCTGACATTTAGAAGGTATATTACCAAGCAGTTAAAGGGTATATTTTTTAAACTGATTTCTCTCAGTGCATTAGGTTTTCTTTAAGCATCTCGTGATTTATCCATAGAAAGACATATCTTTGCATAATGGGTGCATGAATGAAAGCTGAAACTATCAGGTTTAGTCTCATTGTGTTGCACTGATCTCAAATTTCATTGCCAAAAGAAATAAAAGCATCTGTCTGCAGACGCTGTAAAAAAAAAAAAAAAGAAGAAAAAAAAAAGTGCGTAGTTTAAAAAAAACTGGTGAGGGTCTAATTTATAAAGATAAATTATGAACACATTTTGTATTAGTGTAATTACCTTTGCATTTTAAACAATAAATAGCTCAAAACTAATAAGCAAAGAAAAAAAAGAAGTGCTACTGGAAATCACGTGATTTCTGTGAAGCTGAGGGTAAAAGAAAGTGAAAGTATGTCCAGCAGAACACCTGATTCGAGGTTGGATGGGTGCGCATGCGCGTGACTGACAACGAGTTAAAATCGGTGAATTCAGCGGGTTGTAAAGTAATCCTTATGGATTAACCCGTCCCTGACTGTTAAGAACAGTTAGATTAACTGCTGAACTGGAGCTCCGCCTCAATTCAAAACTGAAAGTAATGCGATGTTTCTGATGACAACGTTGCGATCGTCTACAGGGAACAAGCGGCCAGCAGCTCACTGTTGTCAGGACTCTGTCAGGTTCCACTTCAAGTGAGTACTCGAGTTTGGATTTTCGATTTAATGGAGAAAGAAGCTTGGTTGGAAGTTGGAATTTTTTTTTTTTTTGTTTGTTTTGTTTGTTTTTTAGATTAAAACTTACCAGATTTCTAGATTTATTTGCTTAACTGGCAACAGAAAAATGTGCATCATTGAGGCAAATTACTCCAGCAAATACTTGCATTATTTGGACATTTACACAGTTTTTTTTTATGTTGTTTGTTATCTGAAATTACACAGTGCTGAAAATTTCTGACTTTCATCTGGATCTCTATAGTGCAGACTCCTTATCAGCACCCACTGGGCGTCTCAAAAAACCCTTCAAACTAAAAGTTAAACTTTAGGGTCAGTGTTTCATGATTATGAAACAGAACACAGAACCAGAGCAGCAGAAAATTATATTATATCACAATCCCCTCTGTGATGGACATTAGTGTGAGGTCATTTAAAATTAGCAATTTGACAAGTCGATGTGATCTGGTTAGTGTTAAAGCAGCAGTTTTTGTTTTTTTTTTTTAGTTTTTTTTTTTTTTTGTATTTATTGAATTATTTCATATTTTTATCATTTGTCTGGACCGTTTGAGTGATGAAACAAAAGTGAAAATAAGATCTTTTTAAGTGCTATAATAAAGTGTAATTATTACAATTGTTTTACCACCTCATTAAAGTTGACAGACTTAAATTTTTCCAAATTTAATGAATTCGTACTGGATCTTGTGATTTTTTCTGTTTAGCAAATATAATAATAATTCTAAGAAAATCCTTATATGTACATATAACCTGAAATGTTAAATACTCCTGACAACATAGGAAAAAAACATGATTTTTCTCTTTTTTTTCTCATCAATCTTGTCCCGCTCGTCCGACAAGAAAGTGAAAGTCAAACACGACCTTTGCAGTGGTTGATGATGTACAAAGCGGTTCCATTGTTACTCACCTGATCCTTAATTGTGTGGTGGACCCAGACGCATCCATGTTCATACAATTAACATTTCAATGGCTGTCAGCTTGGTATGTTTGCTGTTTATGTTCTTATAACTTTAAGTTAATGAGCTGTATAATCAAGCCAACAGACAGGCAGCTGGTTATGTCATATTACCATAATTACATTGTAAGAGACTAACTGGATGGCTACGTTTGAGAGGATTTATTTCAGGTTATTATTTAGTGTGGAATCAAAAATGTGCAGTATGTGTATACTGTAGCTAATATGCTCGCTTTCATATTTGCTGAATTTTTGCAAGTCATATCCTCTTCACTGCTGAAATACGACACAAATCTCTCAAATGTAATTTTTGCTGAAAAAAGGCCTCCATTTGTTAACAAGTGAAAATAAACTACACAGGTACTCAACAGGTGACAAGCAAAACTGGACTGACTATGTTGCTTCATAAATATTTGATGTTTAGATAAGCAAACATTTATCATTAAATGTAATGAAACAGCTTGGTGATGATTAAATAAGCTTATAAAGTGGAATAAAGGGTTTTAACCATGATTTTCTGGGTTTGCTTCTCTGTTTCAGCGCATCTTTGTTTCAGTGACGGCTGACAGAACGCACTCAGTTTAAGCCTGAGCAGCATGGAGTCTCAAAGAGACTGAGCGGCCAATGACTGAGCAGAAAATAATCAACGATGGAGGATCTGCCTGTGAGAGAAGGAACTGGTGCCACAGGCGATCAAGAAGAGGATTTTCTATTCTAGGATGGTCAGAGACAGTCTGAACGGAGCATCTTTACAAACCAGTCCACTCCCTCAAGACACCGAGAGCCCTGAACAATCGCAGAGCTCAGAGAAAGTTCAAGCAGAGAGCAGAGAGTCCTCAGAGAAGCTAGATTTACTACTTAAGAACCTGAGATGCGAGGAGGATCCTGAATCCTGGAGCCTGGTCAGTACTCACAGAGACCTACTCACTGAGTTGTAGATTTTATTTACTGTAAGATGGGTTTTTTCTAAGCAGAGGACAGGTGGCTGTAGTTAGATAAATAAAGAAATCAAACACAAGGATTTTATTATCCAATGTTATGACCAGTGAAATAAACAACAATCTGACATGAAATAATGAAAAGAAAAATGACACATTTCTGCAACTAACTTTAAAAAAAAACCCTTTTGTGCATCTTTTTCTCTTGACATTGTAGTTAAATTAAAGTGAGGTTAGAAAGTAAATAGAAAGTGAGAACTTCTTTAAACAGTTGCTTATTGTTCATAATTTTAAATACTTGAAGAATCTTTTAAGTGTACAAAATTATTTATTACTCTATTTATGTGGAACATCAGCTTATCTACACAAGTTTGGCTCAAACTACAGCTGAGTATATGTCGAGTTTTAATCTAGTCGAACTCAATATAACAAAAACAATAAATCCCAAAGCATTTTATATATCATGCCAAATGAATGTGTATCTACATTTAAATATTGTCTCTAATGTTATCCAGTATAAATTATTTATTTTTACTTGTACAAAGAAAGAGCATGCATATTTCGACTGAGTTTAATATATATTAATGATCAATTGTGCATATTATTGTTTTGACTGGGAGTTACCAGCTCCAGAGTTGTGTTTATGACAGTTTTTTGGCAACTTTAAACAAGACATATCTGACCGAAGTGGACTTCGAACCTTTACGCTACAAGTTTGTGCTGCACAGGGTGCAGTGCTCTGCTGAACACATTGCAACATGCAGACCAGTCTTATTGTTTGCTGCGTCTCTTTTAGGTTCTTGTTGTCTTTGGCACAATAAAATATCTTTAAAAATTACCGGACTAAAAGGAAATGAAGAGTAAATCCAAAGGTTATACTTTAATAATGGAAAACTAAATGTAAAAAATAAAGTTGCTTTTTTTTTTATCAGTTTTTTATTTAATGTCCAATGGAAAGTGGTTCAGTTATGGGAGAAACTTGCAGCAGTTCTGACTGCTGCTTTTCTGTTCATAACAAATGAAGCAAAACACAAGTTCAGAGATTGGGTAATAATAAAAGTGAAAGAATAAGGAGAAGGAATAAGAAGAATGAAATGACATTATTAAATAGAAAAGGGAACCATAAGTTTGCAATTATGTTTTCAGAAATGTCAGAAAACTATAAATCTGTGTTTTAGAATGTTGAGTTTCACATTAATGTATGAAATGGCATTATGAGTGCGGGGGTCAGGGAAGGGAGCAATCTTCATTACAAGTCCTTTAATTGTGCTATAGCTTGGCTGCGGACCCCAGGTATAATAGTTTCTATTATAAGGTGTTTGTGAGGCGTGTTTTTACCAAGATCTTCAGCGACTGGTGAAGCCCCGGACTCTCCATGATCAGAGAAAAACAGATATAGTGATTCTCTTCCTTCTGTCTGAGCTGGAAGGTGAAGATAGCAGCACATCCTGGATTCTTGGCTGGTTAGTCAAGCTGGCTGTGTTCCTTTAGATTGCAGAGGTCTGGGAGAAAGTATTAGTCTAAGATGAAGTTCTTGGGTTTCATGAGTCTCTGAGCGTTGTGGGATTTTGATTTTGGGATGAACTTCATGGAATATCCACTCCTGGACAGATACTTGAATATTTTCTGCTTGTGAATCATCTTTCTTGCTGTGGAATGATGGACTCTCAATTGTTTGGAAATGGCCTTATAACTCTTCCCAGATGATTTCTGATGTCTTCCTTCCTTGGCACTGTGTTACCACACATCTGAATGCCCCTGACAAAACTTTTATGCTTTTATAGAGGTGTTTATTTAATCATTTAATCAAACATTATTTAATCAGCAACACCTGGCTGTTAGTTACCTTCTTAATTCCTGTTGAGGCAGTAAGGGCCTACCTAGATTTTCCCACATTGCTTCTTTATAATGACACAATGTAATATTTTATGTGTTGGATTTTTTTATTTGATTAATTTATTTATTTAAATAGTTTTGCATGAGGTTATATTTAACCTATTTTAAAACATTTTGAGAGAAAAATATTTTTTAACCTGCCTTGATAGATAAATGTTTAGAAATAACATTGGTTGTCATTTTTACCCCCACACAAATGTGTATCCACTGATACAGTTACACAGTATCACTTCTTCTTTTTGAAAGGTGTAAAGGCTGCAAATGCCGTTATGTGTTATAGTATTCATGCAGAAGCTTTCACATCTGGACGTGCATGTATGTATGTAAATCTAGAAAGTTTTACACCTCAAACACAGTGAAACGGCACAAACTTATATTCATATTAAACATATTCATATTAGTGAATGAATTAGGAATGGATTAATTAAAAAAATCTTTAAATAGTTGTGTTATTGCAAAAACACTACTTTAAAAATCACTTAATTATTTGATGTTGATCTACCACAAAGTGGATGGAATTTGTCTCATTGTAGTATCCTCTTGACTCAAGTTTAACCTCAGAAGTAAATCCAAGCAAGTAAAAAAAAGAAGAAAAAAAAAAGATGGATTTTATTTATTTTTCATAAAAGCTCTACTGAACTTTGGTACATTTCAGTGAGCTGCCCCCTAAATGACGGCTAATTCTTGCATCCTACCAGCACTTTGACCTCTCTCTGGCCACTAAAAGTCAATCCCATACTGGCTTGTTTCTTATCTATGTTCTGACCCTTTCTCTCTTTCTTTTTCTCCCTTCCTCCGATAATGTCCTCTTGCATGTCTTTGATAAATAAGCCAAGGTGTGCTTTCAAAACAGCCAGTGTGCTGATATCCAGTTGCTGGCCAGTGACGCAGCACTGTAAAGCGAAACTCAGCTGTAATGTGATGCTTCAAGCTGGAACAAAAAGTTTGGAAGTGCAGTTTCTCAGCTTTGGAATGCAGCTGGGCAGCAACAGTTCCAGCAGTGTAAATAACAATGTCACTGTACCATCAAAATGAGTCAGAAATACATATTGTTAAGGTCAGAAAGTTACATAGGACTAGTTTAAAAGTAATCTCTGCATTTGTGTGCAGTTAAGTCAGTTGTGTTTTATCAGAAAGTCTGCAGAAAACCGTTTCATTCGTGTGAGTAAAAGCATTTCAGATTATATCATGTGAATGTGTTGACTGATTATTTCTGACTTTTGAAGGCAGTGACAGAAGTGGACGCTAAAAGCTTGCCCACACACCTCCATCCGTTCAGCAGCCAAGCAGAATATAATCTTGTGAAACGCACATACCAGGAACTCCTGCACAGCAGTTACTACTGGGGACCAATGACCATGGAGGAAGCACATAGAATACTCACACATGTGCCCCAGGGAACTTTCCTCATCAGGTAGTCTAATACTAACTGTTGAAATCTTTGGTTTTGGCTATTTTTTTATGTTGTTTTGATGGCAACTTTTATTGCGCTTCTTTATCTTAGATTTCTTCATTCAAACCATCCAAATAAACTATATAAAGTGATTGCATGCTGCTTTGTTGTTGCAGGGACAGTGGCCAGCCAGATGTTTTTTTTACACTGAGTTACCAAAGTGTGGATGGCCCAACTAGTGTCCGTGTCCAGTTGAACAACCTTCTCTTCAATCTGTATGGCAGTCACAGGACTTTTGCTTCACTCTTTGATCTGCTCGCTTATTACACCAGTTCGTTGTGTAAGCTAACAGAGCCTTATCGCAAACAGCGTCCAGAGCGCCTGAAGCAAATGTGCAGGAGAGCTTTTATTCAGACACATGGAGCAGAGAGTATAGGCACTTTACCTGGACTCACCGCCGAAGTTAAAACCTATGTTCTTGCTTATCCTTACTGTATATAGACAAACCTGTGGATCGATTATCAAGACAATATTTGTGTTAATCTTGTGTTATATATTTTTGTTTTATAAACAGGACACACTTTTGTATATTATATTTAAAATAAATATACTTGTATTATTTTATTCACAAACTTGTGTTTTTTATGCACATTATCAAAACTGTAAGTTATAAGTTTAGTATGTTATTATCATTGCTGTTTAAAGCTGCATTAATCAATGTTTGGCTGCTGATGAACACAGTGCACAAGCATGCTGCCAGCTTATAGTTATGTGACTAAAATTTAAAAGTTGACTCAAAGGTGTGCTATGTGCAGGGGTGTAGTTCTTGGCCCTATGTACAAACCATCTTGGTGGTCCGCTATGTGGACTAAATCGATTGATCTCACACGTTTCCCATGGTATAAGACAAAGATAATAAATACGATCTTAGTTTACCTCTGAATGGCAAAATAGCTTCTCCGACCATAGTCCTGGTTCATCTGGCAGACACTCTTCTGATTTCTCAGCCTCTACCCGTCTTCCTGTTCCTCTGCTTTCCTCTCCTCCACTTCCTCACTACCTTCAGAGCAACCTTCTCTTCTTATTTCTTCACTTGCATCAGTGTTACTAAGATTTCACATGAATCATATAGATGATTAATTGTAAACTGAATGACTAAACAGCCTCCATGAGCTCATCTTGTCTCCTTAGTGATTTTCTGGACATAACGATGGACCTGCTGCTGCTGTGTATGTGGTTCATGATGTTAAACTTTGCTAATACTGATGTTACAATGTTGGAGTGGTACTAAAAGATTCAATATATATGATTGTTATGCAATAAAACTGTTTCTAGGCTAAACCAACAAACACATGAGTCATGTTTTGTATTGTACCACCTGTCTGACTGTAAACTTCTACTGTGTCTCAGGGCTCTAGGCCTGCAGGTGTCCTAGACCCACACCCCACATGACAAAATGTTTACCGAAACTGAAGCTACATAACTCTGCCGCATAAATTTTGTAACTAATGTACAAATTCTTGTCTCTTAACAAAAAAAAAAGAAGAAAAGAACAGTCTCACTAAAACACTCTAAACAAACCACTACAAAAATGATAAATAGCACCAAAAAAAAAAAATAACATTTAATTAAAAATAAATAACATTTAGTTAATAATAAATAACATTTAGTTAATAATAAATAATGTATAGTCCAAAAGTCCAGGGCAAGAAATGGCACAAGTGCAAATCCTAAAACAATGTAAAACGGTAAAATCACAAAACCCATTAAACTATAAAAACTGCTACAGTTATGATAAATGAAACAAAATCACCGTGTAAAGCAAAAAATCAATCTAGCAATTAAATCGAATTTTTAAAGCATGTTTCATATGTAAGTTGTAACACAAAGTTTTAATTAATGATATTTCCCCCATGCCCTTCCAGCTACCAAGGCCCACTACTCAGACACAGTCTGTCTGGATTCAATCATCTTTATGACATTTCTGCATTCCATGTTCTTCATTTAGATCTGCTTGCCATAAATCCAAATATTAATTATTAATTGTTACATTAAAAAACACATCAAATGTAAGTAGTGCAGTCATTATTCTTTGTTGAGCCAACTTTCTTCACTGATAGCCTCTGATGAAGACAATGAGGCGGAGGCCTCCTCTCTTGCAGCTTCTACAGGGACCTGTTGTGGCTGCAAAACTTTTCTCAGCACATCTGGACAAATTCACACATTACTTTACGTTTTATAGCAGTAACATTAAATAGCAATAGCCTAGCCTTACAATAAACGAACAGTTGCATAAATACTGCATAGCAAATACAATTAGAAACTTTTGATGTCGTATCAACTCTTTACTTTATGTCATTTGGACACTTTGACGTGTCTTATAACATGCAGGCTGGACAGCTTTCTGATTTATGTTACTCCCTTGTTTTCTAGTTGATGCACTGAATGAAGTAATTCAATAGCTAATAATTATAAGGTTTCCCTTTTTCCAGGTTGGATATTTTTACAAGGTATTAAATCTGACTAAAAAGCACCATATAATATGTGGCCATATAATAATCAGGCTCTGACTTATTCATTTGTCATCCTCCAATTTTATTTTATTAATTTATTATTAATTTAACTCCAATTTTTATTTTATTAATTTATTATTAATTTAAAAGATAATGGCAAATAATTTGTTATCAACATTACAGGCTACAAGGTCTGTTGCATTTTTCAGATAACATGATGCCAGTGGCATCGTCACAATCCTGAAATTACAAGGAATCTATTGATACACAATATGTCATGATTGGTCACTGGGTAAGGAGTAAAACATTGATACAAAGTTTATCTGATTTTTCACCGTGCAGTCCGTAACATCGAACGATTTGCAGTAAAAAAAACTTTGATAAAATCTGTGTTGTCCCTACATGAATTGTAACGAGCTGCCTACAAACAACTGTTGCTATCAGCTGAGACCTTGTTAGTTCAGGTGCTGCTCACCTCTCTTCTCTAAGAAATTAAAAAGAAGCTGCCCCTCACTTCATTTTATTACTCTATGTGGGGTTCTCTCTCTCTCTCCCTCTCTCTCTTTCTCTCTCTTCTGGTATTCAGACTTCCCTTTCTTTGGGAAATACAGGACTTTCTCCTCTGGTTGTCTGGCTGCACTCTGTGTGTAACTCGGTTGAACAGACCAGTTCAAGGTGAAGACTAAACCATTTTGCATAAATTTTAGAGGGATGATTTGGCCCCTAAAGAATCCATCAGTATTGCAATGCAAAATTAATTGTCTCTGCACTGACTTTGATGATTAATAATTAGAAATTAAAAAATAAAGAACACAAAAAAACCTTTTCAATTCAGGATTTTTGAGAGCCCCCGCCTTGCAGGGCCCTGGGTAAATAGTGTGTATGAAATTACATTTCAGTCCTGTAAGTTGATTATTTCATTATCTCTGGACAACATGTTCGTATTCTGGTAGCTATGGGTTAATTAGCTCTTTATTTGGGAACAGCAGTGGGTTGCTTTCTCTAAATTATACAGATGATACCACATTTTTATAAGGAAGCGAAAGGTTCTTGACATCAGATGAATCACAATTACAGCTTGAAGTCCTGCCTCCTGTCTTGAGCAGAATTCAGTTAATCAGATAATAACTACAGGATCACTGAAATGTGTAATAGATATAGTCTGCTCATCTTACAGAAAATGCATGCCTTGTTGGCTTGTGTGTGATTAGCTGGAACAGCTGGGACAAATGTGCTTTCCGACTTTATCCTGTGTACAATCTGTATTAGCTGAATTAACTAAAGCTATTTTATTTGACAAATAAAAATAAATGTTTGATTACTGATGAAGCAATGTGTGCAGCCACTCAGCCTCAGACTCCTAGGTTCCCCAAAGCTCCTGATTCTATTACAGATCATTTGAGATAATATGATTAACTGTCTTTTTATTTTTAGCCATGCTAATTTCATTGTTGTGTGGATACCAATGTCAGTCTGTCATGGCACTGCTCCTTTTCAGACCACAAACTAATAATAATAATTTATGGATGTAGCCACAAAGATGTCACCCACCAGTTTATGCCGCAAGTTTGGCACTTTGTCAAACTAGATGAGCGATAAATGATAAATGATTGAGAAAATGAACAACAAGCAAATATATTGAGAAGCAGTCATTTAAAAAACAATTTGCACACAGCCTGACTTGTTATTGCAACCTGAGGTGTTTCTCAATGCAGAACATTTGAATGAAGATTACATGGTTTCAGTTTTGAAGTCTGACATTCAAATTTAATCTTTACTCCACATACATTTCAGAGAGACCACACCATTCATGGCCAGACACAATCGTATATGAAATATCCTTTTATGACTCTTAGATTTGTTTCTGATAAATGTATTTATTTCTAAACCAACTTGTCTGAATGGAGGCCATCATTCATTAGAACTCAATGGGCTCCTTTAGTCGAGTGATCCCGCCCTGTGTAAAGCTGGCTCCAGACCTAAACTTTTCTTTACATTAGTCTTGGCACTCTGTTGTACACAATGTACAGCTTGTACATAAAAAAAAAAAAAAAAAAACTTCTTTAATTTGTTCTACTTCCTGTTCTAAATCTGACTGTCAGTGGCCCCTTTCTAAATTAGCCCTGCACCACAGAGACATACATACACAAACCTTCTTTTCCTCAATTTATCTCTATCTCATTAACCTTAAACATGTTGGTGTGATATAATCACTGCTATGACACACTTTGAGGCAAGGGCAAGCTAGTAAAAAATCTCAATTTAATATTAATAAAAGTTTTAATGGTTTTCATAGGGAAGTTATGGAGGATGTGAGTCATGGAGGGAGGCAAAACGTTTTTTTTGTTGTTGTTGTTTTTTTTACATATCCATAATTTGATTAAACCAAACTGAGCAACAAAAGCTGAGGAAGTGAATAAAATTATATCATAATTGGTTTAATATGAACATTGTAGCTCGATCTGTTCTATGACGCGACCCAATACTGCTAGGCGCTCTTGCACGCGACTGACTGAACAGGTTGTTATAATTTCAGGAACCATCTAGGCTACCTCGACCTACCCTCCTGTACATGCGCGAAGACTGAGATCACTACAACTGGAGTAAAACGCGTACAACTGGTCCACTGCTTATGTAATCCCATAAATAACTGTGGCTGCTTCTGTGTGTTAGAGAGTGTGTATTTGTGCGCGCGCATTGGGTCCAGCGCGAACTGGTCCAGTTCTCCGCTGGGGCGGCAGCGGTCACACGTCAAACATCGGCGACCCGCGCATGCCATCATAGGGATTGAGGGCTCCTGAGATTTTTAGCGGTGCGGGGTTTGACCCATCATACAGGAGGGCGCTCGAGCTCCATCTTTTACACGCACTTAACGCGCACGCACATAAACCCGGTGAAATCGTCACGCGGACAGAATCTGTGGAATCTGTCGCGATTGTTCCCTTTGCGGCCGGAGAGCATCCCCGGCAGAGCGCGAGGTCCGGGCGGTCAGTCAGTCTGCGTGGGTCGGTGGTACAACGTGAAGGGGAAGGGGGACGTATAGGCTGGTATTTGCACTGGACTACTGGCCGAATCGGAGCATCACAGACCCGGTAAACAGCCATCCCTCCGCGCCCCAGCTCCAGCGGGAGGCCGGGCGCGACGGCAGGATGTAGCAGAGGATCAACGGAGGAGAGAGGGGCGCTCAGTGGAAGAGAGCTGGACCGAGCGGACCGGGGTGGGACGGAGGGGACATGGGGAAGGACCAGGAGCTGCTCCAGGCCGTGAAGACCGAGGACTTGCTGACAGCTCAGCGGCTTCTACAGAGACCACGGCCAGGAAAAGCCAGTTAGTATCCATCCATCCTTCCTGTCATTGACAAACACACACATGCGCGCACACACACACACACACACACACCTGGTCGTTACCAGGTCAGGACAGTGCAGGCTAAATCTCATGTGCCATTTAACGTAAAAGATTTACTGTGTGTGTGTGTGTGTGTGTGTGTGTGTGTGTGTGTGTGTGGGTGTGCACGTTGTCCGCAGGCATGTTTGCGTGTGTTTGGGCTTTGACGTTGAGTGTGCGATAGTGATGACGTTGCAAATGTGTGAGAACCGTCATCAGGATGTAATTAAAAATTAGGGATGCTTGTCACCCCATCTTCTACAGTAAATGTTGCGTCTACATAAATGCATAAAATGTACGTGTGTTTGTACACACTGGAGATGATGTGCGTGCGTGCATGTGAGAGAGGTAGAAGTACACAAAGGTTCTACACTGCTCTCGGGACAGGGGAGATTATTGGTGTGTGAAGACGCCAGATGTTAGTGGTAATAATGTGATGATCGTACACGTGCAGACATTTCCGTACACGCACATTTGTGACGCTGGGACATGCGTGTGCGCGAGTGCCTATGGATTCAGCTGGGACTTGAGGTGATAATTAGATTTCAATTACAGCCTTGAAACTGCTCTCCTCCTCTCACATCTCACCACACAGCCCCTTTTGGTTCCTCTCCTAGCTGTTACCTACTTTCTTGCTCTCCTTCTCTTCTCTCCTTGAGTCTTCTTGCCCTCTCTTGTCTCATTTGCTCTCCTCTCCTTTTGTGTGTCCACGTTTGTCTGTGGACATTCCAACAGCACTGTGGAAAAGAAAAATGCTTTTTCTCAAATGCCAGAACAGATCAGCTGTGAGTGCTCAGGCTGCTGCACACTGACAAAGAGAACGGGGGAGGAGGACTGAGGGAGAGGAGGGTAGCTTGTGAGGGTGCAGGACAGAAGGAGTGAAACAGTGAGATAGGGATGCAGGGAGCTAATGACACAGTGTGTGTTAGCAAGTGGTATGTGTGTGGAAGATGTGTGTGAATCCAGGTTTACGTTTGCATTATTAAACAGTAAGCCAGGATTCCCTGCTGGAGGATTGTTGCCCTTACAAACACACGAGCTGAAACACTCTTTGCACACACACAACACACACAATTGCATGCAAGCATGAACAGAAATGCTCTTGACACATTGGGTGTTAGTCATGTGCGTGACTGTGTTTGTATTATTAATAGAATGCTAATGAAGTTCAGAGCAGCAGTGTGGCAGTTTAGGTGGGTGGGTGGGGTGTCTCTGTGTTGGTTGTGTGTGCTGACAAAATGGAACAAATGGATTTTTGAGGATTAAAGCAATTGAGGTAGGTACAGGAGCATGTAAGGCCACTTCACTGAACTGCATATCTTGATTCCTGGCACCCTTTTAAATCTTGGGAAATAAGAAGACAATTTTCACATTTTGGGGAACACCTGAAATGCTTTCCTGCCAAGGATTCGATATTCAGAGGTAGCAACCATTTTAGCATAAAGACTGAAAAGAGGGCAAAACAGCTCGACCTGCTTTGTCCAGCAGTTGCATAATCTGTCTTCCAACTATATCCTGATTCAGGATGTAACTTTAGCAGACATTTTTCAGTCTGTGCCAATACCATGGAATTTTCTGAATTCTTCATACTAAATAAATCATAAATGCTGAGAGTGATTGCATGGTATGACCTACAAAAGGCTTATGTTATGAGCTGTCATTAGATCCTATCACAATTTGTAGCTTTATAAAAATTCAACTGACATGCTTTTTAATAAGCTGCGATGTCTTGTTATTGGGGGGGGGGGCTTGCTCAGGGGCCTACAGTGGGGTCACCTAGGTCCTCCCCAAGTCCACCTCTTTAACCACTAGGGCACCACTCCCTCTAATTGTTTTCATAATATTTTCCAGTGCATACTGTGATATTAATCCACATTGGCAAGGTAAAGACAACAGGACAGATATTTTTACCACAAAGAATATTAAGTATATAATTTGTTAGTGGATTTTTCTTGAAATTTTCCAAGTTTATCTTGAATAGCTTGTACCCCCCTTAAAACACTTGCTTAGTACTTGCTACTCCCCTGTGGTTACCAAACACTGCAGCGACACAACTAAGCAGTGTTGCCAAAGTTGGTGACAATTTATATCCTTTAGCAACAAAAGTTATCTATGTATAAACCCAGATATTGGATGCCTTAACTGCAGTGTGCTATATCAAATGTCTTGATTAAATATATTTTATCTTTAATCACCACCTCATTTTACTTCTCGTGGCCTCAGTTGTTCTAGCCACTTGTTATTTTTTTGTCTGTTTCTTTTTGTTTTGTATTAGCCCACATTTAAATTGAACTAAATATTGATCACAAATCTTGTGACTCACTCGATTAAGAAAACATCCATCCATCCATCTATTATCTGCCACTTATCCAGAGTCGGGTTGCGGGGGCAGCTGCCTAAGCAGGGAAACCCAGACTTCCCTCTCCCCGGCCACATTCACC
>JBAMHW010000004.1:18746781-18791495 GCA_037177495.1 Rhadinocentrus ornatus
GCTGGAGCCTATCCCAGCAGTGTTTCAGGTGAAGGCAGGGTACACCCTGGACAGGTCACCAGTCCATCGCAGGGCTCCAGTTGCATGTTTCAGGTCATTATTATGCTGAACACACCTCCCTGAAGGTAATGTGAGATTCAGACATAAATAAACTTTCACACAGCTTTTGCACAGTAATATATAAATATCTCATTACTTTTACCTTAAGCAACCTCTGCTTTTTTTGTCTGTCTGTCTGTATTAACTTGTTATGTATTATGGTACATTATGCTCTGTAAACAACTTTTTTGCATTATCTTAACCTAAATAAGGTCATATTCAGAGTAAGCAATAATCCAATTAAGCCATGTAAAGTGTTAATAAGATGATATTGACATGTATAGACTTTATACATGTACACATGTACACCTTTCGATTTGGCTCTGGACATTAATAAACTAGTCTTAACGGCATGTTACAACACACACTTCTGTTTTACAACACATGCTCAAGGCTCCAGAGTTGGAAGTCTTGTCTTGTTAGGCCTGAGCATCGAACACGGTGTAAAGGCCTATTGAAACTGAAACTTACAAACTAAAACAGTAAATGCTTGATGACAAGTACAGTCAAAGGATATAAAAGCAGGACTTCAGAGCATCTCTTGTAATGAGAATCCCAGACAAACCCTCCACTTCACCTCACCAGAGGTTTAGGATTCAGATTTGTTCAAGGCTGGTTTTCTAGCAAGCTACAGCCTCGTTTCTCCACTAAGAATGAGGGTTTCCTAAATTGAAAGTGAATGATGGGATTTCCTGTCACATGCATTGTGGATTGAACTATGGCTGCAATTTGAGGGAGATGTTGGGAAATAATTTAATGGAAATGCCTACAAAGTGATTGACAGCCTGTGAGCATGGTACATTGACAGTTGCAGTGTTATGCCCAAAATTATTATTAAAAAAAAGAACCCTGATCCAAGAAAGCTGATGGAAAAGTATCATGGTACAGCTTTCAAACAAGCAGTCCAAGCATGGTAGTAGTTTAAAATTTTATGAAATGATTTTGAACAAAAGAAACAGACAGAGAATATGAATGAAATAAAAGAACTTTCCAGATGATAGTCTTTTGTAGAAGTGGCTCCAAAATAATAAAGAAAGGCTGAGTTTTTGTTTGTTTGTTTGTTTGTTTTTTGCAATGGCTAGTTATCCAAGAACAAAATAATCCAAACACAGAATGAAACCGATTTGAGAATAGAAGCTAAAAATGAAACCAACAATGAAGATTTGCATTGAGCAAAGAAATCCAGGAATGTACCATCTGAACATAGGTGTGTAGCAAACAAGACGAGAGAAATGAGACAAACTTGCATGAATGAACTGAAACTAATTGAGAATAACTAATCAAAGTTAAAAATGAGTATTAAAAAAACAAAAATCTAAAAGCTATACAAAGAAAAAAAAATACAGTCATGCAATTTTATAGGGCAGTGACTTTTTACTTACAGCTCTGCATACGCACCACACCACATGTGTGTTCTTTGGGGGTTTGTGTGACTCTGTGTTAGTCTGATGTTGACACAGATATCTGTACACATTGATTCATCAGCTGGGGGGAAGGGATGGTTCTTGTTTTTAATCCAAGATGGATAGGGGGGACCTATACACGTGCACACTAACACCCACTCTCTAACTCACGCACATGTGAAAATTATGTCAGCTGCAGAGTGTAAACAGAAACAGCAGAGCCACCAATCAGATCACACTCTTTAGCAAATTACATGGAAAATTAGAGTGTGAAGGCAGGATGAAGGGATGAAGTGCAGATAGAGCTGCAGGGAGAGGGAGAAGCTTTTCCACAGATTACAGAATAGCTACAGATTATGGCCTGTGGATTATGAGTCTGTCAAAAAAAAGGAAAAGGGAAGCAAAGGCAGAAATACAAAATGAGTTTCTGTGTTCTTTTTGGAATATTTTTCCCTCCCTTTTTTCCATCTTCATAATTTTCCTTTAAAATCTACTGCTGTTAAGCAATCCCATAATCACATACAGATGCAGATCAGTCACACTGAGATAAACTAAAGCAAAATCACATGTAATCCCCCAACAATATCTTTGTACACAGACCTTCTAGCATTCACAAATTAGTGAAAAAAATATCTTTCAGAACAAAACCTTAGACAAATATCTTGGGCAATAATCTGAATAAACCTTTAAATGGGAGGATAAATACACCTCTCATATTTTGGTGCTTAATATAAACACAAATTAAATAAATAATCATAATAATGGGAGAAGTGTAAAGCATCTGCTTTGTAAAGTGTAAAATGCCAGGATGTGGTTTTATGGAAGGCTATGTGCTAAACTCTGGCTCATGGATCCAGTTGTTTTAATTGTAAACTAAACTAAAATGCCATCTGGTTCCATCCAGCCTCCTGAATATCATAAAATAGTCACAGAGTGACTTTTGATATTATTTATTATTGAGTCATTTGCTGGAGTATTGCTTTATTAAACAAATGAGTCAGTATTATATGTGAAATACTTATTTAGTTTACCAAATGCATTCATTTGTTGTCATCATAGCTTTTTATTGTAATAGTGAACAACTTGGTGGCAGATGGTTTGTTTAAAGCTGTCAGAAGTGAAAGTATAACTCCAACAGCACCAGTAGTGTTAAAGTGGAAAATCTGTACAAGAGAGCTGAATATATTTGTCACTGTTTTAAAAAAAAATAAATTTCACTCTGTTTCTCTTCCAGAGCTCCTTGGAGCAGCAAAGCGGGTCAATGTCAACATCCAGGATGCAGATGGGTGAGGGACAACAATTCATTCAGCCATCCTCTCATCACTCTCCTTATCTCACCTCTACCACCGTCATTTCCTTCCCCCCCTTCATATTTACCCATTCCCTTTTCATAGACTAAAAAAACTTACAATAGTATTAAAAATTGTTCTAAGCAAAGCATTTAAATACCCAATTCAACATTATATTACACCCCCCACCCCCGTTTTTTTTACACACCATGATAAATCTGAGAGTTACTAGACATTTAAAGACATGAGAGGAAGGAAGAATTAAGATTATCTGGTCATGCTGTAGTTGCTGAGTTTTCCTTATTCTATCATTTCTTTTCTTTTTAACAAAAAGTAAAGTTAAATCAGAAGTCATAATTTACAAATCAACATTGTTGACCATATTAAGGTTTTTGGTATAAGTTCCTCCATGTTCTGTGTAAGAGTGACCTTTTCTGTCACCGTAGTTTCCATCTACAAGAATGCCATAAACTATCATAAACCCTTTTCACACAGAGATGGCGCTCTAATTACACCATGAAGACCACCTTGTCACACCACTACTGTCGCCACATTTCCCTAATTAACACTGACCACACAGATGTGTGAGCTTTCAAACATCATGCAGGTGTTAAGAACCAATAGACTGTACTGTGTTCAGGTTTGCCGACTCTTATGGCTCTTGAGGGCTCCTTTACACAGAGGCAACAAGCAGCAGTCAGGGACTTTGAGAGCACTGGTGATCGTCTTTCTTTCTTGTTTTCTTGGTGTGTAACATAACCTATGTAATTCTTCAGCCAAATCCAGACAGTGAATCAGTGAATCAGTGACAAGTCTGACAATGAGAGACATATTTTAATTGGTTTGGTTGACTGTGTAATCTTTCAGTGCACCTAGCTGAAATGCTCAGTGTACAAAACAACCATTATGACATATTGGTTTAAATGTAAACACTTGTTTTTGGGTTGTCTAACTGAGCCAGGATTAGCCTGCAGTATGTTGAATGTTTCAACCTGAACTAATATTGACATAATTTTATGTGAATATTGCTTTGGTTAATTTTATATCTAAATGGTCCTCTGGTTTTAATAATTGAATAAAGAATAGATGCTCCATTCCAGTTTTTGTTTTCAAATGCAATGTAAGGAGACAGAGCAATCCTTTTAATTAAACCCAGAAGAATTTTTTTTAAAATCATTTACTCCTGTGTGCATGTTTAGCGCCTGTGAGGATTGATCAGAAGTCATCTCAATTTGAGAGGACAGTACAGAAGTTGGGAATGTTTTGGTGCTGGATTTGGACATAAAACATGGCCAACTTATGTTATCCTAAAAGAACAGCAAACTCCTTCAAATAAGAGCAGCTGATCATTAGTGTAATTAACCATATTATAATACATCTAATCTGCTTAATTCTGCAAATATATAATATTGAAAAATATAGACTGTTCTAAATGTTCAGCTATGGTTTGGCTATATTTAGGCACATCATGTGTTAAACTTTTGTGTGCACATGCTTAGTTTATTTGGCGCCATCAGATAAAAAGGGTCTTTGTATTGTGTTGGTTGGAATCAGATAATTGGACTCAGCTCCTTGTGTAATGACTGACGAGTTGTTGATTTGACTCCAGGGACTGGCTCTTATGTTCACAAGGGATCCATTAAACACACACACACACACACAGGCTCACTCACTCCCAAAGATGCCCTATGTGTGCTCTCAACTCCGGGGTAGTAAGATTGCTTATTAATGGAAGTAGGTCATTTCCCCCTCTCCCTCCCTCCCATCTCTCACATGGAGGGGCGGAGCAGCTGTACGCTGGAGATTAATTCAACAAAGTTATACTCAGGGCTCACACCACATTTATGTGAATATGTATATTTTTACACATGATCTGTGTCTGTGTGAAGGCTGTCACCATTGCACCATGCTGCTCTGAGTGGTAACAAGGAACTGATCTCTTTGCTGTTGGAAGCCCAGGCTGCAGTGGATATCAAAGATAATAAAGGTAAAATGCACACAGAATTTTACACTTTCACTGCAGCTCACTATGTATATAACAAATGGACACACAGCACATAAAACTGCTCAGAAAACAAAAGCACACATTTCCGGCTTCCCCACAATGACAAATAATACCAGCTTAAGTAATAAAAAAGTGAGCACTTTGGAATTGCAATAACAATTTTTTCTTTGTTTTTTGTGCATGTGTGCATGAGAGGTGACAGATTTGTTTGCACAGTAAATAATAGAAAATAGAGGATAAAAGCTTCATGGCTGCAGGGCTGAGAGCCAAGTGGAAGCAGAGCAGAGAATATCTCCATCCCACATTGGCAGATTCTAGTAGAAGAAAAAAGAGAAAATCTCAGGGCAGATGGGAGTTATAATCCCTGCAGGATGTAGGCCTAGTCTCTCTGCGCTCCCCAGTCAGCTCCCGTGTGTCTCTCAATAGAGGTATACACCTGGCAGGCATCTTTACCACGTGGCCCTACCTCCTCAACGGGTGTGTTTCTGTGAACGTGTTGGGAAAACGTTAGAAAACGTTTCAGCTCAGCTCTGTAAACATTTCGCATCTTTTAGCTCATTTTTAAACGGTGTCAAAGGTCCTTGTTTTGACTCCATGCCCAGCAGCAGACAGCATGCAGACAAAGCTGCAAAGAAAGCTAGCTGGGGGAGCATTTTGTAGCTAAAAGCCTGATTTTTTATCTCCAAAATGAAAAGTTAGGTTGAAGCCAAGAAGTTATTCCAGGCTTAGATCCATCGATCAAATTGTTGTGAAAAGCCAAAATTATCTTAGAGAAAGCTATTTCCTCTCTTTAAGAAAAATGCCAGCATAAGTTCACTGACCTGGACATCCTGCAAGCATCTGGGCTTAATATCCTTTCCAAAATTATGATAAAAATGAAAATGAGGCTATCAGCTACCAAGTATACAACTCTGCTAGGACTGTCCTTGTAACATAATTATGAGTTTTTCCAAATTTAAAAAAATAAAAAAATTTAATTGGGATCATCACATTTTCATAACTCATGATATTTATCTGTGGGAAAACTGATGGTTTTGAAAAGAAATCTCCCACTTTATTCTGACTTACCTATTTTGGTTGTTTGTTTGTTTTTTACGTAGTCTTGTCTAGATGTGAGTAATATTGAAATTATAAACAAAGAGAAACAGAAAATCTCTACATCAGAAAGAGGACTTTATCCCTGCCGGGAGTCTTGCAAAAGATCCTTTTGAAATTAGGCCAGGTGCATTACATGGAGCTTTTCTTCAGAAGTGTCAGGGTTAGTGTTTCTCTTTTTCAGCACAGTCAAGGTGAAATCCTCCCTTCTTGTTCTAAATCACCAAAACACTCTTTTTCTTTCAAACATTAAATGAGTTTTGCTTTCTTTCTTCATATTTAGGATTTAGCTTCTATAACACAAGCAGATACTGAATGTCTTTATTCCGCCACCATCTCACCTCTAAATCCCATCTCTTTCATGCCATTTGACCCTAGAGGGCCTCTTTAGTCAGTTTGACAACATGGCTCATCTCCAATATCACGGATAGGGTCTGGGATTGATGCCTTAAGAAACATGCCCACTGATACATGCAGTTGTTCTTGCATAGCGGAGTGCATTGTCCTCTAGTACTGGAAATAATTCCATGTGAATTTTTTCCCTACTCCTAATATAACTTGGCATCACTGTAAATTCTCTGGATAGCTCTAGGGTATTGATTCTGTAAAGATACTGATAAGGGTGTTCTTGACCTTTGACTCGGGGCTGTTTGTCTCCAATGCCCCATGAGTGTGTTGCTTGTATAAACAATACTTCCAGGGTTACAAAGGGTCACAAACATGTAAACCTCTAAGATGTCATTTTCAGGATGGGAGCTGTGTCTGTGCCTGCAGCTGTTCGGTGAGGCAATTATTAAACACCTAGCATTTGTCATTATCAAAACTCAATTGACCATTTTCTCAAATCACCCATCGACAATAAGTGATAGGAAAATAACAACAATGTTCATCACAATTTTGCAGTCAGTAGAAACTTTTTAAAAAATGTGCTGTCTCACATATGGCTGAAAGAAAATATCATTGCAGATACTTTTGTATTATATCCACTAATTGTTTAGTCTTTAATGCACATATCTTTATTTCAACTCCAGTAATAACACTTAAGTTAAACTGGTTCTTGCAACATTTCAAGCATGCCTTAATATCTTATTGAAGAGCTCAATGGACAACATTCAAGTTTAATGATTCAGTGAGAGAAAATAGGTGTTGTTTTTATTATTATTATTGTTTTTAATCATTTTTATCCGCTGGCTGCGTAATTGCAAACTGACTTGTCTGTTTAAGAAAAAAGTGTATTTGCATGCATTCATATGTTCATCTTTGTGTCTGTGTGCATGTGCTTATGGGGTCTTGTATGTCTGTGTTTAATTGTGCTGTCATTTCCGGCTGTATTTTTGTGTTTGTCTGTGTGTGTCTGTTTGTGTATAAATGGGTGTGTGTGTGTGTGTGTGTATTTTGTGTAGGAATGCGTCCTCTGCATTATGCTGCATGGCAGGGGAAGACTGAACCAATGAAAATGTTGCTGAAGGCAGGCTCATCAGTCAACGGACAGTCAGATGAAGGACAGATCCCTCTGCACCTGTCAGCTCAGCATGGACACTACGATGGGGTAACTTTATGTGTGCGTGTGGATGTTTTGTATAGAACGTGTGTATGTTTTTGTGAGGTGTGTGTTTCTGTTTTGTAGATCTGATGATGCATGCATGAAATGGGCTTGTACCAAAGTAGGAATCTCATATGCCACAGTAAGATTTGTGTGTGTGTGTGTGTGTATGTGTGTGTGTGTGTGTGCATTACAGTCAGAGATGCTGCTACAACACCAGTCCAATCCGTGTATCTCTGATACGGCTGGAAAAACTCCTCTGGACCTTGCTTGTGAATTTGGACGTGTTGGAGTAAGTGCATTTCATAAGAAACAAACAAACATGCACAAGCGTGTATTTCATTATTGTCTTATTTGATTAATAATGAAATGTCTAAAACCATCTAGACCAATCTTTATTTAGTATTTATTTGACTCATGTATTCACAAATGTTTAGCACAAATGTTTCCAATAAAATTCAAATCGCCCCGAAAAAGTTTATATTTTATCCGCAGTATTGGTGTGTTTAGTTTTGGTTCCCTTTACATAATTTAGACACTGGCTCCATCATTGGCTGCCAGAAGAAAGATCATAAACTTTCCACAACAAATTCAAAGAGAGAGTGAAATAAACCATTTTGAATTTTATTAATTGGGCTAAGGGAACAGAATCCCTAGAAATCTTTTTACCTGGTTTGACAAAGACTTGTGGGACCCTTCATATAATGCATGTGTAAGTAATGCTGTGTATGTGTCCCCTGTGTGTGTTTTAGGTGGTTCAACTCCTTCTTAGCAGTAACATGTGTGCAGCCATGCTAGAACCAAAACCTTCTGACCCCAACGGAGTGTCACCTCTGCATCTCGCTGCGAAGAATGGACATATAGAAGTCATACGGTCAGACTGAATCCTCCTCTCAGTCTGTTGTCTCACCCACATCACCTACTTGTCAGTCACTCTGTCCTTCTGTCTGCCCATCTGCATGGCTTAATCAATATAAGCTTGAATAATTATTTTAGTTTATTTTCACCTTCCACCTGACAAAGTGAAAAGACTGGACAAGACTGAATGCATACATTGCTCCCAATATGCTCATCGCTGTTTGATTGTTGAGAAGAAGCCCAACATATATAGTGCCAATATGGGATGAGAAGTGCTGTATGAGTATTGTGTAAAGAAACTATTTGTTGATCACTAGATAAGTTTAAAAGGTGCTCTTATTTCTGTTTCATTTTTGTGTTGCTGTTGTTCCTTGTCCATGTACTTCTGTTTATTTTATTATAGTCAACATTCTTTGAAAGGGAAAAATTTTCCTCATAATGGGCTTTTAGGTAAATGCATAATTTTACAGAGTACAATTTATTGTTAAATAAGTGTTAAATAAGTATTGTTAAATAAGTGCCCAAATAAGTGTTCACAGGGAACATAAGTAAACTACTAATGTTGAATAGCTGATTACCTACTCAACTATGGAGCTACATGTAAGTAAACCAGCAAACTTAGCATTACTTCCTATGATGACATTCACTAAACCACCAAAAAATTAAGAAAATAAAAATGAATATATTTCATGGCTAGCATTGATATAACTTAGATGTAACCCTTATATTCTGCATAACTGAATCTGTTAATTTGCTTATTACTCCTCCTTATCTCTGTCTCCATTTTGGTTTTAAAGCAATGCTATATAAGTTTTCAACCTAAAAAATCTGCACTTCGTTTCGATGGCACACTGACTTTGTTATGCACATTCCTGGGGTCATTATTGCTTATGCATCATCCCGAGCAAAAAAAAAACACATTTCCCTGTATTGGAGTCAACATCTGCCTTGGCTTTTACTTGCACGAGAGAGCTCAGAGAAGAGACAGGATGCAACATGGATGCAGAATTAGCCTATGTTAGGGGCAACCAAAGTATGAAAATCTGTAGTGTTCTGTAGTGCCCCTTAAAGAGCTCACCCTTAGCTCACATAGTCTTCTCTTTTCACCTTCACTATCCAGTATGTAAATGTGCTCTCAAGGTTTCAAAACTTGGATATTTACTGGAGGCAGTCTTGAAGTCCTGTAAGATTTTGTCTTTACATGACTTGTAACTGCAGCACATTTGTTTATTTTCTTTTCAGCTCATTCTGGTGTGCTGACTTTCTGGCAGGCTGCTTTTGTCAGTCAAAAACAGAAGCAACCTTGTTGCCTGCTGAGACAAAAAAAAAAGAGCAATTCTTAAAGAAAGATTAATGATCAACAAGACAAAACACACAAACTAATTTCTGCTGGAATTTAATCTGCATCAATGTTTATGCTTATCTTTATTTTTAAAGTGAATTTTGTTTTTTTGTTGTTTGTGATTCTCGCTCAGTTGAACTTGTTTTATAAATAAGTTGTATCAAATGTTAATATCAGTATTATATTGTCCTGCAGGTTGCTGATTCAGGCTGGTATAGATATCAACAGACAGTCTGAGTGTGGCACAGCACTTCATCAAGCTGCCCTCT
Source organism: Rhadinocentrus ornatus (assembly GCA_037177495.1). Lineage (NCBI taxonomy): Eukaryota > Metazoa > Chordata > Actinopteri > Atheriniformes > Melanotaeniidae > Rhadinocentrus > Rhadinocentrus ornatus. The sequence goes on from JBAMHW010000004.1 coordinate 18,756,685, forward strand.
GTGGGAAGACAGATGTAGTGCGTCTGCTGCTAGATGTAAGTTTCTGTGTTAAATGTGTTTATAAGTAGCTGCTGTTAATGCTATCAAACATTCATCAGTCAAGCAAGTTTACACCTCCGCTTTTGCCATTCGTCCCACTTAAGTGTGTGAAGAAATCTTTGGGAAACGTTATGAAACTATAGCTAAGGAGTCTGTCTAGACTCCTGCCTGCAACATTCAAACCTGCCTTGGTTGTGTTAAATGCAAATGTATAAGCCTTCTTTTGATCAGGGATTTATTCAACATTACCTTCTGTCCTATTGTACCTCACATTGCATGTTATTGCCATGGCAACGCACAAAACAATGTTAGCAACAGGCAGGTGCATTCCACCACAACCTTTTTATACTTTCATTTAGCAGCGTCAATCAGTTTCCTTTTCTTCTTCCTTTCAGAGTGGGATCAGTGCAGGAGTGAGGAACACACTGAGTCAAACTGCCCTGGACATTGTTAATCAGTTTACCACGACACAGGCCAGCCGTGAAATCAAACAGTTACTGAGAGGTAAGGACTTAAGCTCAGGGCTGGATTAAAAGTGCAGAGTACCCAAGGGGCCCCCATACCCACGGCAATATTGTAAAAAATTGTCCATGACACAATGTAAAACTACATTTCTAACATTTCTCAGTCAGTGGTACCAATAGCAACACACTACACATTGTGGTGTAACTCACTGGCTTATGTACATTTTGTTTCATGTCCATCAAGGCAGTCCATTACTCAATCACAAACACAGTCACACCTACTAATGTTTCGTTCTTGTGTCTGTCCTCCTCACCTGACTGTCTCTCAGTGCTTCTGTCCCATCTCTCTGTCAGGGCTTCTGTCTCTTTCTTTCTGTCTCACAGCACTCATTTGGTCCTTACTCCTCAGCTCTCCATCCCTGCCTTCATGTAAATATATTTGTTATGCAATCATAGTCAGATAGTTCCCAGTTAGACAGCAGCTTCAATACAAAATATAACTCAGTGACATTTATTAAATTTAAAAAATAAATTTCAACATAATTTTTTTTACATATTTGTTGGAGCAAATTTCCAACAATAACTTATAATAATGACTAACTTAAATAAATATGAGTAAAGTCTGACTATATGACTTTTATTATGCTGGATTTTTAAAGCAAGCCAAATTCATGTAAGAGATCATAAAAAAATCTATAATCTGATATTGACTATGAAGTTTTTTCTAACTTAAATCCATATGAATTTATACATTTGATTATATTAAAAATTCTCTATTTGCATGTTTTACTTCTGTTTGACAACACACAAAAAGGACAACCATATTATTGTTATTATTATTTATTGTTCCATTTACAGCAGCAGTAACAGTTGGGTTAGCAAAGGGCAGCAAATGGAACATAATGCTGCTCATTTCATAAGCATAGCAGGTCTTTATAAAAAAAATTTAAAAGAAATCTGAGTAATGGAGGGCCTGGGCCCCTGTAGAGCCCTATGTCTAGCAATGCCCCTGCCCTCAGTCTCTGTAGGCATAACTTATTGATCATGAAAGTCTATTTTCAGACTCAACAGATAGATCCTGAATAAACTCAGCTATCAGCAATGTGGCTGATATTTATTACTGCACATCTGAACAAAACATGAAGCATCAGTTTTAAGATTGCAGGAAGTCCTAATGTTTAAACATCAACACAAAAACTTAAATCTAGCAGCAGGCAGATATAAACCATTTCCCCAAAAAGCAGTGACATTGCTACACGTACAGGATCCACCAGCTGTACATTTTCCCCCTCTGATAGTAACTGATAGTACGTCTGTCTAGGGCAAGAAATGCCTCATTATATTTTATTGTGTTTTGTTTTGTTTTTCCTTTGATATAGGTTTTTTCTTTACCATTTGGCACTTAGACAAATTTATTCATGTTTTGCCAGCAGTGCAAAGACTATGAGTTTTACTTAGCCTCGCTACTTAGCCTAGACTACCTTGTTACTCAAAAATAATGACCACAATCATTACAAAAACAAAACGGCTTGTTGGAGGTCTGCGCTCTCTGAGTGCTTCTAGTTTCAGAATTTTTTCAAGTATGAATGCAAAGGCGGTAGAATGGTTCAGACGGTAGAGCTGTTCGTTCAATAACTGGAAGATTGACGAATCCTGCTTCATCCCTGTCATTGTGTCCTTGGGCAAGACACGGTACCCAATTTTCTCCCAGTGTCGGCATCACTGATAAATGAATGCAAATGAATGATCGATGGTGGTTGAAGAGGCTGCTATGTTTCTATCAGTCTGCCCCAGGGTAGCACTGGCTATACATGTAACTTACTATCACCAAGTATGAATGGGGAGTGGTGAGTAGTGGTATATAAATCTAATCCAGTGGTGATTCTTGCGTGAAAGATTTTTTTCTAGTGAGCTAATTGGTAATAGCTCACTCCACAGTGGACTTAACAAGTATTCTCTCTTATTTTCTACTTAATAATAAATTGATATCCACATGCACACATGTAAAATTGCAGGAGGTTTAAAGGCTGAAAAAGAACATGTTAATTAGAGATTAATTCACCAATACTGTTTGTGCGGCTTTGATGGCAAATTAAATTAAATTTATCTTTGATCCTTTTAACACTAATATCCATACCAAGAACAAGACTTATTACTTGTTTTATTGACAGTTTAACAGCTGATCTGCTTGTGCCTGCTGCCCTTCCCTCCATTCTTGTCTATCTTCTTGTGTTGTAGATGCCTCAGCTGCAATGCAGGTGCGAGCCCTGAAGGATTACTGCAACAACTATGACCTTACCAGCCTAAACATCAAAGCTGGAGACATCATCACGGTACAATCATCCACTAATAATCCCAGAATTAAATTTAATGTCAGCCTTTATGACTGTGTCAGAGTATTCATAGTTCACGTGGAAACCCATCACTTACAGTCCCATAGGGCTGATGGGTTCAGGTGAATCTTAATAGAAAAAAATGACATCCAAATTTGGGTGGATTAAGTTAAAAAAAAGAAAAAAAGAAAAACAAAACATCTTGATTAAGTTATAGTATAAAGAACTGTTGTTGCAAGAGAAAAATAACCTGAATAAGACTGCACTGGAGAATTAAAGATGGCAGAGGTAAAGGTGTCCTGAGTCTCATGAGGTAGGTGGTTGCAGGTACCCCAGTGTCACTATCTACATACTGTACCTCTTTTATCATTATCCATAGAGATGAATACAAATAATATTTTGTATTACTCTTTATATATGCACATTTATACTACATTAAACTGGTAATATACTGTATTTATTTGGCTCACATTACTAAAAGAAGACGTTTGTGGATTCTCTTCTAGCTTTGTGCAGTGCATGGTGTTTATGCAGCTTGCAAGTACTTGAATTTAAATGTTTAAAACATGTTATATTTAGGTATAGATAGTTATTCCTGAATATTTGAAGTCAGAAAATTTCTATTACTACAAACATTTTGTCTTTTTGTAGCTAACTGACCCAATGACAAAGCTGACTTTAGCTTGAAAATAAAACTTATAAATGGAGTAACAGGTATGGTAGACATAGACAACATCTTTGTTATTTAGGATTTATTTAATAATGATGTACAATGGAAAAACTTGTGGAATATTTCAAATTACATAGCAGTTTAATGTTAACTTGAATAAATGTATAACAGGGTCATGCTAGATTAACTTCTTGTTCTCTGCATTTTTTTTCATTTATTTATTTATTTTTTTATAAATACCATTTACATATACACAGTATTATTTGTACCCCTTAAATATCTCCCTTTTATTAAAAGTTCCTCTTCACATTGTGTTCATTTTGTGTTTGTATATATCCTAGTAAACTGTTTTCATGCTAGGTTCATTACTAGCAGAAGATATCTCATGTTTTATCGTGCTATATTTACAAATGTTGAGTTTGTATGTGATGTGGTTGATCTTAATTTTTACATAAATTTTTGTGGAGAAGGGATCATGCTATTATCACTATGTGTGTGTGTAGGTTTTGGAGCAGCACTCTGACGGCCGATGGAAAGGCTGTATTCACGACAACCGCACTGGAAATGACCGTGTGGGCTACTTCCCCTCTAACATGGTGGAGGTCATCAAGAGGGCAGGTGACCACCCACATCACAGCTGTGTGTGCATGGGTGTGTGTGTGATGGGTGGGTGAGCTTTTGCATGTGTGAATTCAGCAGTTGTTCTGCTGCAGCTTATACATAGTCATAGATAGTTGCAGTTTCATCAGCCTCTTCGGGCAGCTCATCTTTTTTCCCCAACCTGTCAATCATTTTCATTACTGGAGCTTACTCCTCTACTGGCTGTTTCCCCTCTTTCTTCCTCTAAATTTCTGCTCCTTCTGTCATGCTCCTTAATTGATAATACTCCCTTTAACCAACCTGGGGCCTTTACTACACAGCAGGTTTAGTATACTCAGGGTATCCTCAGGCACTCTGGCTTAACTAACCCTAACAATTGAGATCTTGTTAAGTGGTTTTACAACACTAGTTTTGAACTTTGTATGTAAAACCAGGTTATCTAACAATAGATGTGCCCACGATGGCATGAGGAGACCAGCCACAGTTGTGTATTCCTGGCTGGATAAAAGCAGTACAGCTGCTGTAACCAAAGTAGGAAGGAAATGTGAATATCTACATTAATCTGGTCATACGTCAAACAGCGCAGTTTGTATTTAACTTTAAGAGAGTCAGACTGTTTTTTGTATTTTTCATTTAATAAGAGAACTGATTATTTGGGAGGTAGTTGTTTATATGACTTGATCTCTTAGTTTGGAACATAACCTGCTCTGAGGCAGATAGTTTTCCAGCCTTAGTTGCCAAAGCAATAAAATCTGGTAAGAAGCAAAACATCTTTGTGACACTAAAAATCCTGAGCTGAACATAAAGTTACAACAACAAGCCACTTACCCTGCTTTGTAGGACAGGCTCCTGCTCTGCTAGACTGTGATGCTTTTGTTCATATTGTTTGTTTGCTTTATTGCCAAATAAATAATATATTTTCATTTATATTGATATATTCCCTGGGGATATATGGATGTATTTTGTTCTCATGTTTTGATTTTAATCAGTTATTATTTTTGAATTTTCTGATTTTCTGATTAGACTTGTTTTATTTCCAGTTGACTGATCAGTTTTTGTGTTGTTGTTGTTGTTTTGCACCCCCCACCTCCCTGCCCTCCTGGCATGTGTCCAGGTCACTCCCCGTCCCAGCATTGCCACACACTCCTGCTCCGCAGACCCAATCCCTGTCCCATTGCCTCGGTCAACGGACACTCATATCCCCCCTCCAAAGTCCTCCCTCTGCATCTGCCACCCCCTCCTCCCCTTCACCCTGACATACAGTCCCTCCCTCGCTTCTCCTCATTTGGGTATGTTCCTCTTCCCATCTCTCCTCCTTCTCTGTCTACACCTCCTCTGTCCACTTCTCCTCCTATCTCCACTTCTCAGGAGCAGCAGAGTCAGACAGGTACATACTGTAAATCACAGATAAGCATCCTTTATACAATCTTTAACAAAACAACATATCATCTATTAGCTTGATGTTGTGGTTTATTAAAGGATCAGTTCACCCAGATGACAAAAAGATTTCCTGCACCACTGCAGATGGATTTTTGTTGTTTTAATTTGTTAGAAATAATTTTCTATCAATGATACAAAATAGTGCAAACTATTCTCAGATAAATAAATATTTTTCATTAGAGTTTTCAATACCAGAGGAAGAAATTTGACTGAGTGAATTGACCCTTTAACTGAAATATTCAATCCACAATACTATTTTTATACCTTAACATGCTATTATGTATTAGAAAAAAATTTAGGGACATTATTCACCACCTTATTGACAGTACCACTCAAATTATGTAGAAATACTATATTTAAAGTAATATATAACACACTGCAACAACAGTGAACACATCTGTGATTGTGGCCCACAGGATGAATAACCAGTGATCACTGTAACAAAACAGATAGCCTAGTTACATGAACGTGATTATAAAATTACCTTTTGGTCTCTATCTACCTGCATGCTTCATGGCTGTGCATGAAAATGAATCACCAAAGGAACTGGATAATCTGATGGCAACCTTTTTCAGAGATTGGAAGTTTTAAATATCTCTGATAATTTAAAAATCAATGAAACTTCAGTAGCAGCAGTAATCAGGACATAAAAAAGCCGTCTTACTGCTAATCAGTAACTTTGCAGAGGATGCTGCAGACTGCTATTAGCTCTGTAAAACAAACACCAGCTTCTGATAGTTGGTGTAACAGCAGAGTGTAAAAAACTGTAAAACTTTAGCCTTTAAAATTTGTCCTGCTCATATGTTTGATGCAAACCTGAAAAAACTACCACAGTTAAAACATTATTGTGATGATCTGGGATTACATGCATTAAACATGTTGGAGGCATGACTTTGTAAAATGCCACCACTAATCTCTGTAGGTATACCAATATATTGGCTAACCAGATGACTCCTAATCTTCAGGAACTTGGCAGAGAAGAATTATTGGAGCTTGTTAATAGTTTTAAAAGAAAAAAAAAAAGAGTGAAAACTGGGACCTTGCTAAATCTCCTGATCTGAATCCAGTAAAAGATCTTTGGGATATTTTAAATGAGAAAGGTTGATTAACACAACTATAACTTCCACCAGCTAAAAGCTGCTGGAAGAAATTATCTCAGAAAAATGGTAGAATATATGCACAGAGCAGGTATTTTAAACATAGTAGATCTAATCAGTTATTTCACTAACATGTGCAGCTGTTTAGCTTAGAGGTGGCGCAATGATGGAGGGATAATACACTTTTTGAATTTGATATTTCAATAACGCTGAACAGCAATGCCCCATCATAAAGCCGTGCTGTTCTGAACAAAGAGGGGTTTACAAAATCTTTAGCACTTTGAGGTGCTATGTGTAGGTGAATGAGTGTAACTTTGTGTCTCTGATGGTGTTCATTTAACCTTCAACTCACTTTATCACAAACACATTGGTCGTGCATCTAAGTAGTGACTGCATTTGTCATAGTAAGAAAGATAGTAAGAAGAAAATACTTTAAGTAAAAGAGTTGCAGTTACGAATGTTTGTGTGCGCATGCATGCATGTGTGACAGGTTCACGGCCTGCAGAGCTGAGTCCTCAAGGCTCTCCCACTTTAGGACATCAGAGCAGCACTAGCGAGGACATATGGGTGCTGCGCAAACCACTGGCAGGTAAACTCACAAATGTGCTTTTGGGAGAACAGTGTGTAAGCCTGAATGTGAGAAGTGCTCCCTGTCTAAATGTGTGTTTACATGTACAGGTGGTGAGCGCAGCGGCAGTGTGGGCAGCCTTGGCAGCGTTCGGTCATCAAGCAGCCTTCAGAGCTCTGGAAACACGCATGTTCTGACCACACCTGCACCCAGTCCTCACCCAGCAACCACGCCAGGGGTCAACACTCATGGCCTTAATGCTCCAGGCCTGCACGCACAAGCAGAGGGAGTAAAGGTAAGATACATTTATTGTGTGCCTTTGTGTGCACATTTTTTTGTGTTGCTGCTGTATTTTATCAGAACAACAGACACATCATTTTTGGGAAACAGCAAAGCATTTTCAGGAAATAAACACTACTCTAGTTACCAAGTTAACCACAAGTGTTTCCTGTGTAGCAACTATCAAAGACAGCTGAAATTAGATTTACGTCAAACAAATTCTGCTTTTCCCCTTCACTAACCTAACTCAGATTCATTTTAATTATTATTTTCACTACAGGGATGTGTCAGTTGCAGCAAGGATTGATGAACTCCATAGTGTAATAAATTATAAGGTGATAATGTATTTTTGCTTTGTGTAACACTCACAGCAGTGAAATATTTAAACCATGAATTTAAATATGATTTGCCTGGTGCCAGCTACACTGAATTGAAAGGTAATTTTGTAATCATATTTTAATTTTTTTAGCACTTACATGATATGAGTTTAAGCTCCCACATTTAAACTCACACTTAAATATGTTAAATATTATTTTAGTTAAAATGTAAACTGAAAATAAATAAAAAATGAATTAACAAAATCAAATGCAGGTGGCCTGCGTTTCATGACATTTGCAGCAAGTGTTGTGTGGGCCAGAAACAGTCCAAATATGAGAACCTAGCCTGGACAAAGATTACAATTTCCTTGTGGACCGCATGTGGTGGTCATGTGGCTGAGTTTACGCAGCCACACTCACATGGAGTCAACGCTGTAAGTCAACACAACTGTGGGCCATATTTGAGTTAAACATTTTTTGCTGTCTGGGGAGGTATGCTGCAAATTCTGACACAAAGTCCTGAGAACAATAAGGTGGAACCTCCATGGATTGACCTTGTTTGTCTATAACATTCCACATATTCTTAATCGGACTGAGATCTGAAGAATATGGATACCAAGTGAACACCTTAAACTTGTTGTGTTCCTTGGACCATTTTTCCAATTCCTGTCTTCTAAAGGGTTGTACTTGATCAGCAACAATCATTAAGCAGATCTACATGAATGGGAGGACCCAAAATTTCCCAGCAGAGCATTGCCCAAAACATCATGCTGTTCCTGCCAGCTTGATCTTCATCCCACAGTGCATTGTAGTGCTGTGTCATCCTATTTCTCTGTGGTATATTTCTTATCCTCACAAGCCCATTGTAGGCACCCTGACTGATCTGCACTTATGCAGCCCTGTACAGAACATTCTGCAACATTTTTCTATTGGGTTAGACAAATTGAGTCAGTCTTCGCTCCATATGTACGTCAGTGAGGCTTAGCTGCCCATGACCCTGTTGACAATTCATCATTTTTTCTTCCTTAAAGTACTTTTTTTTATAGGTCCTGACCACTGCAGACCAGTAACATTTCAAGAAAATTGCAGAGTCTCAACATTTTCAACTGATTTAAATTTCAATTTAATCCATCAATATTGAAAGTGTATTTTCATCAGCACTTTAGAAATCCTCATTCTGCAAAGTGGATAGTGTTTTTATGTTTATGCATATAAAACATAGTTTCTCTAGTGTTTCAGCTGCAGCATGAAATTGCAAGAAGCACAGAAGGAGGAGGAGGGTTGTGAGCCTGAGTTTGTCTCTTCTGTGTGTACTGAGCTGAGTCACAAGACACCTCTGGGATTTGAATGACTATGCTTGAGTAAATGTTTCTTTATGGTTCTGCTTGTGCATGTGTGTTTTTGTGTTTTAGCTCCTGGCCACTGTGCTGTCTCAGTCAGTAAAAGCCAAGGAGCATCTCCTGGAGCAGTCGCACTCTGTTGAGCAGTCTACAAGTAAGCACATACTCATCTAAAGACACTAATATCTTTAAGTTTAAGATGGTTTGCAGCAATGAGACAGTGTTTGTCTCCATCTTGTCTTCACTTCCAGTTAAGAATTGCAGTAGGAATAATTCATTTAACAAAAAAACAACAACTTTGTAATAAAATGATGAGAATTCAAAATGATCAAGGTGGCATTCACAACTCCAACAACTCCCTCAGGGCTTCTTTGGATCTCTTTTATTATTCATCTAACTTTTTGTCAGCTTGGCCCTCTAAAGACCACCTGTCTAATCATATTAAACACCAGCAGCTTTTCTTTCCTCGGTCCTTGTATTGTAGTACTTTAAGCTATATTTTATTAATAAAAAATGTTCTAACACATCTTGTAATAGACAGGCAGATTTTAGTTTGTCAGCAATCTGTTCATTTTAGGGTTTGGTTGTTGTAACAAAGATTTACTTGTACATCAGCAGTTCATACTGCTAATACATTAACAGTATTAGCCTGAGCACCTGTAGGCACTTTAAAGGAGGAAAGAGACTACATAAATCCAAATTCCTTACTGACAGCCAAAGACACAAGATAACAAATATGCGGGTCAACCTGTGGACATACATAACAGATAAGGCTTTTAAATGAAAAGTGAAATCAACATTCATTATGTTTAGGTTAGCATGTTACTATCACCTCCAAACACCCTGCACTGTAAACCATTATCAGTGTTTCTTTTTTAATGGTCCTCTAACTCTAACTCTGTGGAAAGTTTTTTGGCTGGTATTCACTAAAATGAACAAAAATCGCATACAGATTGTTGTGTAAACAATTATATGATGTCACATTCGTCCCACTTAGAAGTTCCTGTATTTATTTTGGTAGCTGCTTGTTTTGTGACAGTATAATGATGTAATATACCAGAACATGTAGCTTTTCTCCTTGTATGTCCTGCTTAGTTTATATGACCTGGGCCAGTTGCACATCTGCAAAAATATGCCAGCTTGAGCTGAACATTCTTTGGTTAAAAACACTCCAACAAAGAGAGGGAGGAAATCTAGGTCTAGTTATATTTTCTAAGTTTTTTCAAAGGCTGGAACTTTAGTTTTACTTTTGGTTTTGTTTGTTTGCTTAAGTCTGAAATTATGCAGCTTACAGTAGTTACCCAAACTGCATATTACATATCTAAATTTGGGCACTAAATATGTATTTGATTTCCTGTTCTCACTTTAAAATGAGCAAATAAATGAGCTTTTTAATTTGCTGTAATTATGCTAGTTTAAGTGATGTGTGGGACATGTTCTATTAAAACCGCACCATAAAACTAGTCAAGCATGAGAGTTGTTACTAGATTTATTATAAAAGGCTTCATAAATCACTTGCTACCTGAATTAATTCATTATTGCACAACGCCGATTTCTGGCTTTACAAGTTTTAAAAACAAACAGTTACTGGAGCATATTAATCTTTCAGTTTTTTTGTTTTATTACAACTTGATTCAAACCATGATTTAGTGAGTATTGATGTCATGACAAGCTGTCAAGCTGTCAGGTTCTTAACTCACTGATTTTTAAAACGTTGTTAAACTTAAGACCATTGCTGAATTGAAATGATCCCTTCTCTCTAAATTAAGAACATGGCACGATTTGGTGTTTATTATGATTAGTAAATGATTATTTATACTTGTTTTTTTTCTTTTGTTTTGTTTTTTGTCCCAATGTAATCTGTTAAGAATTTAGTAAGAAATGTCAGAAACCAGAAATGACATCACTGCATCTACCAATCTAAAAATGAAACCATGATAATAGGCATTAAGTAAATATTGCTCTTTGTTCTTTGTTTCCCCATTTTATCTTTCATTTATCTCTACATAAAGGTTCCTCTAGCTGCACAGTTCATGAGCAGCGGTCATTTGAGCGGAAGGCAGAGGAGGACGATGTCCGAGTGAGTTTTTGAATGAGAGATTTTCTTTCAGTGTACTATTAGTTTTGTTTTTTCTCAAGCCAAGCTTTGGTTTGGGAGGAAGACAACTCACGAAGATGGGTTTCAGCAGGTACAGTGAGCTCTCTGCTGTGCTGCACCTGAACAGCTCACACCCTGAGAATAGGCATGCGAGTGTGTCACCATGGAGACAGGCAGAGTGACAGACACATTGAGGAGTCGGTTGCTGTCTTGCCTTCTGTCCCTCCACCCACCCCCTGCCCTTGCACCACACTGAGACACCCACATGCTGCTGCACTGCTCGAGAACTGCTTTGTGAAGCTGAGGGTTAAACACCCTCTGTGTGTTCTAGAACCAAGCAGATGCCACGTTCCATGATCAAACATTCACTGGTTGCCAAGCGACAGAGGGGTTCAGTCAGAGAAGGAGTAATGATGTAGTGTGACTTCATTGGTTGGTCTCATCCAGAATTCTTTGTAACTAAAGTCATTCACAGAATAAGGTGTGTATGTCAATGGTTTATAGACAAACATCTAAAATTACCTTTAAAGGTGCAGTAAATTGTAAACATTCATATTTAGGCTACACCTAGTGTTACCCAGTAGCCACAGTAATAGTTTTAGGATCTCTGCCTCAGGGATTTCTGCTGCTATATATATGTACAATTCAGGTGAATGGAAATTAATTTATAGCCTTTGGTGTAAACAAAGCTCTCCCTCTACCTTCTTTATAAAATTTTCCATAAGTCAAACAGTGTGAGGTTAAAGTTGACTCATTTTAAGACATGGTAAGGGACTGAGTATTATTATTATTTTTAATTATGCCTTGGATAGATCGATAATGTACTCTCTTTTTAACATTGTTAAATGTTGATTCATTCGTCCTCTTCTTACCTTCTGTGTAAATTCATTTAAAATTTGTTGGTTCAGATATTTTCCTGTGCGTGCTGGGAAAAAATAAATCATTTTAAAAATAGGAATATGATCAGCCTGTCTGTGAAAACCACATTGCTCTTCATTTCAATTACTTCCTTTGTACTGAGAAGGTTCCATAAACACAGCTTCAAAACCAGTGGCAGAGATCTCAAAACATCATTGGTTAATTATTAGTGAGGGAAAATAAATGTGTCTCAGTTTTTATTTCATTCCTAATTAAAGTATTAGTAGTAGTATTGATTTATTTTATCAGTATCCAGGGAGTTATTTTATTCCTTATTTTTTGCAAAAAATATGTAAAGTTTAATTAATCAAATGTTGAAAATAATGCAGGCTCATGTTTGTATTTGCAGTTTTGTTTTGCAGAACAATTCCCCTCTATGTGTTCAAGAGCAGGTTACCATTTGCCCGTTCTTACACATTGCTGTAAAGTGGGGTTAACTTTTAGGACCACCTTGAAAGTTTCATTGCTGTGTTCTAGAACGGGCCTGTGCTCTATGAAGAAGCCCGTGGACTCTTCTAGAAGCAGGCAGTAGTGTTCTGTGTTCTGTGTTCTAGAAGCAGGCAGTAGTGACGTGGCTGGGTGAGTTTCAGCTGCAGTTCTACACCACCCACTTCCTCACCGCGGGATATGATCTAGACACCATTAGCTGCATGACCCCTGAGGTAAGGTGGTGACCCCTGACCCCTTCATGCCTCGCCCCATGTCTGTCAAGGCTCCGCCAAGCACAGCTCACAAATCAGTTCCCCACTGACCTGGATGATGCCATTATGACCCTCCTGTCTCTGTCACCTGACCCTCCCCGGTGTGAGTCCTGAGCCTCATCCGGCCGCTTTTCATCCTCTGCTTCATTTACATACCTGTGTTGACACACGCCCTCGTGCTCCAGTCTGCGCTATAGACACTACTCTATGTTTGTCCTTTAGTGTAGTTTTAGCACCTTCATGTGTGCATGAGTGTATGTGTTTGTGTGTGTATGCTGAAGCAGACACGGCAATATGACGTAAAATGCCCCAGGAGACACTAATCAGAGATTAACTCAAGCAAAATATTCCTGAAGGCAAATCACATGCAGCTCATCGATTTGTCTAAATGACATCAAACGGTTTACATAGTAAAAAAAACGGAAAAAAAACACTGTCAATGGTGTACGGTAAAGTTATGATGTGACTAAGTGTGCTTTGCATTTAAGGACCTAACGGCAATTGGGGTCATGAAGCCTGGACATCGAAAGAAGTTAACATCAGAGATCAGCAAGTTACCCTCCACAGACTGGCTGCCTGATCACAAACCTGTAAGACTCTCCTGTGGTCATCATAAATTAAAACTGTACTGTACACATGCTGCTCAGTTACCTGGTTCAGTTCTTCTGAAGTATAGCTTTGTTGAGTTCTAATGGGTGTTACCCACATTTGTCTTCTTGGCATGTCCCTGTGTGTGTTCTAGGCAAACCTGGCAGACTGGCTGTCTCACCTGGGCCTCAGTCAGTACTACCAAGTTCTTGTTCAGAATGGGTATGAAAACATTGACTTTGTCTCTGATATCAGCCTTGACGATCTACAAGAGATTGGTATCACTAAGCTTGGTAAGATGCATCTACACTATTAAGATGGGAAATAAGATAATATAACAATAAAATTAGATTAATTTCTGTTAAGATAAATAGAAGACTGAGATGTTGTATGAAATAACCAATAACTAACGATTACGATTTCCTCTAAATCATTGTATTGTACATTTCTTTAGATAAAAAATACTGAAATATTTTAATAAACTTGCACTACTTAAATTATCATTTAACTTTATGACAATAACAAATGTGCAGAGGCCTTGTAGTAAGCTGCAGTCTGAAAAATGTGAACCTGTTTTTCCAGGACGTTTAGAGTAAACTTAATGGTAACGTTGAAAATAAAGGAAAAAAATAAAAGGAACCACTCCTAACAACATCAAGCTCTGAATAAATTCTTGTTCTATTTCTCTATCAAATTGCATCGGCTCAGGACATCAAAAGAAGATGATGATGGGAGTAAAGAGACTGAAGGAGCTGCAGAGAGGAGAAAGTGGCTCTGAGCCTCCTCAAAGCGTCTCTTCACCTCCAACCAGCCCGGGTAGCAGCACCTCCTCTGAGACTCGTAGAGAGGCAAGGAGGCAAAAGGATGGAGCCCCGAGCCCACTGGCCAAACCTCGCCCAGGTCTCGCACATTCACAGACCCCACCCCACACACCGACCCAGACTCCACCACAAACTCCTCCACATGCTCGCACCCAGCAGGCATCCCCTAGGGCTCGGCCACGACCCTCCACCCAGATGGCCTCTGCAGATATGCCTATACCGCTGCTGAGGCTGCCATGTGAGGAGGAAGAGCGACGGAGAACTCACAGTCTCATTGGCTCAGAATTAGACTCTAAATATGCCACCGTGTGCCGCAGCAGCTCCACACATACTGCCGCTGCTAATGATGTCACTGTTAACCGCAGCCAGTCATCTGTTACTCTCCGTCCACGTCGGAAAGGTCGACCCCCAACACCGCCAAAACGTTCATGTTCTTCCATTACGGGGGGCGACGGGGAGGGTGAGGGACAGGGAGATGGTCTGCTAGGGATACCAACTTTTCGAGAGCGGCGAGCCAGTGATGGTGGCAGCCTGGGAGCAGCTTTAAGAGCTCAGGAGTCCGCAGGCCTGGAAAGATCAGAGGGTGCTTCTGGGAGTGTTCGCAGCCTTGCAGCCATGCTGGAAACATCCATTGTCCAGAAAAATCCAGGAAGCAGCACCAACTACCTGCAGGTAAGTGTTTGTAAATGTGAGAATCAAATTTTGAATTTTAAAATTCAACTAGGAGCTATTGTTACAATTATGTGATCTTCAGGCGAGTCCACCACTTCTTCGTCGCCAGCCAGGTGCAGGAGGTCTTGGATCTGAGGATGATGATGTTGTGAGTCGGCGCAGAACCATCAGTGGGCTTGAAAGTCTACCTGGTGATCACACTGAACAGTTACCTCGGCAACCGGCCCAGCAGCGTCCAGAGCCACGACCCCGCTCCACAGTGGTCACCTCAACGAATGAGAGCGCAGATGGCACAGCAACGCTCAGAAGACAGCCGCGCCCAGTAGTGAAAGACTCTGACACACCTACCACTGTGGTTACCATGACAACCGGCTCAGACACCATACGCAGGAGACCACGCACATCAGAGCAAACAGAATGTGTCATTCAAAGCAATATTCAGTCAAATTCTCTAGTTAGTAGTCGGAAGAACGAAGGTGAGCTGCAGCAGAACGGTGGTGTAGTGCTAAGGAGGAGGCCAGTGTCTGAGGTGTCTGAGAGGACAGAGTCCAGCAGAGAGAGCTGTGAGTGGATGGAGGCTAGGAAGTCTCTGAAGCCACCAGTGTCACCCAAACCCTCCACAGTCACTCAGAGGAAGATGCAGGCTGATCCTCCTACCCCAACTCGCAGAGTTCCCATACCCGGGCCTGATAATGCTGAGATGGCACAGAGCCCTGGTGAGATACAACACACACACTTACAAAATGAAAACCTTTGTAATCTGTCATTAAACTTAGTTTGTCTCAGAACTGTCCAAATAACACAGCAGTTTTAAGTTTGAAGAGTCAAAAGGAATTATTGCCCTCTTATAGCAACTCAAACCTTTAATATTTAATCACAAACAGCATATTGTGGATATTAACACTGCGTCATTTTTGCATCAGATTGCTTATGTAGACTGGGTCTGTGTTGCAACATGGACAATCTGCAGTTAAGAAAATCTAGAGACTAAATCTAGGGATGAAGTACATGACCATCTGATGACACTCCAGTTCTAGAATCAAGATTTTATTAGAGAAAATTAACATGCAGGAAAATCTTTAAGTGACCTCATAGTCCTAATAAACTGCCTATAAGTCACAGTTTATGATGTGTTTGTGCTGTTTGACAAAAGAAACAGAAAATGTGTAGATGAGAGCAGCTTCTGAAACTGGCATTTCAGCTGCATTGATATAAATTAACGCTTCATTGTGTATACAGAAAGATGCACAACACCCTTTGTGGTTATTCTTTGTTGTTACTGACTTCTTTATCTTCTTTGTACTAGATGGGAAATATAGGGCATCTTCTATGTGGCTACTTTGGTTTGAGTCTAGTTGAGCATATACATACACACAGCACTGAGTAATAAAACTGATTTTATGATACCTCATTTAATATAGTTTTTTTACTTCTTGTACTCTTTCACATCTGTGCCACATGTCACATGAGCAGTCTTTGAAGCCATCTTTATTAGTGATTCATGAGCTAATTATACACAAGAAAACTGACATTATCTCTGTGATTCTCTCTGACCAGAGCCGAAGCGTGTCCCTCCTCCTGTATCCCCAAAGCCACGTGGGCCTCCAACAGCACCTAAACCAGGCAAAGCAATAGTAGCTTCAGCAGCCATGAGCCCAAGCCCTGCTGCTACCAGCCCAGCTGCTGTCAGTCCTACCCCAACCACCAAACCTTCCTCTTCACCAACATCTGCCCCACTTCCAGCTCCTCACACCCCTTTTGCCCCCTCGCTCTCCCCAGGACTCCCCCTAACTTCCCCCTCTCCTGCCCAAAGTCCTTCTACCCCCTCACCCCACCCTGTCAAACCTCCCCGCACCTCCATTGCTGGTCTCTCCATTGACTTGCTGGGAGGGGAGGAAGAAGAGGAAAGGAGGAGAGAGGAAGAGGAGAGGAGGAAAGAGAGGGAACACAAGAGGCAAACAGAAATGGAGGAAGATCAGAAGAGACTGGAGGATAAGAGCCTGAGGGAGCCTGAGAAGAATCCTCTAACAAAGGAAGGAGCAAGAGAAGAGAGTCAAGTAGAGGAAGTACAACAGGAGGAAGAGGTCCATCATCGTTTGGAGGAGACCAGTGCCTCTTTGGCTGCAGCTCTGCAGGCTGTTGAGCATAAGATCAAAGAGGAGGACAGACAGAACGAGTGAGTTTTCATGGAGTAAATCTTTTGACTTTTCCACTAACTATTCATATAAAATGAAAACATCTAAGAGGGGTACAGACAATATATTTAAACACTATAGGGAAATTGTTTAAAAAAAATAAAAAGAAAAAGACTTACTGTCTTTCTAAGGCAGAAGATCAATAACTCACAGTACGTAGTTTAACTCTTCAAGGATGTTATCACAGTCTCAGAAAATGAATGAAACCAGGAGGGAATAGCTGGGCTGATCTTCAAAGTAAAAATAATTAAATCCCTGACTCTGAAACCAGCTGAAACAAAAGTTTAGACATAGGTAACTTCATAGACTTTTGGTATTTTAAATAAGCTTCATTCACTTCTAACTCTGGATCAGAGACAGTGTTTTGTCCTGATTTGCAACAGTTCTGAATTGTACCTGAGGTTGTTTTTTTACTGTAGCATTTGTTGGACTATCCCACAGAATTTTAAACTTTTTGTGTCACATAATCTAAAAAAACTGTAATCCTTAAAGTTAAACTCCTGTTTAAATCTGATGAATGACTTGGTTACCATGGTAAATTATGCTACACTTGCTACATTAAAAGAGTAACTGGTATGTCTTTTAGCATAAACTTGTAGAATATAAAAAGACTGTATTACTGCTAAGTCGTTTTTTTAGTTTTTCAGTGCTGTATGATATCCCATTTCACCATGCAGTGCCATGGCCCTCTTTTCATTTTGGTTCACTTTCGTCATTGTTTATGAAGCAGTCTGCTGCTTTCAGAGCAGGCTTGGCACACAACCAGTGAATATAGCAGCTAAGAGCAAGAAATTTTTGTCCTGGATTTTTAAAATTTTTTTCATAAAAGTGTCAGTGGCTGCTTTTTGAGAATTATGAAAACCAACAAGTTTGGAAGTTAATGTTTATTACATGTTCCTGTGGAGAATATGACCTTCACTTGTTGCTGCTGCTTTCACTTTTCTTCTCATAATGCTGGGAGTCACATGTTTGGTTTTTTTGCTGCTGTTTTAAGTGTAAATTGCATGATCCATAATGTTGAGTAGTTATAGCATTTTGTTGTTGCAAATGGCTATGAAGCTAAAAGAAATTGTGAATAATACCCTTGCTTGAATCTTTTTGTTTTGTTTGTTTTACTAACTTTGCGGGGAGTGTCTCATTGGATGCTGATCTCTTCTTTTTTCAACTTGCAGCTCTCTTTCCAACAAAAAAGCAACGGTCTCCATCCTGGATGACATCGGCAGCATGTTTGATGACTTGGCAGACCAGCTGGATGCAATGCTGGACTGATCTCATGCCCACAATGCATTTCCAACAAGCCCCCCCCTTCCCCTCCCTGTCATGCGTATGTGTAAGAAAACTCTCCCAAGGCTCGATGCTGTCAGTCAGAAAGCAAGTGTTTGAGAGTGTGTCCCTCCTTTGTGAGCGCTTCCAAAGTAGCTTTGTACAGTTCTGAGGAGGGAGTCCTCTTTGTCTGGTGCAATAGCTCCAGCTCCTCCTCCTGATGCGAGGGGGCCACTCCCACACAACCTCTGACCTCTGCAGCCAAGGCATGTCACCGCCGCCCAGCCTCAGACAGCTGTGTGGACTGAGAAGCACAATCATTTTGCTCATCCTTTTATCTCTACAGACTCTGGCTAGGACAGATGAACTAATTCAGTCTGACAGAGACAGACCGATAAGCATATTGCTTGCAAAATAAGCACATTAATTGTCTAACAGGCAGATAGATAGATAGACACATGCAAATGAGACACCAGGGAGAATTTTTAAAAGCACATGAAAAGACAGACTGGTTTCTGAGTCTGTTTCCCTCCTGCAATATCAAAAGGATGCATTTTTCCTGATGAATTGTAGCCTCTACTTCTCCTCTGCATGAGTGGAAGATAGTGGTTAACTGGACTTCCTGACCTGTGTGTTGTCTCTGTTTATATTGTTGTTGTTGTTGTTATCGTTGGCATTGTTGTTGTTGCGAGTGTGCGTAGTCCCCTCTGATACCCATGTCAATGTCCTCCCAATCGTACAGTAGTCATTTTGAAGATCAGACAAAGTACATAGATGTGTTTCCATGAATTTTGAGACACTCTCACAAACAAGCACACACACACACACATGGACATTACAATGGTTCAAATATTGCTGGTGTTTCATTTCGTTGGTGTTTAGCTCCATCTGTGGAGATTTACTTGGAAGTGATTCTGTACACACACAGAACATGACAAACACTGACAAACACACACATACATGCAGAAACACACGTGCAAACACACTCATGTGGTATATCCCTTTGTCCTGCTGCAGTGAAGTGTTTTCAAGAGATACTCCTATATTGCAATGCTTTATATAGTACATCCAGTACATACACACATAGTTCATAATATACCTGGGAATATGAGCTGTTAGAGCGCCCTCTATTGTTGGTTAGTGCAATTGCCTTTAATCTTCTCCTTTTCTTCCCTGGTTTTCATCTTCTTTTGCCTGTTTAGTTAACTTTGCAAATCTCTGTGCCTTCCTAGTGTTTTTCATATATTCTTTTTTTTTTTTGTCTTGACCAAAATGTTTAATGGTTTTAATGGTTTCTTACTATCCTTATGTGTCTATAATGTCAAAACTAGCTGTATGATCCTAAAAATCAGTCCCACTGTCTGCAACCTCCTGTAACTATTGCAAAGCCTTGTATGAGCTCATTAAAGCCCCTGCCCCCATAAGTTGTAAAAAGTTGGTTCTGCTCCTCCCCGAGTCCCCAGTTTTTAGTGGCCCCCTCATGTAAGCCACGACAGTGGATCAACCAACAGTTTTCATCCCAGTGAAGAGTTCACTTGTATTTTTATGCTCTTTAAAAACAAAGATATATTTGAGAGACAGAAAGCTCTATGTGAATAATAATAATAATGATAAGAATTGTGGTGATGAGGCTGATTCTAAACGCGGAACAGAGGTGAGCTGATTGAGCCTGTACATTTATGGTTGAGTTCTGGATGTGTTGTGATGGCTGTTGTGCCCATGGTTGGGTTTAGGTTGTGTTTCTGCTGTGAAGATGCATTCCTGTACAGCTGTGATCAGAATAAATGTATAAATTAAACCTTAAAGTTCTCTTTAAATGTGTTTTTATCATCATTATTCCTCACATGCAGTTATTGAAAGACTTTGGGCTGAATCATTATTACAGAAATTAATTTAGTTTTCAAGTAGATGTACTTTTATTCCAATATGTGATTGTTGGACTTCATTATTATGTTCTATTTTTGCCATGAGAATGTGCACAAAGTGACTACATGGATTTACCCCCTTCTAGCCACAAAAGCCCTAGTGATCTGATCTTCTTTAGATAAATCCATGCTATTCTTGACAGTTTCAGACCTAAAAACTAAATCATTCAAAATATGTTACTGGAATCACATACCCCAAGAAAAATCTCTATGCTAATACAGTGTGAAAAATGTAAATAAAACAAAAAAAAAACTTTTTACTTACTTGCATGACTCGGTACTTTGACCTTGCTGACTTATGATTATGGTTTGATGGTAGACGACCATTAAAGCATACATATAGCAGTAATATCGTCAGCAAATACTGTATGTCTTCCTTGCAAGTAGATTGACACAGATTTGTGATGCATAGACACATTAAGTCTTAGTAATGATCTAAATTGCTCTAAGGTTTTTGAGATGTTTTTCATTTCTAAGTTTAATACCCAAGGGCCATTAAAACCCATTCAAGCTCCTGCTTACGATGAAATACATGTGTTGTTGGGCCTTTGTAAACATAGCATCAATGTTAGCATCAAATGTAAGTTTGTCATTTAAAATTTCTCCCAGATATGTGATCCTCCACTTCAGCTGATCTGGACTGGAGTATCTGGTGCATTTGGCAGAAGTCAGTTACCATTTTTTTCTTCCTTTTTTTAAGTATTTATGTCTACGAAAGACCTTCTACACCAAGAAACAAAGTCATCCACAACTGTGAATAGGATTCTCATCATTAAGAAGAAATAAAATAACCCAATCATCTGCACAATTAATGATGTGTCTGTTCCTGTAATAGCTCTGACACTCACTGGAACATAAGACAAATAAAAGCATTGAAAGGGCACATCCTTGAGGAGAGCTGGTAGAAGATAAACAAAACATCTGATAAAACACTATTTACTCTCACTTTGTGGGATCTGTAAATCAGTCAGCCAACAAAAAGACCTGCAGTAATATTATTAGTGTTGGTAAGTCATTCAGAGAGAGTATTTGGTTGGATACAGTTAAAAGCAGAAGAAAAATCATTAAAAAGTAAATGTGCAAAGGTTTTAAAACCATCCAAAATTTTCCCTACAAAATAAATTCATGCATTTTATTTCCTAGAGTATCCCAACACATAATATGTATCTCCTTCCAAAGGTGTGGACAGGAAGTGATCATGGGTCATTCAGACAAATTACACAAAACTGATAACATTTAGAGGACACAACGTATTCATTCATTTTAAAAGTTGCATTAGCTGCCAAAATCAAAATAAAATTTTTAGAGCATCCAGAAGTTAAAGAACATGGCTGGCAACAACTGTTGTTATTGAGATTAACCTTATAAGCGGGTCCAGTTTTTCCAGTGTTTTATTCAAGATCTCCTTCCTGGCTTTTTTCCTCAAATACTTCACCAGAGAAGTAAGCACAACTAGCCAAAAATCATTAAACTTTGGGGCTGTAACTTTAGGGACAGGCACAATTAAAGAATACTTCCAAACATTTGGTATTCTCTTGAGCTGGAAACACCTTGTAAAAATAGAAGTAAAAATCCCAGCTAGGGAACACTTTTCAAATGTTGACCACTTATATCTGGATGGGTCTTTTCCTCTCTTTAACACCTAAAAAGTTTAAAAACAGGGTCTACATTAATGCTTATATACACAGTGTGTGTGTGTGTATATATATATATATATATATATATATATATAAACCACTTTGATCTCCTAGAACTACAACTCCCAATATGTCTGAGAGCGTCCCAGCGAGAAAAGACTGATGGGAAATATTGTCGCTAAATGCAAACAAATTCGTCGTTCTTTTGTATTTGAAATCCTTCAAACCAAAACAATAATTCCAATATTTCCACCATTAATTAATAGATGCTAACTGCTTTAAAGGACAGAATAACAGAAAAGACGCAGCTAATCTTCCACTTTCTAGAAAAATTATGCTAGTTCAGTGGCTAGCAGCAATCTGACCCTGATAGGGGAGGGACTTGATCGGACGGAAGCAGTAAACATAAGCACGTCCGGTGTAGCAAGTCTTCCCTTTCCTCGTAATCTGGCGAGAGAGTAGGAGCTGTCTTGTGTTGCTCTGAGCAAGTTAACATTCTAATATAAATAATGACTGGTTGTTGGTTTGGGGGGGAAAAAAAGAAGCAAAAATTCACCAGTTTTTTTGTTTTTAAGTGATTGAAGCGAATCCTCCATGAATAGGAGGGAACAAGTGAGTACAATGTTCAAGTATGATGAGCAGCGAGGAGACACGTGGCCGGTCTGTACTGTATGAAACATGCTGGTTTAGAGCCAGTAATAGCTAAAGGCTTGAGGATAACTTAACGTACAGATTTTACTTTTAAATGTCTTGTTTAATTATTCATACCACGTTTAATTCCGTGACAACTGTTTCTTTCCAAATATTTGAATCCCTCTTTGCAACATTACTGTGGGGGTGTTATTAATTACTTATTGCTCATCGTGACCTCTAGAAAGTAATTTTATTTGGGACAAATGCAAGCCTCGTGATGCATTTAGTTAATCGATTAGAGATGTACTTTTCTGGAACTGTGGTGCAAGTAAAATAAGTAGAAGTAATGGCAAAAAATAAACATGGAATTATGTCCAAACCAACTTTTTGCAAAGGTCAGCAAATCTAATTTGAGGCTTAATTTGTAAACTCTATAAGGAATGTCTCGTGATTAAAATCATCACGTTCGGGCTTCTCTTTTTCCTTCACAGCAATGGCTGATGCGGATAATGGTGTGAGACTGAAGAATGCAGACTAGAGACTAGTCATGCCAAGCTTGGGATCATAATGAGATCAAAGCTGCTGTGGAACAGCTGGTGAGTCCGTAATTTTATTGACCTGTGAGCTAATTTCTGCCTGTGATGATTTAATAAATAAACTTTTCTGACACCTACTATGAGAGCTGAACTTCAGCCACTGATTCAAACTTTATTCTGAGGCTACATTATCATTGTACCAATAGTCATTTTCTCCCAACCATAATTCTTCACTGACACCTGTGATTTGACATTGTCCTTCACAGGTAAGCATGACTGAAAATGGTCTGGATGAGGATCTGATTTCGGTTGGTCCAGAATTGGAAGATTTTACTGATTAGCTGGGTTTGGAAGCAGGTGAGTCTGTGCATTTTGCTGCCTGAAACATTTTAGCCAGTGATGACAAAATAAATGAACTTTTCTGACACCTTCTATGAGAGTTGAACAGCAGCTCCTGATTCAGACTTTATTCTGAGGCTCCTGCAGTTATTCTGCACATATAATGCTGTTTATGTGAATCGTGACTGAGCACCTATTTATATATTACTATTAGGTTTGTGACCCAAAGATGGCTTTCCTGCAGAGGGCTTATGGCGACTGTTTAATGGTAAGTCAGTGTTTTTTGTGCACAAGTACAATATGAGGGGTGATAGACTTGCTGATTTTTATTTTTCCTTCCATCACACAGCATGTTGTCTAAACTCATTTTGTCTCTGCAGGTCCCTTCATGCCTTTTATTTAAATATTCTGACCAGCCTGAAAACTGCTGCCCACAAATCTGAGCAAGGCAGCACTCATCTGTTTAAACAAATGGCATTTTTTAACTTTAACTTGTATTGTCTTAATAAAGACTTTTGTGGTGTAACCCCTGACCATGTTGTATTTGTTTTAAAAAAGTGTCATTTTGGGTGTATTTTTTTCCAATTAGTATTACATATTACCCTTAATATAACCCAATTGGAGGTTTGCAATTAAAGGTGTTAAATGATACATTTCAACAAACTCATCTTTGTAACAACCTCAGGATCTTCCTTTGATACACTGAACCTGTTTTCCAGCAGTGTGTCTTGCACTAAGTGTACAGCGGTGAATAGCTTTGTGTTTGGGGACAAGGCGTCCCACCTTTTTTTTTTTTTTTCAAAAAAGTGGGCTGAAAGAGTCCTTGCATAATGCCACCAAGGAAACCTTAAAAGATGAGGTTTAAACCCTCTAGACTCTTGGCACAATTGTCTCATTTGTTGAAGTAAGGTGTCAACTTATTTTGGAAAACGAGTGCCATTTTGCCCTTTGCCTGTGGCACTGCTGACCATTTGGATGGTCACAGTAGGGGCCATCCAAATGGATTTTATTTCATTTTTTAAGCATACAATACTTGATAATGGTATATTTTGACAACGGTTAGTTTCATCTACGATGTTTGTGGACTGTTTTAGATTTTATTGTTGGGCAGAGGAAATTTAGAGTAATCTAGAACTGCTTAGTGACAGGTTTTGATCTTAAAATACTCATTTCGCATTTCACTTCGGTAACAGACTGACATCAGCTTCCCATTAGAATAGAAAACCAGCTTCCTACTTGTTTTCCCTTTGGAGCGCGCCCTCATTTGCGTTATTTCCTGCCGCTGATGAGCCACACTGCGCGTACGGATTTGCATACAGGTGCATCATCCGCTCCAGCCCTCGTTTGACTGTTAAAGCAGGCGGCAGGTTTCTCCGCCCTGCGCATCCCACATCTAGTCGCTACCAGAGAAAAGCGCAGGGGAGTGCCTCTGCGCCGCGGACAGCCGACACACATTCAGCCTGCTTACCCATTGAAGCCGGACTTCTCTGCCGGGCAAACGCCACCGACTTTTCACTCTGAGCGGTTATCATCCCCGTTACAGCCCGGCCTGCATCCTCAGTACTCCGGCTGCCAACGAAATCGACCAGCGGTACTCTTCGACAGGCCTGACGGTAAGAGCTGCAGTTTGGGTTCTGCATTTGTTTCCATCCATTATTATGGCGACACATCTGTGACTGGGCTGATGTTTTCGTGCCGTAGGGTAACACCTACACTATAATAACTCTATTAAAACGAAAGGAGACTTAAATTCACAATGAATGGAAATAAAACAGACCAGTAAATCCTCGATTTCTGTGTCATAGAGACTGCACATTTAGAGAATATTATGGAGGCCTTGTAATGGACCAGCATGATGGATGCTGGTGTTGGAAACAGCCGACCTACTTTGATCCATTAGAAAGATGTAGCAATGAGGAGTGTTTCCGAGAGAAAGGACTGATGGTTAGCCTAACCTCAACTGTTCTTGCTGTAGTGTGTGGCCTGTGACAGGGTGGGGCTGGATTTAATAAAAGATAAAAGCAAAACGTAAGCTGTGTATCTGGAAGCCAGAGAGAAAAAAAATGTTTTTAATCTGTACTTTCACACCACTGCATGAATCTCTTCTCTGCAAATATACTGCATACTGCATAAATATAGTAAATCTCGAGTATATCCATTGAAATATAGTTGAACTGGCAAATCTTCAATGCACAAAGATTTTACTGCCACTCATATCAGCTATAATATAATTCAGAATTTTTTCTTTGGTGAAATGCTACATCTAAGGGTGGTGTAAAAGTACTTTTTTATATAATTAAATGCCACAAAACAGCAAAACATTTTTTTAATATCAAAGCCTGACTTGGTTCCACAAGGAAATCTGAGAAGGGAAACAAAAATGTCCAATGTTTCCACAAGCAGCAGAAAGCAATCATTAATTTGTCTCCAGTTGAGCAGAGGACATCCCTCAAATCAGTTCACCACCTTTTGACCAGTTTGAGGATGGGCTTAAAAGAGAAAACAGGTCATCATCTGACAGTTGTGCATCTTCTTGGATGAAATGTGCTGCAATTCAGCCAAGTTATTTTATTTGAATACAACTCAACATCACTAATGGCTAAACGTGTTGCGTACTGATGTATCTTTCTTTACAGTATGTTGCGGTTTATCCAACAGGCCTGTTCCTACATACGTATATAACCCAACTTTAATTGTCCAATCAGGGAAGCAGATTCCAATTAAAAAACATTTTTTGGAGAGCCACAAATTGCAGCTACAATCAGGAGAAAAGATGACATTTGAGTGTTGTGTGAACATTTTAAAAATAGTAATGATGTGATTTTAAACTTCAGTATCCAGATGTTTCAGAAAATTACTTTGTTTTCTGAAACCTTCGGTAAAAACAAAGGAGACCATTTGGCATAATTTAATTAGAAAAGGGGGAAAATATTTAAGGACAGACTGGTTTGGGGCTAGTTAATTGGACTTTATCAATAAAAATAAACTAGAAACACAGTTGCATCTAAGTGTAAATATTTGAATATTTCTACTGTCTTGTAGGGGTTTCTCAGCTTGAGCAAAACATGACAGAAAATTCACAAGCTATTTACCTAAAAGTTAAAATTGGATCACCAACTCAGGTGCTCGAAGGCCGGTATCCTGCGGGTGTTAGATGTTTCTCTGCAGCAACACATCTGATTCATGATGAATGAGTCATTAACAGACTTGTGCAGAGCTTGACAAGCTGTTGGAGTTCCATTTTATTTGAACGCACACACATCCTCAACCATCCACGCTGCAATCTCAGCTTAAAGAAAAATGCAACAAATTCTGGCGACTGCTTTCTCCTCAACTCGGCTACTATCTTGAAGAAAAAAAAAGTGACCTGTCAACCACTCTTTATTATGACTTTATAGGTGCTTAATTGTGACTGAATTAATGAGCCGGGTATTCACGGGCTTGCAAAATAGTTTGATGAGAGGAAAAAACAAACCAGTTAATAAAAAGTTACTGACATGAGCTTGTAATCCACTAAAGTCTAAAAAAAAATCTTCAAAAGTGCAGAGAATCTCCTGTGATCCTGATGAATACAGCGTTGCAGGTTGTCTTGCTATTCTTGCTTGTCCATAAATGAAACTTAATCAGATATCCCAAATTCTTTTGAATTGAACTGAAGCTCTAGCCATCAGATTTGCTTAAGTATGCCGTTTTTTTTTATGCTAGAACAGCATCATCATGGAGGAATTAGACGTCCCACAGATGAGAAGAGAAGTGGAAAGCCTTCAGTACCAACTGGCAATAAACAGAGAGAAGTCCTCCATCACTGTTACAGAGTGAGTGTCTGCTGTCCACACATGCGGTTCGGTTTCATGTTTCACATCGATGTTGACAGTAATTTATTTTCTTCTGCAGACTGGTGAAGTGGATCGAGGGCTGCGTTTGTGAAGATCCATTTCTGAACCCTGAGTTGATGCGGGCCAATCCCTGGGTTGAGAAAGGCAAGTGTGTGATCCTCTAATGATCACACACACGCAATCAATCAAGAATGCATCCAGTTTCAAGAATCATGCACTCCCGCACAGCCTCGCTGCACTAACTCTCACACTCACTCCCTCTCACACACACATTATTGCTAATATCATGTTTATTTATTGGGAGATTCCTGTATGCTGTTATTTGGTGTGAAGACCAATGTGTGTGTGCGTGTGTGTGAGTGTATAGCACTGAGTAGCTTTCTAGAGGTTTGAAAAAAAATGTTCAACAATACCTTTTTATTGGCTCTTTACACTGTCAATCCAAATAAAGACTGTTTTGAATTAACAGAAGGATTATGGAGCAATTTGGATGATTTAATTCAGCACAAGTCAAACAGATACAGAGTGTGTGTGTGTGTTACAGTAGTTCTCTGATGTAGACATTTCGTCTGACAGCGTTGGACATGCCTTCGTTGAACCGGAACCACACATCACTGTTGCCCACAGCTTTCCCCATAGCCAGAACTGCACTCTTCTCACCTACAGAGAGGAAACAGGGCTTTAATCTAAGGATCTAGCTAGAAATTACTGGCTTTACAATAAAATTCAGGAATCCTAGTTTTCATTATACCATCACATCAGTTCTGAGCATGTCGTTTCTCTAATTACAAAGACTTAGTCAGTCGTGTCTGTGAAACGTAGATGGCATTTCCAACTTTCTTTGAACACATAAACCATAACAGACAAAAATATTTCAGAGAAAATGAAGATTGGAAGAAGTTTTGCTGTTTTCAATGTTTCTGATGAGATATGTTAAAGTGTACATAAAAAACTGTTGGAAACCAAAGTATCAGGGCTTGAAGCTGCTCATTTTGTTAGATGAACACAACAAACCTATTAAGGTGGTGGAGGTCCAACAAAAACAACACAAACACATTTCTTAGCATTTCTCCTTTTGCATTTTAATTTACTCAACTAATTGAGTCAATTCAGGTTCCATAATTTAAATAAATAAACTTAACTTGATTTCCTCTCTAACGAGGGGACACGTAGCCTTCATTGTTTTATGATACTGGAACCGAGACTGAACCAGCAAGTATAAATCAGAAAAATTCATTTGTTTTCAGTGACTTTTTCCTTATTTACTACAAATATACAATCCTGAGATATTTTAAAGTTAGGCACACAAAAAATCTATATATTTATATTTAGTTAAAAAAAAATCCTATATATCTGATTTGAAGACCACCCTGGGCTTTGACTCAGAGGTAAAACGTCAGTACACAGAACCAGAAGAACCAGAAGAAGCTGCTTATAAGAGAAAAGAAAAGATAATGTTTGGAAAATGCCTATGCAAATTAATGAGCTAATATTGTAGGAGTTGCTGTGACTTGTCACAGCAAAGAGGGTCAAACTTTAGTAAATAAATTTAATTCTCTCCCATTCTAGCACACCGGGGACAAACACAGTCAAACCCATGTATGTGAAAGATGCCGGCATATCAGCACGCTTAAATTTAGGTTTTGGTACTCAGCAACAGCAGCAGGACGCTCCAGGATTTGGAGCAGGGCCGGTTTTAGTTCATAGATTCCTGCTGTTTTTCCTGCTTTGACCTACAAACAGCCACAGCTCCACTTTTCCACCCTCATTACCTCGCTGATCAATTGTTTTCAGGAAAGAAAGTGATTTTAATCCGTCCCCCTTTAATTACCACAACCATTAAGTGCAAAGTTTATAATAACAGTTTCACTCCCTGTTAGAAGAAATTATGCTATTTGACAATAAAGTACATGATAAGTAAAAAAAAAAGCAACATCTGGGTGTTTATTACTGTATACAAGTTATAATGAAAGGTAAACTGCTTTTCCCAAAACTGCAAATAAAGTGGCCACACCATTTTACAGAAATAATATATAATAAATTTGAAATGAAGTCACATTTGTTTCCATTGAGACACAATAACTACTCAG
This sequence comes from Rhadinocentrus ornatus, assembly GCA_037177495.1. Classification (NCBI taxonomy): domain Eukaryota; kingdom Metazoa; phylum Chordata; class Actinopteri; order Atheriniformes; family Melanotaeniidae; genus Rhadinocentrus; species Rhadinocentrus ornatus. The sequence continues at coordinate 18,786,084 of JBAMHW010000004.1, forward strand.
TCTTTCTGGGCCTCTAAAGTTATAGTGAAAACATGAGTAGCTAAGATAGAATTGAACATCTAAAAAAGACAGAATATTTAATGGATTAGTAAACAAAGAGGGAAAAAAAGAGGTTGTAAATCAGGTTGTGTAGGTCTTCTGTGCAGCTAAAATAATTTTTATTATAGTTAGTTGGGAACATGCAGGTGGCCGTGCTGATCTCCTGTGTGCACCAAGTTAGAAACATAACACACATCCCTTATCACCTCTGGTGTGGGTGGACCTGATGTGTCGTGAGGCATTTCCACCTCAACAGCCTCCAGGGGTTTGGATACACAAAGCCAAATCAATGTCAGCATGGGTGTGTGCAGTACCTGTGTCAGAGGACGACTGCAGTTTCTGAGGTTTGGGGGCAACAGCTCGACCAAAGAAATCCACCTCCGGCTGCAGGACACAAACATGCATAAATAGAGTGAAAATGAAGATGAAGTTAGTCAGGAAGTTACTAAAACATAGTCCTCTGTAACAAGGTCAATAACATGCACACACACACACACACCTCCTCTCATTAGCCTAATTTTCCATTTTCACCATTCAGGGCTGTGACCCAGTGGCTTCTAATTAACCTCATTTCTTCCCTCTAGAGGCTCCACTGCTGAACTATTACAACACTACAGATTGTCAGTCCAACTGGCTGCTACTTCCTAGCCTCCTATGGGCTTTAGCAATCAGCCGCATCCATAGGAGACTTAGTAACGATAGAATATTATCTACTTCTGGTTCCCCGTATGTCAAAAACCCAGCCTGAAAATAGAGCAGCCTCTACCAGTTACTTATCGTCTTATATCAAGCTTATTACTGACAAAAGGATACTTATCCTAAAAACTGTGACATGACAGCACCTCACCACCTCAGCTGCAATTAGATCATCAGCACCCCTCCTTTCTTTTGTTTTTTAAAGTAATCTCCATTTTAAAACCATACACAACACAGTAAATCACAATAGCTCTACTCTACTCAAACGTGCATTAATGTGCAATCAGCCACATGTTAAAAAAAAAAAAGAGAGACAGAGAATGTTGGTTTTTCTTTTTTTTTTTTAACTTAAACACTGGATTCCAACACATCTGGTTTGGCTTATTTGATTGAAACTCGTCGTTAAAAATCAACTGAATGTTTCAAAATATAAACAAAGGAATAAAAATGAATCATCATTTTGGGATATTAACACATATCCCTAGTAACGATCTGTGAAAATACAATGAATACAAACACAACAACCTAATGTTTGATAGTCTTAGTGGTTCCAAATCTGGGGCTCCCAGGCCCCCACAGGGTGGCACCAAAGAACACAGAGGGTCTGCAGGCTTTCTCTGTACAAAGTCTTTATGACTGTCAAAAATAAATGACCAGGTACTAAACAAAATCATAACTTACTGACTGGAAGATCAAAACCTCCTTTACTACAGTATTTTTAAACATATATCCTTATTCCAAAATAAAAAAGCTACTTGGTGGGCCACACCTTAGTGATGAGTGCATCCATCCCAGTCCATAGATGGATGCACTCATCACAGAGTAGCAGAGCTACAGTAGTGGAGTAATTCATGTACATCATGGTAACCTCTGAAGTAAGGCTATATGTTGATAGGCAAGGCAAGTTTATTTGTATCACACAATTCAACAGCAGGGTGATTTAAAGTGCTTTACAGAATACAAGAAACATAATTTAACATTAAATACAAAATAAAGAACATTGGTTAAAAAGTTAGGTTAGGTCCGAGTCCATCGCTACACCCAGATTTCTGGCCTGGTTGGTGGTTTATAAGTGTATAGACTGAAGCTCTGTGGTGACCATTAATCGTTTCTCTTTGGCTCCAAAGACAATCACCTCAGTGTTGTTTTTGTTAAACTGAAGAACGTTCAGGCATAATCGTCATTAATCTCTTCAATGCATTTACCAAAAACCTGTGTGAGGCCTCGGTCTCCTGGTAACATTGTATTATATATCTGCATAATAGTAATATACTTACCTTCATTTTGGCTTTATCAAATGCAGGACAGACTCGGACAGATTATATTATTTGTGGCAAGAAGCTAACTAACAGAAGGATGAAGCCAAGCAAAATAAAACAACACCAGAGAACAAAACACAGACTGTTGGTGAAAGTCAGGGTTGTTATTTTTTCCTGGTCTGACTGATCACAATAAAAATCAACCCCTACAATTATTTGTCAATGCACAAATTTATTTAGAAACTGTTGCCAGCATGAGTTAAATTAACACGACAGGCACTTACTGATTATAACATTAGTAGTCAATGATTTACCAGAAAAGAGTTTTTTTCCCCCTCTAATTGCTTCTTACACTCAACGTCGGGTTTGAACCAGAAGAAGAGGCACTTTCAAATGTTCTCAGTCTGATTCTTTGGTTCAGAAGAGAATTTGACTGACCGCAAACTCACCAGCCAAAACAAATCACACATGTCCCTAAAATAAAGGAGGGTGTGTTTGAAAACCTCCTGAGTGAATAAGAAAAGTATGTGAGTGTGTTTTATGTCTTACCCTGATCTCCACTGTGGTCTGTTTGACAATGTTCTCCAACCTCTGCTGATGGTTATGGGTTGGTTTAGGTCCGGCACTCTTTTTAGCTTCTTCTTTCTGCACCATTTATATACACACACACACACACACACACACACACAATATATATAATAAACAGATGAAGCTAACATAACAGCGGTGACCTGAATGTACAAACCAACAATATTTCAGGATAAATACGTTTTGCCGCCTCACCGTTGGAGGGTTTCGCCGTAGCATTAGTTGCTCGGCTCTCCTCATCCTCTCCTGCTCCATCTCTCTGCTGATGGTCTGTTTGGCCTGATATGTCAGCTGGCGGTGCGGCGGCAAGCCGGGAAACCTCGCTGCCTCCTCAACACGTCTGCAAATACAACACAAGAAACAGGACGGAGTACATAAAGTAATACAAACACACTTATGACATGAAGCTGAGATAAAGGTAAACTTAGACAGCAAACAAAACAATTTCCACTGAATATGTCAATTCTCTAAAACCTTAATCTTCTTAAAAGTTCCAACACACAAACGCACAGATAGTCTCGGCCCGTGCTTGATGCATCCACAAATACAATAAAATCACAGAGTTGTAGCTATAATAGATCAGCTGTGCAATCTGTAAAACAAAGAAAACTATAAAATAGTGAAAAAACTATAGAAATAAGTTTAGCTATATGCACATTCAAATAAATTCCTGAATATCAGGACAGTACAAAAAATTATCTTATATACGAAACTGTAATCACTCATTTATCATCCATAGAGCGTTAAGAATATTGCCACAGTACAAAGATAAGAGCCTCATGTTACAGCACGGCACGGTTTAGGTTTTTAAGGTTAAAGCTCTTTATCTGCACAATTAGCTTAATGTTAGTTACTGCACCAGAATCTGACCAGTGGGATCCAAAGAAATAAAATAAAATAAAGAGAGCTGTCCAGTCAAATATTTCTGCTGAGACCGCTCCTTTCTGCTGTCCTTGATGTTAATGTCTATATCCAAACTGCGCTCCACCCCGGCTTTATCCTCGGGCTGTCAGAGAGTGGTGTTGTGGTGAGCAAGAGAGGGCAGGTACAGGAAGGTGTAGACCAGGAGCAGCAGCAGCAGAGCCAACAGTAGCGGCAGGCACCAGTCGTTGGTGACCAGGACTTTGTCACAGCGAGCCTGCAGGAAGGAGACCTCACGGACGCCTGGCTGCTCTTCAGATGAAGTTAGTTGTCCCATTCTGACAATATCACTCTTTGTTAAGCTCAGCAATCACAAAAATGAGGGTCAAAAGGGAACAAAGGCTTCCCAAGTCAAAGCTTTGTCCAGATTTAATATTAATCCAATATTTCTATTAGTGTCTTGCTTTATAAAATTTAATTCCCTCATTAGCCCTCTAATCAATCCAGACTTAATCTGTCCATCCTTTCACCTGTATGTCCATCCACCTGTACACCATCAGCAAGGTTTATAATGTTTTTTGTCACCCTGCTTCAATGCTATAACCTTTACACATACACACACACACGCATGCCAGGTGTTAAGGAGATTATTCTCTAAGCCGCCATGCAAAGAGCCAGCATGTGGACAAGAGCGGTGACCTTCAACACGCGATAAACACACATCTGCTCTGCATGTTTCCATACAAACTAGACAGTGTGCGAATGTGTGTGTACTCACGGCTCCAACACGTAAGTGTACTGCCCCTCTGGTGTGCGGTCCTGCCTGTATGAGAGGTTGTAGGCCAGCATGGTGTTGATTAGATCACGCATCTGCTCCTTCTCTCTGCTGCTGAATAGCTGTGGATTAACCTGAAGAAAACGCACATCTGAGCCACAATCACTCCAATTTATACTGACCCAAGGACAAGTGCTGCTAACATGCATTGTTAAAACCCACAGGCAAAAATAAAATCCTCTCTTTGCTTATTGATAATACTCAAGTACTTAAAATATAATGTTCATTTATCAGAAAGCCGTTAAACAAATAATTAATTCTTAAATAGCCGGCCTAATAAATAGAACTCAAGACTGGTGCTTTCTAAACCACTGAGGTTAACAGATGGGATCCTGCTGATTATTTCTCTGACATTTTGTGACTCACATATAAAACTCTTTCACAACTTTTCTTTCTGTAAAACCCGTGATAAGTGTCTGATCTGTTTAGTTTTATTTGTACTTTCTATGCATGTATAATTTCTCTCTACACCCTCTGTGAACATGATGTTTAGCCATTTCATTGACTCCTTTCCTTAGTTTAATTAATTTTTGTCTTAGTCTTAAAGGTACAGTTTGTAGTTTCTTTGGTATTTTCTTAGCAAAAATCAAGAATTGCTTTTATAAATACGTATTTTACCAAAGTCCAATCACAGTCCCATCCAAATGAAAGCGTTCTCGTAGCTTAGAATAAGATGTTTATAATTACATAGGTGGTGGCGCACCCAACTGGAGGCTGCCATGTTGCATCACCATCTTTGAACAGAGTAGCCGAAAGGGGACAAAGTTGTTAGCCTTGTGCGTTTTTACCTGCAAGTCCCCGCTGTTTCAGGGGGAGGAGGAAGGTGTGGGAGTGGTGTAAACAAGCCAACATGAGCGTGAATCATTCAGCTTGCCAGCTTACATTAAAATCGAGGACCATCTATACTCTTTGCCCACGAGACGCAGGAAAAAAATAGCCAACAAAAGAAAAAGAAACAATAACCGGGAGAAAAAGAGAGTGTACATCGGTGGATTTTTTACCAGAAAGAGGCAGCTGATGAGGAGAGGGACTTCAAAACTAACGGGGAGGTTGCAGATTTCTGCTGGATAGGTGAGTTAATACAATCTAACAGTGAAGTTTATTTTGGCGTTATGTTAGAAACAGGGCAGGGTG
>JBAMHW010000004.1:18791595-18825978 GCA_037177495.1 Rhadinocentrus ornatus
AATAACGCTCTTAAATGGTGAGGCTGCAGTAGAGCACTACTCGGTTGCTTGTAATATATTAGCGCACCACTAGATGGAGTAATTCTTACACCCTGCGGCTTAAATATTAATAAGAAAAGTGTTATAGAAATAAAGGGTTTGTACAAAAAGCCGTTTTAGCTAGCCTTCTGTTGTCATACACCATCATAAGTGTATAAATGTCATTGACTTATGCAATGTAACACTTATGCACACGAGAATTCCCCAAAATGTGCCCATCTGAGCTAAAAATAATTCCAGTATCTTCTGGCTTTTATTTGACCAGCACTAAAGCCATAAAATCTATTACACAACTTTATAGAAGTGGACACCCAGCTATAAAGCTGAGCTATTTAATTTCACTTTATGAGTATTACAATTTAAATATTTGTTAAAACTATTGAAAAGCCACTGATGGCACTTTAAAAAAAAGTCACTTTGAAAGATACGGGTTGTGTTGCTGCTAAACTGTGTTGAAGAACTTGTTATGCTTGCGTCCCAGATTTATAGTATCTGGTTTCACTTACAGGCCGCAGTTTGGGACAAATGATGTCAAGAAGCAATGTGAGAATATCGAGGGTCAGGCTGAGCTGGCTGATTCTGGTTCTGATGCACGCTGGTATGTCAGCCAACATGGTGGACAAAGCATTCCTGCAGCTCAGGAGACGCGATGAAGCCTGCAGAGGACACAGTAGTGAATGTAGTGATAATATATATCAGCTATTTCTCTCAATGTTTATGCTAAATATGTCTCAAGTATGTATCTGTTCCTTTATTAATACAATTAAACAGAAAGTGCTGTTTTCCACTTCATGTTGCATCACACTTGTTTTTGTGTTAGATTTGTACCTCGTGATGGCTGTGGGGATAGCTGATGCGGGGCACGTGTGTGTGAGCAAACAGGAAGTGAAACGTGACGGACAGGAATGGCAGATATTTCATTAGAGAGAAGTTCTGCCCGTGCTGAATCACTTGGTTCAGCCTGTCTGAGAATGACAGCCAGTCCAGAGCCTCGCCCACACTCTGCAGGTTGGGGTCCCTCACACGCATGGACAAATAATTATCATACAGACCCTGAGGAAAACAGAGATAACACATAGAAAAAAGAAAGAAAAGAAAGAAAGAAAGAAAAAACCTTAAGCAAAGAAGCATGCTGGGCTGTTTAGTTCATTACCTGAGAAACCTTTTCATACTCCCCACTGGAAGAAGCAAGGTGTAGAATATGCTGGAACCTTTGAAATCCACTTCCTGAACTCAGTGCGTCTTCCTCAAAACCCTCACCAATACGTTTTCTAAAAACAGAAATTAAAATGTTTAATCAACAACAAAAGCTGTCCACAACCACAAACTTGTTACCCATAGTATTTACTCAGACAAAGATTTCATTATTCTTGGACTGGGTGTGATGACCTGGCTTAGTTTAAGTTTGGGCACCCCTGGTCAATGCACTAAAATTTTTTTGGGGTAATAGTGTGAAATTGGTTAGACAGGAATCAGGCAGAGACAGGTGGGGATGACATGCAGCAAGGGGCCACAGGTCAGGATTCAAAGCCAGGACTGATTGACTGAAATTTTTTTAACAGCTTGAGAAAGATTTCAATATATTTCCACTTATTATTAATTTGAAACAAGAAAACTCCCCCAAGGTCAAAGTCAAACATTTAATGGTGAGCAGGCAGTATTTTATTATTATTATTATTTTATTATACTTTATTAAGTATAATAAAAGAAAAGTATAGTATAATTAAATTCTTTCCTAGTGGTTGCTCCTAGCAACCACGGATCTTAGTTGCTAGGAGCAGTGGGCTGCCATATTTCAGCATGGAGGTTGAGGGCCTTGCTCAGGGGCCCACAGTTTACCTTAGTTGCCAGCCCTGGGACATGAACCCAGGTTCTCCAGACCCAAGCCCACCTCTGAAACCACTAGGCCACCACTTCACTGGCATATGTCATAGTTCATAAACACCTTATAACCAGTTTAAAGTCTTTCAGTTCTTGTTTGGGGGCTTCTTTTTTCCTCCACTTTTATTGTAAAAAGTTTTTAGCTCTGTAAGATTCTTGGGCCATTCATGGATTTTGATGATAGTTAGAAAGACTGATGACTATGAAACAACCTTTAGTTTGTACTTCTTGAGGTATTTCTTGTGGATTTTGAGAGGAACTATCCAGAGGAACAGATGTTTTGAAACTTTTGGTTGAAGCTGTATTGAGATGCTTATTTCTCTGCTAATTTTCAGGATCTCTGCTAAATTTCAACAATTTCTTCTTGAAAAATTAACGCCTTCAGCATTTCATGACTATAAAAACTCTACCGTTTTGTTCTTGGTAACTGGAAGATCTCTTGCCACAGATGAAACAAGCCTTTGTTCTGATCTTTCTGTCCAATAGAGACACACTGAATCATCCTTGCGTCCAGCTGCTTGAGGCCACGACCATGAAGGAACTGCATGACCAAGAACAAATATTTTAATGTAGTTACAATGTGTGCCATTTACTGCTCATGCAGCACAGAGATCTACCTTCACGGTGCCACACACCTGTAGTGTGTTGATACAAGAGCGGATATCGTTGTCCGTCTTCTCACACAGCGACATCAGGGTGCCTGTGTCCGCCTTGAGCCCCTGCCAGAGTGAGATCTGCAAACAAAAAAAATCAGTTAAGAAAAAAGATTGTTAATGTGTTGAGAAGTGACTGTATTCTTTCCTTGTCTGTATGTATGTGTGTGTGTGTGTGCTGACCTCTGACAGTCTCTGCGAGAGGCGGGAAGGCTGAGTTGGTGGGAAAGTCAGAAGGAAGGCCTGCTGCCTGAGAGGTCTAAGAGCTGGAACATAACTAAAAGAAAAGAGTGAAAATATGAAATTCTACAACAAAATCAAAATAATTACCACGTAGAACTGATCATTAGCTCATTCAATAAAATCCAGAGTTTGGAGCTGCTGTGAAACATCAAGGTCTCTCTTACAGGTCGTTACAGATGCAGATGATTGGTCGAAGCAGAATGGACTCCTTCTTCTTTTTCTTTTTTGCAGTCTCTGAGTCAGCCTGGCCACCATGCCCATCTTTCCTGTTCAGAACTGATAACAGTATGTTGACGGCAGCCTGCAGAGCACCACAAAGAAGAGAAAAACTATTCATATCTGAGACTGCTTTCAACCGTTATTTAACTTCACTTTAATGGTTTAAAACAACATCCTATATGTACCACAGGTGCTCCATCAATCTCATCAATAATGAGGCAGTTCGGTCTCTCGTTGACTCCTAAAACTGATTTCATCTGCGTTGCCGTGTCGATGCGTTTCTGGAACACCTCTGCACTACGATCATCACTGCAGAAACATCAACAAAACCACTGAAGTCGAGTGCAAGCAAACCAGAATGAACAAAACTTATTCATTTACCACTTCTTTTTTTTTAAGGAGAGAATAGATACAGTCTGGCTAACCTGGCATTGATCTCCACCACATTGTACCCAGCATGCTTTGCTATGACATGAGCAAGAGTTGTTTTCCCTAAACCTGGAGGACCAGACAACAATGCCACCTGGAAAAGACAGCAGAATAAATCACATCGTAAAACAAGTAAAGATCATTGAATTAAACTGACATGAAAATGCAGCTGCTCTACTTTGAATTTGGGTCGTTTATACTGGTCCAGCTCAGCATCCAAAAGCTCCTCGGTCATCTCAATCTTGCTCTTGAAGCGGTTTTGATTCTGATTTCCTTGATTGGGTTTGAATGAGTTCTGATGAGCAGCCTGTCTGTCTGACCGTGCAGGGCGGGACTTCCTCTCTCTTCCAAACACAACAGTGTCCCAAAGCTTCAACCACTTCAGCAGACAGCGGTTGGTAAACTGCAATTAAACAGAGTTGCTGTTCGTAAATGTAAAAGAAGATTCATTCATAGTTATAAGATAAAGAAATACCACACATCACTGACATCGTCGCTGAGAAGCTCTGTGTAATGGCGAGGAGAAAATCTGTCCACCCACAGTCTGGACATTCGGCCATCTTTGTCATCAGGATCTTCATTTTCCGTGTTTTCAGATTCTGTAAACACATCGTTCACGCTGCTGCAATGTGACAACAGCCACAATAAAAATGTTACAAGCTACACTAGTGCATTTGATTCTGCTGTGTTTGTGTGGGTAATAAAGGCATGTAGTGGGTTACCTAACGAGCAGCTCTGTAAGACGCTGTGATTCCTCAATGACCTGCTGGTGACGCTGTACAATATTAAAAAAAAAAAAAGAGGAGTTTTAATATTTCTGCAAAGTGAAACTTTTACAAGTTTCCACAGTTCTCAGTAAGATTTGCTCTCTTCATGTTGTTTTAAATTGATTAAATAGCAATGGCCATATACACACGACATAGTTCACAACAGGATAAACCAGTAGCTAATGTAAGTGCTGTGCAGGCGAGGAATTATGTACCCTCTCTGCCTCTTGTTCTCGAAGCACTCTTATTGGCACCGCCAACAGTCCCAGTCTACCATAGGAGTTGGGGACCATTCTGTCCACTTTCTGGAGAGAAAAAGAAAAACTATGAAAGACAAAGACATAACTGTTCAAGATCTGAACCGACATGTTACAGTAAGTCAGGGTTTAGAAGACGCACATAAACAAAGACTGTATGTATTCAATATAACTGATTAACACATTTAACCTGAGACTCTTTGTCTTCTTTCTGTTTGAGGTAGACTCTATTCCCAGATGAACCCGTCACACTGATGTATTCTCCCTCCAGAGGTGGTCGCTTCAGCAAATGGACAGACGCTTGTGTATCTGTAGGAGGTCTTCTGGGCGTCTCTGGTATTACAGCCAAGCCACTGATGTCTAACGCAGCAGGAACGGACCTACAACATACAAACAAGATCAAAAGTCTATAAAGCCCCTTTCAGACATGGACCCGTTTCTGTTAATCTTGTGGCAACTGAGTGCTCCGTGTCAGGATGAGCACCCTAGTGTTTTTCTGTAATAGCTGCAACATTAAGCTTACTTTGTTGGACCTTCTAACGTTTATGCATTGCTTTCAGAGCTGCAGTAACAATGATAGATAAGCATACCAGAATTTAGCAGGACCTGCTTACCTGAAAGTGTGAGAGGGCTCATAGCGCTCAGGAGAGGATGGTGGTGTGACGTCATCAAGCTGCGATGGGACTTTCTTCTCTTGATTCTGCGATGTATTGAAAAGTCGTTTAACCACATCTTGTTTCTGCCGTTTTGCCTTTGGAGCTGAAAGAAAAATGTTCAATTTAAGGCACAGAGTTAAAACAATAACCAAACAGAACATAAAAAAGAGACATGTAAGCTTAACTCACTGATGGGTTGATCATCCAACAGGTGCTCTATGTCTGAGATATCGTCTCCTGGACCATGTGTCTGATGCTTTGCTGGCTTGGCTGATCCATCTATGAAGTGATATCAAACACATTTCTGTTTTCATCACTTCAAACATTATATGCACTTACATTCATCTCTGCCAAATATCTGCACATCTGCTCTGAAGTGAAGATCGACCACTTTTTTGGTAAATTGAGTAGGCTATGTATTATTTTAATTTGAAGACAGAACCTTGGGTTCTAGGAAATATTTGTTAAAATTATGCAACCATTTTATGACATTTTAGTAGAAATCCTTGAATTTGTATGGGGGGGAAAAAAGAGATTGGATAATAATAAAAGTATTACTCTATGTATGAGCCATTGTTATACAGAAACCAATATTTTAGAGCCAACTATTTTCAACCAAATATCAAGAAACAGTACAAGCAGTTTAACACAGAAACAGAGAACAACTCTTATCTGAATGTGTTAGATAAAACTACTATTACTACATCTTTGTACAATGTTTTCAGCAAAGACAAAAATTAAGCATAATCTACAGTGTTGCTTAAGTCTTTATTGCTCAGTCTAAACTACATTCTCAGGAATTAGGCAACAATAAAGAATGCCAACTGAGGGCCAAGTAAGATGCATCTCAGATTTGTTAAGATGCCAACTGTATTACACAAACGTGATTGAATGTCCATGTAAAACACAAAAATAAATAGATTTATTTTTATTTTATTTTTTTTTTTTAAGTCTAAGCGGACAAGCACTGTGCAAAAGATTTGGGCACTTAAGATCTTTATTCATTTCAATCCATCCTGCAGAGCTATCTATAAGATGTCTGGCTCGTTCCTATTCTGAAGCTTAACAACATACCCAAACACCCAGCCAGAGTCTACAGACCACACCTGATCAACAGGTTGCCCTACCGTCACCAGCACGGCATCGGTCCAAGTTTATAAAAGTCAGATGTAATTGACATATAATAAATCCGCAGAGGAGCCGTCGGAAGACAAACTGCGGAAAACTGTGCGCAAGTTTACGATGCAAACTACACTCAATTTACCCGATAAACAATTATGTCCAGTTCTGTTGCGTCAGTTTGGACCTGACAAGCACGATGTAGCGCAGAAAATGCAGATGGACTTGTTATCTTAACTTCTTTGGTAATATTGGAAAATATATCAAAGTTCCCATTAAAGCTTGTTTTGACTTACTTTCCATCTGAGCTAACACTTCGAGCTCATCGGCGTAATGCTCTTCGAAGGTGTCCTCTATCTCGAAAAGTTCATCATATTCGTCCATTTCAACCGCGTTAGGTTCGCGATAGACCCACAGAAACAGGGGCTACTTTCAAATAACACCAAATAAAGAAAAAAGCTGCTTATATTGATATTTTCCTTTCCGCTGTGACGGCGGCTGTTTCATAGAAAAGGGTTCCCGGCTATTTTTTGTCGTGAAGAATTGCATCCGGGTAAAATGAGTGATCGGTTCTTTGATTGGCTGGAGTTTCGCTTTCTCTCCCATCGTGCACTGCAGCTATTTTTATTGTGCTCTACCCTACCCCCCGAAAATGTTATAATTAAAGCATTACTGATGTGCAAACCACATTAAAGAAAGTTCATTCACTTTTATGATGAATTGTTTGTTGTTTTTTGTTGTTGTTGTGTTTTTTTGTGTGTGTTTTTAAATCACCACAAACTTCCCATGAATATTTAAAAGGCAGTTTGTACAATGGCCAGACTATGGTGCTGTTTGATAACCTGGGTAGCTTGACGACAGTTTGTTGACAGCTCACATTGTTAGCTGATTGTAGCGAAAAATTGCATGTGTTACATTTTAGACATGGGATTTATGGCTCTTTGAAGGCAGCCGGATCTTGAAGAGCTCTTCCTTTCAAAGAGCCATTCAAAAGACTGGGGCATCTTACAATATTTTACAAAATTTCACAATAAAGAATGACAAATAATCAAATATAATATATAAAATCTACTATACAAGATAAAAAAAAAGTTATTGGAAAAATATAGATAAAAATGGATACACCTGAGCAGTTCTAGTAAATGTTTTGGATAGAACTTACAGTATTTGTTTCCAAACCACACTCTATGCCCATAGATGCTTCACATGAATGGAGCGTGTCAGACATCATACTTCTATGATGTCACAAATGTGATCAAGGCAGTGTGTAAAGTTAGTATATAAAAAGAATGGCTCAACAATGAACGGCTCACAGCTATGACTCGGTTCACATCGCTCATCTAAAAGAGCCGTTCAAAAGAATCGATTCGTTCATTAACGTCACATCTCTACTACATTCCTTAGCAGCTGACAGTCTGCAATAGTTATTCATCCTAGTGAAACCAGGCAGTATATATACACACAAATGTATTCCGAAACATTCCTGTATCCTTGAAATATGCAGGAAGGAAGCTGCAGGTGGATGCAGAGCAACTGACTGCACATGTTAATAGAGCACATTGTGTCTCTTTTAGTTATTCTGAAGCAATTCTAGAAGAGGTAGTGCTGTATAAAAAGTACTTTGTACTTGCTTGTACAAAGCCAAAATTGATTCTTAAGACACAACTTTACTCTGCAGGAAGGTTTGTGTAAGCACATGCAAGAGACAATAAAAATAAGCCAAAACAAGATATGACTTCTGGTCTGTTTTTGTTTGTGGTGTCTTCACTGCGTGCTGCTGTTCACTGACCTCTGGTCTGTCACACACATACAGAGACTGTTTTGCACAGTCTTTCTTTCACTTTCCACTCTGAAATAACTTTTGCTGTTATCAACACTACAAAAAAAAAAAATGGAGAAAAGCAGAATGCAATAATTTACAATTGGCATTCAACATAATACTATGATAAACATGACATTTGTGTCAAAATTCTTCTAAATGACTATGTATTGCTTTACCATAAGCCACATATTCACAATTCTTTTATAACTCACAAAAAAAACCTGTATTAATCTGTCTTTATGTATTTTCTATTTTCATAGGAAGTTTGTTTTTATATTGTTTCTTGATTTATTGAATCATTCTTAGTTGGTAAACCAAATATACCTCTTGTGTCGCATGGAAATTATCTTTCATCTCATATTCCTCAAAACATCTTGTGTGCTGGGTATTCAGCTTTTACACTTTTTTTTTTGTGCGAGTTTGTGTGTGTGAGAGAGATTAATGATGATGAGAGTGACGTCAGGGTGTCTCCATCACCACCATCTGCTCCTTATAGTAGACAAACACTGGCCACCAGTTTGTGTGTGACCCTGAGTTAATTTCACATCAGGGAGCACAACAGCAAACTGAGTCAACTCTGTTAGCATTCCTCCTCTTGGACTTTTTGTACGTTCATGTTATTGTACCTCTGACAGTGATCAAGTAATGTAAATGATTATGCTTATTATATGTTTTGTTTTTTAGGACTGAAAAAAAATTCTCACACAAATTTTAAGAAATCTTCTACTCTGTTTTGTAACGTATTGTAAAAATTCAAATTAAAATGTATTTTTTAGGAATTTCTAAGCGACACAACTTCTAAATATTTTACTCATTTTACTTACCTTTGAAATGGTGCAACACATTTGTACTGAAATGTATCTCTGAGATGAACAGGACTGCAGGCAACCGCTCCATCCTCTTTGCGCCCAAATTATGGAGGTAGTCTCTGATAAACCCCAGTGTGTAGAAGAGTGTGATATTACCCTAAAGGATAAAGTTTGTCCTGTTGTTACTGTATATGGTTCTTTTAATTGCTACTGAGGGCCCTGTTGATAATTAATATATTTTTTTAATTGCCAGTATTTCTTTCCCTCAGACTTCAAGTTTTAAATGACCGCAACCCGCATGCTCGACTCTTTTGTCCATCCCGTAAATGCATTTTACTCAGAAATGAGGCACAATTTTAATAGAAAATAAAGAGAACTTTTTAATTGTATAAGATTGTTTGCCAAGAAGCATTTTTACAACAATGAAATAATCCACCAAACAAAAAATCATAAAGCTTATTGTCAGGCTTTCTGGTAAGATTCCTAAAAACTTCCTGCTACGTGTGAATGCACGCTTAATGCTGGCTCAACTTTTTTCCAATTTGGACAAATAAAAGCTTTTTATGTTATATAAACCTAAAACTCATAATAGTGACTAACTTCACATAACCTACAGTCACTATAAACAGTTTTGGAAACTTTTCTTACACACTTTCGCTAACCCTATTAGCACATTACCAGAAGATGTTTGTGTATTTAGACACTAATGATTATAAACTTGTCATCACCAATGATTGACCATGTATGTGTGTGTATGCGTAAGTCTCTGCATGGACTCTGGTCCACATGAGCATCTGTTGTATACAAGTGCTTACCCACACCATGCACTCCATTATCCCCTAGCACAGTGCGTGTGTGTCAGCGCTGCTGATGCCACATTAAGGTGATGTGTTTAATCATCAATTCAACCAAGGAACTGCCCTCTTCACATGTACGCTTAACACTCTGCTTCAGACCTCACAGTAACACAGAGGTCAGCTTGTGGATCAGCACAAAGGAGACTTTTATCAAGAGCTGTAGTGTGTGTCTGACTCGCTGTGTGTCAGGAGTATTTAGAGGTCGAAGTTCTTTGCTGGTTTTTAGGGAGTTAGTAATTCTTGGACTTTAAGTTGGTGGTGTGGTGAGATTAATTGCACAGGTAGATTCAGGAGGTGCACAGAAAGACTAAATCGAGAAGAAAACCTGTGAGTTTTGATTTCCTACATTGTTGTGAACACTAAGGATGTCCAATTCCACTCTCAACTTCTATGACCTGCCGCGGTCCTTCAGCTACTCTGACATCATTGTCATAGTAATATACTTTCTTCTTAACATCGCTGTTGGAATTTGGGTAAGAGGCAGAGATGTAGCTAAATATGTGTGTGGGAGGTTTTGTTTCCTGCTAAATCCATTTATGTGCATGTTCATGATGCGTAACAGTTTTCTCATTCAGTCATCATGCAGGGTGAGCAGAAACACGCTGAGTGGATATTTCCTGGCTGGGCGGGACATGGCCTGGTGGCCGGTGAGTCTGTCTGATGTGATCTGAGCTTAAAAAATGCATAGCTTCATCTGTATTCGGAGAGGGTTTGAATTTTGGATTTCACAATGTCTACAGTACAACTACTTAATCTTAGAGGGAAAAAAAGATTACACTTACATAAACAAGTAGTAAATCACATGTTACTACTAGGGTGGCATGTGACATGTTAGGGGCGGCATGGCTCAGCAAGGTAGACCGGTCGTCTTAAAGCCTGAGGGTTGCTGGTTTGATTCTCAGCCAAGTCAAGTTCATGTTGAGGTGTTCTTGGGCAAGACACCAAACCCCTAATTGCTCCTGATGGGTCGTGGTTGAGCATGCTGCATGGCAGCTTCCGCCGTCAGTGCGAGAATGTGTGTGTGGATGGGTGAATGTGATGTCTACTGTAAAGCGCTTTGGATAAAAGCGCTATGTAAGTACAGACCATTTACACGTTCCTGGTGTTTTAGTAATGAGACTCAATAAAGGTTTCATTAGGTGTTCATAGGAAGACAAAAAAAAAATTATATCAGACATGGCGGTAACAATTAGATCAATAAGCGTTGAATTTTAAATGCAGAATGTTATTAAAAATATGTTGTTGATTTCAATTCATTTCAAAACTTGCAGAATTTTTGAGCAAGTAACTTAAGAAGTGGTAAAGGTCAACAAATGCAAAATAACAACAAAAACACACACACACACACACACACACACACACACACCTGTGTAGACTAATGAATAAATAATTTTTAAAAGAGGAAAAAAAAAAGTTATTGGGTTACTAGAAAAAAAATTAGAAACAAGATCCTGTGTTAAAAGAGCACCTCTTAGAGAGGCTGATTCTTTTCGAGGCATAGATGAGGAGCGGTATAACCATTCTGTGAGAGACTGTGTGGTAAGAATGGCATGTAAAATAGCAAAGAATAGAAACATCTAATTGACCATAATATAGATCAATAAAATGCCCAGGGAGTCTGGAAAAATCTCTGCAGTAAGCTATAAGACCGTGATGTTCCCATCTTTAGGCTGCACTAGGCTAAATACAGATTGACCACTGCAAAGACTCAGAACCACTTTGAAATAACCAGACTTCTCCAGGACCAACCTCGTTGGAGGTTGAAAACTGTCCTGATATTTGAAGAATCTAAAATTGAGCTTCAGCTTGAAAATAATGGACACTGTGTCCTCCAGGCTGAAGAAGAGAAGGTCCTTCCAGCTAATTAACAGTGCAGAGTTCAGAAGTCAACATCCACGATAGACGCGGGAGCATTAGTGAACATGGCATGAGTAGCTTTCACATCTATGAAGGTAAATATGCTCAACAATATAGACAGGGTTTGGAACAAGTGTGCTAAACCACATTCATTCTGTAGCAGCACAGTAGTACAAGAGTCCGTGTTAAGCTGCAGCCATGACTTGCCTCACATTAAAAGCGCGATACATTATGAAACGAAAAGTATGGATTCCTACATTAAGCGAGACTGAACAAACATTTCACTTTTAAAATGACTCAGTTTCCAAATTCTTGTGTCATTAAAAGAAGTAACACCAATGGACGACATGGCTTAGTGGGTAGAGTGATTGACCTGTAGCCCAAGGGTTTCCGGTTCAATCCTGGTTCGTCAAGCTCATGTCGAGGTGTCTCTGATCAAGACACTGAACCTCTGATTGCTCCTGATGGGTCGTGGTTGAGTGCCTTGTATGGAAGCTTCTCGTGTCAGTGTGTGAATGTGATGTACATGTAAAGCGCTATATAAGTACAAACTATTTACCATTCACAGACCATTTAAGTAAGAAAAACTTTGTATAGCTATAGTACCATTCAAGAGATACAATCAAAAAGTGCTTCACAAAAGCTAACAATGCATAAAAACAAGATAAATTAATAAAAAGCAGGAAAAAAAAGGTATGTTTTTAACTGACTTTTAAAAGTGACCACATAGTACACCAATCTGTAGTCCAAAGGAAGAGAGTTCCAGAGTCTGGGGCCCCTTTCAGCTTAGAATGGGGCATCATTTGCAAGCCCTGGTCATAGGACCTCAGGGACCTGCCAGGGAAATATGGATGCAGAAGATATAACCTGGTGCCTGTCTGTAAAAAGCCCTCCAAGTCAGTGGAAAATCCAAAATTGCACTCTGAAATAAACTAGGTTCTCTGATTCCAAATGTTATATATTGCTCTTTTGTTTTTTAAATTATTGTGATATTGTAAATTATTTGTAACTCAATGCTTTCTGTTCTTTTTTTAAATTTTACACAGGCACCACTTTTTTTGTCTGTGGTGTTTATCTACAGTATTTTCAGATAGTTGTATTGTGTTTACATTTGAGTAAAAGATCAAAATGTGTCTTCAACCACTGGTCTACACAGATTGGATCATCCCTCTTTGCCAGTTCAGAAGGCTCAGGTTTGTTTATTGGTCTGGCTGGGACTGGAGCTGCTGGCGGCATCGCTGTTGCTGGTTTTGAATGGAATGTGAGTAGAAAACACATGCACACATCCACTTAACAAATTCAAAGGATTCTAGCTGCTCTATTAATAGTAAATAAAAACATTAGACTCTGGAATGAAGCAGATCCAGTCTGCTAATCCAACTACAAATTGTTATTTTTTCTGGCTGTTGCTGCTGTTTAGATATAAGGAAACATGGAGTATAAAAACTAATCTCCCTTTTGTATATGAAAATAAACTCTTTGTATATGTAGACTTTCATTAGACCTTTTTCCTAATCTAGTCTTTGAACATGTCCAGACATTGAGAGATTTAACGCCTTGCAAGGTAAACTGAGCTTCTATCAACAGGTAATATACAGCAGGGGGCAGCAACACGTCTCTTTAACATCACCTTAATGTGTGGGCATAAAACATATTTAGCTTCACCTGCAGAGTTAAAATGGTATGATTTTTCCTCTTGAGTTAACTGTTGTGAACAATCTGATTCAGCCCTTCTGTCTGTTCTCTCTCTGCTCCCCTTGTCAGGCCACCTATGTGTTGCTGGCGCTGGCCTGGATATTTGTGCCTGTCTACATTTCCTCAGGGGTTTGTTCAAACACACACACACACGCTCATATATGTGGGTGTGAGTTTTCTTGTTAAGGCTGGTTCTGCAGGTACACTTAGGTGCCAAAAGACTTTTTCCTAACAAGGATTCCCAGCCTTGTAAATTCCCCAAGAGGGTGTTACAGTTGAACTACACAGCTGCCTTCAAACAACAAAGAGCAAAAATGATTTTGATGTTCAAAATGTTAAAATGTGTGTGATCAGATAGTCACAATGCCGGAGTATCTGGGACGTCGTTTTGGAGGCGAGAGAATCCGGACCTACCTGGCTGTTCTGTCACTGCTGCTGTCTGTCTTCACAAAGATATCGGTACAACAGCGATGAACAAGCAAACACACTCACACCAAGAAGTCAACATAAAACTCCATGTAGACACAAAAACACCTTCTGTGAGATTAAATTACTTTTACTGTTTGTTGTGTTTGTGCCACCAGACTGACTTGTACTCTGGAGCCTTGTTTGTTCAGGTGTGCCTAGGATGGAACCTCTACCTGTCCACTGTCCTCATGCTGGTGGTCACTGCCCTCTACACCATTGCAGGTAGCCACACGTGAAATTAAATTCATGGGTAGATTAAAAACTGTTCAAATAAGACTTAAAAATTGATCAGTTCATTTTGTTTCTTTCAACTCTTGGCAAGCAGAAATCCAAAACAGTCATTGGCTGCCACCACCACCTTACTTGATTAACCAACGATGAAATGATTGGTAATGAAATTGCATGTTTTCCTTTGCAGGTGGTCTTGCTGCTGTCATCTACACGGACACTTTACAGACATTTATCATGATCATAGGCGCAATCATCCTAACAATTACTGGTATGCACTTTCCATCATTTCAGAGCAAACAAGTTTAATCGTTAATCAGATGTTTGTCTGTTTTTAAAAACAATTTCATGGCTGATAATTTGTATCTAGCTTTCAACAAGATTGGTGGTTATAGCAACCTGGAGCGTGTGTACAGCATAGCTGTGCCAAGTAAAATCATCCCCAACAGTACCTGTCACTTGCCACGGCCCGACGCCATGCATCTGTTCAGAGATGCCGTCACTGGAGACCTTCCCTGGCCCGGCATGACTCTGGGCCTCACCATACTGGCCACCTGGTACTGGTGCACTGACCAGGTACGTCTCAAACAGACACAAAAAACCAGAGACTTTCACTGTCTTGAAATGACATTGGCAAGTTTAGAAAGTGTTCAAAATGAGAGGAGTTTAAGTTCTTTTTTGATCTAAGGAAAGTTAGTGGAAATCAACTGAGCTTTATAATCTAGATCTGGGATGATGTGGAAAATGGCTGACTTCCCTTTAAAGTGCAAAAAATGTTAATCACTACAATGTACCTTTTTGGGTTACTTTGTATTTTCCGTCATTAAAAAAAAACAACTAAAAAACTGATGCGAACTGTCTGCAGTTGTCCACAGTATAACACTGAATGCTCAAATATACTGATCCCACCCAGGGAAATGTTTCATTGCAGCATGGTTATTACAGAACTAGGAAGTTCCTGAAATAATAATAATAAGGAGGATACTTTGGTTTAATTTAAGCTTCCTGCTCATTTGTTTGACTCCCATCTAATCATATGACTGCATCCGCAAAAAAAAGAAAAGAGAGCAGGCTCCACCCCGATGCCCTGACCATGCCAGGACTCTACTTGAGGAAATTCCTTCCTTAGGGTCTGCCTGGGGCAGGTCTTTTCTTTTAGAAGGGTCTCAGAGGTCATCAACCTGAGATACTTGAAAGAATGTAACCACTCAGCATCCAGATGAGGCACCAAGGACTAACAGAAGAGACAACGTGTCTCTTAGAGATGTGCAGATGTGTTTACTTGTAAATGTCTTTAAACATGGCCTACCATAAAACATTAAGTTACTCTTGCAGGTTAAGAGTATATCTAACTACAGAGTGGGTGTAGCTCATTATAAAAAGAAAAAATTCCACTCCAGCTGTATCTCTGGTATAAAACTTACTTCAGTAAGTGCTTCCATGTAAGACATCTGAGTCTCCTGAGAGTTCAACCAGCACAAATCAACCTGATCATTTTCACCATAATCCAGGCTTGGAAATCCTTTTAGAAACTAAAAACCTGCATTTATTTTTCAGCAGTCCTAAAAATACTTCACTATCCTCTAACATAGCCATTAAACCTGATTATCTCCAGATCGGTTGTCTGGTTTGGCAGATACTGTAGGCTTAAGTTATGGTCCGTCACTGTCAGTATGATTTGCTGTCTTGAACTAGTTTTAAAAAACTGCCTGGTTGAGGCAAAAACAGACCTGATTCAGAAAGTTTTACTTTTTATTTAAAACATTCAGTTTTGGACAGTGCTTAACAGCTGCACATCTCTACATCTGTGCAAGTAATCAACAACTTCTGACAAATATTGAAAAGAAACCAACAGGGTAGCCCGGTCCTCTTACCACCTGTAGCCACACAGTGCCGTCAGTACAAAAGTTTGATTTGTATCAATGGGTCCTAATATCTTACGCATTTTAGATACATCACATCCGTGTCTCTGGACTTGTACAAACATTACACAGCAATGTAAAAAATAAGGAAAGCAGCTGAGGTAATTTAGAAATGTTTGATCTAAATTTGTTTAACAGGCTGAAGTGCATGAGACGTCAAAGAATATCAGTACTTACAAAACACAGTACCATATCTGTTAAAACTGCCACCTGCAACTTATCCTACTAAACAAGTAGAAGGTATCTGCGTCATCCTGTTTATACATGTTTGTAAACACAAATTAGCTGATATATCCCTATTAAAAGTTGTTTTCTCATACACTGTTCAGCGTATGTACGTAAAATCCATTATCATACATAGACTTCTTATGTTTGTCGTGACGCGGGGTTTCAAATCAGAAAGAAGATTAAAAAGTCAATCCCAAAGTGTCACCAGTATTAGAGAAGAAAGTCTGTCAACAAACACCCATGTATACCTGCACAGTTCTACCTGGCAGCCTTATTATTCTGAGACGCTTTCTTCTGAGACGCTCCTCCTCGCGCTCTCATGTTTCGAAAGTTGCTGAGTTTTGACAGAGGCACTCCGAATAGGCCTGACGGGCCGGCTGGCGGCTGCGGCGACACGTGATCTGTCTTCCTGTAGCCTGGGCTGTG
Source organism: Rhadinocentrus ornatus (assembly GCA_037177495.1). Classification (NCBI taxonomy): domain Eukaryota; kingdom Metazoa; phylum Chordata; class Actinopteri; order Atheriniformes; family Melanotaeniidae; genus Rhadinocentrus; species Rhadinocentrus ornatus. The sequence continues at coordinate 18,808,171 of JBAMHW010000004.1, forward strand.
TGGCCGTGGTGAGCGTCCAGAGCGGGTTTCCACCTGCAGGTGGGCTGAATTAGGCTGCACCATTTGGCCCTGCCAGTAACGGTGTCCTCCTATCACAAGACCAGCTGCTCGAGCAGGGCGATGAAAACTTCCTGGTTTAGCAATGATGACTTTGGGCCCCTTCAGTCTCGCATTTCGACCTGGAGATCTTGAGATGTGGAACAGCTGCACGGAGAAAAGAACAGAAAGATGAGTAGGATGTCCAGGGTCAGTTTCTAAACTTGTGCTTAAGTATTTATTCTTCACTTCATCCGAATTCTAATTTTGGCTTGTTTTCTGCAACCATTTAACCTTCTTACACAAATATTTGAGTTGCAGTTACACAAAAACATGAGCACAGCTTTCTTTTGAAGCTGGGGATGAGTGTGTTACCAAAGGACCTGAGCATGAAGAAGTTTTATGTATTCCTATTGTCTTTTATCAGACCTGACATCTGATTGTGTTGGTGTGATGTCTGGGAAAACATCCTGATCCTGTGAACACTTCACATTGACATTTAGCAGAGACTTTTTTTCAAATCAACATAAATGTTAAAGTCATCTTTAAAAGGCAAAGAAACAGGCTGTGAATGTAATCATGCATCCACAAGTTGTAACTGAAAAATAATTGCCACACATGAGCTGTGGGTCTTAATCAGGCACAGACGTAATGTAACTTTTCTACTTCTATGAAATTACCTTAAGCCTTTTGGAAAGCTTAAGGTTTAATGGCGTTAATAACAACTACACACCTAACTGTAAGCAAAATTAAAACCACAAGAAGTCAGTCAGTGTTCTTTCTAACACTGACTGTTTAATAAACATTAAGAAAAGTGATTTATTTATATTGTCTTATCTAATGCAATTTATCTTACACAACCAGAGTATGTCTGACATGCTGATATGACTTGTTTAGGTTGCATGACACGTTGTAAGAAACCTTTAACTCATTAAGAGCTTTGGTGTTAGACCTCACTTTATGCATTGCCCAATCTGGTGTGAATGGTAAATATCACACTTGGACTGTTGCTCTGTCAGCCACCCTCAGGGGTCTGTCTGAATGAAGGTGAGAGGAACTTTAACCTAGGTGTGACCTATGACTGACATACTGATGATTTAACTGTCTTTGCCTTTGACTGATGGTTGAGACATCTTTGTTATGACACTTTCACATTAACCGTTGTATGACTAGTCGTGCCTGTATGACTAAGATAGATGGCTGCTCTAAATTCTACCGCTTTAGTTTAAGGTCAAGGGGGAAAAAACTCATTACAAATATACAAGCGTTTCAGTGAGAAAAAAAGAAGATAAAAATTAAACATTTAGAAAAATTCTTTCAAAGTTTTTCAGTTTCCCTTTTTATTGCCACCGTGTCATTGTTCAGCCCCTCTACATGAGTTAAAGACCAGTTACATGAACCAAGATAAAACTGTGATGTGTCCAAAAACAAAAAGTTTATAACAGGATCAAACATCATAACAGGGAGGTTTCTGCTATTCTTTCATGCTATGCCTTTTTTAATACAACCACAGTTTGGGCTTTAAGTCAGTAGCTCATTAACAAGAATAACTAGTTGGTGCTAGGATAGCTACAGGGACATTACTGTGTTGTGGGTGGTTATTCTGCTGTCATGTAACTGAAGACACGCTGGGTGCTGTGCAGCATCTACAGTTGATGGTTTAGTTAATTAGCTTATTTATTTTTGCTGCTTACTCTCGGCTTAAACTGGTCTAAAATTTTCAAACTGTTGATTTTATTCTTTGATTAAAGAAAAAAACTGTTTCCAGCAGCTCTCTGTGCTCAACTGAAAGGAATCTGGATAATAAAAACCCCGTTTAAAGTCTCTAGGCTAAAATTGACACCAAAACAATGCTTGCTTTGTCCTACCAACAACCCAAATTCCTAAATTATCAAACTTTATGAGAACATTCGCACATGAAAATCACTGGATACATAAACCAGCCTGTCCACAAATGGTTAGCAAAACTGACTAACAACGAGACAACCAATCACAGCAGTGTCCTTTAAGCTGATCCAATCTTACACTCACCATATCAAAATCAAGTCAGATGAAAAATGCTTTAATCATCCCTGGAGGAAATTGTAATGTTGCAGCAGGTTTTATGTTTGTTTGTTTTATGTAAAATTAACATATAAGGTTGTTTCTTATTAAGTTAGGCCACTGAGGTCGTGCTTGTGAGGATAACTGAAACGGCAAACAAAAGAAATAATCTGTGAAATAAATGAGGAAACACCATTTTCCTTTTTTCATGATTTTATTAAATTATCTGTTTACAGTTGTACATTTTGTAACACTAATTATTCATTTTGTGCATCTGTATTCCTCCATTTTTCTATATTTTTACATATTTATTTCTGCTTTTAAATGTGTTAACCCTGAAGTATCTGACTCTCCGAAAACAGTTTCTTTTTCTTTTTTATCTTAAGTATTTGCTTTTTTTTTGTTTATTTTTTTTAATCTTTCACACTGCTCTTCATTTTAATTGTAAACATTCATATCTTATTTTTCCTCAGTTTTTGAACTTGCATCCTTTGAGAGAAGCATTACAACCTTTTAATATTTCTAATATTTGTGTGGCTGTATTCACAGGTTATTGTACAACGGTCCCTGTCTGCCAAAAACATGAGTCATGTAAAAGGAGCATCTATCTTTGCAGCCTTTCTGAAGTTGCTGCCTTTCATCTTCATCATTCTACCTGGCATGATCAGCCGAGCTCTCTATCCAGGTGCGTGCACTTACATGGGTGACGAAGAGCAAGCTTGCGCATACGTATGCGTGCACACACACACACACACACCTTTTAATTAGGAAATAAAAAAGTAAGATGTGTGTACTTTGAGCAAGCAGCAACTTGCTATGCTACTTATGATGGCACACACCCATTCTGGCAAAGTTTTGCATGAAACGTGACGTGTGTGATAGTCTGTGCATTTTCTTGTCTGTTGATAGATAAAATCTCTGAAAGCAATTTCTCATTAAAAAGCATTAAAAAGTTATTAAAAGCTTAAAGTAGGCATTGTTGGGCAACATGTGGTTTCCTTTCCAATCAACAATTACAGTCACACAGCAGAAAATCAGCATGTATACATATCTGAACAGCTGGAACCTGCTACTTTCGGATTAATTACTTAAACTATTAATTACTAAGAAGTTAATTCTGTCAGGTAATTAGTCAAACAGTTAGTTTTGTTTGCAAAGAGGGAGAAAATACTAGCCAGAAAACTGAGTACCTGATTAACAGCACAAAAAATGTACAACAATATAAGCCAAAAGAAAATTTGAGTTTTTTCTTATTAAATGAACTTTGATTACTTAGGGAATAGAGTATTAAAAGTATTGTACAGGATGCTCACCTGTCCTATGTGTCTGTGTGGGGATGGGTGTCCCTGTCTGCGCAGCTGCTGTGATTGACGGAGGAGCGACAAGCTGTCTTCTGATTGGCTGGGCTCCCGCAAATCCAGCATACTCTGAGAGAGGCGGGCCATCATGTTGAGCGCATCTCCTTGACGATGACCTCGGCCTGAACCTGTCTGTACACCATTGGTTAATAGGTCATTTGATTCCTGCTGTGAACAGTCATAAAACTCTTCCTCTGATGCTGTGGATGCACTTGAGGGGTCTTCATTGCCTGCTCTGTCACACATGACTTTCGTGCTGTCTTGGCTGCCCTCTTCATTACTTCCAGAGTCGCCACCATCTTTCATTGATGTTAGACGACCACGGCCTGGTGTCTTCTCCTTCTGCAATGGCTCTTTGTTTAGAATTTGTGAGTGATCTATTTTCACCAGAGTTACCTGTGCTTCACTAGGCTGCTCACGCAGGGCGGGGTCTATGACTAATTGCAGCGTGCGACGTTTAGGTACAGGAGGTGCTGCAGTTTGTGTCTCTAGGGTTTGAATAACATTGTCTGTAGGCTGTGAATCAGCAGTAACTATTATTTGTGATATAGAAATATGTGCATTTGATTTGCAGGGGTCCTGTGTTCGAGGGGTGTTGGGCTGTTGAGGGGACTCTGTGGAATCAGTTTGGTCTTTGTTTGAAGCGGTGTGTGGCTTGAGCAGGTTGGCTGGTGGACTCGTGGGAGTAGAAGCTTTTGGGCTTGACGATTTTTCAACTGCTGTGCCCTGACTTGAAGCAGGTTCCTCAGCCTGGGCTGGTACTGCCAGTGGTGAGCTAAACCGTATAGCCTGACTAATCTCAAACCTTTCTGACCTCTGTAAGTGAACCTGATTGGCTCTCTTTTCATCTCTGATATTGATAAAGCCAATCACATCACTTGGTGGGTCTGGCTCCGGCCAAGTGGGCAGGTATGGGATCAAGTAAGCTTTCTCCAGATTGGCTAACCCTGGATGTATGGGAGCCTCTACGATAACCTCCTTCAACTTTCCTTTTATCACCTTCAGTCCAGTAGGATTCTGGGAATTTGAGTTCTTGTTGCTGGAGTTCTGGTCAGAGGAGGTGTGACTCATGTGAGTTCCAATGGCAAGAAGGGCATACTTTGGATTGATGAGTTTCCTTGCAACAGAGGCCGGGACAGGAGCTGGTGCCATCTGAGGCACTGGGTCGGGCGCTGGCTCGTCCATAATGGGAACTTTATTGAGAGACACACCTCTGGACGTAAAGTATAGGTCACAAAACTGCACATCGAAGGTCTCTACGGCCTGTCCTGTGACCACAGTGATGAGGTTGCGATCCAAACGAGACGAGGACCAAGTGTAACTGAAACACCAAATAAGAGAAACTTAATTATATATATATATTTTTTATCTGCAAGTTCTCCCTTTTTTCCTATCAAATCATGTTGTTTCATGCTGGTAACACCTAAACTCTTTCTTCTGTTTCACATATCCCACTTATAAAACCATATTAGTAGTTTATCATAGCTTAATTATTACAAAATATTACACAAGATGTTTCTTAACTCATGCATCACATAATGCTCTTTGATCACATTATTCCTTAACTTCCTGTTGAACATGGGATACAGTGTGTGTGAGTATGTGGAATCACTGGTCGACAGGCAGTTGTAGATGCCTGAAAGCTTTCTATGCGTACATACTGAAAAAGCTGCCTTATTTGCAGAAAAGATAACAGTTAGGCAAGCTGGAACAACTGGTTTGATGGGAAAAACAATGGACAGTCTCAACATAACACATTCCAGCCACAGTGTGTAATGTTTGTAAGATTATAGCATAATTCAAGTGACAAAGATAGGATTTGTATAGAAATATTTCACAGTAAGTAATAAATTAGAGCCGCCTTTGCTCTACACTTTTTCATCTGTGTTGTTCGCAGGTCAGTGTGATGACCAAGATGTATTGGTGTGTTGCGCTGTCAGTCTCAATGTATCTTTTACACTAAAACACATAGATGTTTAGTGGCTTTAATGTATCAGTTTGTCAGTGAGTTTGCATGCAGAGCTGCAACATTGCAAGCTCCATTCAGAGTGATTTAACTCCCCTGTCTAGCTGCTAAATTCTCCTCTTTGTTCATCAGCTGGTTGCTAACATTTTTTGTCAGCTATTTTCTACTCAGCAGGATGTGTGTGGGTGATTTATAGGAACGAAAATAGCTGCCTGTTGCAATTAAAAACCAGGAGTGCCTTGATGAGAGAGACATTAAACTAGTAAAGTTTTGGAAAATGAAACAACCCAATCAGATTAGTAGTTTTTAGGGATTTGTTATTTTATTTCATTTAATTTTATTCAATGCTGAGAGAAAAAAATAGTCAGTAGTGCTGCTCACCTGTATGAACCAGAGATTGCTCTATCTCCATCTACCAGGAGAAACTTCTGGTTCAAAGATCCACGAACCCTTTGCGCCGATCGCGTCAAGAACTCCACGCCTCCACAGCATCGCACTCGTAGATTCTACACATTCACACAGGCACAAGGTTAATGCTGTGCTAACGCTAAATGTTTTATTAATGGGACAGAGGATTTTAGTGCACAAAGTGGATATAAATGTAACAAGAGAACAGAGTGACTGAGAAGAATGAGTTTCCTTGTTGCTCAAGAGTTTAAGCTCATCATTAATAACACCACAACATGATGTTGAGCGACTCTACAGGTTGGAGCATGGACTCTCTCTGTGTATGTACATGCTTTTATGACACACCCTGTGGTGTTTGTCTTCAGTCCTGTGATAAGGGAGTGGTTCCAAGCAGAGCGTTAGTTCTGTGTGAAATCTCACAGGAGACGCTTAGCACAGGAGTCATAAATGCTCCCAGAAACAGTGGAGAGGTAAGATAAGAAAAGTTGAAAGCGGTGAGAGAGAACTAAAAGTTAGTGTTGTAAGGAAGGAACAATAGGAAGGAAAAACCTATGTGTGTGTGGTTTCTCTAATTGCCTGCAGCACAGACAGGAATGTGCTAAGTATCCTTATGGCCTCCGGTATAAAATATTTGGAACCCCCCCTCCACTCCAAGAAAAACACTAAATGGTTTATGTTTTTCCCTAATCAATTTAACTCACAAAGGCTATTGATAACAAAGAAATTCAACCTATGGGGAACAACTAGCTAATGTTAAATTTTTCCCTTTATCAAATTACCTTTATCTTTTTTTCCAATGGTTTTTATTAAGAGCATCCTACTAAAGAATGTAAATTTGTTACTTTTTAAAAAACATTATGAATGATCTTATAAAAAAAAGTGCCTATCTACCAAACAAGCTTATTAAAATACCATCTGTGTGCATGTGTGTGTGTCTGCATACTAACCTTTAGGTGGCCACGGTGCATATCAGCTCTGCCACACATGGAAAGAAAGCTGGGGACTGCCACTATGTCAATAATTATGTACACAGGAATTTTGCGTTTGTAGGATGCGTCCAGCAGGTCTCGAAAGATATCCACGTCTGTAAATACATCCATCACCACAGCTATCACCTACACACACGTAGGAAAAACATGCATGGGAAACCACACCTGAAGTTAGTGTTTCCTGGTCTGAGTTCAATTTAAGCTTCTCTTAACATAATTAAACCAATTAAATCCGCAGGAAGCAGGCCACTTGTGAGAATTGACTATGAACAATATATATATTAAACCTAAATGTTCTCGCTGTCCAGAAATGAGATGTTCCTTTGGGAGACTGTTAGAAACAAGGAATTTTTTGCACTGTGGTGATAAAATGCAACTTGACTGGACAGTGTGTTTATCTCGAGCCAGGAGGGTGCTACTTACCTGATGAAGCTATCAGTTCAAAGTGATGGGATAAATTAAATTAATCAAGAACATTTCATTTAAACTGTCCTGTCAATATATTTGCCTTCAGTGAGACATTGCAAATTTTAGAGAAAATGAAGAAGCAAACTATGTCATGTCTTTCAAGCAGTGAAGATGACACAATGCAGCACAGTATATGAGTATGTGCTAGTATTTTTACAAAGGTAAAACAGATGTATTTGCTCCGGGCATTAACACACTGAATGACGTCAGGGCATTTCTTAACCACTGGTATGTCAAGCTCAGACGGGTCTCAATAAAGTTTGTTGTGTGGGTGGGTAAAAGTGTTGCACGTAAGGAAGTGAAATACAATTGTTAGACATGAGTAAAACACTAATGAGCTCTAAATGGACAAAAAAGAGTAAGCTGTGGACAAATGTAAAGTAGAGACACCGGCTTAAATTCTGTCTTAAAAAGCTCATGTCTGATTTACTTTGTCTAGTGTGCAGCTACGCAGTTGAAAGCCATGTGACGTGAGAACATTCAGAAAAGTCGTTCCTGTGCCAAAATAGATAAAGTTGCTTTTGTCCCAGGACATCAGATACAACAGATATATTTATACAACTGCCAAGTTAACACAATAACAATTGATGTGCTGATTATTCGCCAGAACCCATGATGACTTGTAATGACTTGAAATATAACAGACCAAAACATAAAGGACACTGATAATAATCATGTGTAACAAAGAAAATCCTGGCACTGACATATGAGAAGCTTGAAAAACTTTTAACTAATTAGACCCCATAATTTTTTTATTTAGCTTTTTTTCTTTTAGAATGACTAATCATTAAAACATATGACACTTAATTTCTTGTGCATCTGCAAACTCTAAAATCAAATAAATAGTTCACCTATAAACTAAGCCCTGCAATAGTCACTGAGGTGGACAAGCACTGTATGTGGCTTTGTGGCAGGAGCTGGATTGGACACTAATCACACATTTTAAAACCATGAAGTGCAGTGGTGCCTTCACTGTTAATAGAAAGAAGTCCACTTTAATTAAGTGTCTAATTACTGATACAAGTGAAATTTAAGATTTTATTAGGTCTTTTTAAAAACTGGACTTCATTATAGTAAATGTATTGTTCTTAAAAAATAAACGCTTGTGCTTTAATGACTTTTAATAATTCAGTTTAACTCTGATGTGTTTATGTTATTTTGTATTTTGATTGGAGAACTTCATTAATAACTGCTTTATACCACCACCATCATCCTAATCACTGCCTACCTTCTGCGCTGCCGCAATACTCTTGCGCACCACTTCTTTGATGTGCGTGTGTCCCTCTGCTGGAGGCTGCGTGTGGACAGTAACGCGTGTGACCCCTCTGTATGAGATGGCTTCTGGCCACCCTAGGTCCAGCTCCGCCACAGAGGCCTCAGACCGGTCTGGCCAGTACTCCAGCGACACCTCTCCGTCTTCAGCCTCTTCCCCGGATCCCGGACCAGTGTTTCCCGGGCCGGGCGTCTCTGGTTTCTGGTGATGCTCGAACCCAGGCCGGTAGGCCTCTGCCATGTGTGCAATACGCTCAAGCTCCGGTTCTGAGAGAAACTCCCGGACGCGATTCTGACGGATGTAGTCCGTGAACGCGTCGCGGCCCTTGGTGATGAGAGCCTCAACCGCCAGCCGTTGGTCCTCGCTGTAGAAAAACTCTGGTTTACTCTCGCTCACGCGCCAGTTGACGTGGTGTTCGTCCAGACACTGGATCTGAGACAAAGCCATGGTCCCAGTTTGAGCGCCGGTGAACAAACGGTTAAGTACTGACACCACTCTGACCCAGTTTCCACTTGTTGTTCCGAAGGGTCAAGCTTTGAAAAGGTGTGATATGTCATTACGGTCCATACAATATCCTCGTGACATGGGCTCGTGACATAGACTAATAAACGGATCCGTTTAGTGGAAGATGTTTTCATAAGGGAAATATTCCGTTACCACTTCCCCCTAATACAGCTTCTAACTCGGCCCAGATCTCGGGTTACTAAATCTTTCTTTCAGGTGTAGTTTGAACAAAGCTCACCCGCCCAACGCCACGCCTTTCACCTGACAGGGGCCGGATAACCCCGGCGGCGGCCCGACTCAACTCCTCCAGCCTCAGGGCTCGGCAGTCATGGAGGCATGCAAGCTGCTGTCGGGGAGTGGATGACTAAGCATGTGTGTCTGTCTGCCAGTAAGCCAGTCCAAAGCGGAACTCGTACTTTAAACAGAGCAAGAAGTCGTCAATTCTCCTTTAAACATGATGAAACCGTGTGTGATTCAGTCAACTGTTGCGCTGACGAGTCACTTTTCCTCTTTATCATTCGGAGCTTTTTAGTCGGACGGCAGATGTTCACAGATGTTCGGGCGACTGTTCAAAGTCGTCATCTTCACAAACGTGGCACGAATACGTCTCCATTCTCACATTCTCCGAGTTTACAGCGGTCTAAACTTACTTCAAACCACACAAACTTTGTAGAAGTCCAGCGGACTATGTTGTGGAGCTGCCGGAAGCCCGGTTACCGGGGGCAGAGGCGGGGTGTCCGGTAGTTGGTTAGGAAAATGAAGCTCTAAACCCCACCCTCTTCCCTGGACACAGGGAGAAAATTTTGTTTTTCACCCTAAATCTGAACCATTATGAAACAAGGTGTAATACTAACCAGTGTGATCACATACTCACATTCTATTACTCCAGTCTGCTGTGATAATAGTGACTATGGTTATATTTTGAGGCTTAGAGTTTAACTTTATTGGCTCAACTGTCTTAATAAATCATTAAAAGGAGAAACATAATGATATTGGACAGATAATCAGATTTTTTTTAATGTTTGGAGTGAATGCTGGTTAATGACTTGTCACTGTAAAGTCTACTGGATTTTCCTTTTTTTTTCACTCTTTTTATTGGGTTAGAGTATTCATTCCATGTATAAACAATACAATTTCGGTTCCAGATAACACAAAAACAACAAAAAATAAATAAATAAAAATAAAAGACATTTATTCCAATCACTGTTTCCTTTTTTATCTTTCACAATTAGTATCATATAAATTTGTAAATAAGAAGAAACAGAATCTCATGTATGATAAAAAAAAAGAGGATGAAACAATTAGAAGTTTAGTTAATATAAGGGAAATAAAAGGCAAAAAGAATATTCTCCACCTTTTCCTGTATCATAAGGAGTCTGCCATATGCTGTCTACTAGATTTTCCAGTAAAAAAAACCATTGAGAAATAAGCAATGAATGTTGGGGTTAATATAAATGAAGATTAGGTGGAGTTTAGGGGTTTCCATAAAGAGGCAGCAAATTTTTATTAATTTAAAGGCAAGTCAAATCTGTTGTGATAAGAAATGTGTGGAGAGTTGTGTTATTAAATACTGCTTTTCCTTTGCAACTAATATGATAGTGCAGACCAGAAAGGGTTTTTATTCAGACTTAAACTAAAGATGAAGTGGAAAAAATATTGGTCAGTTTGTGCATCAACTTTCTGTGTGCATGAGAGTAATGTGACTGTTGTTCTAAAGTAAAATTTTATATTGACTTATCCTTTGAGTATAAGTAATAAAAATGAACTCTGTGCAACATTCAGCTGTGCCTTTATATTTCAGACTCTGTAGGATGTGTCGATCCAGAGGAGTGTGTGCGTGTGTGTGGAGCTGAGGTGGGGTGCTCCAACATTGCCTTTCCTAAGCTGGTCACTGAACTCATGCCAAGTGGTGAGAATACAGCTTTTTACTCCCAAGAGCATATGTTGGCCAAATTATTTTAAATACATTGATTATTGTTTACCTGCAGACATCAGTATATTTGCGTACATTACAGGCTTGAGGGGACTTATGATAGCCGTGATGATGGCCGCTCTGATGTCTTCACTGACCTCGATCTTCAACAGCAGCTCCACACTCTTCACCATGGACATTTGGAAGAAGCACCGCCCCCAAGCGCCTGAGAAGGAGCTGCTGTTGGTTGGCAGGTACAGTATAAAACTTATTAGAGAGCATCTGCTCTGCTTATTTTGTTCTTATCAGCTCAAGCTTGACAGCCCCCGATCATGTTGTGGGATATGAACGCTCAACACCAGAACAACACCTGGAAAAAAAAAATGAAAAAGCGGCTGACATTGTTCATGTCTGTTACAGGATTGTGACTGTGATCTTGGTGGTGGTGAGTGTGGTGTGGATCCCCATCCTTCAGTCGGCCAACAGTGGACAGCTGTACGTCTACATCCAGTCAGTGACAAGCTGCCTTGCTCCACCTGTCACAGCTGTCTTCACTCTGGCTGTCTTCTGGAAGAGGACCAATGAGCAGGTAAGACACAGGCACAAACACACACATACAGATATCTAAGTCTTTCACGAGTCCCTGTGCTACTGTTTGATACAGGAATATTTGAATAAAATTTACATGAAATGTTAGAAAATCATCAAAACTATCCACCAGCTAGTGTCCAAAATTCCAATTCAATTTGGGAAGCTGAGCAATTGTCTTACATTTACACTTGAGAAATAACACAGAAATACTATTATTTACAAAAGTCTGCTAATAAATAGACTCATCATTGCCACCGTATGTGTTTATCCAATTTATTTATTCACTTAATCCAATTCTGTGTCTTGGATACATCTTTAGGAGGTTGCAAGTCCATCATAGGGTCAGCACAATAATCACTCACAATCACTACTGGGATTAGATTAGAATCACCAGTTTACCCAGTGGTTCCCAAACTTTTTTTGCAGGGCGCTCTTTTCATTGACAACAATGATGTCAAGCCCCCCTGGTCCCAGTACCACATGCACCCCAAAGCTTAAAAGAAACGTACGAAGAAAAGTGCCACGAATCAGTCTTTACTCTATTGGCTGCTTCTTCGTTAACTACAGTGAAAACCATATCCGTGGCAGAAGGAATGATCAACTCTGCTATAGTGTGACATTGTTTAAACCTGTTGAAATCTCTGTTTTTGATTCCCCAATGTTACTTTCATAATTTGTCCATGTTTTGCTGGCAGTGTAAAACTATAAGTTTTATTTAGCCTCGCTGTGCCCCCCCCCCCTGTCATGGCTCTGCCCCCCTCCCCCCTCTGTTTGGGAACCACTGAGTTAACCTAACACATTTTTTTGGGACAGTGGGAGAAAGCTAGAGTATTTGGGGACAACCCACTAATGCGAACTCCACACAGGCAAAGGTTCTAATTAAAAACATTCTTGCTGTGAGGCGATGGTGCAAACCACCCCAACAGCATGCAGCCTGCTGCTGCACTAATAAATGGAAATAAACAAGTTGTTGCTTTAAACTTTCAATGGCAAACAAATTCCTTCTGAAGTTTATTTCAGTCTGCAGAACTTTCTGCAGTTTTAGTGTTTTCCCTTGTGCTGCCTGTCCTTCCTCCTGCATCGTACAGTTTTATTAGTCTCACATGGGATCCAGCTCAACACAGTATTTTTTTCTTTCTCTCACTGCTTTGTGTGAACTCTCGTTTGAATATGTAAACACACACTTCATAATTTGTGTTCTTCACTTATTTTATGAACTGTTTTGTTTATCATTATCATTTATGAGTGTACTTTGTTCGCAGTAGGAGAACAAGGCAGTATCTCAACAAGGTGTGAGTCAGTGAAAGTGTGATTGTTTTCAGCTAAAGAAAAGATAGCAATGCTGCAGAAACAATGTTTGTTCAGCGGTAATAACTCGTGTTTTGAAATGCTGTTTGACTGCAAGTAAAAATCAGTCTGCTGGATATTTAAGATCATTTCCCCTTTTTTTCAACGAGCAAGTCTTGGGCGTGCCTGCTCTGCTCTGGCATGCTGTTTAACAGCTGAAATCCAGAGATTTTCCTCAGGTTTTTCAGCTTGAACAGGATTTTCCCCTCCAGTGCTGGGTTTACTCTTCAACTCAAAACTGTGATATTTGGCAGACACAACTATGTTTTCTTTAGCATGAATTGTTCTACTTTCTTCAAATTACTTCTGTGATTCTTTCTTACTACTGAATGAATAGATAAAAGACAAAGCTAGCAACTTTTCATGCTAAATGTATATTACAGGATCATTATGCTGGATACATATAAGCATATCAGAACTGTCATTGTTAGTGACAACTTAGCAAAGTCATGAAGAGGAGAATGTTTGGATTAGTGTGGCTAACACCACATTAGAAAGAAGTTTCTGACTTTAGTGTTCGAAAAAATGTATCTATTTTCTATCCAAATCACTTATCCTGTACAGCAAGAAGGATAGGGGCCTATCCAACTGGAATTCTCCAGGAGTGCATTCTGGAAAAGTTGCTAGTTCAGCGCAGGACAAATACAGATACAGAAAGCCATGCACTCATTCTCCCACATATAACATGCAATCTCCAATCAATTCATTACGCTTAAGACCTATAAAAGATTTTGCTCCATAAATCTGTCACAAGAGAAGTGAAATTGACACCGTAACAGAAAGGAGTGAATTTTTTGCGCGTTAAGATAAAACATAGTGGGCATGTCATTGTAAATGCCTGAATGTTGTTCACTCATAGGGTTAAATGACACATTGCTGCATGCGTCACACCTGCTCCTTCTGACACCAGAAACTACAAACATTTAGATTTATTTACATGGGAACATGACATGTGTAGTCTTTGAAAAGCATACATAGCAACTAAACATGTGAATATTAACCCAACTTCACATGCCTACTGTTGTAGACTTTCTTTCTAAACAAGGGACATAATTTTGAGGTTATAAATCAAACTTAGGAGCCAAAACACTCCCTCTGACGATGAACGCAAGCCGCAGAAAAAAGAATGCCCCTTACGAGAACATCCCGAAATTTGACATAGCCTGTTCTTACTAGCACACCCATTAAATTGATCAAACTAATAAATATCAAGACGTGCAGATTTTTTTAAAATGAGTGTTAAGTCAAACTGCATAGGTCACATTCTATGCTGAAGGTTTAACAGAAAGGCAAATGGAGTGAAATTTCTGTTGCTGCACATTTGTACACTTATAGTAAGTAAAAAGTGACAGGTTGATGACAGATATTTATGCTGGGAAGTGAAAGCACAACAATGCAAACTCAGAACTACTTCAGGACTCAGACTGATGTTTCCAGGAAGGAAGGAGACCAGCATTTCCTTTAAAAAGCCATACTGTAATCTGCATGTGTTTATGTGTATGTTTGTGTGTTTTTAGGGAGCATTTTGGGGCCTGATGGTGGGCTTGGTGGTAGGTGTGTGTAGGATGGTGTTGGAGTTTGCTTTCCCTCCTCCCAGATGTGGCATTGTGGACTCAGCACCTATGGTGTTACGTGGCGTACACTACCTCCACTTTGCCATTATTCTCTGTGGCCTCACCGCCATTGTGGTTGCCTTCATATCACTGCTTACACCGCCACCCAGTCCTGAACAGGTGAGTGCACATGGATACAGTGAATGATAGAACTATGAAGGACATTTTTCTTTCTCTGTTGGCACACCAGTAATATTATCTACTAAAATGACCCTGAATAGTCTAAAAATCAGCATGTTGACCTTTGTTTTATAAGACGATACTTGTAACCCATTGGCTGTGGTTTTTTGTTTGTTTGTTTAGCTAATTAACACTGATCAGTAAAACGTTAAAAAAAAAAATGTTACCTAACTCAAGATACAAGACTGTTATGACAACTTAGGAAAGAACAATTATTAAGCTGTATCTTTTAGCTCTGTTACTAGCAGACTGTTGCAGAGACACATAATTTGTTCCAGTTTTCTTAGTTGCGTCTTTAAAAAATACCAAAAATCCATATTTTCTATACCCACCTAATCCAATTCAGGATTATGGGGCTATGGAGCCTTTTCCCAGGTGAGAGGCAAAATACATCCTGGACATGTCCCCAGCCCATCCCGGGGCTAACACAGAGATAAAAATAACCTATTAACCTAACGTGCTTAATTTCAGACTGTAGGAGGAAGCCACAGTACCCGGTCAGAAACCCATGCATGTACAGGGGGGGGGGGCATGCAACCTCTACAGAGAAAGACATTGAATCAGGACCTTAATTGCTTTCAGGCAACTGTGCCAATGCCACAACACTGTGCAGCCCATACAGAACGTCACTGAAATAGTTAAAGCTTGGCTGTGTCAATCATTTGGCACAGACTTTATTTTTTTAATAACGCACTGCACATCTTGCTGGGACATGCCAGGTTTTTAGCTAATAGCACTTTGGGAATCACCTTGTTGGTTCAAAAATACATTTTGAGGCATGTCAAAGTTTTATATTTAGCACTTTTAAAATAATTATTTTTGACAAGTTAGATGTTATGTCTACATACAACATATTCAACATACAACATGGACTTCATCATGGCTATGGTGTCACATTGGTAAGTGAGTGGTTAATAGGGGTGTAACAATTAACCTACATGGAAATATCAATTCAACAATCTACAATCCAATAATGTAGCATCAATCCAAATTGAAAATATTGATCAAACATTAATACAGTAAGCATTTGTAAGACACAATTAAAGACTACATCTGAAAATGTTTATATTTACTTTGTTCAAACAACCAAAAGTTCATATTTCAGTTTAATGAGGAAAATTCTGATTGTGGTTACCATAACTAAGCACTAAAAATATTTGTTTGAGATGTTAAATAAGAGTAAGGTTAACTCTACATCCTACTTTGTATACAAGTCTAAATGTATTTTATTTATGAAGATATAGTAATGATTTGCTTCAAGTGATTTTCTCTTTTCCAGAAGATCTATAATCCCAACAAAAGTGACCATTTGAATCCACCTTTTTAAAAATGGTGCTAAAGTTTCAATTCATTCATTCATTGTCTGTACCGCTTAATCCATTATGGGTCGTGGGTAAACTGGAGCCCATCAGAGCATTATATCAGGTGAGAGACCTGGACAGGTCACCGATCCATCTTTATACTCTTGGTATAAAGATTTTATTTAAAAGAAAAAACTCCATTCTCCTCCCTGGAAATGAATTACAGCAAAATATAATTAAGGTAATACTGCTGAGTGATTTTTAATTGGGGATTTTCTTTCTTTGTTATGTTATGGCATAGAGCAATACTGCCCTCTGTTGCCTTAAAGCTACAAAGAGCAGCAACCTAAATTTAGCTTAAGCACAGATTAAAACAATGCCACAGTGCATGTGTGCTGTAATCAAAGCTAAAGATTGTCCAACAAAATATTAGTGTGTGACCTTGTATTTGATGGTGACTTTTTTTTGTTTAGTT
Source organism: Rhadinocentrus ornatus (assembly GCA_037177495.1). Lineage (NCBI taxonomy): Eukaryota > Metazoa > Chordata > Actinopteri > Atheriniformes > Melanotaeniidae > Rhadinocentrus > Rhadinocentrus ornatus. The sequence continues at coordinate 18,824,635 of JBAMHW010000004.1, forward strand.
TTTTTGACCATGTAGTGTATTTGCTGTTGGTCTAGTGAAAAAAATTTAAATGTACTTACAGGTAATTGGATGTTGCATTTGTGTTTTTTCCTCTGTCAGGTGTACAATCTGACCTGGTGGACAATAACTGAAGAGCCACAGAGAGAAATTCCTCTACAGAAAGTGTCCTCTGTTAGCCACCGTAGTTCCCAGGGTAAGAGGCTGAACTTTCACTTGGAATAAAAACAGCACTTATGAGTTAAATAGTCATCTACACACATGGAGCTGTGTTAGTTATTGGTTGAGCAACTTCCTGTGTTTGCTGTTTCTGTGTGTTGATTCAGGCTCAGAGCCACAACGCCGTGGGATGTGTGGGCAAGGGGCAGGTCTGTGCATCTCTGCAATACGGAACTCGGGGCAGACTTCAGTGCCCAGAGTTCCTAGTGTTCGAGAGAGTGTGTTCTGGTCTAGATTCTGCTGTGTCAATGCACTCCTGCTAGTCAGCATCAACATTTTTCTGTATGCATACTTTGCCTGAGGGGAGGATCAGAGCCAGCATCTTGCCACACCCTCCACTTTACTCTCCAACATGAACTACTGATTCTTCCTCTTTCAAGAAGGGCTGGAGACAACCATTTTTGTCTGGATTTTGATAGCATCTTTAATACACAATGTATTTCAGAATGTAAAGGCAGTAGTTAAAGGTTTGGGTATGACAGATTCTCATAGATCAAATGTTTTCACTAAGGCTTCGCATACTTCTTGCCTCATCTGTATCCACTAATGGTCATCTTAAAATGGTCATCAATAAAAGAATATCCATATACCAGTCTTTTAAAATCAAGTACAAACAAAAGTGATTATTTTTTTTTTTTTTTTTACAAACGAAAGTGCATTATAAAATGATTTACACATAAAATTGTAACTAATTGTAAAGGTAAAAAGTTTGATTATATAACAGTAGCTCATTAAATTGATAATCAGTACATCTATGTAGTTCCACTACAGACTAGCGTATTAGCTAGAGTAAGTTATAAGCCTCTTCATAGACATCAATAATTTCTTAAGACTATCTTCTCAAGATTTTCTCATAAATATTTTATAAAGCTTAATAAGGAAGCAAGTGGATTGTAGCATGCTTACATAAAACCATAGCTGGTGTCTGACCTTAAAATGATAGGATATAACACGTTGAATTTAAAGATTAGCAAGATGTAACATTATATATTGAGAAAATGTTTGTGGTTTAAAATGTTTTGAGTCATATTTTATTCATTTACTTAACATTCATCAACTTGAGGAGTTTATATTCAAATGTATTTTTATGTAGCTGGGTTTTAGTTTCCATCCAAGTCTCCTTTCCCC
>JBAMHW010000004.1:18835712-18853298 GCA_037177495.1 Rhadinocentrus ornatus
TAGATAGATAGATAGATAGATATATAGATAGATAGATAGATAGATAGATAGATAGATAGATAGATAGATAGATAGATGTCTGCTCTATTCAAAGCTGCCACCAAAGCTTATAAATTAAACTACTTATTTCAGCTACTTATTTACAAAAATATATATAACTATAGTTATTTTTATGTAAATAAGTTGATTCTCTTTTTTTTGTGAATTAAATTAATAAAGAATAATGCCCATCTAGCTAAAAATGGTTCAGTGTACTTAAGTTTGTGGTTTGCAGCTAAACACTTGAAAATTTTTTGTTAAACCTTTGAATGGTTTTTAGATTGTCTTGACAGTCCTTGTTAAATATGCTTATGAGGTACCCCACCTCCAAGTCAGCTCATGCTGCCTGTGTTACTGAAAATAAAAAGAAGAAACAGTGTTTGGTTGATACTGATTTACTGGGTCACTGCTGCTGTACAAACTTTCATGAATCCTATTAACTCATCTAGAACACCATAACCCTCTGCTGATTACTTTATGTAAGATGTTGCTTTTAGTACTTCTTCAACCTCTTAGCTCTTGTAGTCAGACAGATGTTGTGCCGTCAAACATAAATTTGTGTGCAGCGCTTGTTTGTGGCATATGTTAGTTGCATAATGTACCTGTGAATAATTAAAGATAGCCCGGTGTTACACAATGCTCCGATTATTAAACACATTTCATTTACCCATAGTGATTAAATGTGTCCCACATCACTTTGCCGACCAAAAAAACCCCTCTTCATTTCACATACTCTCTGTACTATGTGTGGAATTTTTAGTGCAACCAGTTTTCGTAGAGCCTGTAAAAATTTATCAGACTTTCTTCTCTGCTGGCCCTAACATGCATTCAAACACATGTGGATGCTGTAACTTGCTAATGCAGCAAGATGAAAAACTAATAGATAAGAAAATATATAATTAGAAGATTATATTGGTACTATGTTTTTAGGAAGCATTGCAGATTGTACTATTAAATTTACTAGCAAGTTGCTTAAACAAAAAGTAGATATTCATCGTAAAAGACAGGCTGGTGTTACATACAAACTCAACAGCAGAAAGACAACACATCAACCTTAACTTGTGATTTAAGAATTCTACATATGTCTACTTATGCTTCATTCCCTCTGAAGGAAGATGATGCCTGTGCATGTGAGTTGCATTCACTGACCTAACAGAAATAGAAAACTCTCCAGGGGCAGATTCGCTCTCCCTCACAAGGAACACTCCAGTTTCCTGCCAGCGCAGATGCTGTTCAGCCTCAAGTCTTGAAACTGCTCCTGCAAACCACCTAAAACAAAATGTAGAAGCACTCGACAATGATACTTTGCTTTTGACTTGACGTTTGAGGAATTAAGGTACACTGATGTTTCTTTATAGTGGCAATAACAGATGTACCTTTTGCATGAAATATCAACTCAGTTATTTAAACGAATTCCCAACAGAGGGGCTTGGACCCACAAAAAGCTGCATAATGAACACTTAATTGTAGTTTTGTAACTTTTTTCTTTTAGGTTTTTATCTTGTGAAATACTGAATACAGTCAGGTCTTTAGGCTTCTTAAATTTCTGTGAGTTACATAATCTGAAAGAGGAAAAATAAAACAGTTTTGGTTAAAACACTATGAGCCACTAAATTAAGAAATGACAGAGAATATTTCAAACATCAAATTAACAAGGATGAATGCCAGTTTTCTTTTTTTAATCCTAACCCTGTTTGCTGTTCTTTTAGAATATAACACATGAAGATAATTAATTTGTTTACGGTTGAGGGAGGAGGGAAACGTAGTTTTCAGGAATGTAGCCACGCTTCCCCTGGATCTCTGCTATGAGCCAGCAAGAATCCTCCTCCATTTCTGTCACCTACAATACACATCCACTGTTACTCTACATAAACGTGCAGAAATTCTGTTTTAATGCATCACTTTCAAAGAAATGATTACTCACCTTGATTGTGTCTCCCTTCTGAAAACTGATCTCGTCTGCTTCTGATGCTGCAAAAGAGAAAAGGGCCACAGCCTCCATACTGGACGGAGTTGACAACCTCCACAACAGTTTCACTTCATGAGTACAGAGAGATAATACAGCTGAGCGGAGCACAGCAGAGAGATAACAGGATAAGATAATCAGTGTGTGTGTGTGGTTGACATGCTGCTGCTGCGTAAGTTAATGAGGAGATTGCTCTTTGCGCGTGTGTCCCTCTATTCATCCATGTGACTGAGTTAGAAATTGTGTGGACACGTGGAGATGCTGGCTGCCCTCTCAATCTCCATCACTATCATCTATACACTCCAAACTCTGGAGATTTGATGAAACACCTTCACAAGGATGCTTTGCTAAAGTGTTTCTGCTAATCCAAGTCCTTGCCCTTTTCACAATTATGAATGAAAAGGCTTTGATAAGTAAATATAAAAAGGAAAATACTTCCTAAATAATAGAACATTAAATTGAAAGAGAAAAGGGCCACGGCTTTCACACTGGACATGAAACGTGCTTTCACATTTAATCATGTAAAGCACTTTGTGTTGCCTGTGGACCAGACCCTATGGAAAAGAGGGGTGGAGTAATAGGGTCACTACACACCCTAAAGCTGGTTGATGTAAACATATAAATTCACAGTGGAAAAAATAAGCAGATTGATTTTAAGCGCCCCCATAAAATTGTATTATTGGTATTATAAATGTAGGTTTCCAACAATGAAGGGGACTATTAAATAATGGCTATAAAAAAACCAAACATGTATGTGTGAGTGATTGCACTAATCCAGAGGAAGAAGTGGAGCAGTTTATTAGTGATGAAAAATGAACGGCAATCTCACACAAGCTTAAATTATATTCACAATTTATTCATACAAAGAAAATTCTGTATAATCTCGTGTTGATGGTTCTGGTAACAGCAGTGTGTGTGCCGATCAGTGTCTTCAAAATGGGTTAAGATTGGTACAATTGTTGATAAGAAGTGTCTTTGGAAGCAAATTATTTTTTGTCAACCATATCTATAAACATGTCTGGTAGAAGAAAATCTGCTCCATAATCAGTGCAATTCCTATCATCAAAGACAACGTGTGTGTCTGTGTGTCAGTAGCAATCCACTATAACCTCATGGCCTGGTTCTGAGTTTGGGTGAGTGTGGGTGGTGCTTGCAGTCAGTATATCCTGCAGCAGAGATAGAGGAGAGTTGTGAATGTGGTCACTGCTTTGAGTCAAGATGTCCAGCTTCTCGTCTAAATCCAGAGACCTCAACACCTCACAAACATCGACACGCACGGTGTGACTCCTCACACGTTCCATCACAGCTTCACCACAGCCTTCAGAATCAACCATATCTGCTCCATGATGTGATCGCTGCTCGGTGGTGCTTGTCTCAGATTGGTTCTTCCCTCTCAGTATGTTCCTGATCTCTTGTGCCCAGCCCTTTGCAGACAGTTCACAGGTCACTCCATTGTCTGTTGCCAGGGCAACAGTTGCATCCTGGGCACTTAGCGACAAGGGACAAACAGTGTCTCTGAGTCTTATCAGCAGTCGACAGGCCTTCAGAGCGACTGGTCTATCACAGTCAAACAAACCGCTCAACAGTGCTGAGATGATCCCCTGCTCCACCAAACTGTTCAACACACTGACCAAATCTGACTCCACATGCTCTGTACGCGTCTCAGCGTGTGTGTGAAATGTATAGGTTTGGCTGGACATCAAAGCATAAGGGTGTGGTTGGGTGGGATGGTTCTCTAATACTTTTGTGTAACCGTGGTAACCCGAAAAGGCTTGGTCTAACAGGAGCCCAGCCAGATCCAGTGTGTGAACTTTGACCTCCCAGTCCAAATCAGCGCTGCCTAGTGAGAGGACGGAGGGCACAGACTGCATGAGGAGAGAGCAGGTAAAGGTAGGTGAAGAACATGAGGACAACCAGGTGGTGAAGTACTGTACAACAGCCCTCCTGGGAAATCCTTCAGTGTCCTGGGAGAGAATTTCAAGCAGCTGAGTCACTATTTCAGCCTGAAATGACAAAGATCCGGTTATCAACTGAATAGGATATAAAAACATGCTATCTGTCTGCAAATTCAAGTTTCTTAAAAGCCAAATATGAAATCATTTTTGCCCACCTGCTCTTGTGTAAGTGCTGCCCCCTGGTGCCAGCTGTGTGCCAGTGTCTGAGCCAGTGAAGAGATGGAGCTGGCTCTCACGTAACTCTCTGGATCCTGCAGTGCATCTTTAAGGAGAGGAGTCGAGAAACAGCAGCCACCCAGCAGAGCCTCTGACACATTGCCTACCTCCTCAGCTGACGTCTGGCAGGCATGTACCCCTGCGAGGTGGCCCAGAAACTCCACAGTTGAGTCTCTCACCTCCCAACGGATGTCACATGCACGTTTCCTGACCACTTGAATTAGATCTAAAAGGAACGTGTGCAAAATAATTCATGACTGTGGGGACCTGTCACAAAGGAGTTTATCTCTGAACTGCAGCAAAGAGGCTGCTGGTTGGCTTTACCTTTTCTGAGCTGGTCTGTTATGGAGGAGAGATCTGTGAAAACACTTATCCACTTCACTAAGACCTGGTATGACTTCTGTATTACCTAAGAAACACAAATTAAGCTGTTTTATTTATTACAGAAAATCCATTAATTATTTTGTGATGAACTTTGTGAAATTTGTCTAATCTCATAGAACTCACACGGTAACTATTTAGTCTTTGATACTGCGTGGAGAAAAAAAAAAGAGGTCTACTGCTCTGGAAGTAAATTAAAAACTATCCTTACAATACGATTATGCAGTGAAAACAAATTTTCATAAAATAAAAACATTAAAGACATTTGCAGCAAATCTACAACAAAACAGATGAAAAAGAAAAGAAGTGTTGCAATGGTCCAGTCAGAGTTGGGAATTCAATTTGATGCAAGTGCTGTAGCAGGACCTTAAAAGAGGTGTGGATACAGTAAATTAATCCTCAATAGGCTGAAGCAGCGTTGCATAGAAAATTGGGCCAAAACACCTCCACATGATTACATCGTACAGAAATTGCCACAAGTCATTGATGCTAAAGGTGGTTCTACAAGCTACCGAATCAGTGTTGTTCACCGTTTCTGCATAAAGACTTTGTTTTTGATAACGTGTTGTAATATGTCATGTGTTGTTGTTAACTTGACGTTTTATTTGCCTAATTTTAAGCCCTAGTTATGGACAAGATGACTATTATCTTTTTATGGGGGTAGAAAAAAATAGCAGAACCTAAATATGATTAAAAAGTCCCATGTACGGTAAGTTTTGAATATCTATTTATCAGGTTTCATTCTTGTGCCTCAGTGGGAGTTAAATTACCTTATAGCCAGATGTGAGTAGTGTTGAAATTACATATAATGGAATTAGTTGTTCATTAGCACTCAGAGACTAAATAAGAAACAGATAGATGTGATCATGCATAAACAGACTCATATGAAAACTTACAGTGGGGTCACAATCAGGATTATCCAAGTAGTGAATTAGAAGTGTGAACACCTCAACCAGCATAACCTGTACCTCTGTAAAATACACAAAAATTATATTTATTGATGATGTTGCAATGCTCTGTTTGCATTTATTTAGTGTTTGAACATAAATAAATTTTTTGGTGTAGCCTTTTTACCTTTAATACCACATAGCGGATGTCTTTATGACATCCTGATGAATATTTCTTTTACTTAAAGTGTTTGACTTTTACAAACTAAACTTAGTGCAAAAGTAAGGAAATTTGTGTTCAGTTGATTATTTCTCTCCTTTAATAAAACTAAATGGTGTTATATTATACATTGTTAGAAAGCCCAATTAGTCACCTCTAAAACAAGGTATAACTTGTAGGGATTTCACATTTGTGGAATGAGCAACAGAACTTTAAGTACCAACCACGTGCCAGACATACACCTGTGACTGGAACACACCTGACAGCACTTGAGTGAACACCAACATGGGAATATTGCAGAGAATTTTGGCACATTGTTTGGGGTCACTACCCACAGATTTAGCAGTGTTGCTCAATCCACAGAAGCATAATTCTTACAAGTTATACCTTGTTGTAGAGGTGATTCCTCAGGCTTTCCGATGTATAATAAAACATCAATTAATATTCATTAAAGTGAAGACAATCAACCAAACATACATTTCCCTTCTTTGTGTGCCAAGTTTACACTGAAATATTATATTTCCATGTTCAGTTAACTGGATTAAAATCTATTGGCACTGATGTGTCATAAGATTTTCCACCAGCAAACAGAAAGCGGGGTTAGAGACGGCAGGACAATATTTAACTCTGTTTGGAAGAAACTAACCTGAACTGTTACTGAGTGCCAAGAGAGCCTCTAGAGCACATTTCTGAACTTTACCACTGCCAGTGACATTTCTGGAAACTTTCAAACAACCAGCAGACGAGGAGGAAGAGTTTCCACTGCACAGCCTCAATAATGATATAACTGCAGAGACAATTAAGCCCAGTGGACAGGGAAGGAGGTCAGGAGCCTGAAAGTGGGGGGACACACTGGGGTGAGAATTTTTACATACATAATAAATACAGCTGACGTTCGGTCTTTTACTCACCGTCTGTGCAATCTGTGGTATGTTTGCTAGACTGACACAAATCATGGTGATGCAGGAGGTTTTAATCCTGAGCTGCTCCATCATTGAAAGCCTATGTTCATCTGTAGCAGGAACCAAACACATATGCATTCAAAAGAATGCTAAATAACGTACGTCTCACTTTTAAATATCTGTGTGTGTTACCTAAAATGTTTGTCCCCAGTAAATTAAGGCCAGTAACAATGCTGAGAGGTAATAGCAGAACTCTGGAAGACTGGGCTGTGTGGACACGGTCTCTGGACAAAAGACAAGGGCAAGACAACTCAGTACCCATGGGTGAATGAAAATAGAGATCACATTTGCCCTCTCCTTTCTATGGGTGAGGGTGAAACAGCGATGCACTGCAGAATGTAAAGCTGAGCTGTGAACAGACACTTACTTATAGCCGCTGTGGAAAAAAGCAGCTGCAGCATGAATGAGGTCAGCAGGTTTCCTTGTGTTCAACATGAATGACAGAAGATGAGAGATACGCTGGTCTGGGACACATCCATCACTGCCACAGCTGCTGAAACAAAAATAACATTAAACTGGATCAATTTATTAAAAGTTGACCTGATTAGATTTAAATCCTTCTTTCTTCATAGTTATGTACCAGCAGCTGTGTTGACTTACTGCTGTCTCAAATCCATACTGCATGTTCATTTCACTCTTTTCTAAAAAAATGTGATACCAATAAAAATGCCATCATGTATACTGGAAAACACTTTGCAAACATTATGTTGATGTACACTGCTGCTATACACACTTTGTCAGTATGAACTAATAAAATATATAAAGTTAATTTATAGGATGGAACTGGGACACAGCAAAGAAACAGACTAAGAAAATTGATGCAGCTTCTTTTATAATTTTGTAAAATGTATACTAAATATGAAAACAAGTCCTTTTCCAATCAATATCAAATTAAATTCCATATAGTTGTAAATGCATGTCCTATAACTGTTAGGACAAGGGGCCTTTATCTTATCACCGTTCCTCTTTGACTGTGTTTACTATCTGTCAGTTTTCTGGAAACTTTTCTAAAAGAAAAGGAAAAAAATAAGTAATGTGGTTGCATGGTTTTAAATACTGATCATTAGCTTTTTTCTAGTGTAAGCAAAGCACTGCAATGATCTGCATTCAGAAGTGCTGAAAATCAGCATCTTTAAAGGCATCAGGCACAATGCCTCAGGGCTTCAGGTGTAGCCTGCTGATATCTGGGTAACAGTAATCCAAGGCAAGACTTTAGTATCTTTTGAGGGAACTTTAACATGTGGACAGTACAACCCAGAAATTAAACTACCTACCTTTTAAATTGGTGGACAACACTGTTAACATCTGTTAACATTCATACGACCAAAGCGCACAGACATGAAATCAATGGGCTAAATAGAATAAATGATTTCATTGAACTGCTTCATTTTAGGACTCTGGTTTTGTTCATGCTGATTGAACATCTTATCACTTGTCTTATCTTGACATTCACTGAGCGGTCTTTGATGTTGTCACACCAGGGTTTTCTCTCTACAAGTCTAAATGGGGCTAATTAAAATTCTGGTTTTAATTTTCAGCTAAGATGCTCTTTATTTCCCCATTTATTTATTCCTCATTTTATACCATTAGTAATAACTTTTACAAAAATGTTTAAATTTATATATTAGTTGATGTGACTGTATCAGTGGTTCCCTTGGTTTGGTTCTTGTTTTGGTTTTCTTTTAGGTTGCTCCACTGCTCAGTGGTAATGTCATTAATTTGTGTCATGACCTTCCACATTTTACCAGGAAGGGTCCCAGTGAGATAAAAGATCTCTTCTTCTAAAGAGCCCATAAGGTATGTGTACTTCATTTACACAAAAGTACTATATTTCGTGTTTATATGAATACTGTCAAATCAAATGATCCTAAGGAAACAGTAAGAAATGCACGAAAGCAGTCTACCTGTGTGCAGCCAGAATGACATCCATCAGAGGACGTGTGAGCTGACTGTAGCTTGCTGTCACAAGTTCCTCCAGAGAGTCTGTGACTGCCAACAGCAACTTCTCCCGCAGAGGACTGGTCTGGGCTAGGAGCAGGGCCAACAGTTTGAGGACCTGCTGACTGTGATGAAGCTGTGAAGTGTCTTTGGGAACCAGCAACTTTTTGAGGTGCTCTGAGATTGTGATGATGAAAGCAGAGCAGTCTTTGTCAGTTTCCATAGTGGCAGTCGGGTGTTCTCGGTCTGTGGCTGTGCTTCTGTCTTCTTTATAATATACACCCTTGCATCCCACAGATGAGACAGGCTGACAGGAGATCAGGATGTGAGCGAGCATTTGATTGGCAGCTGACGCAACAAATAGACTTGTGTCTTTCTGAAGTTGCAGAAGTGGTTCTATAAAATCTGATAAAGATTAAAAAAAACACAAAAAAAATGTATGAAAACATGCTGGAATTAAAATGATTGAGATAAACTGCTCATTTAGAAATATAAATAAACCACTACCCTATACACCAAGACAATTTTTAATATTGTCTCTCTCGATTTGATGTCATATTAAATGGTGTCAGAAAATAAAGTCTAATTTCCTGCATGATAGGTCATAGTGGTGTAACATGGCATTGATCTACATCAATATATCAAATTAATGATCTGTTTGAGATGCCAAATAGGAATGTGGTTTACACAACACAGTATCTCACAAAAGTGAGAACACACCTCACATTTCTGCATTTAATTATACCAGCTGTACACCGATTACACCGTATCACAGTATCATTCTTCAGAGCCTTGGCTGGGGGGTGGTGTTGTGATGTTATCCTCGTGTATGCGTGGGTCTTCTCTGGGTTCTCCAGCTTCCTCCCACCATCCAGACATGCACGTTAGGTCAATTGGTCAATCTAAATTCTCCTAGGAGTGAGTGTGTGAATGGTTGTTTGTCCCCATTTTGGGGACTGGTACCCTGCCTCTCACCTGTTAAAATGCTGGGATAGGCCCCAGTTTACCTGTGACCCGTAGTGGACTAAGCGGTAGAGCGTTGTCCCATGAAAAGATATAATTAAATAATTGCAGGAATGTGAGGTGTGCACTCATTTTTGTGAGATAATTTATATTGCTCTTTCCATTTTACATTGTGTAACATTTTTTAAGGTCCCATATTATGCAAAATTCACTTTCTAAAGGTTTTCTAACAGTCATATGTGTCCACATAGCCTGTTTATGAGGCCCAAGAATTAGAAAATTCAGTCTCCTCTCTCAATTTGCTCCACTTTTTAGCAAATGTGTGCTCAAACAGGTAAATCTGAGATCTCTCCCTTTTTGACATCACAAAAGGGAAATAACCACTCTCCCCAGTAGTGGATACTGCCGTTGACCCACCCCTCCGGCTAGCTGAGTCTGCCCTCTAAAATCAGAGTGGGCACCAGCGAAAGCTGGATCCTCTTCCAGAGAGGGGCGCAGACAGGCACCACTCAAACATTTTAAGGTTTAGACACAGAAACAGCCCATTTTCAGTAGAGCTCACGAGAGCCACATTTGGAATGGCTAGGACCAAGGCTAATTTGGGGTAATACACTTTAAAAACAATGTTGTTGGACCTCTAACACCCACATGATCTTGTAAAAAATTTTTATAATATGGGACCTTTAAAACTTAATTTACAAAATGTGGAACTTTAGTAAAAAAGGGAAGGTTTTTTTTTTTCATTCACAACTCATAATTGAGATTTTAGCTGCATATTTGTGATTTGATAAGTGGAATAAAACATATGATATAGTCTCATAACAATAATTAGCTCCTGAATCCAATAAAATCTAAATCATGACAGGATTTGGTATACCACAAAAAAATGGAATTGTTGCCCATTGAATTATTATTGTACAACTAAACTTGCAATTTACCCCCCTAGTATGTCACCTGCTTGCATAAAGAAACTCAAAGCCTTTGAATGCTGCAGCATTGTTCTTAATCCCCAGATCCAGCCAACCCGTACAGATGGATCCTCCCAGTGCCCTGAACCCTGCCAGTGTTGAGCATCAAAGACCAGGTCTAGCACAGGACTCTCCTACAAAATAAAAGATACATCATTGCGAAGGCAGGAGGCAGTCAGTGATGTATAGTTTTAGACTGTTTTGTGTTGAAGAGTTAGTAAAAACACCAGGAGTCATAAGCTCTACCTGAAGAACCTGGAAGTTTTCCTTATCAGCAGCCATTAAACCAGTTAGTTTCAGAATGAAGGAGAGGATGCTGGGGTCTGGAGATGAGTTTTTAACCACAGTGGATATAAATTCAAGCAGACATGGGCAGGTCTTCAGAAGAGATACCCCTTTATTAGACGGAAGAAAGTAAAACAGATTAAAAATACATCCAGGGTTTAAATTAAAAAATAAAATAAAAAACAACACACAAAACAAAAACAATTTACACTATGTATCTTTGTGATTTGAAGAGTTGGATTAACAAATTATGCTTTTTGAATGTCACTTTCATCTTTTAGACTTTTAAAAATATGATTTTCATTATTTCTAACATTTTAGGTACAAATATAAACAAGTATAAACTTTAAATTATATATGATCACATTAACCAATGGCTCCCGTGCAATTTATTTGTATAGTTCTTCTGTGGTTTATATTAATTAAAACACCGAAAACTTAACTTTTTCGGGGATCCAAGGAGTCAAGGAAATTTAACAGCTGTGCCTAATTTGTGTCCATAGTTAATTTATTGAAATGTCTCGAAGCCATCTGATATGGAAGGAGAACTTCTCAAACTGAGAAAAATGAAAACATGACTGGTGAACAAAGATTAAAGTGATGTTAAGTGTCAATACTAACCAGCATCGGTGAGCGCTGTGAACCAGTCTAGCAGTTTCTCCAGGCTAGTGTCATCGGGCAGAGATCTCTCTGAAGCGGCCAGCACCTCACAGACGCGCGGTAGAACTGACACACACTCACTTTCCATTGTACTAATCTAACTTGTTTGTGTGTCTTCATAAACCCCAAAGATATACAGGCAACTTTGGAGCTAACAGCTAACCATCGTCAATAAACACCAACTTCCATGTTGGAATTTAGATAACATCCGAATTACCCCGTAAAGTGGTAAAAGCTAGCTAGCTGCAAAATATAGTTGTAAAACAGTGCAGACTTTTCTTGTCATTTCAGTCGGTGTGTTTTTCAGTCTGTCTCGCGGGAAATTGTTTCTTGCGTGGCTTCCCTTCCTTTCAGCGTAACATTTATGAGTCCTAACAGAGGAGCTGCACTCTACACTGATTTCTAAGTAATAAGATGTGCTAAATCAAGTCAGGGCTGCGTTGTACTACCGGTTTCTATGTTCTACAACTTTATTTTTTCTATGCCGCCAGAACATGCGCCTCGAAGCAGCTTCCGGTTGTAGGTTTCCGTCTCTTCGTCCATTTCGCACATGGTGCCGCACCGGCGGAATATCGTTAGCCTCACATTTTATGCATTATACGCTCTTGTAGACGAAATTTAGGATTAAAGTCCCATTAAATGCAAGGTACGGTGGATATGGTGGACGACCCAGAGTATGAGGAGGAGGAACCTTCCTTCAGCGACTCGGAGGACTTCGTAGATGACGTCGACGATGAGGGTGAGGGGCAGCAGGAAAAACGCCGGCTTTCTGGCCTGTTGCTAACCGTTAGCCAAATGACAATATTGGTGGTTATCAGATGCAAGAAATCTAGCTAAGTTGTGGCGCTGCTAATAGAGATAAAGTGGTATCATCCACTTAATACCTAGATGTTGCCTAATATAATACCTAATTTAAAACAGCCTCACCATAATTCTTTCTTACACAACACGATGTTATCAAAGTGGTATAAATGCTATTAAACGCCCGTTGCAGCCTCACCCAGATCCCATTGACATTCATTGTGGCCTCGCCACTTTTATTCGGAAAAATAAAACTACATATTAATAAGGAGAACAAAATAAGATATCTCCTCATCTTCATTATGTAAATCTGCGGACTGCGAGCCTTCCAGTGTATAATTAATTTGAACCATCTGGACAGATAAATTATCCCACAGCAACGCTAGCATCAACGGTCAGTTTTCTCTGCAGATAAAATGCGATCAAACTCCTTATTTATGATTTTCATCTATAGTATTGTCTGTTTTTCAGAAACAGGCAGTGGGTAATGTTTTTGCACAATTCCCCAAACACATTCATTTGACCAGATTATTTGGTTTCACAAGTCAGATGGGCGTATAAAACAGTACTGCGATCGACAAATACAGTGTTCAAAATTGAACATAGTGAAGACATTACGTTGTACAAAGGCAATCATTATAACTCAATAACTTTGACATACACTTGATCATTAAGGAAAATTTTTATTGAAATGTTTCTGCTTTTAAAAATATAGTTAAGCAGTATGATGAAATACAATCTCCTAAACTCATGATGATGATTTAAGAGCTCTTATTTAAAAAAAAAAATATTATTGAGATCATTAGTGTTTTTTACTGACTTTGTAAACGTTGTAAATTAAATTTGGCCTTGAAGTTGAACCTACATACACAATGATGTTATTCCTTGTAATCTAATGACCAAAGTGTTTCCAAACAAGTGACTTTCATTACTTTTTTTGCTGTCCAAATACTTTTCTTTATTTGGCTCGAATTCATTCAAACATTTGACAGCCTGGCCACGAGTCAGATGTCACTTTAGCCGCAAAATGAAAAGGCTGTGCTGCAATGAAAAGGGTTGATTTTTATTTAATAATAATAATCCTTGGCAATCAAATCTTAATATAATGTAAAATATCAATTATAAAAGCTATAAATAAAATATGGTTATCATTATTCAAAGATGTCAAGTTTGGACATTTGCACAAGTGAAAATGTGGTGCTACCCAATCAAATCCTAAATGAGGCTTGTGAGCTCATGTGAATTAAACTGAAAGTTGCCAGGACACAAAATGTTTCAGAAAGGTCAGATAAGCAGAAACAGTTCAAATAAGACTCCACAGTTTTATTGCCATCTTTATTCTCTTTAAAATATTTTTCTTTTACTTTTCAGAGCTTCTGGGTGACATTTTGCGGGAGAAACCCCAGGAGGCCGATGGCATAGACTCAATGGTGGTGGTGGACAACGTGCCTCAGGTGGGCCCAGAGCGTTTGGATAAACTCAAGAACGTCATCCACAAGATTTTCTCCAAGTTTGGCAAGATCACAACTGAGTTTTATCCAGATGCTGATGGCATGACCAAAGGGTAAGACCTATCTTCCTCAGATGCGTTTCCAGCTTTAATATGTTATGCATGTTTACTGCTTTCCATTTAAAATCATGATGCAAAATAGATTTTGTACTTTTTTTTGTGCGTGTGTGTGTCTGCAGATATATTTTCTTGGAGTATGCTGCTCCCACTCAGGCCCTCGAGGCAGTGAAGAACGCAGATGGATACAAACTTGACAAACAACATACGTTCAGAGTCAACCTTTTCACTGATTTTGACAAGTACGTTTGCAATATCACACAAAACATATGTAGAACTTGTTGAGAAATGGGATACAGTGGATTAATATTCTGTGCTTATTTTTCTTCAGGTACATGAACATCAGTGATGAGTGGGAAAACCCAGAGAAGCAGCCTTTTAAAGACTTTGTGCGTCTTAGTCATTACTCTTGATCAAAATGAAATAGATTGCATGGTAACGCATCATCACATTGAAACTCTGTCTCTGCACAGGGCAATATGCGTCATTGGATCGAGGACCCAGACTGCCGTGACCAGTACAGTGTGATCTATGAAGCTGGAGAGAGGACTGCCATTTTATCAAATGATGTTAAAGAGCCAATAATAGCTGAGGAACGAGCAGTAAGTTATCAGTTACACAAACAATACGTTAGAAAAGCTGAACTGATTGTTATGATGAATATTATTGAGAAGGACTTTTTGGTTTGGAAAAAAATAACATTTTGTGTTTGAAAACAGCGCTGGACAGAGACGTATGTTCGCTGGTCTCCTAAAGGCACCTACCTGGCCACCTTTCACCAACGTGGCATTGCATTGTGGGGCGGCGAGAAGTTTAAACAGATTCAGAGGTTCAGCCATCAGGGCGTGTCCCTCATTGACTTTTCACCATGTGAGAGGTAGTTAACACATTACATCTATCTGCTCTTAAATCATTTGTTCATAGTTGGCGCTGGTATTAGAAAATGATGTCAGTAGTTGTGCACAGAAAAATAATTTAAAAGATGAACATTAAGTTAGTTGTGCTTTTTTTGAGCTGCTGTACGGTTCATATGCGCTTTTGATGCTTTCCAGGTATGTTGTGACCTTCAGTCCATTGATGGACACCAAGGAGGACCCTCAGGCCATCATCATATGGGACATTCTGACTGGACAGAAGAAGAGAGGTTTTCATTGCGAGAGCTCCGCACACTGGCCCATATTCAAGTCAGAATACTATATTTTCATTTATAGTTGTTTGAACTGCTCCAGGCTCATATTTGCCTTTTGCAGTGTTTGAATGTGTTGTAATGGTACATATGTTCTCAGGTGGAGCCACGATGGGAAGTTCTTTGCTAGGATGACTATAGACACGCTGAGCATTTATGAAACTCCTGTAAGTGCAATTTAAAAAAAAAAAAATCTAATTTTTTTTAAGTGATTTGTGCCAGGGATCTGAAATGCATGTTTCTGCTTATTTTAGTCAATGGGCTTGCTGGACAAGAAAAGTCTCAAGATTACTGGGATCAAGTAAGAGTTCTTGTTTCTCATAACACAAAAAATTCTGATGGTATTCTATAGTGAAATCTTGTTAAGAATCTGAGTGTTTGTACATCAACAGGGACTTCTCATGGTCACCTGGTGACAACATTATAGCTTTCTGGGTACCTGAGGACAAGGACATCCCAGCTAGGGTGACTCTGATGCAGCTGCCTTCCCGTCAAGAGATCCGTGTGCGGAATCTCTTCAATGTGGTCGACTGCAAACTGCACTGGCAGAGAAACGGAGATTATCTGTGTGTGAAAGTGGACAGGACTCCCAAAGGGACACAGGTGCTCAGAGCAAGAGGCAAACTAAGATGCATTTAGTAAGTGAAGATGAAAACAAACAGAAACAAATGTTCTGTTTCTTTTTCAGGGTGTTGTTACCAACTTTGAAATCTTCAGAATGAGAGAAAAGCAGGTTCCTGTTGATGTGGTGGAGATGAAGGGTAAGAATGTGTGAATGAATATACATCCACTCTGTATGTAATTCTTTGTCACATGAATAATCCAATGCTCTTCTTTTTTATGTTTTCAGAAAGCATCATAGCATTTGCGTGGGAACCTAATGGCAGCAAGTTTGCTGTTCTCCACGGAGAGTCTCCAAGAATCAATGCCTCCTTCTATCATGTCAAAAACAACGGCAAGATTGACCTCATAAGTGAGTAAATCAGATGTACGAACCTCTGATAAAATTTAGGCTCTAAATACGTGTCCTGTAAGCTTCCATTAAATGTGTCTCCTTGTCTATTGCAGAGATGTTTGACAAGCAGCAGGCCAACAGCATCTTCTGGAGCCCTCAGGGACAGTTTATGGTGCTGGCTGGACTCAGAAGGTCAGTTTTATTTGTGTGTAAGAGAAGACGACACATAAAGCCGCTGATGATACACTTAATACATTTTCTGACACCTCATATGAGAGCTAAGCTCCTGATTCCAATACTAGTCTGAGGCTTCTAGTATTTCTTTGATCAATGTTGATTAATGTCTTTATATGTGCATATAACCTTCACATTTTGTGTGTGCAGTATGAATGGAGCGCTCGCCTTTGTGGACACGTCAGACTGCACTATGATGAATATAGCAGAGCACTACATGGCATCTGATGTGGAATGGGACCCAACTGGTCGATATGTTGTTACCTCCGTCTCCTGGTGGAGCCACAAGGTACATAAACATTTGATTTGTTGTTGCACCACCACACTGGAAGATGTGTAGAAGCTCACCCTACACTCTCTCTGACTTAGTGACAACCTTTTCTTCACGGTGTTTAGGTGGACAATGCGTATTGGCTGTGGACATTCCAAGGCCGTCTCCTTCAGAAAAACAACAAGGACCGCTTCTGTCAGCTGCTCTGGAGACCCAGACCTCCTACTCTGCTCAGCATAGATCAGATCAAGGTACAGTTTTATCTGTATACTGTGCTTGTGTGGAGTCAGAGATGATGAACACAACTGAAGAGCTGCACTGTGTCTTTATTCATGCTATGATCTGAGACTACAGACCCAACATTCTCAATATTTATGCAACACAAACATAAGACTGTTTATCTTTCTCTTCATTTATGGCTTTAAAAACGTTGTTTAATACTCTCATCCATTTTCTTGCAGATGATCAAAAAGGATCTTAAGAAATACTCAAAGATCTTTGAGCAGAAGGATCGTCTGAGCCAGTCAAAGGCTTCAAAGGTTTGCCCCTTTGCTTCAGCCTTTTTCCCTGAATGTTCTTTTTCTTTTCCTTTTTTCAGCCATTTCAAATTTCTTCCAAAGCCAAAAATACCCCATAAACAATTAAGAGATAATCATTAATCAGGCGAATCTTTGTTCATATACAAGTGGGGTGTTTTTTTTATTTGTTTATTTTCTGAACAATATAGAAGATTTATTGGTGAAGTCATACTAGGCCTGCAACAATTAGTCGATAATAAAAATAGTCAACAACGAATTTACCCATTAACTATTGTCGTCCAAAAATAACCCTCTGTAGTGCACACTATCGTGGGTAAGTGCTGACCCAAAACTAACGTTTTGCATCATCAGGGATGCAGCAAACTTTTTATTGAAACTTTTTATTAAAACATTTCTCTCGCCGCCTCCTCTTCTCCACAGCAGCGTCCGAGCCCATGTGGTAAATAGCATGCTGCCGTTTATATTAGCATTATGACAGAATAACTTCATACTTACTGTACTAAACAGCCTCCATCTGCATCGGTACCGCTGAGTCGCTGGCCGCCATTATTCAGCTCTGGAAAACTGGTTGAAAGTCCCTCCCCTTCCGCTAC
>JBAMHW010000004.1:18853398-18868030 GCA_037177495.1 Rhadinocentrus ornatus
TTTTGGCCGAGTTTAGGGCAGCATCCGGGTACTTTCAGTGCACTGAGTTTTTACTGAAATTTCTGTGTCAGCGCACTTAACACTTAAATGTAGTGTTCGAAGTATAGAAGTGCACGGATTGGGACACACCCATCAACTTTTTCTATCTCTGCTGAGAGTTGCACATGCGCAATAAAGTCCGCCAGGGGAAAAATATGGCGGGCGACCACGGATCAAAATGGGGGCAGAGGACGTCATAAGTCTGAGATAACTTCACGTTAATATTACAAAATAAATTAAAAACATGTGAGATTTGTAAAGCGGGCCTTGCGTACCACGGAAGTACGTCTGCAATGCTCGAACATTTAGAGAGGAGACATGTCGGACTTACACAACAACCTCATGCAAGAGTTCAAAGCTGAAAGTGAAATAAGAGCCATTTAATAATTATGAGATACATAATCCGATTGGTCGACTAGTCATTCTAATAGTCTGTGACTAATCGATCAGAATAACCATAAGTTGCAGCCCTAATTAGGGCTGGGTTAAAAAAAATCTATTCATCAATTTTTAATCAATTCAAATGAAATAAACCCAATATTGATTCATAAAACTGGAGATCGATATTTTTTTTAAATGTCCTCATTTCCGGTAACACGACCCTACTCTTGTGTGACTTACCAAGGTTCGGCAAGATCTTGACCATTGGTTTCCTGTGTTGCCTCCATCCAAAATCAGCTTTTCTTACCAAGATAATGTCAAGTTCAGTTTTTTTCTCTTACCAGCGTGGATTGCATTCACCTGTAAAGTCCTTGGTAGCATATTACCTCTCATATTACCAGCTAACGCTAGGATCATGGCACTCATATTAGCAGCTAATACTAATGGTCACTACCACGTTCAACAGGAAGTGATGTCACCGCACACGTTTTAAATAAATCTGATATGCTCATTTTAAATCACAATTAATATAGAACAGGTTTACACTTCATCCTTTTATCAAACAGTAAACAATCTGATGCTTTTTATCTGGTCTACATGACGGCATGTTATAGCCACGCCTGCTCTCTGTGTCAGCACACACGCAGAGAGAGAGACATGCACACACATGGGTTTCCGTCAGAGAACAGAGTGCACGCGTCGTAAGCACATCAACCAGCTGCAAATCAGACTGAAATATGAGAGTTTTCTAGATACTCTCAGGCTGGTGGAGATGGAAGCATCTTGCTCCAGTGATGAGAAGAAGAAGAGGATTTCTCCTGCTCTGATGTTAAGCCAATAGCGACACGCTCACCACGAAAACGCGCACAGCTGATCAAGCTGAATCCACTGTCATCGAAAAATTTCTAAGTTGTATTGCGAGTTTAAATGGATCCAATATTCTTTGTAAGGTGTATATTTAAAAGTTTTCTGAAAATGTTTTTAATATTCAAGAAAAATATGTGGTGTTACATAATTAGCTGTAAATGAATCTATATCAAATCAATTCAGAAAATCAATGACAATACCAAGCCCTATGTTGAAATAAAATTGCATTTGTATTCTTAATATCAAATTTTTTATAATACAGCAGGTTAGTGTCCCACTAGCAGTCTATTGCTGCAGGTAGAGACACCTCTGGTGTCCTCTGTTGGCTGCTAGATTAATATGTTGAACAACTACAAAGTAATATAATAGCTAAAAAGTTGTTGTAATGACACTGACCCAAATCGATATCGGATCAAAACAGATCGAATCGATTCGTGAAATTTGAATTGATACCCAGCACTAGCCCTAATACAGACACAGTGTTGTGAAGCTGAACGTGTTCGTTTTGTGTGTGAGCAAAGGAGCTGGTGGACAAGCGCAGGGCCATGATGGAAGAGTACCATCGCTATCGTGAGACAGCACAGCAAATCTATCAGGAACAGAAGAGCATTCGCCTTGAGCTCAGAGGAGGTGGGACATCATTCTGCAGCATCATTTACCTTCACTTGCCTTTGTTTATAGCTTCTTTCATGTATCTGTGTTCCTCATATTTTGCAGGAGTTGACACTGATGAGCTAGACAGCAATGTAGATGACTGGGAGGAGGAGACCATTGAGTTTTTTATCAACGAAGAAATCATTCCCCTTGGAGATCTGTAGTCCCCTACGCAGGTAACACATGTAGTGCATTTAGTTATTAATAAATAAACTGCCTGGCTAAAAAAAAATAAAAATCTAATGCTATGAGTAGCTTTTCATTCCTTAAATAGCCAAGTTTGCTCACACATCCTGTGATTATGGGAAAGATGTTTCTTTGTTTCAGAAAGCTAAAATTATTGGCCTGCACCAAGTAAACTAAATGGAACAATTTGCTGAAACTTCTAAAATTGGGTTGCAAACTGTCTAGTACCTTTTTATTACCTGGAAGGTGTAGTTGTGAGCCATCATCTTCCTCATCAAATGTGGTCAGAGGAAAATCCTCAATGATTATAGTCAAAGCTCACTTGTGTTTTGTGAAATTAGGTACAGAATATCAGCAGTATAACTCAGTAATGCTTCTAGTGAAAATGAGAACATTTTCACATGTAGTGTAAAGAGAATTGAAGGTGTTGAGACTTCACTTGGCCTCAAAAATGCTTCGTGAAGCTCATTAAATATAAAGAAAATGCTTCTTTTTTTAGGCATAAAGGTCTAACTCGATAGCGATGTAAAAATGTCATGTCTACATTCAGATTAATCCTGTTCCAGAGTGATAGGTGTACCAGTTTAACATAGCAGCAGATGATGTGCTGCACTCATCATGCCTAATAAGCCTGTAGGAGCTCAAAAAACTGAGGTCAGCTGATCTGAATGATCTAAATGGCCAGGCTTTTCCTTCAAAAGATTTTTTTCCCCCTGATGTCATAGACAAATTCTAAAATAATAATGCCTGTATTCACTTCTGTACAACTCGGATTGTGTCAAAGGAATTTAGGGAACCTGAGAATTTTTCACATATGGATTTGCCCCAACAGAGTTCAGACCTCAGCTATTGAGAATCTTTGGGGAAGTGCTAGAGAAGACTTTACACAGTGGACTGACTTCATCAACAATGCACGATCTTTGGAAAAGTTCATGCAGCTCTGTTGGAAATGAATGTTGTGGGACTGCATCAGCTTTGCTACAGTGAGGCACACTTACCAAAATATTACAGTCTAACTTGGTTGTTGTGCCAGGCAGTGTAGGTCCAATGTGAAATTGGTTTTATTGGAACAACTTTCAATCACAGGCTTACACAACTATTTGCAAAAATGCTTAAATGTCTTTTAATATGTTTTTTTCTTGCAGTCCATCCATTTTTGTGTGGAAGGAGGGGAGAGGGACGGTGTCATTGATTGGAGGACGACGACCACACTGTGAATCTTAGGTTCATCTTGAGCTTCAATTTTCAACTTCAGTGGCATCATCAAAGCACGCCACATTAGGGGCAAGAGAAGATATTTTGTATCACATATTTTCTCTTTGTCATTATCATCTACCCTATTTTCTTCTCTGTGGAACTTGATATTCACTAATACTGCCTCCTTTTTTCTAGTCATTGGTTGGGAGTAATCAACTTTCAGCCCCATATTGTGGGACTTTCTTCCTCTTGGGGTTGTTTCAGATACAGTCACATCATGCTAGTGTGTTACTACAGGGCAGCACAGAGTACCATAACAGTGCAGGATGGAGGTGATCAGACTAAACACATAGCCTTGTCTATTAATGTGCTGATGTGGCATTATAGTGGCCTGTATCCTCCTCCTTTCAGACTCTGCTTTCACACAGGGAGGGGGTGCGCAGTGGGAATAACTTTAAATAAACATTCAAAAACAATTAGCTGTCTTTGTTTTTATGTGTGATGTTTGACATTACACTGAACTTCCACAGGTTGTGATATTTGTGACAAGTCTCGGTAGGCTGATGTAACCCAAACCCATCCTTCCATTTTTATCGTTGTCAAAAGTACCGCAAACTTCTCATCTATTTGAGTTGAATGCTTTTCTGTTCAGTACGGTAAATTTAACTTCTCAATGTTGACCATTGGTTTATAGAGTCCTAAACATTAGGCTGTCAGGTGGCCATAATGGGAATATTGTTTAGTGTTAAGTGACGTTTATAGACTGCATGAAAAATTCACTCAACTGGAACCTTTTGTGTCGTTTTGAACTGGCCTGTAATCCATTGGAGCGTTTAATTGGTGACAATTTGCCAGCAGATGTTTTATTGTATCTCTTGATAAATTTTAAATATTTATGCATTGATAAATTAAGACAAAAAGATGGAAATGTTTGTTTCAGATGAGACATCAACATACACTTAGTGGGTTTTCAGTGAAATATATACATGTATTTCAATTAGATGATATTCTGTTTTTGTTCCAAGTTCTACAACTAGCCAACGTACAGAGGATGAACAAAGCCTTAATAAAGCTGAACTTGTGCTGTTTCAAGTCAAAATGTGCTGTTAAAAAGACTTACCTATATTATATACATGGGCCAGTTATGTCTATGTCGTTTAAAAAATGGATGCAAAATAGTCTCAACAGAAAAGTAACCCGAGGATGTTCTGACGTGTTTTGCACCAGGATGTTCGCAATAGATCTTGTGGGTTATGTGATGGGATTTTTATGGGTTTGGCGGTCAGTTTTAAACTTTAGTTGAACCTGACAAACTGCATATAGACACCTGAGGCCTTCAATTCTTAGCTTTCATCAGCCTCTACATGGCAGACTTGCCCCTTAGTGTTCCTTTGGCTCTTCGTGTGAAGCTGTCTGTCTGCATCTGCATTAGTGTGTTGCAGCCCTGGAGGAAAATGGAAGTGGCCCAGAACAGCCAGCTCAGGTGAACCTCTGTAGCACAGTGTGATCAAATAATGTCTACCAGGCTACTATCCGCTGTCACCTAAAAAATTTGAAGGTGTTGCATAGATAAGAAAGCCCAAACACAGAAATGCAAGTTGGTAAACTAATAAAATGGGCCAGCAACTGAATTAGTACAAATTAATGCCCAATATTGATAGGTATGTAGGTACTTTATTAGTCCTGTGAGGAACCTTTTCTGTTGCAGCAGGAGCCATCACATTTAAATAAATAAAGAACATGTATAGAAAATAAATTTCACAAATAGAAAATAAACTTATTATACACTGTATACAAGGGAAGCCCAACAAAACAAATAACTATACACACAGATGATAAACAATTATGATTATAAATTGCTTGGTGTGTCTGGGTAAAAATGGAGAGATGATTATCACCTCTCACACATGGAGGAGTTATTGTACAGGGTTATTGCAAAAGGAAGGCATGATTTCCTGAACCTCTCCTGACATAACTGCAGTAGTCTGTTAGAGGAAGAGCTGCACTGTCCGTCCAGTATACTGTGTAGTGGATGTGGGGATATGTCCATGATGGAGACCATTTTTTTCAGAGACCTCCTGTCTCTTGACTGTCTCCAGTGTCTTGAGGTCGTGTCCAATGATCTTACCAGCCTTATGGATCAGTTTATTGATCCTGCTGGCATCCCTGAAGTTGATGCTGCTCCCCAGCACACCACAACATACACAATGGCACTGGCCACCACAGACTGGAAGAAAATCTCCAGCAGTTTGCTGCAGACATTAAAAGGACTGAGTTTCTTTAGGAAGCAGAGTCCTCTCATCCCCTTCCTGTACACAGCATCTGCATTGATCCTTCAGTCCAGTCCTCCAGATCCTGCTATCCAGCTGCACACCCAAGTAATAATAGCTGTCCACAACCTCCTCCTCCTCACCCAAGATCTTGATGGACTGGTGTGCAAGTTTTCTTCCTCTTAAGGTAAATGGCCTCCTTTGTCTTCTTTACATTAAGAAGATGTTTCCTGCTGCTTCAGGCCAGCTCCCTGTATTCTCCTCCTGTCCATCTCTGATACATTCAACGATCGCAGAGTGCTCAGAGTATTTCTGCAGATGGCACCAGTCAGAGATGTATTTAAAGTCAGAAGGTGTACAGGGTGAAGAGGAATGATGACAGGACCGTCCCCTGAGGTGCTCCCGTGTCACCGACCACCACATCAGACAGGCTGTACAAACTCAGGGCCTGTCTTTTAGATAGTTGGTGATCCAGAAGACTCTGGACATGGCAGTACCCCCCTGCAGCAGCTTCCCACTAAGTAAAGATGGCTGGGTGGAATTGAAGGCACTGGAAAAAATCAAAGAACATGATTCTCACACTACCTGTACTGCCACCCTGATGTGAGCGAGCATGCTGCAGCAGATATGTGAAAGCATTCTCCACACCAATATGGGGCTGATAGCAAACTGAAGAGGGTGCTGCATGGATTCCAGTTGTGGTCTCATATGGGCTACGACCAGTCTCTCCAGCACCTTGGGTTAAATATGACGAAAATGTAGCAGAAGACAGAAAGGTGTATATACAGATTAATGACATCAGTAGATCTAAAGTAGCAAACACAGGAAGCATTGTATAGTTGTTATAAACTGGACTAATGTGAATCATGTAATGGATTTGTTTTGACTGGATTATAATTGAAGTGCATTTGAACTGGAAGTAATTGGAGCATGTCTATAAATATAACTTGAGTTTGTTGTGATCTAAAGACCACACAAAACAAACTGAAAACCCAAAAGATAAAATCCAGACAAGACGAAACAAAAGAAGTGTGCAGACCAAACGTTTCTTAAGATCTCTGTTGTGAGGCTTCCTAAAGGACAACTACCCTCAAGGCCTTTTGACTGAATTTGCATCACACATAAGAGCATTAAAATAACATCACAGCCTGCAGATAGATTACTTAGAATCACACCATATTCCTCCATTGTATATATGGCAACGAGTTTTGTGTTATGCAATTTTTTCATGCATCCTTGCTTGTGATAATAGAATAGAATTGATAAGTCACGCTATTATTGTGACGAGATCTCTGTAACCGCCTGGAGGTGTGAGCAAATTTAAGAGCCAGCCTAATGGACGGGGCGGGTTTATGATTTTACTAATTAAATCCTGGCGATAGTGAATTTATAGTAATGTGTAAAGTGAAAGTCTGTAGAACGTGTGGACGCGTGGGTGGCTTGATTCGGATGTCTCGCGAGATTACCTTCTTTATTCCGCGGAGAGCGTAGACCGCTGCAGCCCGGTCTCATCACCGGGCAGACGGTCAGATAGAGAAGGGCAACACCGACTGACCGGCCCCATGGATATCTTCTGATGGGTGAGATTAAACGCATAATTCAAGTTGTTTTTTCGTCACACAGATTAAAGTTCACATTGACTTATTGTGTAAATGAAGCTGCCGGTATGAGAGCATAAAAAGAACCGAACCGGGCTTTGTTACACATTAGAGGGAGTATGGGGAGAATGTGCTTTGGAGAGTGGAAGTATTTGTTATTGTGTTGGAGATTTGTCCAGCCTTTGTGTTGTCGGATGCTGTGGAGAGGAAATTAAAGGGATTAAAGTGTCCGCTTGCATGACAGAGAGACAGTGTCCGAACCTGTCCGTGAAAGGACACATTGTAGCCTATGTACTGGTTGTTTCCCACCGAGCACTGAGTTTAGATGGTCACAAGTCTCTTGGAAAGAGGAATATTATCTGGAGTAAAGCCTACTAATATTATGACAGTAGTCCCTTTGAGTGACGAGAAATAAACGGAAAATCTTAGCGCTCACACAGAAAGATTTAATGTGTTTTTTTTCTTTTGCGCGTGTCGGTGCGCACGTGTGTATGTGTGCGTGTATCGGTGTACAACGCGTGGCAAGAAGGAACAGAGTTCATAGATGTTAATTTCTCCTCACATGCTCCTCCAGTCTACAAGGAGTTGGGTTTTTCCACGAAGAAAGACCTATAATTGCTCTGTGAAAACATGAACCTGGAATATTTTTTTCTCATTCTCTGGCTGGAATGGATCTGGTTTTATTCGTACAATCTTTTTTTTCTTTTTCTCTCCCCCCCCCCCCCCAATTTTCCCCGACAGCAGATGTTTTTATGGGGTAGACAATGAGGCTGCCCCACCTCCACTCCAAGCCCCGTTTGTTCGCATCTCCGTGACAGCTGAGCGTCCCGGGCGGAGACTGTGGTTCCCACGGCCCCTGGGTAATTCAGCACCCAAAATCACAGCCGAGCATATCATGTAGCACAGATCAGATTACTGCGTTATTTTAAGAAATGAAAGAAAGGAGAGAAAAAACTTTACTAGACAAATCTATGCAATGCATTTTATTCTAAGCTACATGTTTGCATATTTTAATTATGAAATTAAAACTAAAATATTATAGCTATTTTAGGGTTAAATGTAGCACAAAGAAAGGTATTAGATTTGTGTTGATTATGACTCCCCACCAATTAGTGTTGTATTATGCATCATTGGAAATCCTGATTGGTCAACCTTACAACAAGGTATAACTCATAAAAAATGTGCTTGATTATCATTTAGGTACTAGTCAGGTGTGAGTCATACATCTGTGACTGGAACACACCTGGCAGTACTTGAATCTCAAAACAAGAGTGAATAGTGGGAGAACACTGTAGATTTTGGCACAGTTTTGGTTGCACTCGCCATACCATGTTGCTTATTTCACTGAAGCACAATCTTTACAAGTTATGCCTCTTGTAAAGGTGACTAATCAGGCTTTCCAACGATGTAAACAACACCACCTGGTATTATTTAAGGGGAGAATATATTAACCAAACACAATTTTCCTCATTTCCTCATAGTGCATTAAATATATGTTTTTGACATTGATTATGCATTTGCATTCATATGTTTCTGGACATGACATTAGAAAAGTCTTGTCCATGTTAATCTTCATATTAACTGCCACTGAAATAATTCAGGGCAGGCTGAAATAGTTGAAATCATATATGAGCATCTTATATGCTATAGCTATGGGATATGTATGCATTATTAATCTATTATGCAAATGTAATTGTGTATCTGACATAATATCAATGTGTATTTTCTAAGATAAGAAAATAACTTCTAGATGTTGTAAAGTAAAATTGGATGAATATTTGCATTGGCCTCTCACAGTTATATGACTGTTCCTAATATTTTGCAGGCTCCAGTGTGTTAATGGTATTTAATGGGAGTGAAATAAGTCAGTTAAATAAAAAAGAAGTATAATTGTTTTCCCTGATACATTATGTGGTCTAGTAAAAGTATGCAGAACTTTAAGTAGCCCTATAAGAGTTCTCTATAGTATTGTTAGGAGAGGCCTAGTGATGAAGATTTCAAAACCAGAAAACATCAGACCTTGTCAAAAATGTTCAGCTCCTCAAAGAAGCTGCTTAACACTCAAACTATATACAATTATTGACACTCACGTAGCTGGAGAGAACTGTAAATGTTTTCAGGTAGCTGTCTCAAACTTTTCTTTTATGTAAATGGAAATCATAAATCATGGAGCACTCTAACACTGGTAAGTGGGCAGAATAGCTTCAATTAAATACCTGCAAATTCTTAAAACAAACATCACAGTGTCTGCTCAGTCCTGAAGATGGGAATAAAAAGGATTCTTGTGATCCTAAAGTTAGTTTAAGTTATTATTACATTGTAAATGTATAAATTGAAATGAAATCTTGCATATTAAAAAAAAAATAATCTTGAAGTTTTTTTTTTTATCTTTTGGGGAGGAGGTCTTGCTTTAATCACTTGGTTGCTCAGACTTTTCCTGCTTGTCATGCATGTTCACCATGAGAAGTAAGGACACTATCTAGATATTGTTTTTTAGAATAAATTTGTAATGAGGCTATTTTCATTCTGATGCACATACACTTTTTTTAAGCTGTCAAAAACATTGTAGATATATTTCCTCATTTTTTCTTTCTTTGGTTTTTTTTTTTCTAGCTGCATCTGTCAAACAGGAAGTGTCTACTTCCGTGATAGATACCCACCATGGAGCGAAGATAAACACTTCCTCTTCTTTTTTTTTTTTTTTTCTTTTTTTTTACTAATCAGGAGTCTTGATTTGTTGTAATCATGGCAACATGGCGCAGTCTACGTGTGGCTTTTATCCTGGGGTCTTTATTTATGATCCTACTAATTATTGTGTACTGGGATGACGTTGGGGGGTTCAGCCTCCACCCGTTTCAGGGTCTGAAACACGGGTCTCTTCACTCTGGCTGTTGCAGCCACATTTCTACAAGTGCTTCACTGTCTGTGTCCACCATGCAAACACAGACCAATTCTTCCATCACTGTCCGTACCACCACATCCAGCACTACCCTCTTCTCAAAAGGAGCAGCTAAGAAACATACAGAAAAGGAGCAAAAGAAGGTGAAATCAAGGAAATATGAGGAGAAGAAGAGGACTCGTGTGCTGGTTGACAAAAGGGAACAGGAGATGAGGAAGCAGAGGGTTATGAACATGTGTTCAGGAAGTGACAGGGTAGAATTCCCTGGGAGGACTCGGGCATTTGAGCAGATCCCCAACAGGGAACTGGACCACCTGATAGTGGATGATACACACCAGATTATCTACTGCTATGTTCCCAAGGTACAGCGCCTTTTTGTCTGTCAGTATTTATATGATATTGCTAGTGTAAACATATATACTATCATATGTTGTGTACTTATGTTCTGTGTTCACTGTGTGTAGATCAACACATTGCATTTGAAAAATAACTGAATGAGAGGAAAAAAATCCACATCTTAGATCGCAGCACGTCATTGTTATTCTAGCATGTTGAACTACAGACATGCATGTCTGGATATGTTTGATTCTCTTTCTGAATATTTTAACTTCTCAGTCCATCTTTCTCACATTACACTTGTCTGTTCAGGTAGCGTGCACTAACTGGAAGAGAGTTATGGTCGTTCTGGCTCAGTCTCTGATCTCACCATCCTCAGGAAGACCTTACACCGATCCAGAGGCTGTACCTCCTGACCTTGTACACAACTCCTCTCTCCACCTCACCTTTGCTAAGTATGTCACATGACAATATGCACTCTTTTTTTTAATTTAATTATCTGTAATTTTGTCTTTTATAACAGATATTTCACAAGTCTCCCTAAAGACATTATTACTAGTCATTGATTCTTCAACATCTTAGATATTTTCCGTTCACTTATTGTCCAATCTGCCGTGAAAGGAAATAAATGGTGGAGGTGCCTAAAACAGCTTCTTTCAGATAGCTGATGAACTGAAGAGTTGTCTAAAAGGTCAGGTAAAAAAAATTGATAAATTATTATACTTATAAATTTTGCAAGGTTCCAATGTGATTTCTGAGGTCTATTAGAGGAGGTTTAAATGCTCTGTTGTTTCTAAACCACATTATTTTTTTTCATACTGGACATTTCTTCCGCATTGCACGTCTCCATCTGTCTGCAATGTTCCGATTTAGCTCCTATCTCTTTAAGGCCTGTTTCTCATGAGGCTGTCTGCTCTCATTTGCTAGCTCACTGATCAGACATGATCATTCTTTGTTTGATGTGTGAAATACTAGCCATGTTTTTCACAGGGGCTGTCACTTTTTGATGTTAATTTGAACATTCTTTTATACTGTGGAAACCTTCAACGTGCAATGACCCTCCAAAATTAAAATTTGCAAGGCGCTGTATAGCTCAACTGGCTGATCATGCGTGCCATGTAGAGGCTTTAGCTTCTCAATGTAGTCAAGCTACTGTATAATGAAGGCCACTATAGCACAAAAATCTTTTTAAAAATAATATTACACTCTGTAAGAGCTTCAGATCACAGACTATGTAAAAAGATTTTCTGACATTTTGAAAGGTGGTTTAATATCTGCTTAAATGAATGTCCTGCCTTCTTTGTAAAGGAAACTAATAATGTTTTCTTGGCTACTGAAACATGCAAAGTGACAAATAAGTTTTGTGCACAAGACAGTTATCACATCAAAGCATCTGTAAAGCAGTGTTTGGGCGTTTTTTTAAATTTTACTCTGTCTGACTAAGTAAAAGTAAAAACAAGTAAAAGTCTTTACTTATCTAACACTGTAACAACAGTGAAACTGTGGACTCATTTACAACTGTTCCACTTAAGTAAAACAGCAGAGGAAACAAAGACTATTGAGACATGTTCAATATCTTCTTACTTTCTTACTTCTTATGTCCCGCCCTCCACAGGCTCACAGAATTCTCAGATGAGATGGAAATATTGAGATGTAGAAATGCGGGGATGAGGAGAGGTTTCTGGAGAAAAAAATCTCAAGTCACACCATAATATTATCACATCTATTGCAGCTGCATGGTACACTGTGGAAGGACATAAAGATAAGACATTATAAACAAAGTAAGTAAAAAGTCAATAGATTATTTGAATGATGACACTGAAGGTAGTGTCATGAAAATTTTATCAAATAATGAAATAAATTAATTTAGAATTGATTTAGAGAATCCCCACAGGGCATGGTGATGAAGTCAAGACCAGGCTTGACTACAAATGAGGCCTCTCAGGCTGTTTAAGAGTAGTGTTTCCTGTGTGAGAAAATGTTGTGAACTGTTGACTTTATAACATTGCAAAGCTTTCATTTGCACAAAAAAGGCTATGTAACAGTAATGCACAGAGAGAAAGGAAAGAAAAGGCTAAAAAAATTATTTCTTTTTTTTACAGTAGAGACACAATTAAAATGCTTGTAGTACAGAATAAAAGAAGCAGTTATGGGAGAAGAGCAGAATGAATGAATGTTTGTTTATTTTAATATAGTACATGGAATCATACAAATCAAAATCAAATAATACAAAATCAAAATTACAAACAGAAGAAAACTATATAAAAGATTGAATCACTTGTGAATAATAAGCATAACACAAAGAAATCAATAAATTCTATAACGAGAGAATTTAATTTAATTTCATTTGGGAATTGGATGTTTCTAAGTTATGTTAAAACCATCTTTTCCACACGGCACCAACAGATTTATTAATGTTCTTGTGCTGAACTCAGCCTTCTCTGTGTAGTATATAGATGTAATTTCAGAATGACCTTGGTGTCCTCAGTGGTTTTTTCCTTTTTTAAAATCAACTTTCTTATTTGCAGTGGTTGCAAATTTAATACTCTGAATGCTCCAAAGGTCACATGCTTAATTATTCCTCCCAGGAAGTCAATAAATACAGACGGTACCGCACTTAAAAGGAAATATTGGCTTTTATAATTTGAGAAGAATACCTAGAGAAGAAAGGATGAGTTATATATCTTTTATTTTACCAGTGTAGAAGCAGAAAAAAATGACCAAGTCCAATGAGTTTGATGCCCATTTGAAATCAAAGCAAACCAAGTGAGAAATCCCAAAGTCATTATTAATCAATAAAAGCACAACATCTGCTCTGCTCCTTGGGGGAAAATGATTTATAGACACACAAGACAGAACACAATTGTGTACACTTACAGTGCTAAACCAAACTGTTACTTATGATAGTCCCTGTGTAATTTGCTGTAAAATTTCTGTGCAGATCAGTGTTTGAAAACACGAGGGAAAGAGGAAGACTAGAAAGGGAGCTGGACATGTTATCCCATAATGAAAGTATGAAGAAAATCTAACAGAAGCTTATGGTAACTTTATGATGCATAAATAAGAGAGATTCAGCCTGGCTATAATGAAGTATGCATTGAAACATAAACTACTCTTTTTGTTGTCTCAGTTGATGAAAGATTACTTAATTTTCCTTATCAGAAAAAGAGCTCAGTAATAACCTCTGCAATAGGGTATGCCGAGGAACTGCACATTAGCCTATCTTTGAGCTATAGGAGCTATTTAGTGAGTTGACACTAGGAAGAGAGAGTGGAAATGACAAGCAGGGCTTGATACCGCAGCACAGACAAACCTTTCTTTACCCGTCGGGAGCAGAACATGTGTTTTTCTTTTCATTATACAGAACACGTCTTTCCCCATTTAGAAGAAATCTGAGTTTGTTTTCCAGTGATCTGATGTCAGTACCAAATGCTTTCAGTATAACATGAAACTAAACAGCTAAGCACATTTTTTTGGCAAACTTAAAATAACAGGAGAAAGACAGCAACACCAGCAGATGAGCCTCTCATGGTGCTTTTTCTGTGTTTGTTTCTCTTTTACCAGATTTTGGCACCATTATGGTTCTCTGTCCCGCCACCTGATGGCACTCAAGCTTCAGCACTATACCAAGTTTCTGTTTGTACGAGACCCTTTTGTGCGCCTTATCTCTGCCTTCAGAAACAAGTTTGGGAGGTGTGTGTCTTATGTGTATGTATGCTGATTCACCTGTACTTCGCCTATCACTAAACATCAGTCCAATCAATAGTTTCATTAATTATTAAAATGTGCATGTCTGCGTGTTTGTTCAGGCCGAATGAGGATTTCTACAGGCAGTTTGGTTCAGTCATGCTGCGTCGCTATGGTAATGTGTCAGGGAGTTTGCCAGAGACGGCTGCTGAGGCATTTGCAGCAGGAATAAAACCAACATTTCAGCAGTTTATCACATACCTGCTGGATCCAGAGACTGAGAAGGAAAGCATCTTTAATGAACACTGGCGGCAGGTATTTCTCTTACAGATATAGATATAGATGCAGCACCTCACATGCATGCCGATACATCCAGGCTAAAGCTACATTAGTATTTTTTAATGATTTATTTTTTATATATATATATTTCACATGGACTGTTGACCTGTCCAGGGTGTACCCTGCCTTCACCTGAAACACTGCTGGGATAGGCTCCAGCTCACCCCGCGACCCCTAAT
>JBAMHW010000004.1:18868130-18880093 GCA_037177495.1 Rhadinocentrus ornatus
CTGCTGGGATAGGCTCCAGCTCACCCCGCGACCCCTAATGGGAACAAGCGGTACAGAAAATGGATGGATGGATATTTCACATGTTAAAATTGGATCTTGTCACCTGTTTTCTACCATTATACTTTTCTCTATGAAAGCACACAATGTTTATGACCCTGTGAATCCAACAAACTGAAGTTTATACCATGTTGGCGGTCAGCATGCAAAAAAATAATCCTATTCACTGTATAATGGGTTTCAATAAACATATGACAAACAAGGAATACTGATATTTTTTTTACAATGTGAATCAATCTCTGATTATGGATATCATAATGTCGTCTGAAAATATGCCATCATAATTTAATTTAATGAAATAAAAGCTTTGGGGAGTGCAGTACATGGAACTCTGTAATACTTTGCAGAACTTGGTTCAGATGTATCCAAAATACAGACCTAAACGGATCACACCACCAGAAGTTAAATGCAACAAGTTGTGTTTACTGCGAGAATTAGGAGTAACTCAGAGAAACTCAGAGACACAATTGATGTAAGCAGAGCAATAGGCCGCAATCTCAAAAAGCATGAAGGAAAGCTGACCAGTTATGGTTTCAGATGTAGTGTAGCTTCTTTAAACAACTTCTCAGGAAGGAAAACAAGGTCAAATGCTCAGGACTGCCTGAGACATATTGACATTTCACAGAGGATGATGGAAAAATCTTATCAAATGTTTACTGTCATTGTGCAAAACAATGAAACAGTAACGTACCTTTGTAGAACTATGAAGAACATAATGAAACTTTATTAATCCTGTGCTTAAAGGAGGGGAATCATTGCATTAGGTTGCTGCTACAGACAGGAATGACTTCCTGTATGGTTTCCTATTGCAGTTGAAATGTAAAAGGTTTAAGCCAAATACAGGCAGGTGTTTTATCAGTGTGTTGTGTAGAGGATGTGCAAAGTTCATTGTGTTCTACGTCTTGTCTGATATTGCTGCCTCACCACATAGCTGCAAAAAGAAGGGAACTCTCCACTGCAGACTTATAGAAGATATGAAAAATCACACTACAAATGTTGAAGGGCCAAACAAAGTAGAGCTGACTCTGTTTCTTATTGTAGTTTGCTCAAATACTTGAACATCAAGTGATAAAGCAATGTAGCCCCAAAAAATTGGATAATAGAAACAATGCAATAATAGTGTTTGTGTGCTCATTTTGGTCTAATGTTAAATTCTTGTCCTGTTTTTTTCTGTTGCAGGTGTACCGTTTGTGCCATCCATGCCAGGTGAAGTATAACTTCATTGGGCGACTAGAAACCCTGGAAACAGATGCGGAGCAACTACTGAAACTTCTAAAGGTGGATCATCTGCTCCGCTTTCCTTCAGGAGCTCAAAACCAGACTGCAACCAGCTGGGAAAAGGACTGGTTTTCAAAGATACCCATTACCAAAAGGAGAGAACTGTACAAGCTGTATCAACCAGACTTTGAGCTGTTTGGCTACCCGATACCTGACAGTGTGCTCCACTGATCAACTACACTGAGCCAAAGGGTAATTCGCTTTGAGAAGTACCCACATGTTGCCTACTTGTGCACATCCAACTCGTGCCTCTGAAGACCAGTTTGCAATGCTGTTTGTCTCATTTATTTTGTCTACACCTCAAACATCAGAAGTGCCTGCCAGTATTATTTATCAGTTGATATCATATGTGCATCAGCTTACAAGTTACATTGTCTCAGCTTGCTGCCCATGTAGAAGTACTTTGATTACTTTTTTTTTTTGTGAATAGTAGTGTATTCTGGTAAGCCATGGGTGAATCACTGGGGCTAACTGTAAGCTAATATCACTGAAGGGAATTAATAAAAAATTAAGGGTTTAATAAATCTTTTGACTTTTTGTAATTTTATTTTGTGTTATTTTATAGCTACAATCGAAGGAGCAAAACCAGACTGTAAAAGACATTGTAAAACACATTACAAGTTATTCATTTATTTAATCTCAGAGTACTACTCAGCATATAAAAACCTGGACATCTTCCTAGTCTGATTTTGCTTGATATAAGAATAGCCAAACCTGAGGTTAATAGATTATATGCTTACAATTTATTTTAATTCAAACCCTAAAAAAAATTGAGAAATGTTCTGAGCTTGTCAACAAAAGAGTGATTTATAAAAGTGCAATAATAAATTACAATAACATATGTAGAGATTCAAAAGAAATCAGAAGGAAATTCAATACAACACAAGTTTTTAC
Organism: Rhadinocentrus ornatus; assembly: GCA_037177495.1. Lineage (NCBI taxonomy): Eukaryota > Metazoa > Chordata > Actinopteri > Atheriniformes > Melanotaeniidae > Rhadinocentrus > Rhadinocentrus ornatus. Next base: position 18,870,360 of record JBAMHW010000004.1, read on the forward strand.
AGTAAAACACCAGTACATGTCACCTTCAGAAGCTCTTTGACAACTCTGTGGTGATGGGTTAATAAAGTGGCAGACAGGAAGGCAAGTACAGGCAGGTGGTGGACAGTTTTGTGGAGTGGACTGGTGAAAATCACCTGGTGCTGAATGTGGATAAGACCAGAGAAATGGTGTTGGACTTCAGAACAGCTCCACAGCATCTTGTTCTTCGCTGTGGTCTGCTGGAGGAGCAAGATCAGAGCTAGTGACTACAACTGACTTGACAAACTGATCAGGAAAGCTGGCTCTGTGATTGTTTGCAGGCAGGAGACGTCTAAGACTGAGTTGAAGAAGAGGACTGTGAACAAACTGTTATTTGTCATGGATAATTCTGACCACCCTCTCAATCACACACACTAGACAGACAGCAGCGCTCTATCTCCAGGAGAGTCATCCAGGTCCAAAGTCACAAAGAAGAACATTGGAGATCATTTCTGCCAGTTGTAATATACAATTGTTCGTCTCTGTCAGGGAGAGACTCCGGACTCTCTACTGTTGAACTCCACTTTTTTCATACACCACTGCACCTTATTATGCAATTTACTCTAACTGCACAGTGTTTATGTATTAAATTCCATATTTTCCATATTTTTCCATTTTTATTTGGATATTTGTAAATTGTATTATTTTTCTTTAAATATGATTCGTGTATCATATTTGTTTGTATTACTTGTATTGGTTTATTCAACTTGCTCTAGCATTTCTCTCTCTTTTTTTTTAATTCTAATCTTTTAATGCTGCTGTAATTTCTCAGTCTGAAATTAAATAAAATGTTACTTTGTAAAACCACCGCCTTACACAATAACTTAAGAGGTAAAAAAGAATATTTCTTCTCTGAAAAAAGTATGAAATATTAAACCTATACAATAATAAAATAACTGCTCTAGTTTATAAATGCGAGTGTTAAAAAAAACCAATTAATCCCTCTCCACCACTTTCTATTGCACAAAAAGCCTCTCTTGTTGCGTTATGTCCCGTTGTCTGTTTCCACGTGTTCCAGCCATTTCTACAACACCGCCCCATATGCTTCAAATGTCTTTTGCCATTGGTCAGAACATCTGACACTCAACACTAAACGCAGTAGTGCTTTAAAAAGGCAAAGGGTCCCGCCCTCTGCGCGACTTGACAACTCGCCCCTGACGTCACCAGTTCCGTCCCAACACGGAAATATAGAATAGTGACAGGAGCGGTTGTCATGGTTTTAAAGTGATACTCGTTGCTTTAATTTTTTTTTTCTTTTTACTACTTTTGTTTACAACACAAACAGTTTCTAACGATGTTAAAAGTCCTATTTTTGCTGTGGGACAGATGGACGCAATCGCTGGAACTGAGGAGAGAGTTCGACCTCTGTTGTTAGTTCAATAGCTTTTCTACCATTTGTGTCGGACCATGAAACAAAGTGTTTTAGGGGTCATGGGGGCTCTAGGACGCCTGCTATTGTTGCTTCTTCTGCTGTCATGGGAAAGCAAACTTTTACAGGTAAATTACGTAACATTAACTTGTGTGGTTGTTTCTGTTGTGATTGCAGAGAGTCTTGCTATGCGCAGCGGAGACCGCAACTGGCATTCGCGTCTATTTTTAAGGCTCTGCTAAAGTTGCCAATAAAATGGTGTGATGATTAAAGTGTTGAGCTAGTTCACTGGCCACTTTTCCTGAAGAAAGTCATACTGTGTGTGTGTGTGTGTGTGCGCGCGCGTTTGTTTGTGTGAATCTGAGTGCGCGCTTGCGCATTTAATAACGGTGATAATAAGGACCAAAACCTGATTGAACACCAACTTATAATGATTTCCTGAATGGGATCAGCAATTTTGTCCCCTCATGTACAGTTAGATTGTTTTAGTGTTAAAAGCTGGGTCGAGAATTAGAAAATGGTTAAGTTAGGGGCTGTAAACTGCTTTGTGTCGACGGAGAGTCTGTGCGTGTAAACATACACCTGCGTAGGAGTCTCCATGCCTTAATTCGGTGCTTGGTTTCTCGTACCAAAGACAGAGAAGCTGCTTGCTAACAGGCATATCAGTGAAATGCTCGAGGGCTCACCAGCTTTGTAGCGCTATAGAACAATGGCAAGGGGAATAGTTTGATATGACAGGGGTCGGCTGGCGCTTAACTTCTTTAAGAAGCCCAGCCACAACCTCAAGCTCTTGCAGCAAGCGATGCGAGAGAGAACAGGAGAGAGCGGCTGTAACCAAAAGAAAGAAAGAAAGAAAGAAAAAAAAAAAAAGAGAAAGCAGGACCCGCAAAAAAGAAATCAAGACAATACTATGTATTGCAGATAATAAAGAAGCTACTTTAGCTTAGAGCAGCTCAGTCTGTCTTGCCCCAGACTACCTGGGTGTCTTGATGATAAAAACAGCTAACTTGACAATAGCATTTCTTTTGCTGTGTCCAATTAAGTTGACACGTCAAGCTAAGAATATTAAGTTATAGAGAAATCCGGATAATGACTAAGGTACCTGGATGGAACCTTTTGAGAATTGCGTGTAAGTAGAGTTTTTATTTTAATTTCCATATGCGTCAGGTAGGCTTTGCCTCGGAAAGCTTAATTTCTTTATGGTATAAATGTCATCCAAGAGTCATAATGCAGGTTTTAGCACATAGTTTAATAATCTGTTTTGGAAACATGCTAACTAAATAAAGACAGTAAATAACGAATTATGAGACAGGAAGTTAAAGAAGAGTTAAAGCTGTAAAAAAAACTTCCGAAAATTATATTAGAGAAAATTATTGCCATTAAAACAAAACATTTTATTATGTTATTAACATTTTATTGTTCTAATAAAAGGGCAATGAATGCTAGGTAGAAGGGACCCCTTGTGAATTTTTTCTCTGATGTCAGAGTACTGTCCTGCTACCAGTTGACACCCGCAGTGGGTAAACATGTGAGCGACGATAGGCGCGTACATTTGCACACACGCAAATGTACACAGTAGTGTTTCAATCATTTTAGGGACATTGCCAAGACATTTATTTTGCCATTATCCACTCTCACCATGAGCTTATTATGAAGTAATTTGAAAATCTCCTTAACTCTGATTTTACTCATATGTTCACATGACCAATTTGGATCAAATCTTTATTCTTTAACCATCGTTTGTCTTACATGGAATTGCTTTTTGTTCCCAAAATGATGCAAAACAGATTGCATAAAGAAATTTATATCCCCACTACATGAGCAATACATGTCCTCAGCTCAGAGTATACCTTTAGAAGGATAAAGAAAATAAGGATATCCTGTTAAATGAACAATGTGTTATATTTATTAGAGTACCAAGTCACAGACTTCAAGACCTGGCACACCCACTACCATAAACGTATACACACACACACACACACACACACACACACCCGTTGTAGGTGAGCTGTCATGAAATCTTGAGATACATGACACGACTGACCTCCTTGTAAGACAGCTGGCATAGCAGTTCTCTCTCACTATCTCTTTTTATTTGCAACTCTTCAGGTCGGAGGAGTCAGGTCAGTCACCCTCCCGGAGTCCCTTCTGCTTGTCTCAACCCTGGACGGTAGTCTGCATGCTGTGTCCAAACAGACAGGAGACATCAAGTGGACCTTAAGAGAAGGTTCATGCACTCAGAAATCAGTGGTGTTCACTTTATTTTTCTTATCGTAGACGTTTCACATTAAGTTGCTTTTTTAAAATCTTTCAGACCCCATTATTCAAATACCAGTCTACCTCAGAGAGTAAGTAACACACAACTACAGTCTGTGGACATAGAGGTAAACTTTAATTAGTTTGTGGTTCAGACTTAAATGTATTTATTACACACAGTGTGGGGAAGTGTTAAATTTTTGTCTTGCTTATGTACTTGGTTTACTGCCTTTCATTCATATTGGGATGCAGCTATGTTTACAGTATTTGTAATGGATTTTTTTGCATGACATGCCTTTAACTACCACATGTGTCAAATGATCATAAAGATTTGAAAGATGCTTCTTTGGTGATCTGATTGCAGCTGGACAGCCTTCAGTGTGTCAGTTTGCCCCCTAGCATTAGAGTGGTTCTCCACACGAATCTCAAGTATAAATTTTCAAAGATCACAATCCTGCATCTTTCACGCATGCAATAGAGAGGAACAACCAACCCAGTCTGAGCATTAGCAGTCTGCAGATGTGGTTCTTTGTCCCTGCTTGTACATAACAAACACAATGTTTGAATTGAGAGGTGTTCATAAGTGCACTCTAGAAATATGGGTGCCATAGGACAGAGGTTAATGATTGGTTTTTATAATTATATAATGTGATGTGCAGCTGGGTGGTTGGTTGAAGTGAGGAGCTTACCTGGTATTGAATTGGATCAGCTCAGTCATAAGGGAAAGGCTCAGATGAGAGTCAGTGTGAATGGATTAAAAGAGATGTTTGCACCTTGACATCAGTGGTGTTCTTAAATGTAATGATACTTTAACTTTTCACATTGTGTACGGAGTTAAATCTATTCAAAAAGAGTGTTGTAGAACTGTAGTTTCACGTCAGACTTGTGGATTGTTTTAAGTATTACCAGTGATCTGCAGGTCACTTACTTTAAGAACCTGTGTTTAATTTTTAAGTTGTTAAGCTGGGGGTTTCTTTTTTATGGCATTGAACATTTTCTGGTCATTTTTTGGGGGTCAGAGTACTGGGACCCCTTCGTTTTCTGATATAGACCAGTGGTTCCCAACTTATTTTTCAAGCAAATACTAAAAAGCTGTGGACCTCCTGCCCCACCCCGTGCTGAAACCATGCGTTGTTTTATGCTTTCATTAGTGAGATTCGTACCATAAATAATTTATTCTGGCTGAGTCATGTCCTTTGATAAAGCCAAAATTAAATTAGGAACATTTAAATCAAGGTTTCTGGAATAGACATGAAGTGCTACACTAATGAATCTCCACTAACTCACTGACCTCACTAAACCCCAGAACATGGACAAAAATGAATGTGATGCACAAGTTGTAGCCTTATAAGTGGCTTTTTTGGGTGACTAAAGATACATCAAATATTGTAAAGCAGATTTTTATGATTCCCATTCACTTTGGGATCTGGTTTAAACAGTTTGTGTTTTCATGCTCCCAAAATACCAATTTCATGTGAATGAAATGTCCAAATGAAAAAAATGAAAAAACAAACAAACAAACAAACAAGAAAACTTAAGCGGACACACTTCTACTCTTCTCTGTGTGGACATTAATCACAATGGCTCTGAATGGTCAAAACCTCGGGTCCCTCTGTGTATCTTTGGGGGACCCTCTCGGGGGGTCCTGGACCCCCAGGTTTGGAACCACTGATATAGAACACCTCCTTGGGCCTAATCATCTGCCTGCATGACTTCTTGTGATACTGCAGTGCTGTTTTAGCACGTGTCCCTGCTTGTGCAGTAAGTGTCCCATAGAGGTTGCAGAATGTGGACACTTGCCACAGTCATTGAACTTCACTGGCTTACTGAATCAGTTTCATCACCATTGCTGCCTAAACTGACTGAAGTATCTGCTCCCATTTATGTAAACTCAGTTATACAGGCTATGTTCCTTTTTGAGCACTGTGTTCCTCTCAGGAATTTCATCTGGTACTTCCCCACGCACAAGGCAATCTCAGTCTTGACTCTCATTTCTGGTTCCACTGAGGTGGAATGAGCAAATAAATGCTATTAGGGTAGGGTTGTCATACTCTACCTTGAATAATCTCTTAAATACTTATGTCTTCTGAGAACACCTTCTATGAACACCGCTAACAGTCCTAACCTATGCTCACTTGTACACTTACTTTGAACATCTGCACCTGTTCTAGTTGTACTCTGACATTTGAATAGATTTAAATGGATATAGCACTTTTTTTTGCCAGACTGATGCTTAAATGTTGTTCCTTATTTCTAAGTCATATTGGATAAAATTGCCTGCTAAATGGAAACATGCAGATTAGCTGGAGACCCAGTGATAACAAGAGTCGACAGACCCAAATTGTTTTGAAGACTGATAATGTCCTAAACCTTTTGACATTACTCTCAACCTTAGAATAGATCACCTTTAAACTAATAAGTCTTCTGATCACCCTTTTTGGTGGGCATTGATCATATGAATGAGAAACATAGTATATTGTCAACAGGACTTCAGATTTGACAACTTCTAACTCTAATTAACTTTTGCTGCTGTCATGTTTGGATGTTTGGATAAACCATTACTCTACAATAATTTTTGACATAAAAATGCACAGTGCTTCTCAACAGTTCATGATTTTAGTGGTTAACTAATGTCTTCATTTATCTTTATGTAGACCAGCTTTTCTCCCAGATCCTAATGATGGCAGTTTGTATGTACTTGGTGGAAAGTACAAGGAAGGCTTGATGGTAAAGAATATTGAATTTGCTTATCTGTGTCAGGTTTTGTTTTGTTTTTACTATATGACCACATTGTTTTTCTTTTCAGAAACTGCCTTTTACTATCCCAGAGCTGGTTCAGTCAGCTCCCTGCAGAAGCTCTGATGGCATACTTTATACTGGTCAGATAATTTTCAGTGTGTGTGTATTTGAAAGACTGTGAAATATGCATTGAAATGTATTTTACTGAATGCATTTTAAGCTCTGTGTTTAAGGTCAACTGTCGTTAGAAATAAAGACATACCAGATAAATATTTAACATGCCTGATTGTTGCTAGTCAATAATGTCACGTGTACTTGCAGGAAAAAAGCAGGATGTGTGGTTTGTAGTGGATCCTGAAACGGGTGAGAAGCAAACAAGTTTAACCACCTCCTCCTCTGAGTCCATCTGCCCCAACACTCCCCTGCTCTACATTGGACGCACAGGTACATCCCACAGACAACGGCTCATGAGCAGACTCTCCTGCAGCTGAGGGATATAGCATGATATTGAAGAGTGTTGCTGTTTGTTTTCCAGAGTACATGGTCACCATGTTCGATACTAAGACACAAGAACTGGGGTGGAGTGCTACATACAATGATTACTCTGCCCTTCCTTATGATGAAAAGCAAGACTACAGTATGTCCCTTCTCACACATTCAGTTTGTTTATTCAATAAACTGGCAATATCCTTGATAAACTGGTTGTATATGAGCAAATTAAACTATTTCTTTCAGTAGCTTTCTATCTTTTAAAAAACAGTTATTGTGAGGTGACTGATTTTAAAATAAAATAAAAATTCTTTTTAATAGTAATTAGAATGCTTAAAACTTTAAAAAAATTGATATATTAAGAAAGCAAGAAAGCATGTTGTTCAAAAGTAAAATCAAATATTAAAATAGAGAAATGAAATGTGTATTTTTATGTAAAATAATTCAAGATTTTTTCTAAATTGGATGCTAGTGACATGACACTGAACCTTTGTGAATACAGCTTTCTGTAGTTTTTTAAGTTGAAAATGTAACAGTTTTTATCTTATAACGGGCTGGAGCTAATTTTGAACCCTCTTTCATGTTTTTATTTTTTTTTATTTAATAATTTACCAAATGTTTTCAGTGGGTACAGGTTTGCACTGCAGGAATGTGGGCTCTTTTACTTCAGAACTATTCTGTTGCAGTATGGAAGGTTGTTTGAGCTTTAAAGCTTTTATTAATGTGTTTTTTCTTTAAATGGAAGGGTCTTGTTCTACATTCATGAATGTAGAACAAGTGTTCTACACACATACACACATGGAAGTGTTCCTGAGCCCTTAGAGGGATATTCACTTAAGAAACATTTCTGCTTTTAACCCAGTGCTCTCTGAGGACTTAAGAATCACAAGCATTGAATAAATGTTTTATAGACCTTGGTACAGAGTTATCCAGATTATCTTTTTTCTTTTTAAAAAAAACCCATTATTCTTAAATAGATACAGTTTTTCACAGTGTTGAACCTTTCCACATCTCTATTTCTTCACTTTTTGTTAATACAACTTTATTGAAATGTGTTGCTAACTATTACCACATAACAAAAGTTAATTACAAAGGCTTAATTTATTTTTTAATGATTGCGCCCATTTGCACTATTTGTTGACATTTTAAGCCTGAGAGAAAATGTTAAATCTTTATAAAGAACAAAACCTAAACTGCTCTATGTTCATTCTCTCCAGAAATGGCCCATCTTGTGTCAAGTGGTGATGGTCTTGTTGTGACAGTTGATAGAGAGTCAGGTAGGGGATGTGAATAAGCAAATGATGTGTTTCTTGATTTTAATTTCTACACAACATTAAAGCTGTAACTATAATGCTATATTGTTTTCCAGGTGATGTACTGTGGAGTCAAAATTATGGCTCACCCGTTGTGGGGGTGTACCTGTACTCCGGGGACTCGCTGAGACACGCCCCTCACCTGTCCCTTGCCATGGAAACACTACGGTTCCTCACATTCTCCTCTGCTAAAAACCAGGCAGACCCACACTCTACCTTGAAGTGGAGCTATCAGTTTGTGAAGGAGCAAGTCACTGCACAAACACAACTAGTGTGAGAGACATTTAATACACTTTCACCGGCAGCCATGAAGTGGTTTCTTGTGTCTGGGCTTCTTATTGATCATTAAGATTAGTAACCAGAAGTACTGGAAATTGTTTAACATTTAACAGTTGTTTAAATTAAGTTTTCCAGCTTGAAGTTGTTCTCGCTTGTTTTGTGTAAGCTTTAAATTTCAGTCATGGAGAATCAAGTGAGTTTAAATCCAGATATATCTCTAAGAGTAGTCCATCCACTGATGAATAGGTATGACTTAGGATCTGTCAGGTAAACAAAGAACAGTTTTTAGTTGAGAAAATAACCCAGCTTTTGTTTCCTACAGACCCACTCTCTATGTAGGAAAATTGAACTCCCACCTCTATGCCTCAACTTCTCTTGTCCACCATGGAGTCTCATTAGTGGTGAGTGGAAATATGTATTGTTTTTTTTTTATATATGTCAGTATTGGGAAAAATGCTCCCCTTCTTTTAAACAAGACACTAATTTGGCAATTTTATCTAAATAGCACATTTCAATATATGTAAACACAATATGCTTTACATAAAAACAACAAGAAATATAAATACACAGTATACACATATGTACATATTTATTGATATACACACAAGCACACTAGCACATGAAAATACACACAAAACCAATATAATTAGACACAATAATATTAAGAAAAAAACATTTGAAAATAGTACAGTTTTGAGGCTTAGGCAAGGCAAGTTTATTTGTATAGCACATTTCATGTACAGGACAATTCAAAATGTTTTACATAAAACAAAAGCATTACAGACATTAAGAAATAGTTAAAGGCAGCAACAAATAGCAAGAATAACAATAAAATAATAAAATGATTGAATTAAGATGATTAAAAGCAAAATAAGTTAAAAAGTTACCGTGTAAATTTCATGCATAGGTGCATGAGAAAAGAAATGTTTTTAACCTGGATTTAAAAGTGTCCACATTTGGTGAAATTTTAATCTCCACTGCCAGTTTGTTTCACTTGTTTGCAGCATAAAAACTAAATGCTGCTTCTCCATATTTAGTCTGGACTCTAGTCTGGACTAGTTGACCAGAGTCTTTGGATCTAAGAGCTCTGATGGGTTTATATTCTCTGAACATATCACAGATGTATTCTGGGCCTAAACCGTTCTGGGATTTGTAAACAATCAGAAGCGATTGGAAATCTGTTTTGTGACTGATTGGAAGCCAGTGTAAAGATTTCAAAACTGGTGTGATGTGTTCAGATCTCTTAGTCCTGGTTAAAACTCTAGCAGCAG
>JBAMHW010000004.1:18880193-18920255 GCA_037177495.1 Rhadinocentrus ornatus
GCTGCAGATGTTTAATGCTCTTTTTAGGAAGTCCTGTTAAAAGACCATTACAGTAATCAAGTCTACTGGAGATGAATACATGGATGAGTTTCTCCTGGTCTTTCTGGGAGACTAAACTTTTAAATCTGTTGATGTTTCTGAGCTGGTAAAAAGCTTCTTAGTGACAGCTTTGATGTGGCTGTTGAAAGTCAGATCTGAGTCTATCAACACTCCAAGGCTACGAACTTGGTCGGTCCTGCAATATTTGACCCAAAGGGAGCATATACAAGTTGAACAGAAGAGATCCAAGGACTGACCCCTGGGGGACTCCACAAGTCATGGCCACTCACTCAGATTCAGTTTAAAGACACAGTAGTGGTTGGCCTCAGGTCAGCAGGCAGCTTGTTCCAGAGAACAGGACCACAGTATCTAAAGAGCCCTTCCGCAGCTTTTGATCTGACTGTAGGAACAACTGGAAGACCTGCATCTGCTGACCTGAGAGACATGATGGAGTCATACACAGTGCATACATCGTAATACACTGCATTGGATTAGGTACACAATGATAAAGAATAGATAATAATCCACGTGATAACATGATGATTGGTCTGTGCTTTTTGTTGCCATGGCAGCCTCGGGGACTAACTCTGGCACAGATAGATGGTCCAATGACTGTTGGAGTGACGGTCAGTGAGAAAGGGGAGTGTGAGATCACACCATCCACTGATGTGCGTTACCCACCCGGGAGCACAAACAGCAAGAAAAACCAATGGCTGCTAATAGGTAAAGACACACAAACACACTCAGCACCCATAAAGGGTTTACTTCTGCTGCTGAACTGGATCCAGGAACAAAGAAAGTAATAGAAAAAAGACAGTGAGGTTTAAACTTAAATTTAGAAGAATTGTTTGCCAAAGGAGACATCTGTGCACCAGTAAACACATTATAACTGTGTTTTTTGTGTTGTAGGTCACCATGAGCTCCCTCCAGTAGCACACACCACCATGCTGAGAGATTTTCCAGCCTCTCTGCAGCATTCTGGTGAGGCAGTCATCCCCCCTCGATCTTCTGCCTCTCCAGTCTCCTCTGCCTCTTACTACCATCAGCACTATGTGAGACACAGTACTTGCAATTACTGTAGTGTAGATCTGAGAGGGAAATAATAATTCTTATCTCTTACAGCTATTTTTGTCGGTTATTCTTTAAGCAACTTTAGACCACAACACAAAGAGATTTCTAAATACTACTTTGTAACAGTTCAAACTATAATCAGCTTTGTAGAGACCAAATAACATAAACACAGATTACAAAATTGATCCTCATTATGTAGCATTTGTTTCTGCTCTTGTCCTTCAGTTTCAGACAGTTGGTGGCCGCCATGGTGACACTAATACTAATAAAAGAGGTGCTGGGAGCAGGACAGCAGAACAGGATCAGAGGCCAGCCACTGTGCCGCCTGTCTATATGACTCAGGACCGTCTGACGTTGGCTGTTCTGACACTGCTGCTTGGAGGATGGCTTGCTTTTGCACTTACTTGTCCCATTGTGAGTTTCTGTGTGTCTCTACATTTAAACCTAAAAGCTGCTAGAAAAAAAAACTTCATTTTTGCAAATACCTACATTTAATTTCCAATATTATGGTTGTACCATAGATGTGTTGCTGCAACAAGCTCAGACCAGAGGGAAACAACCTGGCTCTGTGCAATGGACCACAATCCTCCCTACAGCTCCTTTTATAGCTCAATAACAAATTATAAATTGTTTATGTATGTTTAATAATGTCTTGTTAAAGTAGGCAAGGCTTTATTTGAAAGATATAAAATCTTGATGGACAATATCTTTCCCAGTTATCTGTTTGTATCAACAGGTGGATTGCTGAATAGATGGATATACATGGATAGATAGATGAATAATAGATGGATAGTTTGTTTGCCCCCTTAGGGAACAATTGCGCTTGAACTTTTCATAGCTTGACCGATTGACACATTAAAAGCACAAAAATATTGAAAATACTTTCTTAAAAAAAGATGCAGTTACAAATATACACCGGTTCGTGAAAGAATAAAAAAAAAAAGAAAAACTTGGGGCATCTGTAGGTTTGTGGTTTCAACCTGCTGTATAACCTCCGTAACTGTTTAATTCACGCTACTTTTTAAGACGCTAACTGATAAAGGCACAAAGGAACTTAAGTTGATCCAGTCTAGAGTGCTGAACTTTATATCATCTGCTTAATAGTAACAACAAATACTCGGAATGTAGAATATGGGATTGATGTCAGAGGATTCTGTTTTCAGATGTGAATGTATTCTGATCAGAGTGAAAATCAAGATTAAAATCATTATCATTCTGGCAAATTATTTTCCCTGCCACCCGAGCAATAAGAGAAAGAAAATAAGAAAAGAAGCACCACAGCTATTTAATGAGAGGCTTAGATGAAGCACAGCAGAGAGGGATAAAGATCCCTTTAAGTTGTAGTCATTTACATGCTTACCTAAGTCCACCTTTTTACAGTTACTAAAGTACCCTGTATGCTTGTGTTTTTACAGCGTACAGCCAAACAGCTGAAAGCTCAAAGGCAGCTGGAGGAGGCTTTTGAGTCTCGCCTCCTGCACATGCAGACACAAATGCAGACCAGCATGCAGACAACAAATATTCAGACCATCACCTCAGATCCTGCAGACATGACCATGTTAATTGACACAACTGTTACTAGTGGTATGTACAGTAACTTTAAAAACATTTTTATTCATGTTTTTAATAATGATTAAACATTTTTCTTTATAGTTTGAAAATCAGGATAAATTAAGGTCTGTATTGAAGTGTGTAATCCTGGGTTGTCCAAAGTCGGTGTTTGAGGGCCACAGTCCAGGTTGTAATGTTTCCCTACTTCAACACACCAGACTCTAATTAAATGGATCCAACAGACTATGAAGTTCTGCACAATGACTTATTAATTTCAGTCAAGTGTGTTGGAGCAGAGATACATCTGCAGGGTTGCGGCCCTCGAGGACCAGAGCTGGACACCCCTGCTGTAAGCAGTAGTTTTCTTACAGTCTAAAAATAGTAAACATGTTTTGTTTCCTTGGTTAATTTAGGTACAGAAACTTCGCTCATGTATCACACATAATTTGTGAGTTTTTGTTTTTTCTTTATCTAGTCTCTCCACCTGCATCTAACGATGCTTCTCCTAGTCTTCACAGTCGCAGCAGTAGTAACTCAGATGCAGATAAAAATGGCACAATTGACCACAGATCTGGGGCAGGTAAAATACCAAATTATTTAACTTTTTTTATATATATGTATATACATTTTTTAATGCATTTTACAAATCGTAAAAGTCCTTCGTTGAAGTTTTCAATACTTTCGAAAACCTTCGAAATTTTATTTTGGAGGAACTCATCAATATACTTGTTTCAGAAGGAAATGGTGAGGAAGTGCTGGTAGGAAAAATCACCTTTGCACCCTCTGAGGTTCTTGGTCATGGCACAGCAGGAACTTTTGTCTTCAGGTACATTATTTATATCTAATCAAAAAACTCTTTAAGCTGTTTGTGTGAACAGATCATATTAGTATATTTTCATATTGTTGATCAACATTAGTTAAAGTTTTTGTCAAGCAGTTTTCTAGCTCAATACGCGTTAATGCCTTGCATTGGAAGCTCCAATTTACCACTAACAATCACAATTATAGCACTCAAAGGACTACTTCCTCACTATTATTAAATGATTTATAGTTATAGGGTTGGTTATTCAGACAAAATTAATATCAGTTAGTCAACTTAATCTTGATCTACAAACCAAAGAGACTGAACAGAAAACTGCACCTCACCTCTACAAATCCTAATACTGCAAGATATAATTACTTTATATAATTTATGGAGCTTAAAAAATGTTGATGACTGCAAGTAGAGAGAATAGTGTGTAGGTATCAGCCAGGGCTGGCTTTTTAACCTTAAAACTGTTCTGGCAGATGCTCTTTGCTAACAAAGCTTTGTACTATCCACAGAAAACATTCTTTCTCCTGTATGTATTTACCAACAAACCACCAAATTGTCATGGTAATAGTCTGAACTAATATGTACTTAAAAAGTTAGGATGTTTTCTTCAACTTTAGGGGAAAATTTGATGGACGTCATGTGGCTGTAAAGCGAATCCTGCCAGAGTGTTTTGAGGTAGCAGAGCGGGAGGTGCAGCTCCTGCGGGAGTCTGACACACATCCAAATGTCATCCGATACTTCTGCACAGAGAGAGACCACCTCTTCACTTACATCGCCATTGAGCTGTGTGCTGCAACCATGCAACAGGTCAGCACTGTAGGGCCTTGTTAGTGGAGTATTTTATTTGTTTCTCATCCTTGAATGTAAATTAGATTAACATCTCTTAATGAGGAATTAAAGGATCTGTTGCTTGTCTGTGTTCTGTTCAGTATGTAGAGGACCCAGCTTCCTTTTCTGAGCTGAATCCTATAACTCTGCTGGAGCAGACCATGCGTGGACTCCAGCACCTCCACTCACTCAATATAGGTCTGAGATACATACACACATTAGGATAGATGCATATGACATTGTTAATCCCTGTATTTTAAATAGCTAAACAAACAAAAACTGTTTCTTTCGGAAACTCAAAATGCCTCCATACTTTTCCTCATATAGTCCATCGTGACCTGAAGCCTAGAAACATTCTCCTTTCGGGTCCAAGTGCATTGGGTCAAATCCGAGCTGTCATCTCAGACTTTGGGCTCTGTAAGAAGATTCCAGACGGTCGGACCAGCTTCTCCTTGCGTTCTGGAATACCAGGAACAGAGGGGTGGATAGCTCCTGAAGTACTGCGAGATACACCTGGAAATAAACCAGTATGTACTTACTCATTTATAACACCAGGCAGAATCTAACATGAAAGTAAATATTTTAGTAACAGCTGATAAACCAGATTTATCTCTAGCCAGATTAGGATTTTATGATTTGTTACACTATTTCAAAATACTGAACTATTGCAAGATGTTCCGGTGACTTTCTGTATCTTTTCCTTTCGTCTTTCCAGACAGCAGCTGTGGACGTGTTCTCAGCAGGCTGTGTGTTTTACTATGTGGTCAGCAGGGGGCAGCACCCTTTTGGGGACTCATTGAGACGACAGATCAACATCCTGTCAGGAGAATATTCCCTCTTGCACTTTATGGATGATATCCATGGTGAGAGTAGTCTTTAGTGATGGGATGTTCGGCTCTTTTCAAAGATAAGCCGGCTCTTTTGGCTCCTAAACGGCTCTTAATTAAGCATCTTTTGAAAACCTGTTTGTGTTCAGCATTTTTACGAGAAGCCTTATATTTGCCTCCTCTTAAGCATTTATTCTGATACTAAACCACTTACCTTTGTTTACTATTTCAACAAAAATCTTATATTGCACAAATGGACAAAAAACAGGAAACAAATCCATGAAACAGAACGAGAACCAAACTCAAGAAAGCAGTATTAATGTTCTCAGTGCAGGTTGGCATTCAGAAAAATAAGATGCCTTATCTTGGATGGGCTAATCCTATATCCTCACATGTGATTGGGCGCCTGTCCATGCGGGACTGAGCATTGAGAGCTAAGCACGCAGTAAAAGGGAAAAAAACTGGGAGCCGATTTTCACTCGATGGGAGCCGGCTCTTCTGATTCACTACCAAGCATCGGCTCTTTCGCGCATGGCACATCACTGGTAGTCTTTGACTTACCTCTCTTGGTCGTTCATTCCTTCATCCCAGTAGTTATTGTGGGTTACAATGAAAATTAATTTCTTGATAATCACAATTTATCCAAGTTCCCAAAATATCTTTTAATTAAAATGATAAAGCCGAGACAGCTGGTTATCATACCTCATATGACAAATCTGAATATTGTGCTTGTTTGTCTGTAGATGATGTCATAACACGTGATCTGATTGAGCAAATGATCAGTGCTGAGGCGGAGTCACGCCCCTCCACCGCCTGTGTACTCAAACATCCATTCTTCTGGAGTCCCGAGAAGCAGCTGCTCTTTTTCCAGGTGTTGCTCATCATTGTTCAGTGTTATTAATTTTTATATTGTGATCAAGATGAATGTGTGTAGTGTTTCTTGTCTACCTTTCCTTAAACTTGGTGTATGTGTATGTGTGTGTGTGTTTAAAGGACGTGAGTGACCGCATAGAGAAGGAACCAGCAGACAGTTCGATTGTAGTCAGCCTGGAGACTGCAGGAAGAGCAGTAGTTCGAACCAACTGGAGGATGCATATCTCTGTACCTTTACAGACAGGTAAACACATAACTTTACAATTTTTATCTGTGGTGAAAAATGGAGCCTTCAGAGGTCTGTACTCTGTTTTTTTTTCCCCCTCCATTTGCACTCCAGACTTGAGGCGGTTCAGAACATACAAAGGAAATTCTGTTAGAGATCTGCTTAGAGCCATGAGAAATAAGGTTAGCTTGCATGTTTACATGACGTCTGCATATTTATATACAATTTTTGCACACTCAGAATGTTTTTTTTTGTTTTCTTCACATGTTTACTTTTGTTCTGTTACAGAAGCATCACTACCACGAGTTGCCGCCTGAGGTACAGGAAACTCTTGGTGAGCTGCCTGAAGGCTTCGTCAGCTATTTCACCTCACGGTTTCCACGGTTACTGATGCACACTCATGCTGCTCTGCACGTCTGTGCACACGAGAGGCTGTTTCACCCCTACTATCTGCCCCCCAAAGCTAAATAGCTTTCATATGACCTTGCACTCCCATCTCCACGTGCACAGGAGAAGAAATCATTGACAGTACCTGTTATTACTTTTGTAAAACCCGTACTGTTTCTTTTTTTCAGTTTATATTTGGAAAAGATACAGTAATATGGAAAGAAGGTTTTCATGTGCCTGAGGTTGTTTTTATAAATTTATTTTAAAGGATTTTATTTGGCCCTTCTTCAAGAGGCTTTAAACATCATAAAAAGAATAATCTTTTTGAGCCTCTGTGAAAATTTGTTTCTGGGAAACAACATTAAATCAAAAAGGAAAAAAAATATTAAAAATTGCATTAGCAACTTTAGCAATATTTCAGACTGAAAACAAAGCCACTGTGACAGTGGATCTAATTTTTAAAGAAAGTCTGAAACGTATATAATGTTCGTACTGCATTAAGAAAATATATTTTATCTGAAAACAACTAAAGAGTGGATCTGAAGTACTGCACTTGTCTCATGTTTAAAATAAAACTCCTCAGATCTACGCTCAGATTATTAAGAGTTTATTTATGAAGCGACTCAGAGTCAGATTTACCAGAAATTAAACTTTTAATGAAACCTTTAAATTTTTGTGCACAAACTTTGTTACAACACTCCTAATAACTCAGACACTGGATAACTGGTTTTATTTAATAAATAAATGAAAAAATAAATAAATAAATAAGAGAAGAAAAAAATAATAGTTGAAAGTGTTTCAAGGCTTACTGGGCAACTTTTGTACTTTTTTCTTTGCATGAGTGAAATAAAATGATGCTTTGGGTGTGCCAAAGGATAAAATAAAACCAAGTCTCTTTATTTTGTAAACAGCGACAGACAAATTAAACTAAGTGGGATTTTTGTTTGTGTTCTTGAATCTTAACAGCTGGTTCTGGTTCACTCCTACGTCGATGGAATAAAACTTTGACCCTGTTTTGTATTAGACAGTCAAACCTGCAGGTAAAATGTTTCTTGGAGTTGGGATTCTGGTTGGCTTAGTTGGTTGAGTGATTTCCTGTTGCAGTAGGTTTTAGTTCACTGCATGTTGACCTATTCTCTGTGTAGACTTTTCTTTCCTCTCCTCAATATATAGATGTGGGAAAAAAAAGTGTTTTTTTAAAAACAGATCTAAAAATATTTGGTCACTGACATAGTTTTGCCATATTATCCGTTTACCAAAATTTATAGTTATATATTTGTAATACTTGTAATAAGGACTGACCTACTACATGCCCATATACATAAAAAAATTCATGTAGGAGCTACTGTCTTTTGTCACATCATTAGTATACAGTGAAAACTGTTTCACTAGAAAATGGCATCACTTTGCCTAATTGTGTTTTACAGATGTAGTTTAATGCTTCAGATCATGAGCCAGTTAAACCAGTCTGTATACTTTTCCTCCTGGACATTCTGGTCTGTTCTCAATGGATCTGTTTATTTTTAAAGATGTATTTAATCTAGTTCTGCTCTCAATGTTTATAAATGGTCTACAGATGGTGAACTCTACACATTTGCATGTGAGAAGTCTGCTCTTTATGATTGATTAATTTAATAATGACTTGCCTTCTTACTGGAAAGTATTATTTATTCAGTATATTCATTGTAAGATAAAATATGAGAACTAAAAGCTGCTGGGGCTTTTTTCAGCGGTACTTCTCTTATACCTGCAGAGGGAGATATTTTCCCAACAGATTTCTTTCTTAAGCTTCCAAAATGTGTTTCCTGTTAAATTGTGTAAGTATGAGGGGTAAACAAACCCTAAATATACAATGATTTATTAACTGTTATTAACATTTCAAATTAAGGCAGTTAATTAGAGTTTTCAAGTTACAATATAAATATAAAAAGTTTACATGCATATTTTGTTGCATTTTCCAGAATCTTATCAGCTGTTGTATGAACATTTGCCTTATTTACAATATGCTCCTGAAAATGCATCCAGTAGAGCCGATAAGATGCTAGACATGAGTTTATTCCGCTGTCAGTGTGAACTTAAACAGAAGTAGTTTAATGATGTGGTGGCCCAGGGTGCAGCAATGTGTCATGGTCAAGTCATCAGCTAATGAGCCACTAGTTGTTTATAGTTCACTGTATGATTCAATCATTTGGCCGGCCCTTGTATGTGTGTATGTGCTCTGCTCATTATTAAATATCAGAGTTCAGCTGTAGGTCCAATCAAAACAGCCTTATTGAAACATCAGCTTAACCAGAGTCATGAGACCAAACTTACTCACACATGCGGTTGCGCACACACTCAAACCCACACACACTCGCACGCAGACAACAAATAAATGCACGAGATGGCACTCACGCCTGTGTATATCGAACTAGTCAACAGACCTTTGCCAAATGTCATTGAGTGTAATTTAATAATTTAATATTTAATAACATGCACTGTAGGTTACAAATGAAGACGTTCAGTTTATGCAAGCACACTGACGAAGCACACCATGTACAGTGAGTTTAGTTATTGGTGTGTAGAGCATTGTCAGGTGGTTGCTGATGTGCTGCACCCTTCATAAGGCTGCAAAGGGGCTTTTCAAGATCTTTCAAATGACTTTTATCTGGTTGTCTGCCGCTCTGGGTGGTTGTCATGTTATAAAATGTTGTTGAAATTTGTTGGTTGTGCTTTTGCCAATGGTTAATTGAGTATTTAAAGTGGCTGCAACTATAGATGATCTGTTCAGTTGCTAGGGACTCGTTGCTCTTGCAGTTAAGAACATTATTCACTCTTGTTGCTGGGGTGTCACTAAGTTTCTGCTAGGTGGTTTCCTTGGTATCCTGGAGGGGACATACTTGATGGTGTGATGGTGTTGTTATGGGTTTACTATGCTAAGGTAGTGCTAAAACCCCCTTAGCACCAAAGGTAATTGCTATGGGTGGTTATTATGGAATTTATGTGGTGCTGCAACCAGAGAAAATTTATTTTATTAGGTGGTCAATATATCCTGAGCAGTGATTGTTGTAGTGTTCCTGGGTGTCACTTTCCTCCTATTATATGTAAAGCTTTTGAAAATTCAGGTTGTGTAGAGCAAATGGAAAACAAACAAAAAAAACAAACAACAGCATTTTTTATTACTTATTTTTTTAAGTGCACACGTAGTACCAGATCACAGTCATAGAAATTTACATTCTTGAACCTCAAGACAATTAAAACGTAAATGTTAGGGTTAATGCCTGTAATTTAACAATAACCATCAGAAAACAGTAACTTGGCAACATGGGTTGTTTACACACCTAGAGTTGGTGTTGCACTGAAGAGATTGGGGCTATTGTTGTCCTGAAAGCTTTAAGCTGCTACTCTTGGAAGACAAACCAACTATTTTCTGCATAGGAAAATATTTTTGTCCTAAAAGATAATATTGGCCAGGTTGAGTTAATAGTTGGTGGGTTTATGTTTCAGAAGATGTTCATATTTGTTAAATATCTGTTTTATAATTCAAAGACAGTGATGGAAAATGTCTTTCCAATTTAATCATGCTGTGTTTTTCTACCTACTATGACAAAACTTTCATTGTGTCGTGTTCCTTAAAGCTGTATTCAGGTTACATTTAACCAATAAAACATAACCACATTCTAAAGCCCCCCAAAAGCACACCAGGCACAGACCAGCATTCAAATAATTATACTCCATGTTGTTGTGGTAATAGCTGAACAGAAATAATGTTAATGTAGTGAACAGCCTACAGATATAACACACATGCTGAAGTTCAACTTGAGGACAAAATGTCCTGCACCTCTATGTCTCTGTAAACGAATGCTTCCTTCCACTGGGGATATATTCTTATGCTCCCTGCTTTTTCCTCCTTTGTAGGATACCACAGGAGGCTGGTTTGGGTTTCTCTGATGTGTGTGTGTGTGTGTGGGCGGCGGGGGGGCTGAAACAAGCAGAGGGATGTCGTTCTTACAGTCGCTCCATTTTGGGATCAGGACAGGAAGTGGGCTCAGAGGAAACAACCTCCTATCCCCACTCCCTCCCTCTATCCTCTTACTTTTTCTTGTATTCCCTCCTCCCTTTGTCTGTTCCTCTCTCAGTCTGTGCCTACCCACTCACAAGGTCATGCTTTCCCTTGGTGCCAGAGATCTCGTAGTCTGTCACATGATTTTCTGCAGTGTGCATGTATAAACCTTAAATTACATTCTGCATATTTCCTGTGTAAATAAATGTATGTTGAACAGTGATTTCTAAAACCACATTAAAACTCTAGTTTAGTTGTTTCTGGACCCCCTCCCTCTCTCCTGAGACTTAAAGGCTGTTATGTAGCAGGGCTCCTCTGATTAAAAGCCAAAGCAAGGGTCAGACTCTGCTGGGTAACAGAGATATCGCCCAACTTCAGCTTTACTCTCATGCCCAGCGGTCTGATAGCTCTCGCTGATGAGCTTCATATTACATTATGTGGAATGAAGGCCTACAGTTTGCCTGAGCTGTACATCAGTATGACATTACTTATCGGGGCTTTGACCCACAGCTTTTTAGCTTTGCAAGAGGGCTTCTCATGTTCATAAATACTGATTAAACTGCCTCAGGCAATAAGAAAAACATATTTGAATCTATTTATTTTTTTCTCCACATTTATTCTTTACAAGCTCAAAACATTTTTCAATCCCCCCTAAACACTAATCTTCCTCCCACTGCTCACTTTTCCACATCAGAGGGTCTTGACCCCCTTGCTTCACCACATACACACTCAAACACACACTGAGAAAATAAAGAACCAGCATGTCAGCAAACGGCAGTGTATTTCACCACAGAGCAAGAGGCAAGGCACAGGAAAACAAAAAAACAAAACAAAAACAAAAGCAGAGGACCTCCCACCTATCTTCCTGCTCGCCTTTTAAAGTCTGTGCCTGTTTATTTGTTTCGTTGCTTTTTTTGTCCCGGACATTTTGCTCTCTGGTCTTCTTCTCTCACACACATCCAGTGCAATGACACACACTTATAAAAAGAATAAAAACTTGCAATAGTGGAGAACGTAGGTTAGTTAACGACAAACGTTACATCAACATACCAGTTACAGTGATACTGTTAGAGTGGTATTTGTGTTGTACTTGAACACACAGTGTCAGTCAGATGCTTACAGCATTCAACATACAGGAAGTTTGAACTTGCAAAATGTCACAATGAACAAAGACACATACAGAATAATACAGTTTAATAATAAGGCGTGTGGAAGTGTTCATGGGTTGCCTCCTTTCCCTCAAGACTAAGTAAAATGAAAAACACTCAGGGTGGGAAAAGCAGCCCAGCTGTGCTCTGTGGCTGTGCACCAAATTAGGCAAACTATGGAAATCAAATTAATAATTTTATTTTACTCCACTTGATTAATTTCTATATTTGAATGCATGTTTTTAAGAATCAGTATAAAGAAAATGGTGCCACGTAACAGAACATGTCAGACATGGTTCTGGATGGAAGTTTAACTACCATTATGAATCAATGTGCAAGGTATGTTGAGCTGCAAGCAAACTAGTTGCAAATACAACTAGTTGACCAGTGAAAGAAACCAAAATATTGCTGAAAATGGTTTTGGATGCCTTATTAATCATTTGTCTTCAAATTGTCATTGAATTATTAAATTTTTTTGCAACATGGGAGCATCGCAAAAAGCTGTAAACACGACACTGAAAAGGTGAGCTGACCTACGTTCCATTTCACTGTGGTCTCACATCACTGTCCCTGGGTTTGGTTATATTGGCTGAGCACTGTGATAGTCTAAGACTAAATGTTCTCAGAGAATAAGAAGTTACAATTTCATGTGCAATGAAGATTGCTTGATTATTTCAGGGCCCAATGAAAATGACCACAAAAAATTCCACAGCATTGGAATGTCGATTTGGACATAATTTCCCAATGAAAGGCTTGAAACCTGGAAGCATTCCGGTTAGACCAAATGAAAATAGTATCATGCTATAAACTTTGCAAATGCATTCGTTGTAGATGCTTATTCACTCAACGGTCAGGAAAACTATATAATTAATTTCAAGTTGTGGTTGCGACACTTACTGAAAGCTAATCTGATAACTCTCTTCTAGATCCATTTTTGGCAAACAGATTGTCAAACAGACAATCAGAACAGTTGTCAGCTAAACAATGACAGTGATGAGTGTAAACTAAATTATTTTATTAAAAAAAGGCCTTAAAGAAGATAAAATCTTTCATATAGCTGAAGGGATCTGAACAGTCAGGTAATCATCTATGGTTAAGTCATGAAGAGCAGACTCTTAATATGGCACACCTTTTTCTGTCATTAAAACAAAAGATATTGATCGGTGCTTCACATAAGAGTTCATGCTTTTGGTTACATGCTGAAACCTATTTAGTTTACAAAAGGAACTTGGAAGCCGGAAGCAGCCAATATAAATTGAGTTTCTTAGAGTGCAGCGAGTAAGCTGAACTGTCTTGAGACAAGCGTATGGCTAAGAAGAATGAAGGAATCTCTGTGTGTACATCTACCTGTGCTTTGCTTTTCTCTACTACTCAATCTGTTTCTCACTTGTAAGCTGTATTTACTGTGGCAGAAGTTCAGTGTAGAGTTGTGACACTTCCACAACAGTATCTTCACCAGACCTGTGCTGCTTGTTGGCAGAGCTCCTGTTGCTAGGCAGCATGGCACATGCATGGGTAGTGACTAGTTTCCTCTAAGTGTCAACATACATAGCTCTTCTGTAGGATATCTAAAGGAAATAACTTAAACAGAAGTATAATAAAATAGTAATACATAAAACAAATAAGAATAATAAAACATACCAATAAAGGAAATGCCAACAAAACTTGTATAAATGAATTTTCCTGTAATTCTGTTCAGTCTGGCTCATTTAAATTGCTTGTTACCATTTAGACATTACAGCTATAGACATCTAAAATGACGATAAGGGTATTAACAGTTCAACCTTGTCGTTTTCCGCTATTCCCAGGAACAGGCAGTCGAACCATATAGCAAAACTACCTTGTAAATACTTAAAATATGCCTTGGTTTGAGCCTAGGTTATCGTGGTGCATTTACTAAGAAGCTGGTGGGCAGAGTGGAAAAGAGAAGAAAGGCATGGCGTTAGAGAAGAACCATGAGTGATACACAATCAAAAACTGTCTGTGTGTGTTTCTTTAAACAAAGATGAGTTTGGAGTTACTGCTGAAGTTTGAGGAAATGAACAATCTGTCTTTTGTACTGGAGAGGAGAGGAAAGGACAGGAGAGAGGATTAGAAGAATAAAACTCGTTCTCTGCAGCTGTTCATATCTTTTTACAGCGGTGGAAACGAGAGAGTAAACACAAGAGGAGGAAAGAAAAGAGTACAGAAGAGAACAGGGAGCATAAGAGCGCTTAGTCTCTTCCTTCTGTTAAAGTTCATTGACAGGAACACTTGTGCAACCTTATCACATAACACAGCATATGACTAGTTTGGGCCCAAACCCTTACCCCTCTCCTTCTGTCACGTGTACCTTTAAACAAGGCATTTTTCAGCGCGCTCTCAACCTTCTGTCTTTCCACCTTATTCTGTTTCTGCACTCTTTCCCTCCTGTTTCCTGCTCACACAGCTTGAGCTACATCACAACAGGCATCAGTCTGACGTGGTTTAGAGACAAGGTTGTCAAAAGTCTTATATACATAAGAGGAAAAACACTTTCAGTGCTTATACCATGTTGTTGGTTCTTTTCTCTATATCCTGCCTCTCTTTCCAGCGTACGCACATTTGTACAGGTTAAATGAAGAGTCTCTATAGTGTCCAACATAGATCGACAAGTTCAGAGTCACCTCATGGCTCCACAGGTTCAGAGTTCAGTTAGATCCATTCTGTGTGGGCAAACTTACTATCCAACATATCAGTGTTAATGTACAGTCATGCACTGTATTGTCAGAGCAAAACAGTTTCTAAGAAAGTCCTCAACGCCCTTGATTTGTGGCTGTTTTTACAGTTACAGTCAGAAAAGCTGCTGTCTGCGGTGGGAGTGTCACTGCAGCATGATATCTTTGAGGTTTTCCTGCAGAATGGTGTCCTTGACGGCGTGAAAGACAAAGCGGATATTTTCTGTATCTACTGCAGTGGTGAAGTGGTGGAAAAGTGGCTTCCCCCGGTTTCTCCTCTTACGACTGAACGACTGCACCAGAAATGCCTGGAAGAAGCAGAGCAGAGCTAATAAGAGCCTGTGTGTATCTGAGCATGCGTTATCATAAAATCCAGATCTCACCAACTGGTTTCTTCATATTTTTAAAAAAAGAAATCTTTAATTTAAAATAATATTGTGTGTGTCTATGGGTGACATTACTGTTTCAGATGTGATTCGATGTCTTTATAAAACAAGAATAACCTCTGGGTACCTGCACATCCTCTAGCCT
Source organism: Rhadinocentrus ornatus (assembly GCA_037177495.1). Lineage (NCBI taxonomy): Eukaryota > Metazoa > Chordata > Actinopteri > Atheriniformes > Melanotaeniidae > Rhadinocentrus > Rhadinocentrus ornatus. The sequence goes on from JBAMHW010000004.1 coordinate 18,895,227, forward strand.
GCGGGAGTCTCCTCTGAACTCTGGGAAGTTCTTGCGGATGTCTACTGTGCGAATCTTATCCACCAGCAGGTCTGTTTTGTTTAGAAAGAGGATGATGGACACGTTCAGGAAGAGCTTGTTGTTGACAATTGTCTCAAAGATGTTCATGCTCTCCACCAGACGGTTTGTCCTGCGGTCCTCCATCAAGACCTGGAATAACACACATTCAGCATTATTCTTTGTTTGTTTTTAAGGTCTTATCTGAGTAGCAATTAAGGATTCAGTCGCCATCATATGACCGTTGATTTGAACTGGAGCCACGATTGCGGGAACAATCAAGTATCCTCATGGCACCACAAAGACAGCTTTGTATAAACCTCTGAAGTTGTGTCTCTCTTCTCCATTTTATAATTCCAAAAGTCAAAAGCCAGTCTAAAAAACCTTTCCATAGCATCAGCTTTACATAAGAATTGCAGCCTGTAACCTGATAAAACCCTCACCACTTTAGACACATCACTCAGACCTCTGAAAATGTTAAGGAACTCCCACCATGGCTCTCTGGAGCTCAACAAGCTAGAGTGCTTGTGTTTTACGGAGAAACTTTCTAATACATTCTCCAGCTAAAGATTTTGAATAGTCAGAAAACAGTCCTGACAGAAATAAACCACCACCATGGTTAAATGACCATATCTGTAGCATTAAATGTGTGAGTAGATGTGCTGAGCAGATGGGACAACTGGTTTTATGCCACACTGCAAAGGAAAGAAAATAAAGACATTTCCTAAAATTCTGGTGATAGGGTGATTTTTCACCTGGTTTTTGTCAAAAAAAAACAACAACTCCTGCATTAGTCTAAATCAGGCTATGCCAGTCTCACAGGGAGGTGCATTCAACAATTCATCTTTTCAGACAATCAGATTTAGTAAAAATGACTGATACCATAACCTCTCGTTAAGGTGTTTTAACATCTTAACATAGGGTGTTGAATGGGAGTTATATATATGTTGACAAATATGCACATACCTGGTCATACTCTGATGAAGATACCATGAAGAGTATAGATGTGATCCCATCAAAACACTGAAACCACTTCTGTCGCTGCGACCTTTGACCGCCCACATCCACCATCTTGAAGGGAATCTTTTTGATCACAAAGTCGTGCTCGACAATCCCTTTAGTCGCCTTCCGTGCGAACAAAATGTCCTGTCTGCTTGGAATGTAGCTCTAAAGAAGTGGACAGACTCATTTTTAAACAAGTTACAAAGGATGAAGAATTAGGATAGCATTATTTTTTAGTGAGACTCACCAGTTGCCCAATACGATCCAAGTTATCCAGGAAGTATTTGACTGACTCACTCTGCAGACAAAAAGGAGAGAATAAAAAAAGAAAGAAAAGAAAAGAAAAAAAAATATCATTGACTCAACATGCAACTGACCAAATAATTAAATTAAAGCTCCTAATCTAATTATTACAACAATTTAATTTCTTGTATTTCTTCCTTGGTTAATTTCCATTTCAGAGAAGATGTGGTTTTTGATTGAATAATACATAAATCAATGCAGCAACAGACAGCAACCATGTGACCAAACATAATGATATCAGTCCCATCACATTTCTGTACATTTCTACTGCTTGTAAGGACTTGACCAGTTGTGCATTATTCTGAATCTATAACTGAATCTTAAACCGATCCTTGTGTTTATGTGACCCGTGTTGTTATCAGTGTTTCACCATCACATTTAGTACATAGACCCTGACATGATTCCCTGAATCTTTCAAGATCTATTAACTACAGTAAAGTTGCACTAATCAATGTTTCCCCATTAACAATGGACTAAAGGGCAATGTGTAATTTAAAAGGAACACTTGTTATTGCAAACCCACAGGGAATTATCACCAGACTCTGTAGTATACCTTTCGACTTCCATAGGCTTGCTGATTTACTCTACCCACAAAGTGGTGATGTACATAACTTGCCAGGCAGCAGACAGCAGACAGACAACAAGCTGGAGAAACCAGTGACAAATTTAGGGGCTAAACAGACATTCTCACCTCGAGAAAGAGATAAAAGGAGAGTGATTGCTGGACTTTAAAGTAGACATGAATGTATCTTTGCTCTTTCTCCAAGGCGTAATATTAGTACAATTTATATTCTTAAGAAAAAAAATCTAAAATTTAGAGCACAAGGTTACAATTAGGCATGCCATCACTGTATTTGGTTTATCCGGAGGTATTTTCACATTACCACTTGGTTTTTTGTTGCCTCACTTCACAGACTAAAAATGGACATAACCCATAAAGAGATGCAGATTTTCCAGTCAGTAGTAGTAGTTATAGGGTTATATATATCAGTTATAGTGTAAGATAACAATGTAATTAAGCATTTTCTCTTCGATTAGCCCATCCTCACAAGAAAACTGAACATCTGTTCTCTTTTAAGGATCTTTTTTTAACCTCTTCTGGTACATCTGATTAGCTTTGCCATCATGAGGTTGTTTGTAATTCTAAAAACTTAATTTTGCTTGGATAAATCTTTCCAACATATGATATTCCACAGACCACATTTTATTATTAATGATTAGACAAGATCAATCAATATGTCACATGAGCTTCATGTAATCAGAGGTGGCACGACCACCTAAATATGTCTATAATTATTTTAAACAATAGTTTGTAACTCCAATAAATAAGCCAATCATAGGCTGAGAGGGGCAAATAATGTATTTCCATCTAAGTAAGAAGTTGACTTGGAGTGCGCAGCTGATGTGATGTACAATAGATAGGGTGTAGAAGTGGGTAAAATCAGTGCTGGTTACAGAATAATAAGGTATATTCTATTTTACTGATGCTACAATGCTCTTGCCTCAGCTTTACTCCTGCGGATACAAATCTTGAGTCATTGTGGTCAAACATTTTAATGTTTGTCTAATTTGGCCTTCAAACTTTTTAAAAGGCCTTTCTTTCCCCCTCATGTGGTCAGCTACAAACTTTAGTTCAGCTTGAACAATGCCGGTCTTTCTTACAGGCTGTATGGGCTCCATCTCCACAGGGCTGCTTAGAAAACCAGATTTACTTCAGCAGGCATTATTTAAACAAAAGTAATCATATATTCCATCATATCAGGTTTTTCTTTTATCACTGTCACAGTGTCAGTGGACGTCCATGTAAGTTACCAAACTAGGCTGTAATGCTACCTTACTTTAAAGTTTTATATTTAATGATTGTCTATTAACTTTGTGTTGTCCACATCATATACAAGATAGATCACTGACTATAGGTAAATAATATTATTTTTATTTGTACATTCATTAATTTTCCTGCAACAATTTTTATTATGATGAATCTTAAAGTTCTTCTGTTAATAAACATAGATGTGTTTTTTTCTTCTTCTCCATTTTGACCTATTTCCAAATACTGATGATGCATGTAAACTACTTTGTATTTCAGAAATCTTTTTATATTGCATCACCCAAATATATATTTCCTGATAGATCGTTTTTATTACTATAGGTTCTTCTTGTTGTGGATGTTGCATTAATGTATTTACAAATACAGCATTTGGGCTGTTTTAAAGCTCGGCCTTTGGTATGGTAATCAATACCAAAAAAGAATTGAATGTTATTAATTATACATCAACATGAATTGTTTGGCTGTGACCTCCATCTTAACAAAGTAAAGTTACCAACTGCAGCTAACCATCATGTTACTGTGGGTGCATCCATGTCAGTCTCCCTCGTATATGTTGTGTTAACAGCTGCTTTTTATAAAACCTGCAAACATCAGCAGCGAGAAAAAAACTTAACTCAAGGGAAGCCAACACAAAGAACGAGAAAAAGTTTGAGGCCTCACAAGGGAGCTGCTGAAACCCTGTGATGAATTAATAAATTCTCACATGTTTTTGCATCAAAAAAGAAACCGTAAGTTTATGCAGAAAAGGGAAGAAAAAACAAAATCTTGATTTGGAAGCTGGATATGAAAATGTGTTCAACGTGACTTTAAAACAAGAATAAGGGGAAATGATAAATTAGATTATTGAATAATTCTTACGCCATGCTGCACTGGTTTAGTCTTTTCTGGCACAATCATTTTCATCTCCTGACTGTCAAGACCCACTGAGCCTAACCGGAACATCAGGGAAGGACATTAAAATGGTTATGTTTGTCCCTCTCTTAAAGCACTTTATATTTGGTGACCATATGTAGTTTTACTGGGTATCTTTGCATACATGCTGAGCAGTTTATGTTTTATGTTTTGCCTTTCAGGCATCAGTTGACTTCACTTCATTTCTGTATGGTATAAAAATCAATTAGCCAGTTCTTGAAGCTTCAGTTGTGTAATCTATTGCTGTGAACATCAAGCCTGCATTATTTTTGACCATTCTCTATTCTCTGTCAAGCAGTAATGTGGTTAAAGTGCACGCTGTTCTTCACTACTAATTGATTTTCAGACTGTTCACAGATGAATGGAAACCAGCAAGGGCCTGAAACAGAGAGAGAGGTTTAATCAGGTTAATGTGGAACAGCAGCATGATCTGCAGCATGCTTTACTGTGCTGGTAAGTGTATGTGATTATTCTAAAGGCTAGCTCAAAACTCCGGTTTTAAGTAGAAACAATAGGTACATAGAGTTCAGACCGATTGCCTAAAACTGATTCCCACTCCGACCCCTCTTTCTTTCTTTTAAATACATTCACACTCAACAGGAAACAGCTGTGTGTGTGAAAACAGTGGATAGACATGGGGGAGGGAGGGATTAGCAAGTCAGACAGAACCCAGTTACAGTCATTTTAGCGTTCGTGTCTCTTTCACTCTTGCGCGCACACACACATTTGCCATAGACAGGAGCTTTTCCCAAACTGCTCTGACATGAAATGGAACAACCAGGAAACGTGACCCCAGTGCGAGTGAGATGTGAGGCCGTGACCTCGCTTCTGACCTGCAGTGTCACTGCAATAGGAAACTCAAAGCCGGGGACTCTGATTGGCTCAGCTAGACATGAGCAGCAGGAGGGGCTTTACAAGGGAAAAGCAGAGAGAGGGTAATTCCCAGAGATGAAGGGATATGCAAACAAAGACATAGACAGACATAGACGTAGATGTGTACTCATGCAGACAGTGATAATTTCTATGAAACTTTAAACACCATCTGCAGAAACAGATTATTCGTGCTGTGGAAGCATCAAAGTAGACTAATTTTATTTATGCTAAAGACAGAGTTTCCGCAGCTTGAAATGGAGATGGCTGATAAATGATCTATCAGCTTTATGTGTGTGTGTGTGGTTGAATAAGGCGAGAGGAATGTGTCCATTCACAATGTGTATGGGTAGATTAGGGGCTTTATCACAGCAAAGACCTGAATAAGCTCACATTCTGCAGTGTGTGTGCACAGGTGTATGTTGTCACTTGCACTGGGTGTGCCACTATGCTCATTACAATGCTCTAATAGTATATTAACTTACAGCATGGAAAATACTAAGTAATAAATCACAATCCATTAAACTTTATTAAAGTGTTGATTCATTTTTGATTGACCGATCAGTAACTTAATTTTTAAAATGTCTCACAATTGTTTGAGATGGTTAAACCACAACAGTTTTAGCTATTTAAAGAGAGTTCATTGAATTAGAAGACGCTCAAATTAGAAGAAAAGTAAACGTATTTTTAACATGGGGGTTCAGTTGGAAATAATAATGATTATGAGCAATCCAAATGTTCTATTAAAGGCAGGAAAATGAGCAAAAATGTTATTTATAAGAAGCCAACATTTAACCTTTTTGCTTGGTAAAATATTCATAATATTATTCAAACTTGATATGGTTTAGCTTCAACTGAAAACCTCTAATTAGCAATGACTTCCTTGCTGGTAAAGTGGTTCACACTGTCAGCTCAGAGCAAAAGGGGTTCATGATCTAAACCTCAATGGGACTTTCTTTGTGGAGTTTCCATGTTCTTCCTGTGTCTGCGTGGGTTTTTTCTACAGATGCTTTGATTTCCTAAAACAGTCCAAAGACACACACCCTTGTTTAATTGGCATTTCTAAATAAAATGACTGAGCGAGTGCAGTTATCTGTGTCTATGTGTTAGCTCTGCGACAGATTGGGGCAGTTGTATTTGGGGCAGTTGTAGCACCAAGATTATTATAATTTTACAATAATCTTGTAACTGAAAGAAAAATGCTTTCAGAATGAAAGAGCCATGATTACCCTTTAGGCCATGTAAGATATGCTGTGACAGAGGGAACCTCAAGCTCCTTCCAGAGATGCACTGCTTTACATCAGTCTGGTGGCAACTTAATGCGTGTTGTTCAGAAAATAATTCAAATAAGATACAGCACTACTTTCATGCTCCGTGGTTTTAACTGTGATGAGTCACTGCAGATCATCTGAACCAAATAAAGGAGTGAAAACTGTTTTAAGTGTTTGAGCTGCAGCTGCAGTGTCTGCTGTTTGCCTATATCTTGTTTTCACCTGCTACCATCCACCACTGTCTTGTTTCAGACAATCTTCTGTTTGTTAGCTTGACATGATTTGATTTAGGACTTCCAGAGTTTTAAATGGTAGTGCGGCTTCTGTTCTGTCACACAGTGACAGTGATGAAAGTGTCAAGAGGTGAAGAAAACAGATGCATTTTTCTCTAGTTGACAACAACTGTGCCGTTTCTGTTGTGCAACTTATCCTCCATGATTAAAACATGACTCTTTAACAAGCTAAAACACGTAGAAAAGATAGATGTTTTACACAAACATTACTCATTTGGTACGATAATATGATTTTTTTTTTAAATTATTTTTATGAGAAAAAGACTTCTGTGTTACTACACTCAATCCTGAACAAATGGTTAATGCTGTATGCACCTTGTAGCTCTTTCCCTCTCTTTCACAGGCATGTCTATATAAAGCAGTACAAACTTTAACTGAAAAGTTAACAATGTCTGAAAGACTGAACTGAATGTTGCTTTTTTAACTGATTGATGAAGCCACTAATGTTAAGCATCGCATGTATAAAAAGTGCGAAAAAGAGAGAAATGCATGTTGCAAATCTTGAGGCAGGGACATGTAGTCTGGATAAAGTCTTACACCATGGATATAGGATCGCTTACATTAACTCATGAAGCAAAGCTCCTCACTGATGTTCCATTTTTACACCTCTGGGGGGCCTCAGCATTCATGCCCTGTACAAATTCAGACCTAATTTATTCAGGATCTCTGTGCTGCTGAGGACAACAGCAACAGTTTACCATCACGCTCTGATGTACAGCCTTGTTTTTGTCGAGTGGTGAGGTTTTGGTGTTTATATCCTATATCAAACTGTGTGTTATCTGGGTGTGGCGGGAACACAGAAAACCCTACAAGTAAACAACATCCTTGTTGTGCTTGCTTGTTTTTCCAACAATATCTTCGTTTCTACTTCACTCTCTTCCCTCTCTCTGAGCCTCCCCATTCTACTTGCTCATCTTGACTTTCCACTCCCTTTCTTTCTTCCTCTGCTTGGACTCTCCTTCCTTCCTTCCTCCCTCCCTCACCCTCCTGCCTGCGGCACAGCTCCAGCTGTTCCTGGGAAAAGCTGACTGTGGTATCCCCGGAAAACCTCTTTAAGTGGAGGAAAAAAGGGGAGGTGGAAAGTATCTAAGTCAGCATATTTACTCCACTGCAGCCATTTTAGATTGTCATTAAAGGAAAAGGCTGATGTTACTCATATTTTTCTTCAAGCTAACATAGTTTTCAGCACAGTTCATCTTCTTTATCTGGTATCTGGTACACAACCCCTCATCGAGCAGTCCTGCCTAAGATGTAAATCATTAAAGAAGAGGTCACATGTATTCGGTTTAATTAGTAAAAGGTTACAGAAACAGCTGCGTACTGTAATTTTAGACAACACCAACTGCTGTAAATGTTTCTGTTTTTAACTGTAAACACTCACAAGAAACATAATGGTAACTTCTTAATAAAGCTATTAGAATAAAGTTGTTTTATTGTCGACACAAGCAGCTCCAACAGCAGCAGCAGTGACTGTGACAAGCAGCCACTGGAAGCAATTACCGTTCTTTGAAACCAGATGCACCCGACTGCAGCAATTGGTGTCAAAACTCATGGCGGAGGTCATAACTCAATCACCCATTGCAAATAAACATTCAGAAATCTGCTCAGTGATTACAGAGAAATGTCGAACCTCGAATACAAAGAGGCTTTGGCTCATTTATAACTGGTTATTTTACCTAATATCTAATTAGAAATTTAGGGGATAGTTGTTCATTACTTCATTCAAATTTGACAATCTAGAGGTCAGCTGAAATTTAGAAATGCATGCTAAAAAAAAAAAAAAAATCAGCCTGAAGCTGCAGCCCACATCCAACTAAAGGAAAAATTCTCCTTTGTCTCTGAACTGTAGCTGAATCCCAGCTCACACAGCTGCCAGCATGGCTGCAGACTAAGTATATCACCTTTGTCACTGAATATCTAAATCAGAATCAAAGTAAGGCGCGAGAGACATCCAGGCCACACACTGACTGTACTTCATCAAAATGTTTCTAACATATAAACAGCAAATCTTTGAGATTTGAACAGCTGTTCATGAAGATTGCCAGAAAAAAAAGGAATTTGAAAGGCCCCTCTTCGCCAATAATTACATTTTCCATTTATTGTCTAAGATATAGCATTAATAATTGTTGCTAACTTAAATTATGCCCATTCTGTTTTGTTGCACAAAACCAAAATTAACAGAAAATAATGCTAGGAGATGTTCTGCTGTTTTAATTCATGAATATTCTAGAATATTAAATACTAATTACTTCCTAAAAAGCTAATTTGCCTAATCATGATATAAATATACTAATATTTAAGAGGTATACAATGATTTTTAATTTATAATATTATTTGTTGCAGCTATTTCTGGGATAATATATTATCCAGACAAAAAACATCATTACAGTCCTCAGTGTGCCTCTAAAGTCCTTTTTAGAAATATAATGCTCAGTCATTAAAGCCACTGGCAGGTAAAGTGAGTAAAATCTACTCTTCCTGTTATAATGCAGCTGGATTTCTATGAAAGGAACCAAACACTAGGGCAGGCTCAGATGGTAAGCAAGGAAGTTAAATAAATCAAATTAAATTAAACAAAACATAAAGCACTGCAGAGTCACAGTGTTCAAGAAAACATGAAACCAAAATACTAAACAGAGCATGGCAGGAACAAAAATTAAACTCGGCGATAGGTATTAAACACACAGCGGAAACTGACACTTAGGTCTGACACTGAACACAGGAAAACTGGGATTATTTCTATTAAAGGAGATAATTGACCAACACACTGCAGCTGACACGATCAGCAAACTAGGACCTGGTGTGAATCAACTGCATGTACAGGAGGACGGACAAGCAGAGCTGTTCAAATCCAGTCCTAGAGAGCGTCTGTCCTGCAGGTTTTAGATGTGTCCCTGCTCCAACACACCTGATTCAAATCAAATGGATCCAGCAACTTATCAAATTCTGCACAGTGACTCATTCATTTGAGTCAGTTGTGTTGGAGCAGGGAAACATCTAAAACTTGTAGGACCGCTCTTGAGTAACAGGGTTCCCATCCACTGTTTAAGATGTTTAATTGGTCTCTAATTAATAGGTCATTGTGCAGAACTTGACAAGCAGTTGCATCTATTTAATTAAAAATTAAAAAAAAGGAATTAAAGCTAAGGTGAACAGATAAAGCAGCTTAAGAAAAACCCCTGAATTTAATTTTGCATTAAAACAGAGAATAAATCCAAGGTTTTATTCACACAATAACATTTTAAACCTGATTTTTCCAGCACAGACAAAAGTTGAAGTACTTCCTGGGTAAGTTGATAGTTCAACTGCAATATATAAAACAATTATTCAACAATATGAAGCCGAGCAAAATGAAGAAACTACTGTATGCCCAGAAAATTCAGCAGAATTTGGTTTAGTGTTGGTGAGAGCACCAAAACTTCTTTCATGTTTCCAGCATGTGATGTAACTGACTCAAGCATGAAACTATGCAAAGTTACAAACATTTTCATCTTAAGTGAGCAAAACAGAAAAAAAGCACCAAGAGCTGCTTGTTCTGTATATTGTTGCATTAATGTAGAAAGAGAGAGAGATTCAGAGAGAACAGACTGCAACATATACATCTCTGTTGTTTTTAAGTTGTTTTTTTAAGACTTGAGATCTGGCTTCGTTATGTTACAATGTGAGAGTAGAAGCTGCAGCACAGTATAAAATAATCAGATGAATTGTTCCTACGTTTGTTAGACTCATACCACTTTAAAAGATGTGAAGGGTTTCACCAAATAAGGGAAAGTAAAACCATTGAGTAGGGAAGTTTGGGCAGTATTTATTCATATAAAATGTGTTGTGTTAAATTCCTCTAAAAAGCAGATTATAGACCACCTACAGGGTATGTTTATCATTTAATGTGACTGCAGCTGTTAAAACATTTTACGATGTTGAAAGTAATATGCAAATTGTTAAGAAGCTCTAAACGTAAAAAAACTGAAACTAATTATTATCATTTAGCTGTCAAGTAATCTAAACCAAAAAATAAAATGCTGAGGCAAACAAAGTCAGCTGCCTTGGCTAAACTACTAAGAAAATGGTGACTTTTCTTAAACTTTTTTTCCAATGGAAATGTAATTTTTCTCTGTTAACTTATACAGATCATGTTTATTTCTAAGAGCTTTATGCTTTAAGTGAGTCTGCGAGATTTGCTTGTGGGAAGTGTTTCCATCTTCCATTTTTTAAAATATTTTTTAAATAAGACCATTTAAGTGAGGGCAAAACTCCTAAGCAAAGGAGTTTTTTTAATTCTGTTATTTTTAACCTCTTTATTAAACATTTCTAAAGTGAAAATAGCATTGGCGTGAAAGCTTTGATGGAAACATAATAACTCTAAACCGATGTATTTCTTTGAAGAAGGGAATGGGAATAAAAACACCACTAAGTACACCTTCTATGTGGATAGGCCTTTAAACAGATTGAAGTTTGCTGTAACATACTAACTTTATCACACAGCAACTTTGGCTAAGACATAACAGTCTGACCAAAAGCTATGCCTCTTTCTCTTCTCACTCTTTCTCTCTTGCACACACATGATATGTTAAGTGAGAGGAAGTGGCTTCAGGCTGACTCCAGATTGTTTTGTCACTGATAAATGAGAAACCAGGCAAAAGGTCAAATTTACAGCCCTGAGCAGACAGTAAATCTGCTGTGTCACTTTCAGTAAAGTCCAAATAAAACTGGCTGACACGGCTTATGTAGAGCACTCAGACAACAAGACCAGCTGGTGAAGCCGAAGCTGTGAGACGTTTACTCTGTTAGCAATATGGTTAGTGGCCATTCATAACATTCTGTTGAACCATTACGTGCCATTAACAGTCTGTCTGGGTCTCTACAGCATATTTGTTGACACTTGTAGAGTTAATGGTTCTTCTAGCCATTCTGTTTTTCTCAAACTATAGCGTAAGCTAAAGTTAGTACTTTAAAATAATCTCAGTTTGTCAAAAGATGACCAAAACAGAAAAAAAAACTTGAACTTCTCTAGTGGAAAAGAATCTATCACCAACTAAATCTGTAAGAAGACGACACAGATTAAAGACAAATATTTAAAATATTCCAAGCGATGCGTAAGAAGCTGTGCCATTTTATCAAACCTGCAAATTTACTTTGTGCCATTTTCAATAAAAACATCACTTTATTTTCCTTTTTTTTTATAGTAATTGAACCAATAAAAAAAGAGTGAGGCTTCTCTAAAGTGTGCAACCCACTGTTGATCAGTGTGTGTTTTAAAACAACTTACAAGAAAAAAAAAAAAGAATTGTGCCGCCATCTGCGAGTCAGATTGTGTTTACTGCATGTGACAAGGGAGATGAAACTCCACAGGGCTCCACTTTACCAGCTTCATTTCCAGTCAAGAGAAAAATAATTACACCTCTGGAAAGTCTCAAAACAAAAAAATAAATAAATAAATAAAAAGGAAGAAAATTTAGTTACATGAAAAAAGTAATGAATACTTCCTCTGGCTTCACTTGAACAGCTCTGAGCAGTTCACTGAGACACCTGACAGGTTTAAACATCGCTGATGTGATCCATTTACTTTCCCTGGTGTTTTGAGCATGTCATTTAACATTAAATCAGAGAAAACAGGCTGTCATCCATCAGACACCTTGTAGAAATCGGCTTTTTTTAAACTTTTTGAGGGGAAGCAGTTTATCAGAAGACACAAAATAAATGAAAATTAAATGAAAAATAGTTCATTAATCCCTTTAGAGAGATTATAATGTAGTAGATTTTTTCCCCCAGATGTGACTGAAAGCAATAATGACTGAAGACTGAATACATTTATCACATTTTGAAAGAATTTTGATGTTTGCCACCACAATGTTACATGGAAAGCACTGAAACATTTTAATCCAACACGCAGTAGTACTAATATGAAGCTGCTCAGCCATACTGTGGGCGACTCACTGGATTATTTATTAATAAAACTAAGCATTGTGCCAGCAAATGAGTAAACTAATCAAGTAGACTTATTATAATTGTGAGTCAACTGAAGGTTGGTAAAGACTGTTTGTGGGAGGATGCATATTTTCAGCAAGTGGTTTATACTGGAATAGTTTATCATTTAACTTGGGGTGTGTCAAACCTTAAAAAATACTCAAAATCCAATTTTAATCCAATCAAAATTTTTACAATCGAAAAGTCCATTTTTCATAAGTGATGTGTTTGATTTACTCTTCAGGGATATTTATATTCAAATACATATTCTGAAGATTAATAAAACAGTTGGTCAGTCCTGACTAATTACAGGTGAAAACTTTGATAGTGGTCATGGGTGGAAAGGCAACCATTAAAAGATTAGGGAAGAAAAAATTTCTGAGTGGTCTATGACTAGAAAAGTGCTATACAAGTACAGTATATGTACCAAAGAGTATTTTAAATCGAGGGAAAAAAACAACCTCTATAAATTATTGACCATATTGGGTGGAAAAAGCAAATATCTTAACTAATGGGCTTATAAAAATGTTGTAATTCTTAAGGGCCCTGTAGCAAACGATCACGAAGGTACACACAAGTAGTAGGTACTGATCAGTTACTGATTAGTTAATTATGCATTAATCAGTAAGTACTTGGTATGATGTAAAAAGTTAAGATGACACAGCAGTACAAGAATATTAAAGTCGTACTGCTTTTCATCCTTACAAAGGTTTCCAAAAGAGAGATCATTAACCACTAGGAAACAGGTTTTTGACAAAATGAGCTGTTCACTCACTGGATCAGAGTTAATCCAGTACCCATATGAAGAATTTGTCTTTTGTTAACCAGTATTTCCCTAATAAGCCTGGGTTTTGTGGTCACCAGTAAGTACTGGTTAACTACCGATTAGTTCCTGATTTGCCCCTAAGGAGTACCCTAGTAACAAAGCAAATAATTAGACCAATAGTTCCCTAATAAGCCTGGTCTTTGTAGGCACCAGTAAGTACTGGTTAGTTCCTGATTCACCTCAAGGCGTTCCCTAGTAATGAAGCAAATTTTGTGTCCAGTATTGTAAAGTGTTACCCCAGTTTGTTTGCTTCTGTGTTACTAAATATAAACACCTACTTACATTTCATTGTGCACTTTGATTTAAACTGAGTCATTCTGAAGCTCTGCAAACTAATAACAGGACTGACAGCCATGATGTCCCATTTACGGGACTTTATCAACAACTGTGTTTACAAATAAACAGGAAATCAGATGCGCAAGGTTCAATGTGTACAGATAATGTGAAGTTGAAATCATTCATTGGCCTGGTCATGTGATGTGTTCTTGCTGTGCATCTTTTTGCTTACTTTTTCCATCTTCTCCATTCTCTGCTAGATTTGACTGTTTCAGCCAAACAAAACAAGCTTTAACCATTTCTTACAAGATGGTGCTCCCTCCTCAGCATGCAGCCTTTACATCCTCTATAGCTTAACTAGTTGTATGGATTTTATTGAGTTTATGAAAAGATGGGGACTCTACAGCTGTTTGTAGCATCTCCTTCACCACTTAACCAGCATTGTTGTTGTGGTGTTCTAGGATTTGCAGTCCTTGGTGCTGTGGAGCTGTGTCTGCCTACTCGTTTTCTTCCAATGAGAAGTATAGTTCTTTGCTGATAACAGGCACTAATTATCAATCTGCATAACATGCATTTTGCCATGATTGCTCTTGTCCTTGTTGCCAAAAAATTTCCAATAATGGAAAAACTTCTTCTCTGCTGTCTCATTAAAGGAAAGGTCTATGTATGCTCATTGACATATTTAGGTCTGGCTGTTAAAGAGAGGAGAGCCACAGGGATTTTCACTTTAATTTGTGGCAACAAAACATATGCTGATTAAATGCCAACAGTAACATAATGCTTGTTTGAGACAGTAACTCATAACATAAAGGATGCAAAACATGTATCATAAAAAGTAATACAGGAAGTTCCAACTGCTACGGCAACACTGGGTATTAGTCTTTCTTTAGAAAAAATCATGAAACTAAAGCCTGTTTCACACACATTCCTTTCCATTGATTTGAGCACCTGAGCCGTGTGAACAGGACCAAACAGAGAGATGTGGAGATGTAAACATAACCACATGACGACAACTTTACTCTGAATTTACAACAAAGTCTTTAAATTTCTGCACATATGTTTTACAACAGGACTTTCTGTATGCTTACACATTAAAAATGGCAAGCCATACCATAACCATTTTTCACTTTAGATGCTTATACTATACTGTACTCTCACACTTACAAATTACACTTTGTTACACTTTACTTTATATACAGTCCTTGTCTGCATTATTCTTCTGACACTGTCATAGACAGATCTGAATAAAGCTGTGAGGAACAGTAAAGTAAATGTGATTAATTTCTTAATGACTTGAATAGCTTCAACAGACTAAAGTCATTAATGTAACGTATCTCATGTCTGAAAATAAATAGACTACAGTAGACTACTGCATGACTAGTTTCAGACAGTAGTAAGAAGTTTTGATGCAGTTTTTCAAAGCTATCTTTATATCAACACTGCTGTATTTCAGTTCTACCCCCTTCCTTTAATCTATATTGATTAGCAGCAGGGGGAAGTTGGACCCCATGTGACACTTCTGTTGCAACAGAGCACAAAAAAAATGTTGCACAACACATTACTTTGCTTAAAGCATCTACATATTTGTGTGGAGGAGTAAAACCAAACATGTGGTTTTACAGTTTGTTGCAACATTGATGTTAAATTCATCTCTCACATTAACCAGAAAACTACCAACTATAGCAGAACATGCCCTAAAAACAAACAAAAAAAGTGTGTAAAAATGATTAATTAGCATGTTAAACTAAGTTGTTTTAAAGTAGCAGAATAAATGCAAACTTGTTTCAAGCTGCAACAACTATCAAAGAGAACACAAATCTACAGTATGTTCACTTGGCATTAGAAATTACTCTTGATGCAGTAGTCTCAAACTCAAGTCTCATTTATTTCAGTCCTAAGACTTGCACAGAAATGCTTGCATGACCTTTGTGACTTGTTTTTTTCCTTTTCCCCCCATGGAAACACTTGTAAATGTCCAAACTCCAAAAACATGGAGCAATCTATATGGTCACTGAAGTTGGAGGACTTGTTGGTCCTGCATAAAAATAACCCTCAATTTAATATCTGCTCAGGAAAAGTTAATATCTTGCAGGTGATGTTGATAAAAGGGTTTATCAAACAAAAGACTGGGAACCACGACTCTTATCTACTCACCAGCTGGAACTCTGAGCGCCGTGCATAGGCCACTTGTATGCCAGTGTCTGCCCACAAAGCGTTCAGTGCCAACACGTACAGCTGAAACTCACTGGGTTCCACACCCGAGCCACCAACACGTCCCTCCCATGACATCACCAGCATGCCCTGCTTCTCATTTTCACAGCTTTGCCAGCTGATCCCCAGTTTGTCCCGGGCATCCACCAGCACACGCATGCCCTGCACAGAGGAAGCATTACACACAATCAGTACGGTGGAGCAACAGCTGCTTTTCTAAATGTACGTACTATTGTACAAATTTAAGAGAGACATGACATCACATACATTAAACAAACCTGTAAACCAGCACTGAGTTACTTTTATGAAGATACATTTAAAAGAGCTGCCTTTTAGTGGCATCACCTTTGTTAGATAAGAGACTTTGGTACCTTGCCATTTGTGTAACTTTCTGAACCTGATGATTTAAAATTCACACTCACTTTACACAGTGACAGCCAAACTATGCAGTTATACAACTATTTCTGTCACGAGCAAATCTACAGATGTCTTCCTGGAGAGTCTAAAAAGGCAAATTAACTGTAAGAACTTCTGATTCCTGAATCAAGGAAACCTCCTTGTAATAAGCTGGTGCTCATCCATTATATCCTGCCTGTTGATGATTACTGCAGTGTGAAACATGCTGTCATAGTTCATGGGGTTTTGTTATGCTTTGGTGTTTCAGTTTGATCTTGTCCTCTGTATTCCCATGTTCTGTGTCTTGGTTAGCTGTATCAAGGCTACAGCAATGCCTTTAGTTTGTCTGCAAGTAAATAAAGTTCTATTTCCCTGTGAGCCTACGTTGTGGTCCTCTCTGCAGCTTCATATAATCTTACGCTAGTAAGATTCAAAATCTGAAACAATCTTTTACTTGAAGCTGCGGTGGTCACAGTAAGTTAAAGGATGTGTGTGTGTGTGTCTGTGTGTATGTTTAGTATGTGCCTGCCAATGACTCATGACCACCTAATCCCTTTGCAATAGTCAAGTCTAGTCGGGTTTATTTGTTTAGCTTAATCTCACATTCAATAGGCTTTACCCGCCTGCAACGTGATCACCTGACCCTGTTGAGGCTTTTCTTTACGAAGATTAGGAAATCCTTTAAAATTTTCAAACAACCTCAGACAAGAAAATTCAAGATAAATTCCCCTGAAAAGCAGATAAGTTTTCAACAGTGGTCTGTGAGTAAAAAGCTTTTGCCACTAATACAGCAACAATGCAAGTTGGCTGTGTCTGAGCTTGTGTGTGTATGTAAACTCGATAGGATACACTTCATGACTCAGTGGTGTAGTGTTTATAAGGCTAATCTCACATTATAAAGCTTATTTTTCTGTATTAAATTTTTTTTAAAAAATAAGTGGGTTGGATGACCTCAAAAAGGGAGAAAAATTGCAGACAATCACAATAATCTGACGCACATGCCGACTCAACACCAGCATCGCGTTGGCAGTGAATATCCACTGAATGAGCCTTGAGTCACATCCAGACTGGGATCTCTACTATTTGTCAGACCACATGGTTCTTATTGATTTACTGATCTCTACAGTCTGTTGCATAATTCTCCATATTCATGTCCATCTGTCTTCCTGTATGCCTGCATTTATAAATGCTGTTTTTTTGCTGGTTAGAAAGTCTCTTCTCTTAAAAGAGAACATGGCAACACAGCTACAGTTTGCAAAGTTGCATCCAAACAAACAAGATTCCTGGAACAATGTCTTTTGGACAGATGAGATTACCGTGGAGATGACCTCATAGCAACTGCCAAGCACGGTGGTGAAGGGCTGAAGATGTGGGCCTTTTATGCAGCCCCAAGACCTGGACACCTTGCAGTCAACCATAAACTCCTCCGTATACCAGAGTATTGTATTGTCAGATGTGAAGCAATCTGTCCAACGGCTAAAGTTTGGCTGACACTGGGCCATACGGTGGAGTCTTTCAGTTCAACTGTATCAAATAAATGATGACACAGTGTATTAAGTCATGTGTTTCTGTTCAAAGGTTGTATTTGCCTAACTTTACAACCTAGTAAGGACCAGATGATTTTTTTATATGCCTTTAAACAATAAAACCTTAGAATATCTTTTTCTTATGGCTGCACTCTGAACACATAAGTGAATAAACACCCCACGACTGATATGTTGATTTCTCTTGCCCAAGTTTGTAAGTCAGTAGTAGAGTATCCTTCCCTTATTTTCATGTGAGTTAGTTAATTTATTGCTGGAACAATCAGGTGATCATAGTCAGCTTGTACAGTCAAGAAATATCACATGATTCCATCATATTTAGCAAGAACTGTATTTGTACTGAAGTGGTCATGAGTCACCAGTAGATGTAAAATGTACTCGAACACCCTTAAGCAAAGTTGTTGTTATGAGTCTGAACATGCTGCCAATTACACACACGCAAGTTGAAAAATGTTTTTACAGTCACTGTTTGACAGTTGTTTTTATTTCTGAAAAAGAAAACTGATTTCTATAAGGCACAAAGTTAAAGATGGCTCATTTCTTTAAGAAAAGTTTCCTCTAATGAAATCATATTTGTGCAGGACTGGCTTCCCAGTTAAAATAAATAAATAAATAAAAAAACATCAACAAAAGCCCCAACATTCAATCCTGAAGGCTTTTTGCTGTCAAACAAGTAATTAGATTAGCTTTTTATTATCAATCATATGAGTGGTTTGATGAAGTTTTCCAGGTCTCCAGATCTCTGCCTGTCAGAGTCCCTGTTAACTTCCATTTCTTAATTACATCATGAACTGAGAAAAAAGAAATAATTTCCAGGTTGCCAGGCAGCTTGTTAGAGGACCTTGTCACACTGTGAAGTTTAGGGACATGGTTTGTAGAAGGATATTTAAAAAGCTTTAAAATTTGCATCATCTAGCCTGAACATGCCATCTGAGACCCTGGTTAAGTTTTTCTCAAGGTGTGTGCATTTCTGAATTGTATTTTGTTTTTCTTGCTTAATCAAAAATACTAAAATAAATAAATAAATAATAATCAGTTATCTTCTGGAAGCACCAATTTCCAGTAATGTGTGGCTTTTTGGTTATAATAATAATAATAAAAGATTAGATCCCTGAGACAAACTGGCTGCCGAACCACCATCATTTATTCATACACCAGTGTGGTCGACAGAGGCAAAGCGGGTGAGGGGTCTTGCCCAACGACACCATGGCAGATTAACTGGGTTGAAGCTGGATTCAAACCAGTAACCTTCCGGTTATCAGACAACCCACTTTACTGTTGGAGCCACTGCTGTCTCTTTATTAATACTGGGGCGATTTAAGACAAATGAATTTACAAATATCTGACTGAAATGTGATTTTTGTTGTTAGTTTATGTGGCCTCCATTTGTAGACAAGAAGTACAATGTTTCTGTTGTGAATAAAAGAGCAGATGGTGGCGCCATGTTGTTGTTTTACTGTTGGCCAACTAAGCTGACTCAATGCTTTGCTGTATGTATGTTTATAATGTGGTTATTAATTGTTAAAATGAAGATAAGAACATAGATAAAGAAAGATGAGAGATAGTTACTGCATGTTTATTAAAATGAGTAGATTATCTGATCTTATACACACAAATGTCACACGACTTTTTTTTTTTAACAAGCTTTTCAAGCCACTGTTGTTAAACGGGTTGATATTGTATTTCAAACAAATTTTCCCCTGATTTGAACTTCTTATGAAATTAAATAAAAAAATACTTCATTAAACCCTCTAAAAGGAAATGATAGTTAGCAGCCTTTCTTATCTCAACAGGCTGTCCTTAACTAAACTTTATCCTGAATGCAACCATAGGACTCACTTTTCAAAAGGGAAAATGAGCCACCTCATCATATTTGTCTCATGTGCCACTTCACCTCCAGTGTCAGAACACGGAGGCCTGTAAACATGTAAATCTGATGTTTTAGCTGCTGGCGTATCACAGGTCTGTTTCATTCATTGCTGTATAGTTATTAGGAAACAGCTGTCTTCCTGCATGAATGCTGCTGATGACATGATGCCTGCCTGGATGGGCTCTAAGTAACACAAACGGCATGCAAGCATTTCCATATCTGCCTTAAATAACTTTATTACACCAAAAAACAGAAGATCTAGAAAATCAGAAACAAATAAGAGCTAGGGAAGTGGAAAAGCACCAAACCTTTTTGTTGTTTTCTTTTCCAGGTAAGAGGCACAGCTTATAAGTAATGTGTAAAGTAATTCAGCAAGCCCATACTTGATATTCAAGGCTCCACTTGAACTTGCGTGTTTTTCTTTTGTTTTTGTAGTTTCACTTTAATGTGTAAGAAGCCAATAATTCTGTGTTGACAAGGATTATATTAGAGATGCAACACCTGACTGGATGTGTAATCACTAAGATTCAGTGAGCAGAATTGCACCTGTCATGTATTCTATGATTGTTATCTTCACATGCCAATTGTGCCTGACACCTGTGTGTTCTCTGCCAGCTTTATCCCTATTTCCTTTACTGCTTTGTTTTGTTCCTGTTATTAGGTCCCCATGAAAGACCGGAATGCTTTACACCTGACAGGTGAGCCCGATCCTCCACCGGCTACCCAAACCATAAACAGCTAAGGATTAGTTGTGTTTTGTCTCATGTGACTGTAAACAGGGCACATATATATTTTGGATTACTGTACAGAATAATAAACAAAACATGATACTGTCAGGATTAAGTTTTCTTTCAAAGTTCAATGATCATAAATCAAGAATATAACCACCTTTATTCTCAGCAGAAATAATATTGACAGTGTGAATGAGCGAATATATCACCTTATACCGGCCTTGCTGATTATTAATGGGCAGACAATTCTTATATGAGCATCTAATACGTGGAGTCACTGTGATACAGGAACAAATTGGACAGAACTTGGGTATTTCACATGCTGGTTATGAGAATGAGTTGGATAACCACCCTGTGGAAGATTCCATTAGCAAATACTTGAACAATTAACATGAAACAATGCTTCTCCAGAAATAATTGACATTTTGAAGGTTTTGTTATCTACATCAAGAATTCAAAGAAATCTCTGCACTCATGGGACAAAGACAAAAACCAGTGTTGAACAGTCTTAATAGCCCAAATTGCCTGAAAAGCCTTCAGGCAGCAGTGCATTAAAAACTGACACAATTCTGTGGTAAAAATCAAATCATGGACTCAAGAACAATTGAAAGTGAAAGCAGTTCATCACTGTGTCCACAAATGCAAATGAAATCTCTTCCCTGCAATTAAAGAGTCTTATATAAACAAGACCCAGAAGAAAAGTATCCTGTGGACAGAACAAAAATCTAAAACCTGGTTTATCCTGTTTGTTATCCAGACACGTAAAATGTGGTGGAGCATTAATATATTTTATATGTGAAGGTACAATTGATCCTGAACCACAACATCTACCCTTCCCCTCAGGAAAGGATTTGCTTATTTCAGAAAGGCATCAGATGTGAAATAATTTTAAAGAATTTGGCACATTTTAAAACACAAAACACTAAAGAGGAGGTCCTGAACTGTTGATCAATAGAAATCCTTCATCATGCAGGGATGAAAAAACTTTTTTCTTTCAATATATACAGCAGTATGTCTCCTCAGTTCACAAATGCTCAGTGTTGTTATTAGTCAACATAAATTATAACTTATAGAATAATTTCCCTTTATTTATTCCCCTTATTACATTATCAGTTGCTTCTGGGATTTTTTTTTTGTTGTTTTTCCATTTCAGAAGCAGGCCTTTAACCAACTTTTCTCTTTTCTAAAGATCAAATTAAAAACTTAGCACGCCTTTTAAATATCAATAATATTTTTTCACTTTCATCATGTGATATGTTCCCTTTGTATCATCTGCAAATCAATCATTCTCTTTTTAATTTAAACTTTCAAAGGGTATCTTTTTAATATTTCTGTTTAGGATCTCAACTGCATATATGTGGATAGGACAGGCATGGAGAGGAAAAAAAACATTCAGAATTAAGTTGAACTTTTTGCTTTGCTTCTTAGCTCCTATGTCATGAATTGTATTTTACACTGGACAGCAGTAAAGTGTGGGTGTGTGTGGGGGAGTATTGTGTTCATGATCTAGCTGGAGACAGGACCGTCACTGTATGCTTGTATTTGGGGGAGGGTAATGAATGCTGTCTTGTCTGTGTAGGAGTGCAGGCTCTTATCATCCTTGTCTGGGCGGTGTGGCACTTAGGGCGGATGTGCTCATCCCGCAGGAATAGTCTGGTATTGTTAGCTGGTGAAGGAGGCCCAGCCATGACAGCAAACAAAGGGAAGGCACACACATTCACACACAAATACACACTACAGGATAAAAATATGTTCTCTGTCAACAGACCATTATATGCGTTTTAGTGGGTGTGTGAACTTCAGCTAGGATGTAACCAATTATTTCAAGATGATTTAACCAATAACTTATTTGCTAATAAGTCAATGAATCTTGGTTGCAATAATGTGTCATTGAACAGTTTCACAGGGCCATAAGTTTAAAAGTTTAACTGTGTGGAAAAACAGAACAACCCTGACATACTCAGTTTCCCATCATGAGATAAGAAAACACAGCAAATCATTACAGCGGAACTGAACTGAACTTTGATTTGGTTTATATATAGTTTCTTCTGAGACTAAACAACTAATCCTTAAACTTTTGACAGCAGCTAATTGTCCAGCTTAATCAGAAAATTGATCAGATCTGATAAAAAACTAATCGTGGCCCTTTACTCCTCTGACTTGACAAGTTTTACAATCCAGACAACAGTTTTAAATGAGCAGGAAAAAAGCTGACAGCACTGACAGTACTTAACTTTGTCCTTACCTTCAGTATATTCTCATAAATAGTATCCCGGAAATCAAGAAGCGCTTTCTTATCAAACTCTTGTCCGTTTATGATGCGCATCTGTTTCAGGAATGTGGACTTTCCGCTTTCTCCGGCCCCGAGCAGGAGGATCTTCACAAGCCGCCGAACGGCTCTCCTCTCCCGGGCGAGCATCGCATCTATCTCCCGGCTCCTGCGCCTCGCCTCCCGCTCTTGCGCCGCGTCCCTCTCCCGGCTCCCCTCCTTGCTGCCGCCTGGGTCCCGGCTGGCCTCGGCCGGGAGCAGGCAGCGGCTCAGGGTGCGGACCACTCCCGACATGGCAAGTCGTGGGAAAAGTTTAACGAAACTCCAGTTGGGAAATCTTCATTATAGGATTGTGATCTCTGGGATGGAAATGGCCCAGTTTGGCTATATCCTCTTGAGAGGCAACACGTCTCCAGATGATGAACCAGTAAAGTCATTTAGTGGGTGAAGCTGTTATCTAGTGTCCAACCGGCAGACAACCCGTGTCCATCTTGGTTAAACCGCGCCATCAACAACAACAAAAAACGCCTGTCTGGATGGAGAAACAAAGCCAGAAAAAATTAATTAAAATGTTAAATACTTAATAGGCTACTTGAGGTCACAAAATAGGACTTAGAGTTGACCTGAAGTCTGCGAGTCCATCCAAAGCTCAACAATGGTTCAGTCTGTACAATCTATTACAGTGGGAAAGTCTATCCAAACTATCTAAACACACAGCCAGCGGTTTGTGAACTTGAGAGAGCAACCCCTGCGGGCGGCGGTGGGACGGTCACACTGATCAGAGGACACCGCGAACTACCGGGCCTCACCGTTAGAGGGAACCAGTGGGCAATTAGGGGTGACACGAACCGTGGGTTGCCAGTTTTAAGAGGAGCTACTTGCAATTATAGTTTTAAATAAACAGCTAAACAGTTCATAAGTAGCTTCTTTTAAAATAATAAATAAATAATAAATCCAAATGTAATTGTGAAAAAAATAAAATAAAACAAGGCTACAAATGATTTTAAAATGAAAACATAAACCAATTAATTATTACAATTTTAGTTTACAACCATCCACAAAATTAATGAAAACGAAGATTGCAGAATATTTTTACCCAAAAAGGATAAAACATAGCCTTAGGGTGGCTGAAGAAGACTATGGAAGGTGTAAAAATGTCATAAGGGTCCAAATAATCATAAAACACTGTAAGCCTGCTAATGTCTTGAACCAATCCTAATTTCTTTATATTTTGCTTCCAAAGAGACATGACATGACATTTTAGGTTGGTCTTCAGCAGTAGTTTTCCAGGTTTTCATAAGGTCCTTCAAAATGTTCTCTTAGGACTGAATACTTTTTCACTTGATTACCTGACATCATTAAGCTGCCTATACACACTTAACACTGACCCGTGAACCATGCAAGCAATGGCACCTAACTGAAAGGATAAACCAATGTTGTGTTTACAAATGTCTGTTATTTTATCTATAGCTACTTGTAACTTGTCACCAAAAAAACCTCCACATAATTAGTGTAAATTTCTTTAGTTGCCAAAGTTAAGATATGCAAAAATTTTACAGTTTGACAGGCACAAAATTCATATCAGTGAAGTGGTGTGCTCAAGTAATAGTAGTAGTAAAAAAAAAAGAAAAGAAAATCCAGCAAACACCTGACACAAGACTTTAAAATTTATAGTCTTTTAATTTTTTAATCTGTATTCAAAAACATGTGTTGCTGAGCTCTTGACCAGGTTGCTCTTGGAAAAGAGGTCTTGATCTCAATGGCATTTTTAACCTGGTTAGATGGTTTAGCTTAAGCTTCGTCAGAGATGGTCTCCATGGAAAGGGGACTGTCAAAAGGACATTTTTACAAAAGAAAACAAGAAGAGAAGGCAGAGATATGCAAAAAGAAATGGATTGAAAACTAGTTGCAACAGGTCATTTGCAGTTATAAATCCTCCTCAGAGCCCAGACCTTAACATTATTGAAACAGTTGAGTCATTTTGACAAAGAATCAAACAAAAAGCAGGCAGCATCCAAAGAACAACTTTGAAATGTCCATCAACAAGCCTGGATAAATATCCCTGAATACTATTTAAGAAAAATACAAATCCTGTCTGAGAAGGTTCAGGCTTTGTCGAAGACTGAAGGTGGTCAAATGAAATATAAATGTTTAAAGCCGCAGTATGTAAGAATTACTCCCATCTAGTGGTGCGCTAATACATTACAAGCAACCGAGTAGTGCTCTGCTGCAACCTCACAGCTGAAGAGCGTAATTACGACTACGGAAGCCGCGGAGATTCATAAGCGTGAAGTTTGAGTGTCCCGTCAGGTGATGAGGAACATAACGAAACATAATAATAATTTTTTTTTGCCAATAAGTTACAAGCGTGCCCTCCATGTATTTAGTACCAAGCTACTGCTAATAACTAATGTTATCGTATGAAAT
>JBAMHW010000004.1:18934653-18947240 GCA_037177495.1 Rhadinocentrus ornatus
CTGATGGATTTTACTCGCTCTGTGGTTCATAGTGTAGGGTGGCTTTGCTGTACGCCTCTCCTCTAACCCAAACCTCTATGCGGCTAGGCTGATGATGATCGTAGTCATCGTCTTGAGGCGGCGATCAGCTTCCCCGTTGGTGGTTGCTTCCACAATGGTGTCAGCATCTTCATCAAACTGGAGCCACTTCTTCTCCTTATTAGCTTGGGGCCACTTCACCTGATGATGTTCTGATGTCCTGTGTGCCTCTGGTGCCTATGTCACCTGGAGGCTCCGGGCAGTGTGGGGTGACTCCGGGCCAGGCTCCTCCTGCGTCTCACCAGTCGTAGTTCCTGCGCGCTGTGACACCAGAATGTTCTGCACACACTTCATCTTGGCCTAGTGGATCCGCAGGCCATGTCTGTTCTTGCATATCTTACCACATATGCATTCCATAGTCATCGTCGTATTTCCATTTCCATGTGTCGTCATCCTTTGGTCCGTCCGGTGGGATTCTCTTCCGCCCCCCTTCTCGGGAATCCCTGGAGGTAATATAATAATGGCATGAACTTTGAATTTAAAATATAACCAGGTTTAGCTGTTGCAGTCGGGAAAAACTGTCTTCACCGCTATATCATAAGAAATCATTTCTATCTTTTTTTAAATTGTCTTGGCTCTAGTGATCTTTATTTCACAGGTAATGGGTTCAAATGGTTAGACATGCAGAAAAGGGCCTTAGGTGGGGCAATGCACTTCTTATGTTGGCTTCTTGACCAACAAATACCACTAATTCTTTTTCCATGTTGTCTCTCTTCTCTGACACATCTTCCTCCAAATCACTAGCAACCTCATCCTCTTGGAGGATCAGATAAAGGGCATGTTGCACATTATGTCTTGCTGCCATTATGTCCGTCACTGAAACGACAGCTCATGTACCTTAATAATGTTAGGAGTTTCCTAACACCACCCTCCCAACCAAAATTTATTAATTTGTTGCTTATTTTATTACATCACAGGTGTTTGCAGGTGCAGATCTCGTGTCTATGTGTATGTATCTATGTTTGACCTCTGCATGACTTCTGTTCCATTATTACACCATGTATGATCACTCCTCTTTTGTTTCATTACTTTACTGTTTCCTGGTACCCCGAGAAACATGGCATGTACAGTTTCAGAGTTATAAGATTCCCCAAACCAACCATTTCCTTTGATTTGACCCACCCTGGTAAATCTAAAATCCATTCCAATAGTTACCGGTCAAATATGACCCAAAACAGCTTTAGTGTGTAAAAAATTGTAGCACTTATAGAAAAATATAGATTTGAAAATATTTTTTATTTTTGTGTATTTTGTCTCACTTTAGGAAAAGTCATCAGATTTCAGACAAAAGGAATGATGTTTAGGGTATTATCAGTGCTGTTAAATGTCAAAATGGATCAAATTTGACCAGTATGTAAGGGCAAGAAAGGTACAACTAAATATGAAACACAACGGAGCAATGTCCCCATGCACCATGGAACATTTACACAGGTGTTTTCACTTAGTTTGACAGATGAAAGTTTCTGTAGTTTGTAGATTTTGTATACTGTGCATATATGGAATCCTGATTTTGCTCCCTCTGCTTTTCAAACCAGCATTGTCTTATTAGCGATCTCAATGTGCTCAAAATAAACTATTTATTTAAGAAAGACTTAATTATATCTTAGTCTGCACTTTGATATTTTTGTCAAATGGTAAGCAAACCTGTAGCAGGAATAAACATTAAAATTGGAAAGGGAATAAAGAGTTTACATGCATCAGAGGAGATGAAAACACCCAAAGTAAAAATCAGTTCATACATTGAAAAACATGTTTCTGTTATCATGACCAACCACATTAGCTCACAGCTTTTTCTCCAACAGAAAGGTTGTTGGTTGTGGAGAGGCCAGCTTATGTTCTGATGAGCTGTAGTTGATCCACATGTGCTCTAGCACGGATGCTAGTGTTCTTATTATTTATTATAGATATATATTATAAATTATTATAGCACCAAGTGTATCTTCATTGAGTTCAACTGCTTTTACAACTCACCAAGATGTGCTTGAGGGTTGCCAGAATTGCACACAGATGACATGCAGGGTCATCTCCGTACCAAAGGAGTAGGTTTACTGGAAAGGACAGCACATAATACTGTGTGACCCAAATGATAACACTCAGCCTGTTTGTGTCAATGTTCCACAACTCATTCCATTTAACTTTATGTCACTCAATGCCTTCCCACTTCCCACTGCCTTCTTGGCTGCCCAAGCCTCCTCTCTTGAGTACTAACCAATCTCTTTAGTTGCATTTCCTGGAAGAGTGTGATCTCATAGACTGTTATGGGTGACTTGAGGTGTAGTTACAGGCTGAAGTAGAAGCACCACATTTTCAACAAGAGATAAGGATGCTGTTAATTTTCTCAAGGCTGCTGATTTTCTCCTGCTGGAGTTGTTCTTATTGCCCTGTGTCTTTGAGAATGATGGTTCTACTGTGAACCATCATTCAAAGCATTTAATATGCTTCTTTTGTACTGCTGATATTGGTTGATTATTTATGTAGTATGTCTCATTAGAAAGTTAGCCTTTGATGATGAAAATGCTGGGTGGGTTTAATCTCTTTCCTTGCCCATGTGATGTTACAATCTGCCATTATGTCAATCTCAAGCTCCTGCCAGGGAGTTTAACTGAAGATCATAGAAGTTATGTCTTTGTTATGCTTTTTGGAATTTGGAAAAAGTCAAAGGTGGGACTGACCCAAATGCACTGCTTAGATCTAGAATAAAACATATGAAGGCCTTTCTTTTCATTCTTGGTTTGAACATGCAAGCATCATAGTTTGCAACTATGATGCTTGCATGTTCCAAACACCCTGAAAAGCCACCTAACACTGTCTTCAACACTGAGGTGTCAATGAAGTTGTTTTTGAACAAAGTCTTTAAAGATGTTTCCTTCCACATTCACACAACTGATCTTGTAGAACTTATTGATGGTTGGGTTTTTTTTTTCTCTTAAGAATCAAGTTAACTTGCCCTTCGCAAAACCCTATTGTGGTTTGTTTCTTCTCAACAGTGTCCCTAGATATTTTAGGACACTAGGCATGTTATTGTACAGCCTGTATGTCATGAATACTTCATTGTGCTCCCAATTTCACCCATAATTGGCACCTTGTGGAGGATCATTGTTGGCATCGGACATTCATGCATGTATCAGACAACAGGAAACTGTTATTATAAGCTGAGTTTTCAGTACTTGAAAATTCCCCAGAGTTGTTTCTGTGTAGAGAAAAAGAACATGACAACAAAAGTATACTGGGAAGCAATGTTTTGTTAACAGCACACCAAGAAATGTGAACAAGGCCAAGACCTTATCCATAGAGTCTTTCTGAGTTGGTTTTAATACTAGAATAATTTTGTTTGTATCTGCAACATCGGTTTAACACAAGAAGGCAATACACAAGCCAAAAAAAAAAAACATGAAACAGTTTATGCCATCAATATACACATGCTCAGTATGAGTTCACTGAACAGTGTAAATTAATCTGTTTCCATAAATGGCCCTTATGTGGACCATTTCTGGAGTTCATTTGAGGGAGCTGGTGGGTAAATGACCCACAAAGTCTCATCCTTCTAATGTGGATATTTGCATTCTTGTAAATTGGTAATATCTGGAGAATGCCAGGCCTGAACACAAGTGTAAAAACAGCCACTATGTGTGCAAGCTAACAACGTAGCAGCATATACTGTAACTTAAAGCTGGGTACTCACATAAAGATTTTCTTTTGTCTTCTTTTTTTTTATCTGTCAGAGATCCCACACATGAAGATAACAAATCAGGCATTGAACATTTTTGATAGTACTGTGTGGTGTGCTCCAAAAATTCAGCACAGAACACAACACATAATGATTCTGTCCCACAGCTGATCTAGAATCTTGTCCTCCAAGCCAGAAATCTTGCATGATCAAAGGTGATCTAACAAAAACTAAGAAGAAGAACCATAGCAACAACCTAAAAACGCAACACCAAGCATGGAAGAGGACATAAAAGATCAAGGAATGATGGTGGTCTTGTGACTATTGTTGACAGAAAAATCCAGAACTAACAAAAAGAAAAAGTTTAGGAAAAAAGCCTGGCGACAGCGTGAACACGGACTTAGTCCTTCCTTGTTTCCCAGTCAGCGTGCTCTTTGGCCACAACACGGGAATCGTCGGCTTTACCTACACACATAAAAGGGTAGAAAGGAAGAAAGGAAGGGTAAAAATCTGGATTAAAAAAGCTCAATAATCTTTATGTGTGCATGTTCACAAGGTTTTAGTTTTACTTGTTTCTGGACACTTTGAATGCATCAGCATCCCATAATAGTTGTGTTTTTTTTCACCATCTATCCCATAATATTAATTTCCTTCACTACTCTGCATTACTACATTCTGCTCAACCAATCAGCGGCTCTCTCCTCTGTTCGACCACCGGCCTCATCAGTCAACAGGTAGTAGTGATGGGAAGTTCGGCTCTTTTCAGAGAGCTCTTTTGGCTCGGCTCCCAAAGAAGAGCCGGCTCTTTAGGCTCTTGAACGACTCTTAATTTAGCATCCTTTTTAGCCCCATAGTTAACCTTAACTTCACAAAAATTAATTCATTTTGTTTTGAAAACCCGATTGTATTCAGTATTTTTACAAAAAGCTTAATATTTGCCTCCTTCTCAGCATTTATTCTGATACAAAACCACTTACTTTTGTTTACTATTTGAACAAAAGTCTTATATTGCACAAATGGACAAAAAACAGCTAACAACTTCACAAAACAGAATGAGAACCAAACTCAAGAAAGCAGCATTAATGTCCTCAGTGCAGCTTGGCATTCAGAACAATTAAATGCCTCATCTTGGAAGGGCTGATCCGGTTTCTCCTGTGAGTAGGGTTTGATGACATTACGCACTCACTCACGTACTCTTCTCACGTGTGAGAGCCGGCTCCCATGTTTTTTGTCCATTTGTGCAATATAAGACTTTTGTCTTTTGTAACGAAACATGACCTCTATCTTAACAATTATTGAGAATGACCCTGCCTATGAACTTAACAGTGCAATATAATCGAAGTACGCCATCTTGTGTCAATTCTCGCCAAATTTTAAGATTCCGATGGTTCATGAACGCACCATTGGATGTAAACAAGTTCAGGGATATTTTGGATTACGAACGGTCCGTCAATGCATCACTAGCCATGTTCACACGACGACAATAAACTATAAATTCTCAAGCTATTGACATTAATTACATATTAAAGCGATAAATATGGAAATAATAGAGAATATTACGTAGAGAAAACCCACAGATTAAACAGTTTAAACAAGTACCAAAACATATTAGTATGAACAGAAGCTCAACAATACACAATACTTAAGCAATGAACTGGGCAATAAAGGAGGCAAACCTAGTCTCATGGACGCACAAACACTGCTGAAATGAAAATGTGAGTGTCCAAATGACCAGGATGGGACTAATGACGGGAGAAGTTACTATCCTTCCATGGCTGCTACCTGTTACTGATGTGTCATCCGCAAAACAGCCGGCTCTGAGAGCCAATGCTTGGTATGGAATCAGAAGAGCCGACTCCCATCGAGTGAGAGCCGGCTCCCATTTTTTTTTCCCTTTACTTCCTTTACTGCGTACTTAGCTCTCAGTGCTCAGCACCAGCTCAGCCCACGGCACGGATGGCGTATTTCGATTATATTGCACTGTTAAGTTCATAGGCAGGGTCATTCTCAATAATTGTTAAGATAGAGGTCATGTTTCTTCATTTGATTACCTATTTTTAGTTCTGTTTTGTAGAAACCATAAACACGAACTTCATCATAACTCTCCAATCAATAAAGAGTGCAATGAGTGTAACTGATGTCTACTATCTTTTGTTCTGGCCAGACAACCTGGGGAGATTGAGGATTTAAATCAGTTACCTATACAGTCCTTCAGAGGTCACAAGTTTGGATTATAAACCAACACCTCCTTTACAGTGCGCATCACTTAACATGTCACTACAGCAGAACTTAAAAGATTGATTAAATCACCCTTACGAGTATATACACACAGACAGCAAACCTTCTTGCCACAGCTCGCATTGATGCGCCATCCTGGATGAGCTGCACTACCTGAGCCACTTGTGTGGGTTGTAGACTCCGTCTCATGCTACCACTACAGTGAAAGCACCGCCAGCATTCAAAAGTGACCAAAACATCAGCCAGAAAGCAGGAACTGAGAAGTGGTCTGTAGTCACCACGTGCAGAACCACTCCTTTATTGGGGGTATCTTGCTAATTGCCTATAATTTCCTCCGTTGTCTAATCCATTTGCACAACAGCTTTCTAAGTGGACAGTTTGACAGTGTTCCCTATATTTTTTTTATCAGTGTATATATTCACATAGACAGACATACAAACATTTGGGAATTGTTGTATAGCACTGTGTTATCTTAGTCTTGACTGGAGCTAATAGCTTAATTGGTTTGATTTATCCTTATTTAATAAATGAACATCATGTTACTTTTTGTGTATTTATATGGAATGTGTATTTTATATAGTCTATGGAAAAGTGTAAATTATGTAATGTTTGCAAAATAATATGGAGTAATTTATCTAAAATTATTGCATTTAATGATCACGTGTTTAAATAATGACAGTGAGTCTAGTTGAATATGATAACAATGTGTAGCATGCAGTGGAATAAATATTGGTTTCCATTTGTGGTGACTGATGACTTTAATAAGGGATACGATTAAATACATCCTGGAACTTAGCTACACAGAACAAATATCCATGGTATCATTTCCCACAAGTCTTCCAGTAAGTTTTGTGGATATTCTTGTACCTGACTAGGTCTTTGGTATTCAGTTGAGATCATGTTAAGTAAAAAATATATCTTTATCTATGGGATGTATTTGTGTTTCTCTGCCACTGAAATACTGAAGACAAACATTTATTTGTGTGCCTGCACAATTTTCCATGTGTGAGTTTGATAAGTGCATTGACTTTGTACTTCTACTATCTAAAATGGCATCCTTACTGGCCTAGCCCTTATTTCTGTGTATATGTGTGTCTGTGAGTGAGTGTGTAATGAGACAAACTGCTATTTAGGAAAACCAATTACCACAGGTAAATAACATAACCCATATAAAATTTAGCCAAACAGTTTACACACTTTTATACAAACAGTTGGGTTTCCATTGTGTCAAAAGTCTTTAAAAAGCCTTGGAGTAATTTCCTGGACACTTATCTGAACAATAACCATAATTTCTTCTTGCCAATACCTAACCCCACCTCAAGCCATTAAGGCAGTTCATTATATAAACTTTAATTATTTATGTAACAAAGACTACTTGTCTTTAAAAAGGATGGTTGGTTTCCACAATGTATGCCATTTATTAGGATTTCTTACTTTCAGACATTCCCCTTGGCACAGTCTTAAGTTAGTCTTGTAGAATGAACCTAAAGGTTTTGTCTTTTTTTTAATATATATATATAAAATCTGTTGTTTGCACTATGGAGGTCAGCAACATTTTATGCTCTTACGTTCCTACTCTTCTCCAACTTTAGATAAACTCCAACATATGCACACATACACACATTCCCCCTTTGGAATGCATGTAAATATGATTTTGGCCTGGAATAATTTGCTAGCTTAAGATAGAGATTTCTGTGGAAAATATGGAATAGAAATTTAAAATTTAGTGATGTAAAAATTCTTGTTAAAACGAGGGAGTGTTTATAGTTTGCAGAACACAAAGGGGAGGGATGAAGGGTGAGAAGGGAGCGCAGGGGATGAAGAAGTGCTGGCATTAAAGCTGGAAGAGAAAGGGGGGGGCACAGTGGGTGAAGGGAAAGGGTTATCATATTTTTGCAGAAATTTCCTCATTTAAAATCTTTATTAGGCCTTTCCCTAACTTTGCATTTGTTCTCAGCTTCTCCATCACTCCATAGCAATATCCAGTCCTTGACTGGGAGGAACAATATGCTCTGCTCTGTGTGTGTGTTAGTGTGTGTGTGTGTGTGTGTGAAGAGTATGCATCCAAGTTTTCCTGTATGCAGGCTCCTGATTACCCTTTGAATTTATTAATTACTCTTTGTCATTCATCCAGGTGCTATCAGTCGCCCCACAGAGCCTTTCCTTCTTCTCTGTAATTTTTGTCTTTAGTTTCATTAAGTTATGTCTCCACCCTTCCTCATCCCCCTTCTCCTCCTGATCCTCCTCCTTCTCTGTCTCACTTTTGACAGAAACAAACAGCACTTATGCATCACATAACAAGGAACTTTACCATGTGAGTAAATAAATAAAATGTTCCCATCAGTCTTTCTTCTGCAGCTGCCACCTCAGTCAGAGTCTACAGATATAATAATATTTCTCTCGCTGTAAATAATCTGGGTGGAACAGTTGAACACAAATAGGTATAGATCTTAATTTGACAAATCGTGGATTACAACTCAGTAATCAGATGCTGCATGCGACTGTAATTGTCTGATTTTATGATGATTGAATGTGTGGTTTTCCTGCAATGTCTACTGTAATTTTTTACCAGTATTCCAGGTAAGTTAAAAAAAAAAAAAAGATCAACAATAATATAAGAAAGAACAATACATCTGCAAAAACAGTTTTGGTGATTTATATTTTTTAAAAAATCCCTATGCACTTTTTTGGCAAGTGATTTGTCACCATCATACCCAAAAATAACGGTCTTTCTCAGAGGTGATCATCCTGCAACATTAATCCAATTAAAAGTGGAGGTCAGGATGGATTGTTGGATTTGAGGTTGAGTGTTTTTTTAGCACACACTCAGCCCAACAGTCAGTGTAGATTAGTTTGAGCAATGAGCATGATCTTTCCAAACTCTAAAACCGTAGACCTCATTCTTCTGTACCACTAATAACACACTGTCTGCACATGACTTGTAGCTACAGCTCAGTTTGATTACTTTGTTTCTCGTTCTCACTGACAACCTTCAAGCTGCTGTTAATCAAACGCTGACACCGGCACACCCTTTCAGCCTGCTGAGACCAAAAGATGCATTTCTCATATTTCCCCCAAAGGCTTTCTTTCTTCCAATTAATCAATGCACAACTATTAATACACAGTTTGAAATAATGATATAATTTTGAACTGAAGACGGATTTTAGATGAACTTAAATATTGAATTTTTAAATTGGGTAATCAAATATAATGTAATTATTACACAAGACTTATCTAACTGAGCTATTGTTTGATTGTCACAGATGAAAGGACAAAACATAATCAAATTGACAGCCTGATAACAAATAAGTTGTTAACCTTGCTAGCAAAAGCATTTAAAAAAGAACAAGATGTGTCTGTTGTATCTTGAAGAGAAAATTATTATCTGGATTTCCTTTCTTTTTTTTCTATGTGACTATTTTTCTACTTGTCCCATATGTTATTCTTTTGATGATTTTTATTTATCTATCTATTTATTTATTCATTCATTAATGTTTTTATTTATTAATTCTTTCATTTGGTCCCAGTTGTGGAACAGTGAACCAGCTCTTTACCCTTTCCAAGGTTACTGGTAGGTGTTTGGGAGTTTGCCTAATGAGTCATTCAATGTTTCATGAACTTGGAGAAGGCTGTGTCCCTTGCAGTATCCTGTAAAAGTGCTTCGGGGTATAGGGTATCCAGTCTTTATTAGCTGCCATTCGGTCTCTGTACAACTAAATTGAGACCTTAGCTCATATTTCCATAAGAGAGACTAGTTTTTGGTAGAAACTGGACTCCACCAGGACTGCGCTAGCTCTCAGGTTCTGTTCATAGCTACTTTTGGACTGAATATTCAGGTGCAGCCTAAAGGTGGAAAGTTTCCAGGTCACCTGGCTTAGTATTGTATATACTGAAGATTTTGTCCTGTTGGCCTCATCAAGCAGAGACATTTAGCAGGCACTGGAGTACTTTATAGCCAAGAGAAAATTAGCACCTACAAGTTTGAGGTCATGGTCCTCAGTAGGAAAACGTTTTTTTCCACCTCTGGTTGAAAGTGAGTTGCTGCATAGAGGAATTTAGGAATGTTTGTATCTTGTTCGTCAGTGGGGTTGACTATGATACAGAGACTGTAACAGTCTCTCATGGTGAAGATTTTCTTTTCTTTTTTTTTCTTTTCTTTTTTTTTTGTTTATGGGACTATCTTTCAAGCCATTCTTTTTCCATATTTAAGAAATCAGGGAACCCCTGGGTGGAAGTGCTAGGGGAGTAATGGAGAGGGAGATCTTGGGATTTCTGCCTCAACTGTTTACTCTTCAACTTGGCAGCAGATAAACTGCGGTTGTTTCAGTTGCTTGAATTTTTATTATTATTATTATTTTCTGAATCAGAGTCCTAAATGGATGCTTCTACATCAGGTTTAAGTTTGAAGAACTAAACCTGGTTTCAGACAAGGTAGTTTTGAGTCATCTTTAACCCACAAAATTATGATTTGAATTCAGAGGTTTTTAAAACAATGCCATCATTGGATGTTGCTGACAACTCAAAAAATAAAAAAATAAAAAATTGGGTGCATTTCCCCTTTAACCTGATTGTTTAAGTTCAGACTTGTGCCATATTGTTAAAAGCGATGAGAAGAAAAAAAAGAAGATGAAAGAAAAACGAAAAACAGTAATATGTAGACATTACAAGGTATGATTTATTAGGATTTCCATCACAAATTGTTATGGATAATGCCAAATTTCACAATAACACATTCGACTGTTGTCAGATTAAAGGAAATTAGCTCTATTACAAACAACAACTTAGGATAATTTTAATTTAGCCTCCATCAACATTATTTGCACATGTTTAGCATAAAGAGAAGAATAAATGCTATTATTCTGTCTGTGTGTATGTAGTTTTAACCTATTTCCTACTGTGTATTAACTGGCAAAATTCTTGTATGGATGCCACATGATTGTATTTGTGTCATTAATAGTGCTTTCATTTTTATTTTTTTGTCATTTTCTCTTTTCTTTGCTGATTCTTCATCTCTGACAGCGCAACGTTCCACTTTAATAACAATACAAGAAATCTCTTTGTCTGAATTATTGGGGCTTTCTCTGTGTATCACTTGTAAACACATATATGACCCATTTCTCTTGTCTGCTCTACAAGGGCTTCAGCTTTCCTGCATGACTGAACAGACACAATGCAGTTCTCTGAGTAACTTGTGATTACCAAAGCACACCCAATCCTGACCCACATGTCTGTTGTTGGTCGCTGATAAGACTTTACACATAATCACACACATCCATTTATGAGCACCTAAGAAACAGATGTCAGAAATGGAAATGCCTAAAATATGTGAGACAGGAAAAAATGGGTGTAAAAATGAAAATGCACTAGATTTTTCAGGATAACTTCAGGTTTAAACATAAAATGTAAAATAAGTGTGTTTGCATTTGAAGTAAGTAGAAGTGCTTACAAATGCCCTCTTACACTTCTTTTACATACAGTCAAGGATCATCATACTGAGATTGAATGCAATTTACTAGCTGGTAATCAAACATACGCATATACATGCATACACACGTCATGTTGGTCTTACATGACAATCTTCTCAGATAATCTCTCTCAAGACATGAATGTAAGCTAGATTTAAAATCCTGCTGCGTAAAAGAAAGCTGCAACACCTTAGTCACACAGCAGATGACAGCTGACAGCACAGGAGAAGATAAAAGAATGCTGCAGAGGCACATAGTGAAAAAAAAGAAAGATTTTGATTATTTCAGTTTCATTAGACTCATTTCTCTATTCTACATTTTCTTGTAATTAAGCGATCAGAATCTAGTAATTGTGAAATCATTTTTCATAAGTATTGCTCATTTTTCAAAAAGTAGTCTAAATGAATAGTTTATTAATCTTGTGATATGATTGTTTTATGAACTTTTATATTTCAGTATGTCTGATATTCAAACCCAGTAGACTGTAAAAGTTAAACAAATCTGGATAAATAGTTGCTCGAAATATACTTTAGCATCATATAATCACTATTTACTTTATAATGACTTGTGACATCTTCTTATGAACAAAGATGAAATATTTTAAACCAATCATTATTCATATTCATATCCATTATCGGTTAGCCTTGAGTGATAGGAGACACAAGGTATGTGGTGTATATTGTTTCTGTACTGAGGTGCAGTCTAGATGTGTTGATATGCTATTTATTGTAATACTTTTTCAAGTTATGTTCATTATAAATAAAATTGCAGTTTTCATTGCATATATATAAATGTTAAGCACAACTCCAACAAAAGACTTAAAATAGAGGGTAGAGCGATAAAATAATCATTTACCCTGTTGGAAATGTGAAGCCATTCAAACTTTTCCCAGTGGTTTCAACTCACTCACTTACTTTGCACTTTTGCACAAACACCTTAATAAGCAAACTGAAGACAAGGTTTATGTTTTGGACTGATGGCTTTGATGACTTAGGGAGGATGGTGTTTAGGAGTTTTGGATATGAGTGTCCAGTATCTAGTTGAGCTTGAAATTGCAAAAATGTAAATTCACGGACAACCACACACTTGGTCACCACAGTATCTTTTCACACATTTGCATGCACTTTACATATATATAT
>JBAMHW010000004.1:18952606-18968730 GCA_037177495.1 Rhadinocentrus ornatus
TACACAGTGTATATGGGTAGAACATATATGTAGAATATACAGGCTTATGGTGCAATATGATTTGTTTTCTGTAGGCTTGACTATTGCAAGGGAGGGTCTCTTTAATGTTTTAATGTGTGTTTTGATTTTCTTAAGTTTCTTTTTCACCTCGTTGTAATGCTTCTAATGTGTTATGGAAAGTACTTTGAGTTATGTATATAAAATGTACACTTTAGTTTCATTCTGAAAAAACAGTTAACATTATTCTATTATTTAGGTTCTTTCGACCCCCACCCCCATTTTTTTTTACGTATATTGTGACAAGGATTGGGTTTTTGTCACACAAAGGACAAAAAACGTGTCCACTAGTTGTCTCCTGAGTTTTGTTTTGCTGAAGATTGATAGTGGCATGCACTAAAATTGGGTCCATTATTAGGCATACACCTTTTCCATTAAAAAAAAAAAAAAAAAAAATAGAGTTTATATTTTTTTAGGATTCTCACTCATGTTTGACTCCCCCCTTTTACGGTCATTTTAGCTACTCTGTAAGTCCTGTGCATCCATTGTCACATTGTTGTTTTTTCTATTATATTCTTGCTCCCTTTTAAAGTTTAGTGTACTGGGTGGCACCGCAGGGTGTGGCCTCACGGCAATTCCCCATAAAATAGGAAGGAGTTTATTGCCAGGAAGTGCCACTTCCTTTGTGGGGTGGCCAGGGCGTTTGTTGGCATTATGCATAATCTTTCCAATTTCACATATGAGTGACTATTTCGAAGAAACAGATTTACGACTCTGCTGTGTGTCACAACGCTGGCTTTTGAACAGCAATTTTACACTGTTAGTAGAGCCACTTTCATCAGAGCCTTATTAAGAAACTTGAAGAGGAATTTTTGAAAAGTGACATCAAAAAGAAAATTTGATTCTTTAACTAAAATTTCACAAGATTAAATACCTCTTGCAACACAAACTTGTTAACAGCTAAAATTAAAACACAGATTTCTTTGTGGAATTGAAATTGTTATACACAAGTGGCGACCTTTCCTATTTGTCCAAGAGAATATTCCACTGATGAAAATACTGGTCATTACACAGTCTCACAGAAAAAAAATCCATTGCATTTTATTATTAGGTTTGTATTGTTGCTCTTTTTTATTAAAATAATTGTAAGGTTTCCTCAGAGCCGACCTTTATCATTTCAAACAAATCAGTGAAATGGGGAATTATGGGTCATTTGATTGCTGTATTGAAGCAAACAAGGTCTACGGTCAATTGCAGGTAGTTAGTGTGCCCTTGTGAAACTTATTTTTCCATGTTCTTCATTAGGAATCTCACATTCTCAGCTTTCAGAATCACATCCATACAGTTAGTGTGCGTTTATTATGAGTCTTGTAGTCTTTTTATGCTCTGTCGCTTCATCGTGTCTGTTTCCAGATTTCGAGTAGCACACTTTGACAGACATCATGAAACCATGTTCAGCAATTTATATGCAAAGCAGAGAAGAGCAGAAACTATTGACTGAAATGATACACAGTGGGAAAGGCAGAGATCTAATTGAAGGAAGGTTGCTGGTTGTGGATGTGTGGCGTAGCTTTGATAGCATGAACAAATATGTGTGCATTTGCATGTGTGCACACACAAGTGCAACTTAAACACCTAAACAAAGACGAAAGACCATGAGAGATCTCTTTAGCAAAGGTGGAAGGTAAAGCTAGTATTCTATTCATCATAGTAGTATGATGTATCATAGTAATCTATTCATTTAAAGGTGTGTGAAGGCCCTGCAGTGCCTGTCTTCTGCTGCAGGCTGCAGAACTGAAGGAGTTATTGCACAAAAACTTTAATATTTTAAGTTCAACTGCATACGTACGCACATTATTGTGCAGCTATACATGCGTTTGAGAATGAAAGTGACTGCAGCTCTGTCCGAACTGTTAAGGTGTCATACAATAAAATGCATACAATTTTTATAGCTGATCCTGTTCAGCAAATAGTGTCACACCTTAGTAAAAAAACATCCATAACTATTCAGTGAATCTGTTTCTGCAAGATGAGACCGACAGCTATGAAAGTGGCTTACAGTTACTGATAAGGATATATTATGTAGCAATCTTAAAATTTTTAATTTCTCATGATAGACAGTGCATCAATGTAAACTGCTGATCTATCAATGAATATAAAATAAAAGTCATTTAAAAAAGTTATCGGAAGTTGGTAAAAAATAGCTTCAAACTTTTGCAGAAGCTGCTAATTTTCTATTTTGTCTGATTTTACACATTGCTTTGTAACAGTCTTTACACTTCAGGACACCATTGTACATGATCGGTGTGTGCTACCGACCACAATTATTTAAATTTTTTCTTTACATTAATAAGAACTAATGAGGTAACATTTCACAATATCTTCCAAATTAGTTATTTACTCTCAGCTGCAGCTCCTTCCCTCTCTTCCCTTTGCCCATTGGCATGAACTAGCATTACGAACGTTACCCATTGCGCCACGTTAAGGTGGACAGCAAAATGGATACATAGAATTAGCGTCTGGTCAACAACTGTTCACCAAAGTTACGTACTATTGTTGGGAATAAAATCCAGTGTTTCCTCTGCCACAAGAGTATGTCATTTCTCCTGTGCTCTCTGCATGAAATTTAACCACAACACAGGAGTAAGTGCTTAAAGGAATGGATGTATGAAACAGAAAGTTGAGTTTGGTGGTTTGCAGAGGACCCTGGGATGGCAGCCTGATCACAGTGGGGAGGAGATGTAGATACTGAAAGAAACTCAGCAGTTAAGGCACCAGTCCAAGATCCAGAAACACAGTTTTCACAGGAAGGCAGATTTCAGGATACTTAGAGTTAAGCAAGAAGTGGTGGTCAAGAGTCAGAATTAGTAATGTTATGCTCGAACCCGACTGTGTGAGTATATGTTGAGCTTGAGACACGGCTGTGTTGCGAGCATTGTTCCAATACGCTGATTCAGCATGACAAAAGTCATGCGACCACACAGAACAAGGTCTCGTTACATCATCTATGCGTGTCTAGCTGCATTGCAAACAATGTTTTTGAGAGGAGATTTTGCTAGCAACCAGTCATCATTTGGTTTGAGGGAAAGTTTCACGTTAGAATAATATACGCTTTTAGGAATCAAACGTCTGCGTGAGATGGCGTTGCCAGGGTAACCACTTAACAAGTTTTGAATATGAGAATGAAATAGATCTTGCCTTCATGCATGACAGGTTGACAATATTTCCTGTTTTTACATTGTAGCCTTTTAAAAAGCTTTTCAAAAATGCAGACCTAATCATATAAACTTCTATCAGAGGAAAGGTCTCAGCTGCAGAAGAGCACAACAACCTGTGGGACCGTTGACAGCTAAGTTGGTTTCTGATCAGCATAGGTTTTTAATGCTTTTTAAGTTGCTAATTGCAATTGAATTCTTATTTTTAGGTGCTACCTCTCCAAAGTTGAGCACACTGAAGCAAACATTACTGATATTTTTTTAAATAAAAATCTATATGAATTTACTTAGTTGCACAAGCATTTGTCCTAAATTCTATTTTAATCGAATTTTAATAACACATATAAACACCCTTTTTCTCCTGCTCTTCCCATTTTATTTAAAAGAAAAACTTCAACACTGATAAAAAAAAGCAATAACTCTGGGTTTAAAATATTTCCTTTATTAAACACTGAGTCACAGATGAGACAAGGAGCCGCATGAGTAATGCAGTCGTGAAGACTAGTCAGTGACCCCAAATGCATCACACACAGGCAGTCAGCAGATAGAGCTCTTTTTGAATGGATCAAAGTGTCAACACAGTGAGTCGATCTCAACGCAGTCTTGTCAAAGTGACTCACTGTTTCACGAAGCTTCGGTTTTACCATCCCTAGTCAGAGCATGGGTTGATGTCCAGATATCTAGAAGACAGAAGAGGTCCATCATGGGTAAGGCAAGGTGAGAATAATGACATGAACTTGTTCAGCAACTGAGAAACAAACAAGCACATGGTTAGAACATTGGCCACCTACTGGCACAAGGCTGTTGCTTATCTGGCAGAGAGGCAGAGACTGGAAAGAGCTTAAGAAGTGCTTCCCACAGACGAGAGAGGGAAGTAATTAGGCAGAGCCCAGGTGGGTTGCACAAGGTAGATTGGTGAACAAATTAAACACAGACAAGACATGGCAAAGAACTGTGCAAATCCTTCCAGATTTCTATTGCACTGTTAAGAAAATGGTGTGATTATCATCTTTTGTGCTCTGATATGCACAGAAATGCCACCTGAGCAGAGGTGGGAGATCTACTTTCGGTGTTCAAATTCATCTGTAAGCATATAATGTCCAAATCTTGAATTTCTCTCTTTCACCCTTATAACAAATGTGATAGAGTGCAGCTTGCTTCATTTATTATTGTTCTTTACTACTTACTTACTTACTTTACTTAAAATATGTACATATGTGTTTGCAGGGTCAAAAATAAAATGGTGAGCAGTAAATTGTTATGTTAATAGCTGCAGCTGGGTGAAATCAACACAAGCTGATGTCCCTCACCCAAAAAAAGAACACTTTGTCAGACTGAACAATAAAGTGAATGGGAAATGGAAATTCTCTGTGATTACCAGGGTAACAATTGTACACGAGCACATTTTTTCATCAACCTGTCCAAAGATCAAACAAACCTGATTCAAGTCATCAAAGATGATAAAAATTTGTTTTAATGAGGGGCAGCTGCTTGAATATATTACATCAAATATCCAACCCTAGATTTGATAGTTAAAACTCTCTTTGAGGAATGAACTCTATAATCGTAGCAGCTAAATTTTAAGGTAGACATTTTTATTTGCATTGGCAGTGTTTTATTTTTTTCTATAGCACTGATCATTCTCTCTTTCTGTTTGGTTTTTTCTGTTCCATCCTCAACAACAGCAACAATACAACAAACAACTACAGGTATTTTGTCAGGATGTGAAAAATAAAGGTATTTGTATTCAGGTGTGGTTTACTTCTGTAGCTCTGATCCATCTTACAGGCTCCATCCAAGTCTGAAATGTGGGATAAAGTTAGGTGCTTGCATGCTGGCTCAAGGGCACATCAAAGATCATAGGATTAACCTTGCACCACAAAGCTACCATCACATTACAACCTTACTTGTGAGATTATTATTAGTTGTACTTCATCAATTTGTTCTTTTGTCTTTCTGTAATATTCCTACAAGATTTTCAGCATTATAATTACAAAAGAATAAGAACACTGGTTTGGTAACTTCAGTGTCCTATAACAATCATTTTTGGATTTCCTGGTTCTTTTCCAAAGAGTTTTTTAAGGATAAAACCCAGAAAATTTCTATGTAACAAGATTTTACATTGATGAATGCTCATTAAGGGAGATTGGATGCATCTTGTTTACTCCCTTTTAGACTTTTTCTTTGGTATCCCACCACTTCCTTTTTACCTATACTGCCAGTCTTTCACAATAATTATAATGTCACTGCTCTAGTCCATTGACTTTTCTCCTTCCCTTCACTCACAGCCAATCAGTATGTTTGTCATTCTTATTTAAATCTCACCTTAGCTGTCTCCATGGGTCATACATCCCATCCCCTCTGTAACTCCACCTTCTCCAGTTGCCCAAGGTTGATCCTCAACATAAATCTACAACCTCCAAACCCACCACCACTATCTAGACTCCAGGCCTTTCCTTCTAATCTTCATGACACGTTCTGCCTTGATGCAGCATCGGAGTCTAACTGCCAAACTTTATTTTAATTATTGTATACTGATAAATTTGCATTAACTTTCATTTGATCTCTTCTTATTGAACTGTCAAATCTTGACTATTCTTTGTAGCCAAAATCCATATCATTACACTAATGATATTGACATATTTCAATAAACATAACAGATGAATTTATAAAAGTTAACGTTACCTCTACTCATAAAGCAATGATATAAAGGTGGCCAGTGGAAGCACTTTCAGCATATAAAGGTATGGACTGTGTCCAAAGTTTTAATCATAAAATTAGAATTCTTGACAAATTCACCATCATATCAATTAAAACTGAATGCATAACAGAGGAAGTTGTTTTGTTGTTTTGTTGTCATTCCCATAAGACTCTTTCTTCAATTAGGTCTAATCCAATACACTTGGACAAAAATATTTGATCAAAACTGAAAGAAAGAAAGAAAGAAAGAAAGAAAGAAAGAAAGAAAGAAAGAAAGAAAGAAAGAAAGAAAGAGCGAGAAGTTATTAAATCGAGGAACACAAAACAGAGCAAGAAATTGACAAACCCAACTCGGCAAAAAGACCAGTGGAGAATAAAGTAAAAGAAGCTCTGGACAGGGGCTTAAAAGCTCTCATACATCATCTCATTACCTCTACTGTGTGCACATGTGTGTATTTTCACATTTCTCTTCGTACCTTTTTTCATTCGTTTCTGTGTGCTGTATTATATTTGCATGGATGTGTGGGACTGTGCATCTCAT
This sequence comes from Rhadinocentrus ornatus, assembly GCA_037177495.1. Classification (NCBI taxonomy): domain Eukaryota; kingdom Metazoa; phylum Chordata; class Actinopteri; order Atheriniformes; family Melanotaeniidae; genus Rhadinocentrus; species Rhadinocentrus ornatus. The sequence continues at coordinate 18,959,060 of JBAMHW010000004.1, forward strand.
GCAAGAGTGGTCCCATGACAGATGCTATTATTTGCATGTAAATGTTTCCCCTGCTGAATTTACAGCTGCCATCCATCACTGAGGATTTGCACTGTCCCCAGCCTTACAAATACTGGCATTACTGCGCGTTGCTACAGTACACTGACTAAAAGGAGTTTACACACCAACCGACTGGGTTCAAGATGACTGGCGCCAAGGTCTCAGATCATCCCTGCTATTCCATTATGGGACAGAGAAGTTGACTAGATGGATAGTGGGCAGAGTTTAGTTAAGAACAGTTGTCAATAACATAATACAGAACAGCTGAGTGGGCAAAACAGATAACTGCAATTATTTGAAGTTCCATTATGGATCTCTTTTAGTTTATAAGGTGTGAAACGGTATCAGAGGTTTTAATTAGAATTTTATCTTTTACTGCCTGATAACATGGACAGCAGCATGGATATCTAGACTGGGAACGTTAGACAGCTGCCGACAGTTACTGAAAAGGGTATTTTATTTGGAAATTTCAATGACATTCTGTTTTTTTCATATTAGTGAAACAGTGTATTAATGTAAACTATGAGTAATCTGACAATCTGTTTTTGTTGGCTTACAATCCACAATTGAACATAAAACACAAATCTGGTTATAATAGTGTAATAATACAAATAGTAAAAATATGATTGTTTAAAGCCCCAGTGTGTAAGAATTACTCCCATCTAGTGGTGCGCTAATATATTATAAGCAACCGAGTAGTGCTCTACTGGAGCCTCGCAGCTTAAGAGCGTTATTACAACTATGGAGGCCGTGGAGATTCATAAATGTGAAGTTCGAGTGTCCCGTCAGGTGATGAGGAACAGAACGATACATAATTATTCTTTTTTATATGCCAATAAGTTACAAGCGTGCCCGCCATGTATTTAGTACCAAGCTACTGCTACAGCTAATGTTATCGTATGGAAATGTTTTTTATGACTAGTGGACTTAAAGATTATCTGATGAAGGTAGAGAAAGAGGAGCGGAAGAGGGAGTGAAAGCAGGGGCAGTGGACCTGTCGGGGCTGCAGGAGGAAGATCCCGTGCTGTAACATTACTCTGTGTTTAATAACATGTATTTCAGCTGATTTATCCAGGAAGGTGGGTGACGCATTGATAGAAAATAATTATTATCTAAGAGATATTTCTGCATTAGAATGCTGCGGTTCTGGTGATTAAATCACACCGAGAAACTGGTTTAACTTTGGTCTATTTTGTCTGACTAGAAGGAGGACAGCTACCCCCATCCCGTTGAAAAATCAGCTGAAATAAAATATGAAACACGAGGGAAAGATTTGAAAAAAATACGTCTGAAAGAAGCGCACGGTCGCCTGCTTGTATGACTTCTGTGAAGAATAACAACAACTGCAAACTGTTGCAACGGAGCTTTTCTACTTTAGGCTAACTAACAAATTAACCAATTCTGGTGTGTTATATAGTAAGTAACAGTAAATGATCCCACTTAAACGGGATAATAAAGTAGTTGCTGGACCAGCCTGGCTTGTTTCTAACACAACGCCAAAATAAACTTCACTGTTAGATTGAATTAACTCACCAATCTAGCAGAAAGCTGCAACCTCCATGTTAGCTTAGAAGTCCCTCTCCATCATCAGCTGCCTCTTTCTGGTAAATGCTCCACCAATGTACACTCTCATTTTCTCCCAGTTATTATTTCTTTTTCTTTTCTTGGTTATTTTGTCCTCCATCTCGCGGGCAAAGAGTATAGATGGTCCTCCATTTCACTGGGAAGCTGAATCATCCACAGTCGTCTTGGCCTCTTTACACCACCCCCGTGCCCTCCCCCCGAAACAGCGGTTACTCGCAGGTAAAATGCGCAAGGCTAGCAAGTTTGTCCCCTTTCGGCTATTGTATTCAAAGATGGCGATGCAACATGGCAGCCTCCAGTTGGGTGCGCCGCTACATATGTATTTATAAACATTTAATTCTAAGCTGCAAGAACACTTTCATTTGAATGGGACTGTGATTAGACTTTAAAATATGTATTTATGAAAGCAATACTTGATTTTTGCTAACAAAAAAAACAAATAATCTACACACTGTACCTTTAATGACATCATACTGGTTTGATCACACCCTACTGCCTCTGCCTTATGTTTCTTGGAGGCTTATGCTCAGTAGTGCTTTCTAGAACAGGGGTGTCAAATTAAAATAGAGTGGGACAAGTCAAGGGTCAGACTGGTTCAGTGTTTATTGAAAATAGAGTAAAAAGGACCTTATTGCACACTTGGAACCAAGAACGAAAACATGCTATGAGTCATTAGCTGCGCTTCCATTCCAGTATTTTGCCAAATAAAAGCAATATTTCTAAAATTTCAACAAAGTGCAATTGCGATTTGCAGTCGTTTCGATTGAATGGTGTTTAGCGCAGTAGCCGTTATTCTCATAAAACCTTGTCTCGCGAGACTCAACTTTGAAGAGGAAAGAGATTTTTAATTCTTTGTAAAAATTCTTGCATTTTGCTGTTGTTTACAATCAAGGATGGCAGATATTTTTTATTTGTTTGTAAAAAGATTTCCGTCTCCTCCTGCGGCTAATCATACCGTGCCATCTTTACCGGTCACGTGACCCCTTACGTCATGTCCGGGGACGTGTAAATGCAAAAAAAAAGTGTTTCCATTACAATTTTGCGATATACTACTATATCGACAGTTCTAAATGTTGGTGTTTCCATTAGTTTTTTATTGCGGTATTTAGGTTTTGCGCAACTCTATGGGTAATGGAAACATGCCTATTGCCCATATAACAACATTACTCAGTAAATGAAAAATCGGTTGAATTTTTGTTGAATTTTATTGTTTAGATGGATAGATGTGATTTGGAAGAAATGTTCAGGAATCCTCTGAAATGGAATAGGGAACAACTAAATATATTTTGGGGGTGATCTGGATCACCTGTGAGGAGTAGAAACAGAGGAGGTGCAGAGAAACTGTGCGACAGTTTTACTGGGTTTCTTTACTCAGAATAGAACATCAGTGATATGAAGGCAGTGTAGATTACCACAACTTCTACCATCATCATCATCCACAGCAGCTGACAATATACTGTAGTCAAACTGTCAATCATTTAAGGTGCTTAACCAGCATCTTTTTGTTTATGTTTTATTTTTAAAATTTTTTTTTAAGTCACACAGTTTTCCACAGCAACTTATTTAATAAAAAAAAATATTTTGACATGTTATTTTCTGCATGGGGGTGTGGTGGCTAGCACTGCAGCCTCACAGCAAAAAAGTCACTGGTTCGAGTCCTGGCTGGGGGGAGGTTTGAACAGTGGCCTTTCTGTGTGGAGTTTGCATATGATGTGCCATGTTTGAGCTCCACTCAAACATGGCACATCATATTATATCACTGTTTGCCCTGTGTGTGTGTGTGTGTGTGTGTGTGTGTGTGTGTGATGAAAACTTCTTCTGGAGAAAATGTTGAAAAACAAGACATGCACAAAAAAATAAATAAAACAAAAAATAAACATGCAGATAAGGTTCACCCAGTTGCATGTTCTCCCCGTGTATGTGCGGATTCTATCCGGGGGCTCCTGCTTCCTTCCACTGTCCAAAGACATGCATGTTTGGTTAATTGGTCGCTTTAAATTCTACCTAGGAGTGAGTGTGAGCGTGACTGGTTGTTTGGTTCTCTGTGTTGGCCCCGTGATGTACTGGTGACCTGTCCAGGGTGTACCCGGCCCTTCACCTGTTAATTGCTGAGATAGGCTTCAGCTTCACCAAGACTATTAATAGGACTGTGATACAGAAAATGAATAAATGAATGTTCTAGTTTGATAATCATGTTAAATATTTTGTGTGTCCCCAAAACCCCTCCCACTCTGTCATTATGGAAGAAATGGCTCTTTAAGAAACCCTTTGATGTTTTTAGTGACAGTAGTACCAGTATTTTATCTTTTGTCAGTGTAGGCTAAAGCAGTGGATGGTTGCAAAGTATTTACACTTAAATTTGGAATTTTTCATTACAATTTGTATGTAGTTAGATTTTGTAAAGCTTAACATGTCCACCCTGTCATAGTGAAATATCAAGTAATTTGAAATATATTTGTTTAATAGTACACAGTCAGCTTACTAATTGAATCATGTAGGTGACTGTAGGTCCACAATGTGTTTATTAAATGCTAATATTAGCCAAAAATGTCCACCCTGTCATTATCCACCCCGTCAGCAAGCCTCCAATGACATGATGGAAAGCATGAAAGGATGAACATGAGCATAATTTCTGTCATATTATGATGTTATGGTTAGCCTGATTTACATGAACCGTCAAAGTGTGTATGGGAACATTTTGAAGTGTCTTTTTCAAGAAATTAGCTTAAAGAAAGCTGAGATAACAAGGAGATAAAAGAAATGTTGTAATGCCGAAACCAAACAGAAGAATAAAGGACCTTGGGCAAGTTTTCAGGAGGACATTTGTTAGTACTATGACTAGCAGGTACATGGTCTTGCCAAAATAAATGTCGCCACCTGAATTTTCATGACCAAAAATTTCTTCTTCTTGGCAAGAATAACAAGAAGTAAAGAGATGTGAAGTTATTTTAATTTCTACACAGTTTACTATATACAAGAAAAATTGATACTGAAACAATTTGCTGCTTTTTTATCTTTGAAATTTTAAGTACAGTCGCTGAAGTAAAACCTTTTTTATTCCACAGACTTTAACTTCAAAACCAAAAATTTATTGTATACTGCTCCATGTGATGCAAGTGATAAACTATGTTTTCTGTGTGAATTGTTGCCAGTGTTGTGATATAAATGGACTTATTATATGTATGAAGTGTGTGTGGTTTCTTTAAATTTAGAAAGGATTCAAGTTCTGACTGGAGCTGTAATTAACTTAGAAAAACTGAAGTATATTAAAGCAAATTGCTTCATTAGTGATTTATTCTTAAATCCATACTTTAGTACAATTGTTGAAGTAGGAAAGTGTGATTCTATCATGAAATATTTATTTATATGAGCATTTGTTTGAATTTAATGGTTGACTTTAATCATTTATGCACTTAGTGCTTTTATGCACTTCAGTGCTTTAAGTAAGAGTGTTGCAACAGATATTGCATCTTTACTTGTTGGTGATGAAGCCTGCATTAAGAGTATTGAAAAAGTAGCGTCATTACAACATCAAAAAATGAACCATACCCAAAAACACTTGCATCATCTCCTACACGAACCTTTTACACACAGTTGAGTCATAAGGTTCTTTCTGCTTGCAGGGCTTACTGTTGCTTTTGCTTTGGATGTATAAACAACTAGGATTCTTTACTCATCACCTGTCGTTAAGTTGTGTATGACAACTCTGGACGCGTCAATATCTTTCAAACCAATCCAAAAAATTGTTATAATAAATTCACTAAAATATACTAGATTTTAGGCTTCATTTGTGGTTGGAGAACCAATTGTACAATTGTAGTAGTATCCTGAAGAGTCACATACAGGTTCTTACAGTTTGCGGGAAATATGACAACAACACAAAATACAACACTTTTTTTCACTGGAAAGAAATTACAGTATGATCTGAACTTGCATGGAGATTTGTGATCTAATCAAAATTGTGATTTATTATTGTTACTGTTATGTGGACATTTTTATCCATATTGTTGCTTATTAAGTCTGTAAAATTTACATGATGCCTTTAGGAACTGAGATTTACAAGAAACTGCAGAATCACCCAAGGAAAAAGGGCATGTGACACTTAAAAAACAAAAAGTGATGCATATCAGGGAGGGCTTTTTCAAACGTATAAAGCACCAAAAATGATAGAAACTAGATCAGACTGTAAAGAACTGGCTCAAAAAAACAAACATAAGCCAAAAAAAGTGGGACATAACTTCCTTAGAAAAAGATAAATCACAGCACAGCACATGACTGGCAAACCAAATATAAGGATCCATTTAGCATCCGTGCTTATTTTTGCTATGGGAGTAGGTCTGTCAATGTACATCTGTCACTGCTACTTAGCTACTCTCTGCAAGAACCACAAAAGAAGGGAAAATGTGTCACTATAATTTGTTCAAGTATAAATTTTATGTTTAAAGCTTGAAACACATCACAAAATTGAACTCCAAATGATAAGCCTTTTGGTCATGGCTGTAGTTTTTCAACACTGCAGAAAGCCTGCGCTTTTTTTCAAAAAATGAAGGTAGCCTTGGACAGTTGCCACAATTTATCTTTAGTGTGTCTGAATTAAATTCTCCTGTCTCCTGATTAGGCTTCAGGCTAGCTGTCATAGAAGTCAGGGTAATTTTAGATGTTTGATTTTGTTGTGCATATTTGAATGTAATTTTGCTATTTGAAGTTCTTTACATGTGTTGCCTGAATGCAATCTGCCTTGCTGCCACTATAACCTGCACAAATCAGTTGTTTAAATCTTTTTAACTTGTTATTTATTTGATTTTATTGTTTTGATTGGTTGTATTCCATTTGCTTTTATTCTTCTGTGCGGCACTTGGGTCCACTGTGGCTGTTTTAAAGTGCTTTAGAAAAAAAAAAGTTAAATTGGATTTTATGAGTATTTCAACAAGCAGCTATGTTTTATAAGTTCTGTAGGTTAACAACTCGTTGCACGTCTTTGATAGAACCTACTGGATAGAGTACATCTCCTCTGTTCCCAATCTACGTGATTGCAACCTTGCAAAAAAATGTTAAAATATGTGCTTTTGTTTTCATTTTCTATACCACTTATTCCAGTTCAGGGTCTCCAGGAAGCTGGAGCCTATCCCAGCAATTAGCAGGCGAGAGACAGGGTACACCCTGGACAGGTTGTCAGTCCATTGCAGGGCCAACACAGAGAGACAAACAACCACTCCCACTCACTCCTAGGGAAAATTTAGAGTGACCAATTAACCTAACATGTATGTCTTTGGACGGTGAGAGGAAGCTTGAGTACCTGGAGAGAACACATGCATACAGGGAGAATATGCAACTGGATGAACCCCATGTGCATTTCTAGTTGTTGGTTTTTTTTTTTGTGTGTGTGTGTGTGTCTTGTTTTTTTAATATTTTCGTCAGAACAAAGGTTTTTACTTACTATGTTTTCACCACATACACACAAACACACACAGGGCAAACAGTGATATAATGTGATGTGACATGTTTGAGTGGAGCTCAAACACAGAGTGAGTGAAGCGAGGAATGTCTTTAATGTAACACCTACTCATCTACATCAAAAACAAGTAAAAGACAACACCTCTTCAGACAAGCATGCACACTGACTCACACCCTCTCCTATACACAGACACACACACACACACACACACAGCACTGCTGCACAAACATAAGCTGGCCAAAATATCTTTAAAAGAGACATGGAGGCAATGCAGACATATAAAGATGTGAATACATTCTCATAATCTTTCTAGCAACAGGGAAAAGATAAGTTCTAGCATCAAGAGCAAGTGATAAAAACAAATGTGCTGGACCTCAGCAAACATGCTAACATAAACTTTTACCTTGACCAAATTCTAAACTAATTACAAGTCCAACTGCTCTGCAATATCTTTGTACACTTTCTGCCACAAACACAATTATCTATAAGCTTCCTCTCAAATGTCAATTACTGCCTCAGACAATGGGAAAATCTTATTACTAATTATCTGGCATTATACTTGTTTTGTCAAATTACCCCCCATCGAGTGAGGATAATTACTAAGACAGTGTGGTGACTAATGAGAAGCTCTCTGGGTCAAATGGGCTGGTGTGCAGAGTGAATGGAGGTGCTGCTATCAGATTCAATAAGATGACTGTCTATAAAGACAGTCTCTGTAATAAGGAGGGGTTGCTAGGCAATCTTGTCTTCTCCACTCCTCTTGCTCCATTTCCACTGGATGTGTTATGTGTATGTATTTCTGCTGAACCCATTTTGTGTGTCCCAAGCCAAAGTTAAATTTAAGTAATAGTTCATGCATCATGTGACCCAACAACCAAATCATGAAGGCGTATACTACATGGGAAAAAATGCTGGCAGTAGAGTTTTCACTTTGACTCCCATTCTGTCGAAGCTGTACTGCATGTCATTTCTTACATTGCCTATCTCTCTAAACTGACAGTGTGTAACAAAATATTAGTCTATGCATTTATAAAAGCTACATTTCATGAAAATGAACCTGTCAAGCTTCTTTTAGGGAAGATGAATATATATAGTCAAGAGGCCAGAAAACTATTGCCTAAATGTGCAGCCCTTTTCTGCAGTTTATCTTCCTACTCCCCAGATTTACTGTTTCTGTTCACTCATACTACTAATATAGTTTTGATTGTGGCTGCAGTAGGTAGTTGTATTTAGCTCAACTATTACTTTTAGTAGTGAACATTTAGCAACACATGTTCTATAAACATCGTCTGGACTGAAATCAAAAACTGATTATTTTTTGTTGTGTTTTTTCCGATGCAAAATGCTATTTAAAGTATAGATGAAGCTGAAATACTTCATAAATTGCAAAGACGTTTAGAGGAAGGATTTTGCTCTTTCGACTCTCTTGGTCAGCTGTCACATACAGACCCCCTGGCAGTTCAAAGTCAGGTAGTTAGGTCAACTGGAGACTTCAAATTGCCCAGAGGTGTCAGTGTAAGTGTGAATGGCTGTCTTTCTAAGTTGTCACAGGCAGTAATTGATTGGTCTCGGGCTTATCTAATATGAACGTGTCAGAGCGTGTGATGCCAGATGCCCAGAAACTGAGAGAAAGGAGATTCATTAGAGTGGCATGTTGCCTATGGGAAAATTTTGATTCCATTGCCCAAAACTGTATACATATGTATGTTAGGCATACATTTATGTGGTTATCAGACTGTTTAGAAGGTCAATGTAGCCTATTTTTCAAGTATGTATACATGGACTTATTTCTCTATTAGAACAGTGAAGTTGTGTTTAAAGCAGAGAGGGGATTCTGACCAGTTTGCTGCATCATTCAACAACAAAACTGCAACGGACAGCTGAACAAGCCCATTACTCTGGTTCACTGGTTCTGACACACACGTATACAAACACACACTCAAGACTCAACAGTGACCCACAGTGACTTCAGAAAACCAAATGACCCGTTTCATAATCTGTGCGAAAGGGCAGAGAAGGAAGGAATTGGTAGATATGAAGAGTCAGAAGTACTGGAGGAAATCTAAGGGTACAGAGAGATTGTTTCAAACAAGAAAAGGAAGTTGAAGAGACAAAAATAAGATGTGTATGGACTGTTGTGTGTGTGTGTACATGTGTATGTGTGTGTGTGTGTGTGTGTGTGTGTTGTTAAAAAAAAAAAAAAAATCGAATTAATCCTGACAGTGTCCTCTCCAGAGGGGGGGCAATAGAATATTTCCAATCCACTTTGCAGCAGACAATCACAAGCAATGCCACCCCCCTATGCTGTCATCCACAGGTGAGAGGTGTTTGTATCTGGAATTCTTAGGAAGGTGTGGGCATTAAATTGAGCAATGGAGTACTCTTATTGATCTCCACAGTAAAGGAAAAGCAATCTTCTCTGGGTAGGAGTCAATGTACACGTGGGTGTGTGTGTGTGTGTGTGTGCGTGTATGTGTGTGTGTGTGTGTGTGCACTTGTTTTTCTAACCCCGTGGGATCCTCAACCTGACAAATCACTCACACCGTGGGGACCGTTTTTCCCCGTGGGGTCCAAATCCCGGTCCCCACGGGCA
>JBAMHW010000004.1:19019609-19029935 GCA_037177495.1 Rhadinocentrus ornatus
ATTTTGACTTGTTTTAAGGACATTACATCAAAGTTGGATCAGCCTGTAGTGTGTTTTTCTACTTTAATTTTGAGTGTCCAAATCCAGACCTTCATGGGTTAATAAATTTCATTTCCATTGATCATTTTTATGTGACTTTGTTGTCAACACATTCAACTATGTAAAGAACAAAGTGTTTAATAAGAATAGTTTATTCATTCAGATCTAGGATGTGTTTTTTTAGTGTTCCCTTTATATTTTTTAACAGTGTATATAATACTGATTATAACTGTATATCTTTGTTTTACTCACAGGTTTTTATGGCATGTCTTTTACATGCAAATGATGCATCCTACAGTACTGATGAGAGAACATCCCTGATTTCAAAGCAGTTTGGACTGAAATGTAAAGAAAACAGAATGCAAATGTTGAAACTGACATTTTCCTGTTTCATTAAAAAATATGAGCTCATCTCAAATTTGATGGCAGCAAAATATCTTAAAAAAGCTGGGACAGGACCAGGTTTGCCTATCTGGCTCCCCCTCAGAATTTAATAAGTCTGTAAACATCTGGGAGCTGAGGAGCTCAGCTGGACCTTTGGGAGAAGAATGTTGACCCAAAAGCCAGGATTCTAGCTGCTTAACAATCCTAGGTCTTGTTTGATGAGTTTTTCATGATCCACCAAATGTTTTCAGTTAGTGAAAGCTCTGGACTGCAAGCAAGCCAGTCCAACACTGACTACAAATCTATGCTGTTTTAATAGATGTGTAGTTTAGAACAGTTCTACTGAAATATACAAAGTCTTCCCTGAAAAAGATGTCATCTCTGACTGTACTTCTCCAGATGTGCACATTTCCAGTTCCATAGGTATGAATGCACCTCCATACCCTCATAGACACAGCCTTTTGAACTAAGTGGTGATAACAGGCATGATGGTTCCTCTCTTCCAAAAAGAAAGTCAATATTTGATTTGTCTGACCAGAGACAGAGGAAATCTGAAGACTTTTTTGCGTGAGAGAGTTTTTTTTGGATGACACAGTTCAGTGTGTTCTCAGACAACGATTTCTGGAAATGTTTTCAAGTCTATGCAGCAGTTTTCATGACAGAATTTTTATAGCTTTTAATGCAGTGCTGCCTGAAAGCCACAAGGTTGTAGGCATTTCAGTTTTGATTTTCAGTTGTCTTTACCTCTGAGAGACTCCTCCTTTCAAAGGGGCTCTTAGAGGGATAATGTTACTGACCTATTGACAGCAAATTTGTCTGAGATGGAGATGAGGAATAAGAAAAAATGAGCACACATTGCAGTGAGAAACATTTAATAGCGTCTTTGCAATCCCCCTGAAGAGGAGAAATTTGATATTTGTTGAAAAGACACAACTGGATGAAAGCGAGAAAAAGAAACGCAGTGAGTTTGGAGAGGAATGAGAAAAGGGCAGTAAAGTGGAGAGGTCAAGAGAAAGATGATTGGATTTAAGAAAGGTATGTTAAATCTCATAGTGTGTTTTCCTCAGGGTATGGCATCACTTTTCTTTAAGATCACTGCAATTTTGTCCACACCTTGTGAGGGAGCTAGGAGGGAGTGCCCGCAGGTGTCCCTGTTTGCACGTGTATAGGAACACACACTAGTGCAGGCTTGTGAATGCAGGAGCAGACATGCACACAATACTAATGAAGTGGTTGTTTGATTTTATGATATCTGCTTCCACTTTTGAGCAGTTTGAGTCCTGTTTTGCATTTCTCTTTTATTTGCTTTCTTTTCATGTGAAGCTCATGAGAGTACAGTATGTCCACTCTGTCTCCTCCTCCACAGTGTGATGCTGGATAATTGTATGTGATTACAGGTGCACACAAAAGACTGCAATCCCAAAAGTCTTCCTGGCAGCTCTCTGAGGCCAGCTGTGATCCCCTGCAGTCAGGCTGGACACATGAGGAGCTGGCCAACATTAGACGAGGCGTAACTCCCGATTAACTGTCGGCTTTGTTGCTACAGGGATGACACATGGCAGGAGCTAGAGGAGCTCAAGCACACACATGCTCAAAGAAAGTAAAACAAACAAAGAAAAAATATTAAAAATCATAGACTTATCCACTCACACACAGCATGAGCCTTTCGTTTTGGATTTCTCTCCCTGCCCCATGCACACAAAGCCCCTGAAATTGTAGGTTATATTTTTCTTACGTCAATAGACTTACCGTTCTGTCTTCTCTCTTGCTTTTCTTCATTCTCCTTCCATAAAAGAGTCTTGAAAGCCTAGACTGTGATTTTTCACACCCCTTCCCATCTGCTCCACACACTATAAAAGGATCCCCCGGTACACCGATCCGCCCTCTCTCCCACTGGTGTTACACTTATCCCTATATCCCTCCCTGTCTCTTTGAGTCCTGTACAGGTGTGACCTAACTCCTTACAATTCCCTCTTCATTTCCCTCTGCGCTCCCATTTTTCACATGAAAGGTTTCTTGCTACCATCAGCTCACCCTCATTCTCACTCTTTTTTCTAAGTACACCCTCACCTATCTCTTTTAGCCCCAGGAGATAGCTTGGATAACAGGTAGAGCCACTTCTTGCAGTGGGGATATCAAGTTTCCATCTGACTGAAATGTAAGAATGCAGCATCACTCCAGGCTGCAATACAACTTCACAATAAGCCTCATGTAAACACAGAAGGAGAGGCTCTGTAACCGTCCAGTGTGGCCACTGCAAGTGAGTTGAAAAGTGAATTAATTAGAAAAGTGCATTTCTTTTTATTCAGTTTCTTAGCTTGTAAAATTTTGTCGTCCCAGGAAGAAAAATTTTTCTCACCAAAGAAAAGGAAACAAGAAAAGGCAGAAAACAACGTCAAGGCCTTTAACCCCCAACTGCTCCCCAGGCACCGGAATCTGGCCTGGCAGCCCACTGCTCCGAGTAACTAGGATGGGTTAAATGCAGAGAAAGATTTTCCCAGCTGGGAGTATAATGGATAAAAAAAAATACATTCCCGGTCAACCAATTAACTTTTTTACCTTTGCCTCAGCATGGCCTTGGTAGTAGTAGCATGCTTGAATACTGAATAACAACAATAAGGGCAACATTCTGTCCCAAAGGGTTACTCTGCCTTAGAGGATGTGCAGTTATGTGAAAGAGAAAGCAAAAGAAATATAAAGCCATTTCTAAACTATTTAGAGCTCCCTATTCTACAATCATTCTACAGTGAGAAATTTCATTCGGAAGATGAAAACATTCAACATGTAAAGAAGGTGAACCAAACTTTCCTTATAAACATGGCATCACACCAAGAACCACTACCGTAAATAAATGGTTCAGAAGGTGGTTCTATAAGCTATTGAGTCAAATTCTACCCTCGGTATTCACACACTGCTTCTACATGTTGGCCAAACAAATAAACAAGTTTTGCAGTGTCTCATTTTGCTTTAGAAAGTCGTATTAAGACCTAGTGTAGACGTGATTTTTATTGCTCACTGATATGACTATGGCATTTGAATAGGGTGCACTCCTTTTTCATGTGAGTGTATACGATATTGAGTTGAATACTCAGTAGTTCAAATGGCTTGTGCAAAACAGTGACAGCTGGAATAATATCCACCACTTTGTACAATGATGAAAAAGTACCACCACCACCCAAAATTCTAATCTTATCTATTCATCCAGGCCAATTCAAGGTCAAGGGGAAGCTGGAGTCTTTCCCAGCATTTAGCAGGTAAGAGGGAGAGTACATCCTGGACAGGTCACCAGTCCAAGGCGATCTGTCCACAGGGCCAACATAGAGAGACAAACAACCACTCACACTCACTGCTAGGGAGAATTTAGAGGGACCATGTATGTCTTTGGACGATGGGAGGAAGCCGGAGTACCCAGGGAAAACATGCAAACTCCACACAGAAAGGCCATTGTTTGAAATGCCTCCCACTTGAGGCTCGAACCAGCGACTTTTTTGTTAATCACCACACCACTTTGCAGGCAAGCAAAAGAAAAATACAAAAGAACAGCAATAAAAAACAACATAATAATAATAATAACAATAGTCCAAAAGTAACAAGAAAAAAACAAGTTCTGCAGTTTGTAGGTGTTACACAGTAATTAAAGTCTTTGCAGCCATTTTACCATAGTGTGCGTCCTTACAGCACTCAACGGCTGTGACAGGTCAGTTAATGTTGGTTTTATCTCCTTCTACCAATATGACAGCTTGAGCTGCAGGAAGTCGCTCATTAGCTCTGCATGCACTTGTACGGTCCTTGCTTTGTGAGTTTGCACACACACATGATTATGATGCACACACACTCATGATTATGTTGATTGCAGGAACAAAAGTCATTACCCTCATCAAACAGGTGTTAAAGAGACAGGGGACAGTCCCATGTTTGCCTCTAACAGAATAAAAGAGATTGGTGTCATCGTTCAGGCTGATCACTGTGGAGGTCATATGCTTGTTGTAATGAATAGTTTGGAGCAGGAGTGGGTGGGGATTGTGTGTGTGTCAGGGACTTCGTTAGTGGGTAATAGCACAGACTGAGTAAAACTTGTAGACTAGATGTTGTTAGATGTGAGGAGATAGATGACCATGCTATTCACTGGTTAGATGTGCTTCTGAGGTGACCTTACCAGATAAACATTGTGTGCACAAATGTGTGTGTTTGTTTGTCTGTAATTATACTGTGTTTCTCTCTGGGTAAGAAGCCATAACAGGATGCTTTGGTGATAAAGCAATAGATGGATGGAGGGTAGAAAATGCAGTGGTAATTGTACTGGATACATAGGTAATTGGAAGCTAAATTGGCTTCAAAATTAAACCCTGTGAAAGCTCAAAATGTGTGTATTGGAACGAGATAGCCCACAGTGTGATTTGTGTGTGTGTGTGTATGGGAGCAATTCTGTTGAGAGACAGTTGAGAAAATATATATACATAAATGACTAATAGGAACTGGACATGTTACAAAACAAGCCCAATTCTATGCTAAATTAATATCCTGAGAAATTATTCCAATGTGCCCCAGGGATTATTTCAAGGCAATCTGTTTTATTAAAGCTGACATTTATTAACATTTATATTATTTAGTGTATGCTGCTGTCAGTAATTGGTAAGCAAAAAGAGTGTTTAAAACAGGGACATGACTGTTAAGGTTCAATCTTCACTTTCGTACCAGATAATAGCCATAAAATATTCTAAATAAAGATTTACTGATTAGGATTTTCCACAGCTTTTCATCATATTGTATAGTTTGATAATTAACTGTTTGGGACTAGTTATGTGATAACACATGGTCCCAGACCATTATTTTTTATTATTGTTCTAATTAAATTATAAACATTATTATTGTAATGAAAGTTTGTGCTGAAAATCTTGGGATTTTGTATTATGAGGTATATACTCAGACCCCTGCTATCATGTATCACTTTGTGTAGTGGCTGATTAGTGCATGACCCCATTTACATTTGCAAAAGGGCAACAAGAACCATTGACAGCTCTGTAGAAACTGAACACTATTGAGCTTAAAATATTTGGTTGGGATGTGTTTTTTTCTTTTTTTTCTTTTTATTTATTTATGTTTTTAAAATGTTGTTTAATGTAGATGTTCCATGTGCCAATATGATATTATTTGTATTAAATGTGGACAACAAAACAACAACAGCAAAAAAAAAAAAAAAAAAAAAACTTTAATGGGCAGGGCAGCCTGTCCAGGGTGTACCCCGTATTTTGCCTTGTAGCTGCTGGGATAGGCTCCAGCACTCCTGTGGCCCTGCATTAGAATAAGTGGGTACAAATAATAGATGATGGTTAGATGGATTGCCTAATATTTAATCAATGAAGGTTTAAGTTTTTGTTGTATGTTTAGGCATCTTTTAGACATTTTGGCATCTCAAACTGTTCTGTATGAAATGCCTTTTCTTATTATGAGTTTGATTAATATTTGTGTGATACTGTTCAATCTTACATACACTGCCCCAAATAAAATATACACTAAACTAATCAATTAAACTAATCAATTAAATGCGTGTCAAAATTAAAACATTAAATGTAGTACCTGTTTACTTAAAATGTGCCTCCAGTCTGACTGATTACAAGGAAACAGTGAACAATAGTAAAATAATATACTGGATAAAATATCGTCATCACAATAAATCTTGGTTCCGTGGTTTCTAGCTTTGGGGTGAGTTGTTCCTTTCCATGAATAGTTATTGAGCAATTATGGGTGTATCTGATTTAAATATCTGTAAAGAATCTTTAAACTTTTCTTTGACAATCATTTCTTTTTACAGGGTTTTATCCAATAAAACCGAGCCTGATACACAAGAGGGTAAAATATGAACAATGCACTACCTTGAATATTTTTCTTTATGAATTCTCAGCTCTTTCTTTATTTATGATTCAGGTCAGTTCTTGAGAATTTATCCCCTGCAGCTAAAAACGTTAAAATGCTGCTTATATTCATTCACATAACATTTCTGTAATATCCATGACCTGCTTGGACTGAAACAGGGCAGATAGTGAATACCTATAAATGAGACAACTTTATAAGAGATGGGCTCCTGAAGGAGTAGCACTGAGAAGATATTATGGACAGCTTGAAAAGAGTTAAAGCAAAGATTAGAGGTGACCAGTGGCCACATTGTATTTAGAGGATGACAATATATTCTATTTCAGAAATACATTGCTCAAACTTAAAGCAAAGGAAAAAGTGGAACAGAAGACAGAGAAAAGTTAAGCTCACAAAGAAAAGAAAGCATCACTAAGAAAGAAAGAGCGAAAAAACTAATGTCTGAGCAGGCTTGAAGGTTGTGAAAATAGTCACGGTATCATAGCAACTGGCAGACATCCAAAACGTAGAAGTAGTTTCTCACTACCAACAAACATGTTGCCACACGCCTGGTGTGGAGGTAAAGATGGGTGATAGAGGGGGGGGGGGCAAGGAGTCCAAGAGCCAAGGATACAAAGACCATTGGATGAACCGAGTAGACAGAACAAGTCACCAGGTGGGTAGCTGTTTTTATTTATTTATTTTGCACCCTTTAAGTTAGGAAAGAAAGAAAAAACCAGAAAAGATGAACAGGTGAGCGGTTTCCATTGTTTGCTTTTATGTTGCCAGTAAAATAAAGACCCAACCAGGTAGATTGGTGACACGCACTGAAAAGCAGTAGAGCTTGCTGCTACACTAGGCTTTCTTTTACATTTTACATGGACAGGATCACAATTAAGGTGCTGGATCACTACAAGCTACCACAAGAGCTTTGGTGCTTCTTGACATTTGGAAATTCAATAGAGGGATAAACACCTTTTTTCCAAATGCCCCTCCTTCATCTGCAGATTTAACAATAGTAAAAACACTGATAACACAAATGCCTGTTAAAGTTCTGGGTCTTTACTGATCAATCATATTAATCTACAATTAAACTGTTCTTATGTTGACAAAAGGCTGAAATTATAATGCTTAAAAATTTGTGACAGACACCTCTAACATTAATCAGGCTATAATTAATCTGCATCCCTTTTCCATTTGACAGAACTGTATTGTGATCTTTAACTCTTTTTTTTTAACCATTTAACTGTAACTTTACTGCGTTGGTTGCATGTTGCTGCTGCTTTTGCTGCTGGTTTAGCTTTTCAGTTGCAGCAGGAAAATGTTTTCATTTTAACAAATTTTAGCTGAGTCTCTTTAGTTTTGTACACTCTTCTTTTGGTGGGTTTCAGTTGTGTTGTTGCATTTTTCAGTACAAAAATCTCTCTCAACAAAATTAGGTTGATTAACCTATGGTGCCTTAAAATAAGCTGTCAAAGGAATTTGATATTTAACGTTAATTTGCAAGTGAATGACATTTATCTGTCACTTCAGCTCAACTTTTTAAATTTTTTTATTTTTTACCTAAAATGTGCCCTATATGGAAGCATCTGCATCTCTTTTATTAATTGGCTCATTTGTTGATTCTTACCAATAATTTGTTATTCACATATTCACTGTGGATTAGAAACCAGAGATTTATATTGTGATATGCATTAAAAAAAATCTGAAATTTGGGTCAGCAGATTTAGTAGCCTTCTCATCAAAACTGCAAGGATCATTGATAAAAACGTTGTATTTGAAACCAATTGCCAAACAAGCCTCGATAGGAAGATAAATGTATAAGCTGGGGTGAGGGTGCTTGAGGGGACTGCATTCAGAACACTTAGACGACACAGGGAGACTATCTGGACACTCTGGGGATGGAAAGGTTGTCTCAGAGGATTTATTCAGGCAATAAAAGATAAGGTCACTGTGTTGTAGGCTTTAATATTAATGTGCCATTTAACGACCCTCACCATGGAAGAAACTAGGTTATCAGTAGTACAAAGATATAGCTCCAGGCAGTTATTTTGTTATGTGCGTGACTGAACTGCCAGTGGTATAATCCACAGAGTTTCTCCTTTAGTTAAATACATTATCTATGGCCAAAAATATGAATATAGTTAATTTCTTTCTCTGGAGTACGCAGGATGAAAATATTCCCAGGGTCAACTCCTTGTATTTCGTATTTATACTCACTTCTTTTAAATTACTTTTTTTTTGGGGGGGGGGGGGGGGGGTCGCACACATGCTGCTCTCTGCGAAGGGATTAGGGGGTGCCGTAAACTAAGGTCTGGTTGCCGGCATTTCGCCCCGCCCCCTGATTCGGAATATCCAATAAAAGATAAAGGAGCAACCGGATTGACCAATCAGCAACGACGGATGATAGTGAATGGAAGTTTAGTTTTGGAGTTAGGAATACACCGAGGGAGACACAAGAGGCGAGTCTGCTAAGTGTAGGAACACTCTACATGTAACAGTAGTTTTAAAAGTATATTTAAGCCAATTTATATACGTTGCTTCCTTTTATGAAACACTTCTCTTGCATAGGAGTAAGAGTCCTCTCTCTCCCCTAACCGTGTCGAGGAGAGGAGGGTGGCAGGTGTTCAGTTGAGGAAGACGCATCGTCTCAGACGGCTCCCGAAGCCTCAACAGGGTGCCGAAACGGAAACGTTTTTTTTAAAGCGCTTTTTTAAAAGACTTGGTGAGGAGATGAATACTTCGTAAGTACTAATGATAAAACGTCTTTAATTCGTATACAAATTCGTGGTACACTAGTGACTGTTTTCGGTGACCGTTGAAGACTGGACAAAAAGCGAAAGGCTCCCAGTGTCGCAGTAGCAGCAATGAGAGCCACATTTGTAACGGCTGTCTCCCTACTTCACAACCGCCACTTTTTTGGCTTTTTGAAGCTCATTTTCAGCAGTGGGTGCACGCAGCGATAGAAGAGCACCGGCTGCTGGCGTGAAACTTCGTTTAATTTTGTCTTAACCTGTTGTGTCTTTTTCCCCGTGTTAATGCGAGCTGCCGCGCATCACAGTGTAGCTTAACTGTATTAAGTAGCTTTTAGTTTGTAGCTTTTAGTTAAAGTTAAATTATATATTTGAGTTGTTCTCAGATAACCCATTGCAGCCCACCTTTATCCATCCGGACTCGGGAGCCATTGTGTAATTTGTTTGGAGACTAAATCCAGGGTTTTTTACAGAATCAATTAGTGGATTGATTTTTTAAGCGCATTCACTCATAGAGGCATCTCACTGAGGGATCATTTCCTGTTTTATCGCCTTTCTGTTAATGCGACCACTGTCCAAACAGATAAATGATCCACGGGGCAAATCCTTGGCGAGAACATCAAAACAAGCGCGGTGGTCGATTGCCGGGGATAAGCAGATAAAGTCACACTCAGATTTATTAATTTTTTTTCTCTGATCAATCCAAATGAAAATGAGACATCACAGGTCACACATGGACTCCGCAGCAGCAGCTGTATCTTACTGCTCAGTTATACCGTAAAAGACCGAGGGAAAGAGTTCTTCTTTTCTGCTGCTCTTCGTTACCCCCACTGCCTGTCCACTTTTGGCCGTGGGAGCTGCAGTCAAAGCGGGGAGCTTGCCTGCAGGGACAGTGGTGAACTCCTGGAGCTTTGATCTTCGCTTCATCGTGACCAGTGGCCAAGGCTGAAGACTGTTCTCCGCACCGATCTATTACCATTCCAGCGCAGGGCTGAGAGAGTTGCAGACGCAAAGCACAAGCGGACGCGGCTTCGTCTCGCTCTCGTGCAAGATGAAACCGGGAAGTAGCCGCGAAGGATCACCGGAGCGTGTGGAGGGACCCGCAGCATGTAGCCGGCAGAAGATGTGGGGGACCGGGACGGCCCGTAGTGGGAGCCGCAGTCTGCTTCTTTTTCTCCTGCTTCTTCTCGGCAGCGGCTGCCACATGTTGCACGGTCAAGGTAAGATCAAAACTCCCTGGAGTTCTGGGTCTAAATGTATTAAGATGCATGTTAAGAAAATGTTCATTCATATATATATA
>JBAMHW010000004.1:19037701-19062798 GCA_037177495.1 Rhadinocentrus ornatus
CTAACAGGTCTTTGACGGTCAGAATTCTAGCTGATAGACAGGTGTTCAAATACTTATTTGCAGCTGTATCATACAAATGAATTGTTAAAAAGTCATACATTGTGATTTCAGGATTTTTTTTTAGATTATGTCTCTGATGATTATGTCTACGCTGAAAATTTTAGACCCCTCCATGTTTCTAAGTGGGAGAACTTGCAAAAAAAAGTCACAATATTACCCCCTGTGCGGAATACCCTCTCAGAGGGGATGCTGGTTACGGGGATGCACAAGCGCTTGCCAGCAGCTAATTCTTAGGAAGCTTCTCTTGTGGATTTTCATCCACTGCAGTGGGTCCATTTCACTGTCAGCATCTGGTGCCAGCAAGTAGTTTTCAAGCTCCTTTTCAACTGTCTCTTTGTCAGCGATTCCTGTCCTGGTGGGTGTGATTTTTTATGAAGAAACTGCCCAATGACTTTCTCTGTTTCTTCTGGGTTGGAAGCACTGCAGCAGTTCCTCCCTCTTCTGCTTCCTCTGTTCTGGCCGAAGTTTGACGGGTCCTCATTTCCAGTCAACATCTCAGACACTGCTCTCATTTTGATGGCATCAACCTTTTCTGCATTAATGTGTTTTACCTTGAAGCGTGGATCTACCAGGGTTGCAATATCAAGCAGTTCATCAGTAATCTGGTCATCATACTTTTCATCAAGGTATGCATGACTGTCATCTTAATGTCCTTTGTGAGCTGTGTTTCATCCTCAGATGGTTTCAGAATCTGTGTTCTGAAAAGATGAAGCATTGGCTTGAGGTATGACACACACATAACATTGTCCAGAATCTGTGAATTCCAGTAGTGGATTCAGTGCCCCATGCACAGACTTCAGCACAGCTAGGTCTTGCCAGGAGGCAACCAAGTGCCTGGTTTTCTTATCTGCACTAAGGACCTGAGAGATAGGTTTATGTTGCTCCACTATCCTCTCAACCATTTTTTGGCATGAACCCCACCTGGTGGGTGACTCTGCCACCAACTTGTGCTGGGGTAGGTGAAGCTCTTCCTGAGCAACAGCCAAGTCTCTCTTCTTCTTCCAAGAGAAACTGAAGGCAGCCATCACTCTCTTACACACGCCCACAGCTTGCTCTACCCTAGTGTCTTTTCCAGCTTTCTCTGTAAATAAAAGGTAATAGCACAAATTAAAACTTGGAAATCAAATGAATTTAATATATTTGTGCATTCACAACTAAAATTCACAGCCTAGAAAACACACTTACTACCACTTCATTCCTTCATTGCTACAATGCTTGCTTTTCCAAGACTTAACACATTTAAAATTTTGCTAACACTTAGACTGACAAATAAATTTTCCTTATGTTTATTAAAAAGGTGACAGTGGGTGATGGTGTCATTATCATTATTTTTTTGCTGTTTTAATCACTTTTTCTGTTTTGTCTTGAAGCGTCCCATTTGCTGGAATGATTTAATGTTCTGTATGGGCTACAGAAAGAAAAGCTGCATTAGCTAATAGGGATCCTGATGAAATCCTAAAACCCTGAATTATATTGGGAGGAGAGGAGTCTCATATTTTGTCAACTTGATTTACACAGAAGAGTGGCTGAATATTTTAGTATGATGCATGCCAACACCAACTATCACCTCAGTTAAATAGGCTTACACGATGAAGAATATTCACTCTCTGATAGTTAAAAAAAAAAAAAAAAAAAAAGAACTCGTAGATGAATGTAGATTAATAGTTATAATATTTATATGGGCTGAGAATACAATTAAGATTGGTTCTTTAAATGTATTTCTGCTCCAAAACTTACCAATAGCTGAGTGAAGCCGATGTCCAAAGCACTGGAGCCGGGTCCAGTTGTTTTGGGATGTAGCCTTCACTGCATTTGTCCTTTTATCGGTTGTGATGCAGACTTGTTTGTCTTCAGTCAGTCCCCAGGATGCAAGCGCTTCTGACAGTCCTAAAGCATTGACTTAACCTGTTTGGCAATAGAAAAGTAGTCTGTTTAAAGAAATTTGTTTTTCATATTCCAATCTTGGTCGATGTAGTGGGCAGTGAGGCTAAGGTAAGGTTCCGACGTGCGACTTGACCACAAGTCGGATGTGGTAGCGAAGTATGACACAGTTTACAGCTCCTTCTCAACAATCTCTGGGCACTCTTAATAAAGCTTTGGAAGTGCTCTCTGAGAGAAATGTTTACGCCCAGGAAGTTGGTAGTGAGGGTCAATTACCTTAATTAGCTGCTTGAATCTGTCATTTTCGACTGTGTTTATTAGTAACATGTCTTTAGCAAGACAGTAGGCTATTGCATTTGTTATGTCGCTGTGTCTCTTTGTCTTTTTGTTCTATGGTATAACGCTAGAGAAAGCCAACTCAAAGGACTGTTGCTGCTGCACAGGCCTTCCCGTGGTTGTTTTTACATGGAGAATCAGCCCTCGTTTCAGTCTGAGATTGCCGGCTTGCTCTCACATTAGCAGGTAGCGCTAAGACCGCGGGCAGCGCCACGTTCAACAACAAGAAGTGATGTCGACAAACACACATGTACTTTAAAATAAATCCGCCATGGTCATTTAAAGTTGCATTTCTTCTAGAACAGATTTAAACTTTTTCCTTTTTTTAAAAAGTAAGCAGTCTAATGCTATTTATCTGATTTACATGACGGCATGTCATAGCTGCATCTGCTCTGTGTTTTCCATGTCAGTAAACACACACACATAGACACGTGTGCATGCGTCAGAAAACATGTCAACCTGCTAAAAATCCAACAAAAACATGAGAGTTTTCAAAATTCGGTGAGACAAGTAAAGATGGAAGCATCTTGATCCAGTGAGGAACAGATGGAGTATTTTTCCTGCTCCGGTTTTATGGCAATAGCCTCACGGCTGTCATGGAAACACACACAGCTGAACAAGGTGAATCTTTCTTATTGTAGGAATTTGTGTTAGGGCTTAAAATGGATCCAGTGTCCTTTATAGTGTTGTAAAAAAAATCGATTCTTAGATATTAATCGATTCCAAAATTTAATATGTAGTTAGATATTATTTAGCATGGGTATCGATACTTAAATGCCACCTCGGCGTCTGCTGGTTCATGAAAAAACCAAAACCCCCCCCCCCCAAAAAAAACTAGATATTGCTATCCATTTTATACAGGCACTGCAACGGGCAGCCCTGCCCAACAGCTTCTCCCTGGAGGACCCATTGTTTGCAGCGTTGGCAACTTAGCAAGTTGTCGCTATAATTAGCGAGTTTTTAGACCTCTTTAGCTGCACTTTAAAGAGGAAAAAGTGACTAACAACCGACTTGGAGACTTTTTCTAGTTTTATTGGAGACTTTGAGACTGATGTGAAAACGCTTATTGTTTACAAGTCTCGCTGATTGTCGCAGATTATACTGCAGGCCCCTCCTATCCCCCGTCCAGAAACACTCACAAGAGGCTCGTCTTCGAGCTGCAGGAAGAACAGTAGACGCCGTCTTCTGCTCCATAACCAGCCTGAAAATTAATTGTACAAAGCTGCTACTGGCTGATCAAACCCTGGGTTACAGTCAGATATTAATGCCTTTTAATGTAGACTGTTTACAAACATTTAAAAAGCTAATCTTTTTTATTTTTTTATTTAATCTAGTTTAAAAAGTAGACAATCTTAACTAGTTTGTTCGTTCTATTTACTTGATCTCGTCTCAAGCATTGTGATGAAAAGGATATTTATGTAAATAAGTACACTAACTAGTGTTCGAAATGTTTTTTTATTTTTTATTTTTTACACCAAAGTGAGCAAACTGCCTGACAACACTGTAAAGGCGGATTTATGCTTGCGCGGCGTCAGCGTGCAGCCAGCTACGGCGTAGCTGACGCCGGTGAGTTTGCTTTCGCACTCGAGCATAGGGGGTGCGCGTCATTTTGGTGTCATGTTGCAGTTTCTCCTCCTAACCTGAAGGTGGCAGCAGGGGTGGTATCGGCCGGTTAACTCACCAGGTCGGAGTTATTTTGATGATTAACCTCAGTTCGGTAGGTATTTTCTGTTTTTTTTGTTCAAGTTTGAAATTTTTGTATCATGACAACCCTACTTTGCTCAAACTAATAGTTTTAAAATATTACACTGTTAATGTCTTTAATCTATATTTTTTTTAAAAATGTATTTTTGTTGTTTGGATTGTGTGATTTTTGTGGTGCTTTGATTTTGATTAAAAGAATACATTTTTTCCCACTATAGTATCGAAAATAGTATCGAGCATCATTCTTAGTATCTATATAGAGTTTAAAATTTTAGTATCGTGACAACCCTACTTCTTTGTAGTTTTAGTAAGATCAACTCTTGATCTGAGATCTGAAATTTAAGTAGATTTAGAGTGACTACTGAATGAAACGGTTTATTCAGGAGATTTAAAAGTTTATGTCATAATCCATGGGCTTTGGTTTGGTAGTTTTTTCATGTTATGTCCTTCTTAGTTTGTAGTTCTTTCAATTGTCTATTCTGTTTCGATTTCTGCTTCCCGTCATTACCTTGTTTAATTTGCTCATTTACCTCACCTGTCCCTCGTTAATCCATTTCTGTGTATATATACCAAATATGATATTGATATTCCTTGTGCTCACAATTTGAGTTCCCTTACACCAGTCAAATCGAAATGAATAAAGTTGACTGAAAGAAGTTGCTTTTGCTTGCTGTTAGACTGATCTTCTGGTTACAAAGAAAAGAGAAAAACAAGTGATTCGCTAGTCATACCTAGCTAACTTTTATTTCTTTGTGTTGTAAAAAATAATGTAAAAACTAGAACCTCACTTCTCAATCCTTCTAACTTTTATTCAGATATAAAAATTATAAATTATACACACCTAATACGGAGTACTTGTAGGAAGCAGCTGATAAATACAACAAACAACTTGTCCTTGTATATACAAACCTGGTTTTATAAGAATTTATTCCTCGTAGAACCTGTGTAATTAGTATTGTTTTGATAACAACTAATCCTCATACGGTTGTCTCTGGTTGCTTTAGAAGCATTCAGTTGTATATAACTTTGACACGTTATTGCTATCACCCTGCATAATACTATAATAAAATAAAGATTTTATGAAACTGTCACAGCGTTTCTTGGTTTTATTTCCTAGTTCTTCTCTCATTGTCCTCTGGCTGCAGCATATTCGAAAGTACTGAAGACTTGATGATGAAGGAATGAGACACTATTTGTTACATATGGGTTCTTTCATAAGTTAATATACTCAAAAATAACAGTCCACTGTGTCATTGATTTAGTTTTTTTATACAATTTTAAATTATGCACACCTTACACATCACTTTCATAACTGACAAGATGTTCTGTCGCTGGATTATTTTCTGACCAGCATCTTTGGTTTACCAGCTTTTAATGTGTATTTTTTATTAAATGCCATTAGAGAAAAGTACCTACATGTCCATAGCGGGACCAGGAGTCAAAATTACATTTCAGAAAGTAACATACAAATAAACTTTTTTAAAAAGTGAATGAAGAATTACTGGTTAAGATTTTGGGTTGGGCCCCCCCCCCCCAAAAAAAATATCAAGTCATTAATTTATTTTATGTTAGGAGTTCCTGGAAATATAGAACAAATCAATCACTATAATTATTTTTAGTGATCACAAAAAAATGAGCAATTTACTTAAATATGCATTCAGAATTAACCTTACCCTGCATATTTTATCCTTTTACATAAATTTGACATTTTACTGGAAAATGACGAAATGTCGAGAAAATACTGCAGTAATATGGACTATTAGTTTAAAACTTTTATTAAAAAATTTAAGCTTAGGCCTTTAACATTTGCAGCAAGATGTATGTATATACACACTCACTGTCTCTCCTAACACCTGGGAAATACCTTTAAGACTCCACACTTGTACTGCCAGTCATTTAGTTGCAGCACAAGATTAGTTGAAGGCTTACGAACAGTCTCACAGTGAAGTGAAGTAGGTGACTCCCTTTGCCTCAACCAGAGTGTTTACAGTGTACTGGGATTTAAACTGGCAACCTTCCAGTGGTTTGTGCCCCAGGCTGTCTCTCTCTTTCTCTTCACTTTCTCGCATTGTGTCCTTTCTTCCTCTTTTTCTCCCTTTCCCTGACTTTTTTTCCCCTTTTGTGTAGCCATTTTTTACTGCTGCATCCACAGGGCACTGAGTGATTTGGAGTGAAGATTGTTCAGTTATTGAACATCAAGTGCCTCCTTCCAGTGCTGCCTCTACTAGATACACCTGTCGGAGCTTTTTTCTTTGTCTGGGCATATTTTACCTATGATGGGGCCATCACTGGTGGATTTTAATGCAATTTTTACATAGTGGAACAGCAGTCACGAGATATTACTGAGGTCATGCTGGGTTGAAAAGAAGTGCAGGAGTGTGTACGTTATTGGGAGCAGCATGATTTACTTGTTCAGTCCAAAGGTTTTGCCTTACTGCAGGTGTGTGCTCTCAGCATAATGCATTTGATCTGCTGCAGATGTTTGAGAGTGACTGTGTGTGTGTATGTTGTTGTGTATTTGTGGTCACTTGTCTGTGCATGGTGATTTAGGATATAGGCTTAGATCAAAAAGGACTTCTTTTTTTTTAAGCTAAACCAGAAATAGCCAGGAAGTGCTATTCTCTGTGTGTGTGGGTGAATGTTTGTGTGTCTGGCCAGAGGTTTTAGCTCATTCCTTTGATCTGTGGTAGAGGTGGGCTTACCTCTATGAGGAGCCAGCCAGCAGTATGGAGACTTGGCTCACACTACAGAAGTGCGTTTGTATGTGACAGTGAGAATCAATGTGGCCAAGGCATGTGGCCAGAATAAAGAGTTGATAGGTTTAGTTGATAGGTTTTGGCATATATTCAAATGCTGCTGTTTTGCATGTTGGGGTGTTTGATTAAATTAAACATGATGTCTTACATCTTTTGATTTGCCAGGTCAATGGACTGTTACGGCTCAGAGTCCAGCTTTTGGCAGTTTCTTTGACATAACTTGTCATCTTAAAATGTCTTCAGGAATTGTATTGACTTTATTGAAAGACTAATTAATATGCAGATTAATACTTATTTTTATTTATCTCCTTAGTTTGTCCCCCATTTGCTTTGTGTGTACATTTGTACTTGGTGGTACAGCAGTTGTAGTTTTATACAGAGTACAGACAACTGTTTATTTAGTCTCCAGGGCTATACTCAGGACAAAGAGGTTTTCTCAAATAAAAGAGAAATATATGATTGCATTGATTATAATATAGCAGTAATGTTATTTGTTCACACTGTCAACTCTATAATATATTTTTTAGTATCAGTAACCACATTCAGAAACACTACAGGTTGACTGATAGCCTGTAGAACAAATCTAAGCTCCACAAACCTCTGATTCTGTGCTAGTCAAATATAGTTAGGCCCAGAAATATTTGGACAATAACACAATTTTCATGATCTGGGCTCTGCATGACACTGGATTTGAAATTAAACAACTGAGATGTAATATCAATTCAGACTTTCAGGTTTCATTCAAAAGGCTGAACAAAAATATCCTAGGACTTTCAATTATTGTTATGCAAAATTTCCTAGTTTCAGGGGCTCAAAAGTAATTAAAAAAATAAGGATAATCAACATTACTGTTAGACTGTTAGAAGCAATAAGTCAATTAATTGCAAGAAAAAATTAGGACAATAAGTTTGCCGGCAGCGATAATTTTCTTTTTTTCTTTCTATCTTACTTTACCATAGACTGTGCATGACAACAGGTTTTACTATGGAGTATCTCAACTGAACGCTCTCGTTTCTTGCGAAGTGATCTCTCTAGTCTAGTGTCATACTTGACAGCAGCAGGTGTACTGCTCCAGCTCCGCCACTCGGTTCTCCAGGTGCACCAGACGCCAGTCCTCAGCGTTCTGGATCCATAGAGCCTTCACGTCCTCCACCAGGCCCATGATAGATTTTTGCTGTAGTTTGACAACAGAAATCTCTTGAGAAAAGAAGTCCAAAGACTTCTTCATGTTGTCGCCCTCTTCGGCTGTCATTGCCTTCTTCGGACCCATGATATTAGGTGATGTTAAATAGCGTCTGTTGTTATCCTAACAATCCGCTAGCTAGTTTGCCAACTAGCTGCCTAGCCCCGTTTTTCAGTCCGTCCGTTCAAAAACTGTCACCAAACTCGTCCCTTTCTGTTTTATCTTAATTGCAGGACCTCTCAGTTCATCAGGAGATCCAAGAGTTCTTGAAGTCAGAAAAGAGGTCAGAGAAAGAGCTCTCTGAGATCCACTGCTCAGCTCTGGCGTCTTCACATGAACTACTCACTAGTTCTGCTTCGGCCATTAAACAAACACATTTATTGAGAGCTCCTTTGACCACATGTTCTTGGTTCACAGCAAAAGCTTCCAAATGCAAATGCACACCAGGAATCAACGCTACCTTTTACCTGTTTAATTGTTGATAGTATTGAAACTTTACTTCCCAAAGAATCGAGTGCTCCAGATCTGCTTTCTAAAGTCATTAGCAAAATGTTGTGTAGCGGAAGTATGATAGGCAGAAGAAACTGTCCACCATGCTGGACAAATAAAGTGTTACTTGTCAGAAGATAAGTGGACAAGGGACTATCTACAAAGTGCAACATGATAAATGTTGTGATGTTAGAAAATGGGGTACACAGCTAATGTTTTTATTTGAACACAAAAAGCTCTGCTACGTTAACTGTATATAACAAGTATTTGTGTGTGGTGTTAGATATAATTCTTTAACTTGATTCAGACTTGTTCAAAATTGGAATTAGCAAGTTAGGCAGAAATTGCCATTGATGTTTAGTGAAGCCAGTAAGATAATTATTTGTGTGTCAACTTAACCTTTTTTTTGGTTTCCAATTTTCCAAAAACACGAAATAAAGCATGAGCCTCCATAACAAACAGATTACAGCTGATGCAGACTAATAAGAATTTTTAGTTTTCATTGTTTGCCAATGTGAGAATGCTCATACTTTTCTGCAGTCATTGAAAAGTTGTACCAGTTGTTAGTGTTGAAGAACCTCCCAGGTCTTGACATGCATTAAAAATCAACCTGGCTTCCTTGACATAAAGTGTGAGAATAGCTTGAGTAAGAAATAGTTCATTAGCACATCTGTCAGTTTGGTTCAGTTTCTATCAGTGAACACTTCACCACAGTTTTAAAATGCACAAAACAAAATTGTGTGTGGCTTGTTTTCGGGCACAATTTAAACATGGTTAACAAAGGTGTTACATCATTGTTAACTACATTTTCTGGCATCTGAGGCAAATGAAGATAAATCATTTGACCAGAAACGTTTGCAGACTAACTTGACCACAATCTATGGCAGAGAGGATGAGAATAAAGCAGCTGTAATGGATATTAACAAGTGAAAATTGAAGAATTTCTGTTTTTTGTAATTATCTAGATTAACTTACATACAAACATAAAATATAACATGGTAGTAAATACAATTCTGTCACAAATGCTGAGTTTTATTTAACATTTTTAACATTTTTTCACCACAGGCATCCGTTTCCAAATCAAAATCATTCATGGTTATGAGTGCTTGCATGCTGTACCCTTCTCAGCAGGGCCGAAGAGTGGTTTTTGGAGTCATCTTCAATGTTGGCAAGTATCAGCTAACAAGAAATAACTAAATCAATTAAAATATGCTTTGATTGCTCAGACAGAAAACATCCTCATTGGATCGGCTACTTCAGCCCCAAAATAAAACTGCAAGCCGGAAAGATGTTTATTGTCCTAATGAGTTTTAAATGAATCAACTTTATTTTAGGAATTATAGCTTATTTAATGCACATTGCAAACATACTGAAACAGACAATGACATTACAGAGAAAAGTGCATTATCTAAACCTCGCTACTGTGCAGGTTACTGATATTAAAAACCTTCAAAATATTTTGATCATTGATTATGTAAACTCAATAGATTTTGAATGAAAACATGTAGGAAAATATTGCAGTGGTTTTATCAGTTACATAATCTGAACCCTGTTGAACTGGATTTTACTTGCTGAAGACAAAACTTAAAAGAGCACTTATAAAAACCTCGCAATTTCACCTGCAGTAAGGGCCAGGCAAAGTACCAACAGGAAGGAAATATCCTTTGACAGTGTCTTCTTTAGGTAACTTACTAATTATTCTTGGTCAGCCTTTAAAAGTTAACAGTGTATTATGTAGTGTGAAATCGTTTCACTGCAAGGTTTGCTGTTGTGCACTGCCTGTAGACCAAAACTACGTGTGCCATGAGCCACACCTCCTTATTAATCTTGACATACCCGCCAATTCTGGGAGCAAATATGCAAAGTGCAAACACACTGAGCAAAACAATATCAACATTTTGTGGAACATGTCAAAGTAACTTCTAGCATTTATGTTGTTACGTGCCTGTTCAGCAGAAGAGCTAGCTCCGAGTCAAATTGCAGCCCCTTTAGCGCTCGCAGTGCTCTCCACTATGGAAATACAAGGCCAATGTTAATCTGGGTTCTGTCCTTTTCTTTATCCAGCGTCTTCTTTGCCAACGACTGTTGTTTTTACTTGTTTTTTTGAGGTAACATTGGATCCTAAATGGATACCCGCTGCCTTGCCAGCGAGGCTGTAGTGATTTATGTGGAGGGAGGGCTAAGTGCGCCGAGAGGAAGGAGGAGGCGGTGATTCACGAATGCGTGGCCGGACCGGCTTGTAAACAATCAATGCAGAGACGGTGTGTGAGTACTCCGAAATCACACCTCTAGTTCTTCACATAGTGATTTTTTTTTCCTTCAACCTACAAATGATTCATTTCCACCTACTGACCCTTTAAGCTGAATTTGTAGTCGCGCAGCATCTCCGTAAGGTCAGTTATGGCTTCACCGACGTATTCTCTACCTAGGTCTACAGAGGCTTGACGCAAACTACTTCCAGACACGATGTGCAGAAGTACTCTTGTAGTTGGTTGGTATGTGATTACGTGTTTCCGGATATTTGGAGATTCTTGCTGAATTTGTGGTAACCGCGGAAGAGAAAGTGCAACATAATGCCGTCACTGCGCTCAAGTCCGAGAACACACATCACCAGCATCAGCTATGGTGGCCCTACTGTAGTCCAGCTTTAGTCTTGCGCCAAAAGCCCACCATCAACATGTTTTTATTATCAGCCAAAATAACAAATATTGGATTAGCGTTTCAGCTTGTTCTGGACCTACAATACTTCACATTAATTATTCTAATTTATAGATTTATTAAAGCATATTATATATTTTCACTATATTTATTTCAAAAGATGTTAACGGCTTCCGATTTGAATTTTTCATCCAATTTTATTAAGGGAAGCATCCTCTGTGTCTGTTCATCGGTTTTGCAAATCACAGTAAGAGATGCTACTTGACACTAGATTGCTACCAATGTGTCCACTTTTGCACAAATCAAGTGATTTTTGGTTAATTTCATGGCAGGGTTCATTTGTGAAAGTGCCGTTTTGAAGCAAAATACTGATGGACCATCAATGTCAGTTTAAAACACCATACCAGGTTTTTGAAGATGACTTTTAGTAATTTGATTTAATAATGATTTAAACTTAGTATTTGAATTATGCATATTTCTAATCATGTTTACTGGGTATAGAGGATGGATGGATGGATGGATGGATGGATGGATGGATGGATGGATGGATGGATGAGAAGTGAAAGGATGTTGATGGAGATAAAAGGAAATAAATGGGCGCAAAAAGACGAGTAGCAATGCAGCTATAAAAAAATTTATCAAGATAAAAAAGCATAATTCAGAGATAAAGGAAAAAGAGAATTTGTTGTCCATTTTTGGGATCACTGGAATGGATTGATGAGAGAAGTCAGCACAGAACTGAACAGATAAAATCAAATTTTCGTGGTCAAGAAAGATGAGTTGAATTCCTCAAAGAGATAGACAAGAAGAGAGGAGCTACTCAGTTAATGGACTCTCTGTTTTTTTCTGCCATGATTCTAATTCCACTTTTGCTCAGTTCATCTTTCTCTCCAATCATTGCATCATTCTGTCTGTTCTTGCATTACAACTTCGTTTCCTTTGTAACACTTATATGTTATTCACTCAGTATAATTGGGAAGGGGAGATGGGCACATATTCATCTCATTAAGTGCAGGCTCTCACAAACATGTGCCATTCCCATAGATGTTCTGTTATCTTATGGCAAAATGAATGTGTGATCACTGAGTCCCAAGTCATCCCTCATAGGATTCACTTTATCATGTAAATGTGGGAACAAAAAGAGAGACAGAATGGCAAACAAATGAAAATAAAATGAAAGCATTGAAGCGAAAGAGAGAAATTAATTATCTTGCTTGCCCGTTGATGCAGACCTTTCAATAGTACCCTCTACTGAGCTGCTGTGGAGTTTAAATACACACAAAGTCACACACACCAACTGAAACACTCGCATACCTCAGTCATCTTGTGTTATATGCCAACCTGGTGGCTCAGCTATGTTTTCTTGTGCTGGTTGTGTTTGACTCAGCAGAATGCTCATGACACTCAAAAGTGCCAGTCATTGTTCTTTCGTTGAACCTGTTACTACAACAAATTTCTTGGGATTAGACTTTTAGATATAGATGCAAAATACAAATGTGAAATCTGCAAATTAAAGGTCCCATATGTTACATTTTTTCTCATTTTGGGCCTTATACACAGGCTATGATGACACAAATAAGACTGTTAGAAAACCTTCAGAAAGTGAATTTTGCATAATATGGGACCTTTAAAGATAATCCAGCACCTGCTTGGATGTCCGTGGATGTAGGTAACGTAAAACCTGAAGGAAAGAAAATGATAGAAAGGCCCTCATATTGAGGATAATTTAAGACAGAATAAAGTATATTTTTACTGTAGTGCAGCAATGCAGTCCTGCAATCCTCTAATTTACACCATGCATCTTGTGTTGGTTTCACATGACAGCAAAACAACAATCTTTAATTAATTTTACAGTTAATTATCTTTTCTCATTAAAAAAGACACAAAATTCATCAAAATGATTACTTTATATAAAAAGGATTGTTAATGAGTCAACTGACTTGACAGAATGAGTTTATAAAATATGAAATCTGCAGTTTCCAGAGGGTTTAGTTTGTTATGGGGGCAGAATGCAGAGTCAGATTTATTGATAGGCTCCAGCTTACCCGCGACCCGTAATGGACTAAGCGGTTAAAGATAATGAATGAATGAACTAAGGTGCTGTTGAACATTTTGATTTCTGGTTTGTCTAAAGTTTACAGCATGGTTGATTTTATCATAACAAAAGGTTAGTTGTCAAAATCAGTTGTGTTTTCTAAAAAGCTTACAAACTCAGAAATTTGAGTTATTTACTTTTCTACCTTTAAAGTGTTTTTAAGATGCAAACAACTATTCTTCAAATCTGGACTATATATCATATGTAAATAATTGAGTAAGTTTGTCTTTTTTAGTTAATCAACAGGGTTGTGTTGTGATTTAGAATGTTGCTGAGATTATCAAAACAAAAACGAAAAAATCAATAAAAATTTTATTTATATTGCACTTTTTATACATAAGAGCAGCACAAAGTACTTAACACAACAATAACAAATAAAAACCAACAAAACAGATAAAAAAAACAAGCCTTTACATACCCAAGCTTCTAACTTAACCAAATTAAAAACAACAACACACATCCAATTATCATCTCTCACGCACTCACACAGGTAAGGCACACAAAAGCACCCCCACCTATCTACCCAAACACTAATCCCATACCCCACAGAAAACCCCAGTCCCCAACTGACTTATCTTTCTGTCATCGATTATACACATTTGATGATAGAAAGATGAAGTTATTAAATAAAAATATATATGCAGCTTATAGAAAAAAGTTTTCCAACTTTAAGAGTTTTTTCTTGGATTTCTGGTGTGTTATTATATCTTTATTATGGTAAATAAATTAAACCAGGCTTCACTAAATTGAGATTCACTGAAATTCTTCAAAATTCTTGGCATCTTGCAGGTATGCTTTGAGAATTGTCAGAGAAAACTGTAATCACTGCCAAGATCACCAGTGAAAATTTCTTCTGTCATTGCAGAAGAAGTGTTTTTGGGTGTGTTTTAGTAAATATGAAATCACCTGAAATAGAGCAATATTTGCATATTCATTGAATGCAAATCATTACTGTAGGCTATGGTGGAGTAATTTTTACGAAGGTCTGCCACCAGACTCAGTTTTTATTTAATTTAAATTTTTTGCCTTGCACAAATTGGCCTGGACTGTAATGCTTCTAACTTTATAACTTTATATGTTTATAAATAGGATGCTGGTGATAGGATCTCCCACTTCACTGCTTAAAGGTTATTATTGGGTTAAAATTTACTGACTTGTCACTTCCAAATTTAGTTGTGCTTGAAGAAAATGAGCAGTCAGCATGTTGTTTTTGTCAGTATTTTCTCATGGGAATGAATGGATTTGATAAGTAGTGTTTTGATGAAGTGTGTTACACTGCTAAGTTTAACCTTTCTTCAGGGTTTACAACAGATTAAAGATTACAGTTAGCTTTCTAAAGGTCGGTGTTGAACTGTGATTGATTATCGTCTGTGCTGATTTTTTTTTAAATTCTACAAAAAGAATGTGGCTATAATTACAGACAGTAGAGCGCTTATCTTTATCCACTTTGGACGCTTCTCTAAAATAAATGACCTAGAGTGAAAACAGCACTTCTCCACACTATAAATCACCAACTGACTCCAGTATGGCATTTTTTCAGTTTTAAGAAAAGATTCAGAAGATAAATGATTGGCTTTAATGACTGACATTTCTCTGAGGAATAACCCATTATGGATGTGTTCAACGTCAGGCTACATTTTGCCTGCACTATCGGAAAAGTCAATGACCATGTCCTGTAGTCATGTCCTTACTAGGGAAATCTAACCTGTCCTGGAGATCGCCCCTTCCTGACATGATGTTTTTAAGTAAAGCTGAGAGTACTGTTTACTGCATTATGTTCTACATTCATACACAGCAACATACCTTGTTTGTTTTTCAGAGGCAATTTATAGCAATCTACGATAGATATGTCATGAATTGACAAGACAAGGTCTGACAGTGAAACCACAAATTTTTATGTGGCCAGCGTAACATTGGTATTATAATAGTAATCTATAATAGTTCTCTTTAACAATATGATAGTGTTCTCTGAAAGGCACTGTGTGGGTTTTGCTCTAATAATCCACTGTTTAAATGTCAGTCTACATCTCTAGGCAAACATTATGCTGATTACAGAAACCAGTATTTCTAAAGACCATCATGGTCTTTGTGTGTGGTTGTTTGTTTTTTGACTTGGGATTTGCTATTTACTATAGTTCTCTGCTAAATGTATTTGATTATGTATTTTCAGAGGCACTTCATCTGACATAGTGGCTTATTAGGATGTCAGTTGCTCATCAGGCTGTGTGTGCATGGGCTGCGTGTATGTTTGTGTGCGCTTTGTAAACCTGAGCAATTTGTATGCATCAGGTATATAAATAATGTGGGGTATTTTGTTTAGAAATTGGCTTTATGCTGAGAAAATATCTCAACCTTCAGCTTCTTCAATGTTAATCCTCTTTGCCATCATGATGCACTCTGCCTCCTTCTTTTCTCAACTCATGGTCACCCTTTCCATGCTGGGTTATTTCATCAACCCAACTGATGGGTTATGAAATGTGTAACCCATTTTGGGTTATTATATGGGTTATTTTTGGTGAACCCATGCACTGGGTTAAACACAGTTGAGTTATATACAGTCTATGGTTAAAATCCGTCAACCTAACAAACATCAGTTAACCCAGCACCTGCGTTGTTTATGCTTTGAACGTCAATACGTCAGACATCATCACGTCAACTTCTCACCTCAACCACCACGAAGCTCTGGGCGGCAATCCAACCGATCATCTTTCACGTGGCGAAGTGCTAAGGTACATATGGCACTCGTCTCAGGCCTTTGTCGCTGGGGAGGCTTTGGAGCAAAAGACACATTCTTCAAGCAGTTGATGTCTGTTTTAACGTATTTTACATATTTGACATCGAGTACCCAAAGCAGTTTGCACCAGTTTGGAAGTTCCTCCAAAGTGGAGTGTATGGAATGGAAGGAGATGAGTCTGCTAAGTTTTTGCGTCCAGCAATACTTGCTTGCAAGTAGACTGTGAATGTGACTCTTTTTTTTTCCCCTGCTGGGAGTTGAGATCTACCTTGTTAACTCATAACAGCATGGCTCAGTGGGTAGAGTGGTCCTCTAGCCCAAGGGTTGCCGGTTCGATCCCCGGCCATCATGTCAAGGTGTCCATGAGCAAGACACCATACCCCTAATTGCTCCTGATGGGTCATGGTTGAGCGATTTGCATGGCAGCATTCTGCTGTGAATGTGATGTATATGTAAAGTGCTTTGGGTAAAAGCACTATATAAGTACAGATCATTTAACTCCTGGCTCATGGATTGAAGAAAATCCTTAGCTCAAGATATTTTACATTTTGCACTGCCCATTTGGGTGGAATATAAAGTATAATTTGCATAATATTTAACTAATTCATATGGTAGAATATACTCAGGTGTGTAATTAATTTGACCCAGCTTTTGAATTAAATGTGTGACCCACCTAGTTGGTTAAAATGTACAACCCATTTTGTTGGGTCAAATTAACTACTGTTGGGTTGGTCCAATAGTTACCCAGGCGTTGGGTTAAAAAAAAAAAGTTGTTTTTAACCCAGGATATTTTTTAGGGTGTAGGCTAACATTGATTCACAAATGTATGGCGAAACAGATGGTCCTTTCGTTCTTTATGCACACACATACTCAAACAAATGCAGCAGACGTGTATCACAAAACTATTTTGTCATGAGTAAAGAATAGGGGGAAGGGGTAGAAGTGTGTCGGTTTGTATGTAGCTGAAGTAACAATATTGGAACATACGATAATCTACAGTGTATGTTTGTTTTCTTAACTTTTCCTGGAGCTGCCTTCTCAGAAACTAACTCAGCCTGTGAGCAAGGAAAAAATAGTATACAGCAGCTATTAAATGTGTAACGACAAGCATGTTCACAAGTATACCTCACAATCTAGAAAGGTTTAAAAGACTGTATAGGTTTACTTGGATGGGAAATTGTTTTTAGTTTTATTCTTGAGTTGTTAATTTTTTCTGTTTCACATTTCAACTTAAACAGTTGTACTAGCACATGCTTTTAAAGGAATATACAAACACACACAAGCAAGGTAACTGAACACAAAATCCACTAAGCAAAATCAGACTCATTGACTGACTGAACAGCAAGAAACAATTGTAAGTGGACAGTGTTGACTCTTATGACTCTTCATATTATGTTTTGTAAGAACACACAGAGAGCACAAACATAAAAATATGTTGACAGGCATAGTGTTTGGGGTTAACTCGTCCAGTAATTTCCAAATTCAGAGTTTTGATAATCCTTTTCCATTTTTCTTTTCTCCTGATTCTTTTTTACATTACCTCTCCTCTTTGGACTGAATGTGTCTTTCCATGCTGTCGACCTCCCCCATTCCCCCTCCCTGTGGTGTCATATTACATTCAGTCTGCAGAAACTTTCCTTTTTTAATTTCTCCCACTCCACTCTTAGCCTGTCATTTTCCTCCCCCTTCCTCTCTCCTGTCCCTGTTTCCTTCACTTTAATCTTACCACTCGTTGTCCTTCTTTCCCACTGGCTCCATAAAAGGGAAAGGGGGTGGCAAACCATCCCAGAGGGGGGATCCACTAACTGCACCCTGTGGCACCAGCTGTCTGTCTGTCTCAGGCCTGTTGTATGTGTACTCTTGCATGGCCCTCGGTGATGTCTTTTTTCCTTTTGTGTTTGTGCGTGTGTGTGTGTGTGTGTGAGAGAGAGAGAGAGAGAGAGAGAGAGAGAGCAAGAGCGAGAATGAGTCACAAGATAGGGTGGTTGGTAAATGCGGTCTGTAACTCTATCTTGGACGACATGCAGCTAAAAGCATTACGTTATAACAACTGCCAGGCCTGGTAACATTTGATGGGGCTATGGGCAAGGATAGAAGGACAAATGGGGTGTGGTTCCTTACTTACAGCGGTGTGTGTGTGTGTATTTACAGCACATTCCATCAACGCCAGTCCCTGTGTGAGTACTTAGTGATTATGGTGGCCCAGCGTTGTTAATTTGTGTAATCAGTGCTTAATTGGCATTGAGGAAAACACGTTAATCAGACCAGAATAAGTCTCAAGCTTTTTTGCAAATTTATTAGACTACTTCTGTCAGCAAGTCAGAAGCAGCCTGGAAGCTGGGCATACTGGGGTGAAATCACAGGTTCTACTAATGCACAAGAATGGCACCTAACTGGTCACACCATGTTGCCATCATGCTACTTTATGAGCACAGTTACTGAAGTGCTAAAGCCTGTGTTTGGATGTTTTTTTTTCTGCTGTGAGGCTGCTCGTCATCATTATTTTGTTCAAGATATTTACCCAATTTTATTCACATGTGCTGTATATTTATATATGTCTGTGTGAATATGGGTTTTATCAGATTTATTAACAACTTAAAGCTGTAACACTGTCCTCTGTGCAAGAGTTTCAGCTCACATGGGTTGGATTAACAGGTTATAACAGGTTATATAGCATGTTTAGAATATATATTTTTACACAGAGTGCAGATAATAAGTTGGCTGGTTCCTTAATCATTTGTTTTATAAAACTAAAATAATTTTTTATTTAATTACATATAATTTTACATTATCTAACACATTGTTATGTAATTTAAAAAAAATAAAATTTTATATATATATATATATATTTATATATAGGAAGTTGAAGATTTACTGTTAATAAGGAGGGTGATCGTGGCACATTTCTAAAGGAAGATATACAATACAAGGATTAAATCACCCTCAGTAGCAATGCCTATTTCTTAATGCTGAGGGTTGCAGCTTTTGTTTTTATGGGATTTAATATGATACCCAACATGTGGTAATTCTTATCACTACAGAACAGAATCAGCTTTATTTTATTGAACAGACAATAAGCATTGACTTAACATGAGTTTTACCACAGATTTAATTTGAATACTTCCAAATTTGCTCTGACTGGTGATGTTAATAAGCAAAGTGGTCTCCCTCTGCCTATGTCTACCTTGCTACATGTTAAGAAATGTAATAATATTAATAATTGTAATAAAAGTGTAAATATCATTGTAACCTATCT
This sequence comes from Rhadinocentrus ornatus, assembly GCA_037177495.1. NCBI lineage: Eukaryota > Metazoa > Chordata > Actinopteri > Atheriniformes > Melanotaeniidae > Rhadinocentrus > Rhadinocentrus ornatus. The sequence continues at coordinate 19,056,854 of JBAMHW010000004.1, forward strand.
ATCAAAACAGCATACAAAGGCTATGCCGTTTTGATAAGCAGTTTAACCTGAAAACAAGGCTATGGTATGCTATTCTAACATGTATGTCAATCCGCCAACACCGGCTTTTTCTCCTTCTCCAACTTGGGCTGGAAACACACGAGGTGCTGCCGTATGTTGTAGTATTACTATTTCATTTTGGCTTTAAACAACTTAGATACGGAGTAAGTCTTTTCCAGGCCTTTTTCGTTCTCATGTCCATAAAAACCAAAATGTTTCCAAATGCTCGCCTTCAAACCTGATGAGTAAATCTCATGCTCAGTAACAGTGACTAAAAGGCTAGCTGCCGGCTTCTTGGTATCTGTTGTTTACTGTATGCTGCCCAGACGCTTTAGGTGCTATATGTCCGAGTGGCATGCACGACTTGTATGTTCCTGCCACACTTTGCAGCTGTGTTCCTGTCATTTAGTTATTATGAAAACTAATCGACTTTGAGCATTTACAAATTGTAATTGAATCGGCACGTGTTGCTTCGATTCAAATAGATCAAATAGTTAATCGGCCCACCCCTGGTAAGAACAAATGACTGTAGATTTTTGATTGCATGCTGTTTTTCCAAGAGTGCAGTACAATAGTTCTAGCTTTCACTGGAGGACTACATGGTTTGGGTTTCAAGTATCCACAAACAAATATCAAGGCTGAACAAAATTGAGTTTTTAAAGCGTATCCAAAAGAGCTTAGTAAGAGACAGACAGGATGTAGTTTTTACTTTACCATGAAGACCTTTGGCACTTAAAGGAGGATTCTAAGAACTTAGACTTGTCGCTCATGATCAGCTAAATGTCGATATCAAACCTCCCCTTTCTTAGTAAGATTATAGAAAAAGCAGTTTTTCAACAGTTACACAACTTCCTAACAGTACCAGTTTTGATGTCTACCAGTCAGGTTTTTGGCCGCACCACACCACTGAGAGTGCGTTAAGACATTCAATGACATCTGTTTAAGCACAGATAGCGGCAACATTTAGTCCTGGTACTACTGAATCTCAGTGCTGCATTAGACATAGTCGACCACAGCATCTTACTAGACCGGTTGAAAAACTGGGTAGGACTTTTTGGCACTGCAATTAATTGTTCTGAATGGTTTAGTGCCAAAATACATTCAGGATTTCCTGGCCTAAAAGACAGTGACTACTTTGTGTCACTAGGGGACTATAAATCTGAGCAAATAAAAATAACCTGTGGAGTTCCCCAAGGCTCCTTGTTGGGGCCACTGCTGTTCAACATCTACATGTGCGCACTTGCTCAAATTATGAAAAACAACTAAATATATTACCATAATTATGTTGATACACAAATGTACGTAATAATTTCACCAGTCTAAACACTGATCAAATGCATTGATCAATGCCACTTTTTTTTAAATCTCAAAACAACTTTTCATTCCTTACACTGTAACTTATTTCCTGCATTTTATCTTATTATAATTAGCCTTTCTTTTTTATTTAATTTCTTTCTTTTTTAAAGATTGTTTTTAATGTACTTTTTAATGCTTCTTCTGCACCCTGCTGTAATGCTTTGAATTTTACTAATGTGCTATAGAAATAAACTTGCCTTGCCTTTAATGCTCAGTTATGATGGGATTATACTGGCAGAGCCATGCAGGTGTCACAAACTGAAGCTGTTGAGTAACTGTTGAGTCTTACAAGAAATTCTCCTGACCAAGAAATTGAGTCTCAACGTCATTGTCTAGAGACCTTCTCTTGTTCTTTAAACCTGCTCTGTTTGTTTGTTTGGTGGGTTACTGCAACATGATTAGTTGACTGCTGGTATCTAATTGGATTGTAGTGAAGGAAGCTACAATGAAGCTGGATCTGGTAAGCTTGTTATTTCTCAAGGCTGAATAATTTAAACAATATCAACACAGTCTGAATGCCCAAAGTTATTTCTGTGATTATACTAATGATATGGTAACCTTCATCAAGGGTATTATAGTCTGTTGAAATGCAAAGTCAATTTGATCTGTTACTGAATAAGCAGGTTTTACAAGGATCATTCAAGAAAGTGTGAATTTTATACTTAATAATGACAATAAATCTGACTTCATTAACACTACAAAAACTCAGAACTGTCCTTTTTTACTTGTAGTGCTGTTCCACAGTGAAATCACATTTGAGTTCTTTATCTCTTCCATAAGTTTTCATACTTCGTTTCTTGTTTGCAGCCACTGGCGTGTTTGTTCGAATAAAATGAACCCTGAGAATTGTACAATATTGCGTCTCTCCCATACCACTCAATTTGGCACTGACTCAGATGATTAGTTTAGCTTTAACTATCTTTAATTTAGTCTGGATTTGTGTGTGTATTCAAGTGTGTGTTATTGCCTGCTTGTTAGCACCGTGCAAGAACCAGAGTGCACTTTTTAATTACAGCTCTCAGATAATTTAGAGAGGAGGGGAGAGAGTGCAGGAAGGAGAGACAGAAAGTAGTGGAGGAGGGTTAGTTTAATCTCACAGTTCGTTTCACCCGTTGCTTTTGGTCTTATACTTCCTTTTAAAGACATGAATCACTGATTATCCTAGAGAAAGGCTGAGAGAAAGTATGCTAGATTAGAAGCAGTAGTTATATAATTATATAATCAGATTATAAGTACATTAGCTGTAATTGTCTTTTCTGTGATAAAGAAGTAAAAGCATGAAGGAATAAATGAAGGCCTTGTAGCTGAACAACTGTAGATGCTCATAAACAAATTAGGTCATGGTAGAATGTGAAAATGTGTGTTGGTTTCTGAACACGAATATGTGAAAATGTGATTAGAATAGTAGTGAGTAAATATTTTAGGTTATTCTCTTAGGTACATCTGCTCTTAGTGACATTGCTGTGTTTACCAGCTGTTTATAGTCAGGCATGCATGAATTTACAAATAACTCCAGCATTCATTCATTTATTCCCATTTATGTCAGGGAATATATTCTTAATAATACACTGCTGTCTGTCTTTGTTTACTCTGCGTTTCTGTAAGTCTGCATAAACTTTGATAAGTCAAGTGTTTACTGAAAAATGAAAGCTGTTGATAATTTCTGTACTCCTCGCTTCTAAAAGGTCTCCTAAGAAACTGTGAGCAAAAACACAAGCAGACAGCTTGGGGGAAAAAAACTTTTCTAAAACTTTAGGATGTTTTCCAGTAAGAAAAGAAATTGTAGGTGGGGAACTTCTCTTTCCAGTTAGGTAATTTCCTATTAGGAAGACTCATTTTCTGTAGGTTTTTGTTCTTGTTCTGTTGCTGTCTTTAGCTTTCTAATATTTTTTCATTTTTTAGTTCTGTCTTGCTTACTGTTTTATTTTATAGAGTTGTTTTCCCTTGTATATTCTTGATGCTTTACTTGTTGTTCCCTGCTTCAAGTCATTAATTGTCACATCTGCTTCTTGTAATCAGCCCCTCTCTATGTATGCTTTAGATTTTCCTTTATTCAATGTGTCTATTGTGTGTGCTAGTTGTCTGTTAGGCCAGTCTCCCTTAGGGATGGTAAAAACGAAGCCTCGTGAAACAGCTAGTCTCTTTGACACAACTGCCGTGAAATCAACTCATTGTGCCGACACGTTGATCCATTCAAAAAGAGCTCCATCTGCTGGCTGCCTGCACGTGATGCATTTGAGGGGAAGCGTCGAAAAGTCTTCAGTGTCACACCGGCTCCTTGTCTCATCTGTGACTCAGTGTTTAATAAAGGATATACTTTGAACACAGAGTTTTTTAACTGGAAAAATATGAGAAATGGGTGTTTATGCAACTGGGATAGTAATTGCGTTACTGTATTTAAAAAGTTTTATTACAACAGAATTTGAGACAAATGCTTGTGCAACTTTGTAAATACTTTCTATTTAAAAAAAAATCTCTCTTCAAATATGTTTTGCTTCAGTGTGCTCCTCATCTGTCACGCTACCTGTCCAGCAAGAGACCTGAAATAAACACAAGAATTAAATTACAATTAAGCAACTTTAAGAGCATTAAAATTCTATGCTTGATGGTCATTAGAAACCAACTTGGCTGTCGGAGGTCCCACAGGTTGTCCTGCTCCACTGCAGCTGCAGATGGAGACGTTTCCTCTGATGCTTTTTGATAAAGTTTATACGACTCACTTTAAAGTCTGCTTTTTGCAAAGCTATTTAAAAGACTACAATATAAAGAAAAGGAAGCCTAAATGTGATGTTGAAGGCACCGCCCGGTACATTCTTATACTCCGAGCTTGTTCAGCATTTACCATGGCAACAGCATCTCACGCAGATGTTCGATTCCCAAAAGCTAGTATCATACTAATGTGAGGCTTTCCTTCTATCCAAAATGATGAATGGTTGCTAGCTAAATCTCCTTTAAAAAATTTTCTATTTACAGTGCGTTTGAATCTATTTTACAGCATTGACTGATTAGCAACCTCAGTCCCTTCAAAATCCCTGGGCAGCTTGACAAGCATAGATGACGTAACATAGATGACGTAACGAGGCCTGGGTTGGTGTGGTTACATGACTTTTTTCATGCTGAATCAATGCATCGAAACGTTTTTTTTAAAAAAGTATCTAAACTTACGTGTCATATACTCGACAGCAGACGAATTTGAGCCTAACATCATTAGTGTCTCATAGTCTTTGAGTTTGTTCTTCCAGTCCTTGTGTGTTTAATGTAAAGCACTTTGAATTGTCTTGTAGAATGAAAATGTGCTATACAAATAAATTTGCCTTTGCCTCTGTTTGGTCTTTTGTTATAGTCCCCAGTGTTCCTACTCCTTCAGTGTTTTCTGTTTAATTTAACAATCTTTGATCATTCTTCCACCTTTGTCTCTCTGAGTCCTTCATTTGGATTCTTCCATCTTGTCTCCTGTGTCCTATCCTTGACAAAGACAATATTTTCTACCGATTTTTAGTCTAGATTTCCTAGAAAAAGCCATGAAATGAACTACTTGGCGTTACCAAATATTTATACATAGGAAATTAAACTATGTACGAGGTTGTACAGCATGGTTCTATGGCAGAAATGAGAAAAAAGTGAGAAAAAAGTCATTTATAGAAAATGCAAGATGGAACAGAAAAAAAAGATCTAAAAGCAGATGGGGAATGCTGCTTTATGTTTCAATTCAGTGTAGGCTGCAGGACTTTATAAATAGACATGGATATGCATCAATGACTTCGGGCCTTATTCTGGTCTTTTGATGTAAATATGGTTGTGGGTAGAATTTTGATTGTCATGGAAATTCTATTCTGAGGTTTTGGTTGTGAGAGTTGTATGGCAAGTGCATATATTTGTGCATGTATGCATATATAGGGGGAGAGAGGTATTTTTGTAAGAGTACATGTTTTCACACTTTTAGCACAAACAGGAGTGTTAAAACCTCTCTAGCAGTATTGGCAGACAACATTTTCACTCCTTTCCTCTCTATCTATATTCTTCTACGACTCACTTTATCTAAGAGGATATAATCTGAAACATTTACACACTGCCACCCCTTCAATGTCTGTTTTCTCCACCCTATTTTCTGTCTTCTCATTTCCCAACATGCTTTTAGACTCCACATATTCTCTCACCCCATCTGCCACAGAATGGTTCTGTGCTCTCTGCCTCCTTTGCTGCTGATCCTTCCTTCCCTTGTAGGTCCAGGTGTGTCTAATCAATGTCTAAGCTCTTTGAAACCCTCTTGATGCTGCACTGCCTTTAATGTGTCTGGGTGCGTCTGTGCATGTGTGATGGCCTGTTCGCAATGTCCTTGTATTTATTACAGAAACAGAATGAAAATAAGTAAATTCAGGGTAAGCAAGGCGGGGGGTAGAACTGCTTTAACCTCAACAAAGAGCCACTGAGAATTCTTTTGCATGCATGGAGATTAAATTGCCAGTAAATGTTCTGAGAAAAATACAAAGAAATGTTTTTCAGTTGAGTGTGTAATTGTCCCTTAAGATTATTGACTTAAACATGATTCA
>JBAMHW010000004.1:19063614-19075370 GCA_037177495.1 Rhadinocentrus ornatus
ATGTTTTTCAGTTTGTTGTGTGATTTTCCCGTAAGATTATTTCCGTAAACATTGTTCAATACTCAATAGATATAGATATATATATGTACATATATACATATATATACTAGCTTTGGCCAGAAATTTGACATGCCCACAGTGGTTATTTAGCTTGAGCTATTTAGCTTATATCAACAAGGCATTGAAACACAAATATTATCCCTGAAGAGGCACAACAAGATAAAAAGCTTGACGTGTAAAAGGTCACACTAATGTTGCCAAAATAATTTTTTTCAGTTACTAATTGATTCTACAATTTAGTATCTGATTTAATATTAATTAGCACAGGTATCCACACTTAAAAGCAAGTTTTGGCGTGGTTCACATAAAGGACCAGCAGCCTCTAGCCATTTTCAACAGGCCAGGCATCCCCTACCCTACAGCTTCTCCCTTGAGAACCCGTTGTTTACAGTGTTGCCAACTTAGCGACTTGTTTCTATAATTAGCAAGCTTTTAGACCTCTCTAGCAACTTTTTTATTTGTTATTTCTTTGTTTAAAGCCAGTAGCGGCAAATCTAGTGACATTTTCTGGTGTTATTGGAGACGTTTGGAGACTGACTTGAAAGCATGTATCGTTTACTCTTCTCAATGCCGCAGGCTCCTCCCGTCCAGAAGCACTCACATGAGACTCTTCCTCGCGAATCAGCAGCCCCTGCTTCGAGCTGCAGTCAGAGCAGATGTTCTCTTCTGCTCCATAACCAGCCTGAAAATAAATTGTGCGAAGCTGCGACTGACGGATCCTGCCTTGGCTTACAGCCAGATATTAATGCCTTTTAAGGTAGACTGTAGACGAAAACATTTTTAAAAGTTAAAATGTTTTAGTAAAAAAAAAAAAGAATATTTAAGATTAACGTTATAAAACATTTTAAAAGTTCATCTTTTTAAATGTTAATAATGAATTTATCTAGTTTAAAAAGTAGATTTTCTTAACTAGTCGTTTGCTCTGTTGTTTTCTTATTTTCTTCATAAGTATTTTGAAGAAAAAGACACTTATGTAAATAAGTAGACTAGTAGTTGAAGTTTTTTTTTTGTTTTGTATTTTTTTCTCCACAGTGAGCAAACTCTGAGTCTGAGGAGAATGTTTGAAGACTATCTTTGCATGAACTAAGAGCTTTAAAATAATGCATTGATTTTACATTGGTAATGTCTTTTCTTGAATTTATTTATATACACTACTCACTTAGGGACATTCAGCTTTTTGTATGATGAGAGAATGTACATAAAATACACAAAAACTTTTAAAGGTGAACTTGATTTGATGTTTTCTACTTTTGAATGCACAAGCAGAACCTCTCAGTTTTTAAGTATTTATCGGACAACATGCTGTTCTTTAACAAGATGATTAACCACAAAACAAAAACAAACAAACAATAAAATAAACAAAAAACAAAAGAAGTTTGAACTATGAATCAACAAGTAAATGTTCTGGTTCCATGACAGCTTGTATCTAAACAGTCCTCTTCATCAAACTGTTCACATTTTGACATCATCATACCAAGATGACACTTAAAACAGGGCAAGTTACTGACACATTGACATTTTATGTTGTGGTGTGCCCACCATTGTTGTTAGCTTTTGTGTCAAATATTTGTTTTGAATGAAGAAATTATAATGGCATGATTCTGTTTAAATGTCCTACATTCACTAGTGTGTTTTGTTGTTTGGATTATGTTATTTTTGTGCTGTTCTGACTTGATAAAAAAAACAAAAAATGTTTCCCCCACTATAGTATTGAAAATAGTACCAAGTATTGAGCACCATCCTTAGTATCGGTATCGAGTGTGAAATTTTACAGTTGTGACAACCATAACACACTTTGATGCGACACTGAGGTGCCTTGTTAGGCGTGTTGAAATTACCAAGCAGGAACTGGACCAAGTTCACGAGGGTGCCTTTTTAAAAAAATCACCATTAAGGCTCAGCTGCTTTGGTAAAGGGCTATAGATGACTTATGAGGAACTCTTTTCTTCTTACGGGTTTTACTCAAAGATTCAGGGCAAGGTTATGAATTCCAGAAGAGTTTCAGCTGAGAGATATTCCAGACATTAGTAAGACTGCAGCAGTAGGCTAAAGTTGTTTCTAAATGTTTGTAGTCTACTTAGCCAAGTCTGTCATGAGGCCATCCGATGCCTCAGCCTTCACTGTCTTCTGCACATATTTAATTCAAATGCTTTATACTGATTTTTTTTTATCTCTCACTCACTTCCACTCTGTATATGTCTGTTTGTGAACCCCGAAGGCCCAGAGCATTGCACAAGCTCATGTGCTTAACTCTAGTCTCAGTTCAGCTCGACTGGATTAGTTCCTGTCCTCTCCTCTTCTCACCCTGTCCCTTCCTTATCATCTATCCCAACATTTCTCTTTGCTGAGGCCACATCTGCTTCTGTGGCTATCCGTATGTATTTATTCACACTTACTGCAGCAAACAGATTTTTCTCTCTTCCTTTTCTCAACTCTTTTCCCTCTCTTTCTTCTCCTCCTCTCTCTCTCTCTGACATATGGCCGTGTGATATCCACAGCCGCAAGGCTCTAATTTATTTAGCTAACGATCTACACCACCTCCCTGAATACAGGATGAAGGTCTAGTCTTTCCTTCTTTCATTCTCTCCCTCTCTCCGTCTGTCTTCCTCTCTTTATGCTGTCTACACTGTCTCCCTGCCTCACCTGTTGTTCCATGCATGTAAATGAGTGAGCACACACACATGCACACAAACACACACACAGCAGGCTCTCACTCTCTTGTTTAATCTAATTAAGCAGGACCATGTTTTCTCAAGCAGGTTGTAAATACTGAGACTGTATTAGTGGAATGAAGGTTGAAGTTGCTCTGTGTGAGTGTGTGTGTCTTTATGTTGTTAAGCAGAAGTGTATGTATTTATGTATACTGCATTTTTAGTAATCAATGGATGTCAGATGTTAATAGTTACAGGATTTTGTGCTGAATGCTTGGTTAAACATATGAATCCAACATGATATTGATCTGCATGTGTTTTTTTAAGTTTGTCATTTATATGTGCATCTGTTTGCATGTGTGTTGAGATTCTGTGCAGTATTTCAAGCTAAGACTGGTGGATCGGGCCAGATTTGGGTTTTTGTGTCTCTTCTTGACAAGTTTTGTCACTATCTGGGTCTCACTCTGCTTTTCACATCCCTACACACACTCTGTCACATGGACTTTCTTTCACTGGCTTTCAATTTAGTCTGTAGAATAAACACATTTGAACACCTTGCCTTCATTAGACAAATGGATATAAGGATGCTCAAACAATAATAGAAAAGATGAGGGCAAAGTTTGGGAGTCCCCCTGGTAGGATTATGAAAAGAGCCACCTATGGTCCAGTTGGTGTGTGTAAAGAGACAGGGATAATTTTTAGTGTCAGTTTGGATCACATCAAATAATGGAAGGCGAGTTCAATTAATTGCTGGATTCACCAGTGTAAATTGCTGAAGATGCTCTGGGAACTCTTAAAGCCTTATTGTATTCTGGTGTTTTAATGAGACTTTAAATTTTTGTATTGGTAAGAAGTAATAACTGTTCTAAATGTATTTTCTGTGTGCATGTTTCTAAGTAGGCCAGTGTTGCAGTTTAGTTTGAGTCTCACTCCTAAGAGGCATCTTAATAAATTGCTTTTTCTGAGCATCAAATCAGTGGAGAGGTATGTAATTGGGAGCTATTTTTTTTACTGTGTGAGATGGATTGTGTGAGGTGTACATGCATGTTTGTGTCTGTGTAGGTGATGTTTTTGTAAGGTGCTAAAGTGAATTGTAGTCCGCCAGTTTTTATTCCCCAGACCTGGAAGATAAAGTAAGAAAAACTGCTTCAGAAAGAATTCTTATTTTTTTTTAAACTTTTTTTCCTTCTTTTTGGTAAATGCAAGGACTGAGGTGGAACTGTTCTTTTTTACTCTTTTTTTTTGTTAGCCCCTGTGTAGCAGCAGGAAGCATAATGCTTGTACTTGTGTGCCTTTAAGGGACATTTTTTAGAATTCATTTGTTGTTTAAATAATTTTAAGTGCATCTGTTTGTTTATGTGCATTGTGCATGTTTCTTTCAGAGTATCTAGCTAAAGTCAGACACGGACAGAGTAATTAGCTAAGTGTTGTATTTACTCCCATTCCAACCTGGAATCATTTTAATTTGTTTATTCAAACCAAGCACCATTTGTTTGTTCTCTACTAAAGAGTCCTGCACATTTCTGCTGCCAAAGTGTGTGTATGTGTGTGTACGTGCGTGCATTTTTAGAGGATATTTTTGTTTACATCCCTAGTTGATATGCTAGTCATTTCCCTGGTGTGCATCGTGTGTGTAATTCAGACACACATGCATTCGTGTGCCAGTGCATGTACATTTATCTGCATATCTGAGGTGTAGAGCTCCAACATTGTTCTTCATGGTTTGTGCTCCAGCTGTGGACAGTTTTATTATAGGGCTAATTGGCATTATATATATTTGCAATTGTGTATGTCCGTTTTAAAGTCATGGAAAATAAGTGCATTGCCACATATAACTTTCTTTCTTGTACTCATAACCATTGTCATCAGCTTTTATGGTTTTAGTGATTGTTTGTGTGCAAATGCAAGCCCTCTTGTGGGTGTTTGAACCTTATGCTTATCGATTTGTGTGTCATTTAAGATGTGTGTCCAAGGCAGAATGTGAGACAGACTGTTGCAGATGCAGATCAATGCATCTATTAGCAGTTATATTGATCTAGAGCTCTGTTAATCCTGCTAAATGCTGATCAAAAAGTCCTCTGATACATTATGGGCCCATAACCTCCACCCCAATCCTTTTAATGTTTCCATCATTCTTCTTGCTATTGCTCTGAACTGGGTGGAAATGAGAATCTCATACCTTCTAACATAACTTGTTTGATATTACTGCAGGCAGCAGAAAAATTATATCAGTACAATACTGTAGGTCTTTCATTGATCAATTGATGCAGTGCTTTCGTTTCAGTGTATTTCAGACAAGGCTTGTTGCAGCATTGACTCAAAAGTTACTGAAGTTACTTTGAGATACTGCAGCTACTGATGCATACACTTTTTGATGCACTTTCTGGCAAAGGATTGGGATCACAATGCATGCATGTGCACCCACACCCTCAAACAGAGACAGACTCATTCACATACACACATATATAGCCTAACCTCTGGCCAGGGTCCCATCCAAGGTATTAGGGGGTCTTAAGAGGCAGAATTCACTAATGACTTCTTTTATCTCCTACACACAGCTTTAAAACTGATCGCTGAGGGTCTAGATCCACACACACACACACACACACACATACTCTCTCTTTCTCTCACACACACACAAACATACAATGGGTAGATAAATATAGAAGAGCTGTAACAGTGTTGGCTGGGAACACTGAATTTTTTTTTGATCAGTCTTTCTTTTTCTTTGCTTTATGCTTGCTTTTCTTCATGTGAACTCTAACAGACAGTCACACATAATGTGGCATGATCATATTATGCTCTGTGGGTGCCATATGAGAGAAAAATGTTCCTTCATTCCTCTGCTTAATACTTAATACTTTTCTTATTTCTTGCGTGTGTGTGTGTGTGTGTTTGTGTGTTTGTTAATTAAAAAAAAGGACCAAAAAGTAGTGGGGTAAAGGAGTCCAAAGTCTCTTCTGCTTTCCTCCTCTGTTTTGTACTGTATCAAATAAACCATATGGCTCTAAATCAGATGTTAATCTTTTCATGATAAGTTTAGATGAGAGAGATTTCTTAAAGTACCAGTCAAAACATTTGGGCACATTTACTCCTTCGAAGTTGAAGGAACAGAGGCGCTAAACTTAGCGCAGTGGAAAGAAAAGTGTGCGCAAACAAAAAAGAAGACATGGCTTTTCATCAAGATGCAGAAAGCAGGATTTGGGTTAAACAAGTTGGAAGATAAGAAGATGAGTTACGATAGGAAGATAGATGTAGGCAGAGATTTGGGCAGATGAAAGAATGAGGAAGGCTAAGCCTGGTTGCTCGTTCCAATAGCTCTAAACACAAGTGCACCAGGTTACCGTGCTGTGGTCATACCTCTTGAACATTCTCGGAAAATACTCTCTGATTTGATCTGAGTATACTGTAATCGGCAAACCTATCTCGCATCTGTGAACCTCACACCTCTGTCATTGAGGGGAATTTTTCTGCTCGTTCGCAGGAATCTCTTCACCAATTCCTAGCATCTTGAGCCCTAACACTGCTCCCCACTCAGATCAGATAAATCAGGTGGTTTCAGATATAACCTTACCTGGAAGTATAAGTTTAGATCATCAACATTTCTTCAGCACGGAACAGAAAAGTTGAAATATCTCTGAATGTGGATATATCTACATAGTCTACTTAGTGCACAGACACCAGTCCTCCATCTCAGCTCTCTTCATCAGACCACAAACACCATGTTGTTGGCTGGCTGTTACCCATATTTCCCATGTCTCCTTTTCTAAACTCTCTCCACTTTTGTTGTTCAAGCAGGCTTCTGTTGTTGTTTAGGGAGATGTCTGCACTTGCTTAATGTGGTCAATTTTAAGGATGCTTTCTATCCGGAAATTCTCTATTCTTCCTGATCTCTGGGCTGCCTGATGGAATTTATTATCTGTGCCTAAGCCAAAAACATTTGGTGCACAGGAATACTTGACCACTGAACTAAAACTATGTGTTTCATATCTAGTCTAAGAGCTGTATTTATAAACATTGTTTTTTACATCTTATCATATATGAACATATGGAAAGTTCCCTTAGCTAATCATTACTGCCACAGCTTCTCTAGTAGCTAATTTGACAGTTGGTCACATCAAATATGGTGGGAGTGCTATCAAAAGAATGTCATATCAAAGGGTTTTTATAAGAACATCAAGCACCGGCAGTGACAGCACATCCCCCTGCCCGCTGCACCACTAAAAGGCCACCTTCCAACTGCCATCTATGGTGTACAGTCTATGCATGGATGTAACTTGGTGTCACAGGAATCATAATTACTACATAATTTAAAATCAAAAACTGCTTTTGAGTTTCAATTAGAAAGTCACATGGATTGTTTTTTACATTTATGTTTTAGTAGGTTAAGCTTGATGCTTTAAAAACATAATTCAGTCAGTCAGCTAGTCATATTCAACATGTTATATGCCCAAAACAGTGTTGACAAGGGACAATGGGGTCTGATGATACATTACACACCAAAAAGACACCCCCCCCCACACACACACACACACCTCACACACACACACACCATCTATAGTTGTAGTTTTTGCAGTTGGATCTTAAAAGCAAACACCACTTTTTGTGTCACAATGATGTAGGTAGACTGACTTGGCACCTCCTGCAATTGTTTGTCCTGTTTCTGGACAAAGAATTAAATACATTTCTAATTGTTTTAACCTCCAAACACTACTCTTAAGAAAATGTAAATCTGAGCAAACTTGAGTTGATATCCAGAGTTTTTTTAAATTGTCCTACTGTTGCTGATTTATAGGGTCGCTAGCTTTATGAACGTCTTCATTTGTACAGCCGTCCTTATCAAATCCCTCTATTAAACCATTAATTAAAAACTAAATGGATTAAAGTCTCCTCTCCACTCAACCTGTAACACAGGTACTGTGCCATCATGTCCAACAGGTCACTGAGACAGTGATCTAATTAAAACAGGTTTTGTGTCTGTAATTAGGTTATGTGACAGTATTACAAAGCTTGCTAGTAATTCCTTACATGTGTGAGATAAAAACATTAGCGCAAGCTTTAACAAGAGCATGACCACCACTATTACTCTATTACTAAAGTTAAATAGGGCTGAAATAATACTGAAAAGATATACCTGCATCACTAATAACAGTAAATTGTTTAAAGACGTTTTACCTTTTTACAATTGGGCACTTGCAGGCTAAATAAGCAAATGAAAAAGTTATTGGTTTGGCCCTGAAATCCTCAGACTGATATTGCTTTACAGTTGCATTCATTTATTTAATCAATTTTATACACTAGGAAATTTATCTTTTCATTATCTGCCTTTTAGGGAAGTAGCCAAATGTTCAATTGAAAGTGTTATTATATTAAATGTGTGTATTTGTCACATTATTGCCACACACTGTGATAGAATAAGTGCAAAATGAAGCTTAAAATTAATTGAAAATATGAATGCTGAAAACACAGCAGACTGATTGCAGTACAGTAGGGTCAGGGAGGCAAGCTATTTAGATACTGACTACAGCTCTGATTTTTTTCTGCCTCAACATCCTTCATAGTCATTATAAACTCACCACAGGAGACCAGCTGTTACAGTTTACACTTCTACAATGGTCTTGTTCTCTGTGCTCTAGGACAGTGTCTAAATATTAGGGGTTGGCTACTTGCATACACACCCTGACTTCCCCGTGATGTGAAATTCAAAACTCATGCAAAGGTTTTCAGGCTTTCTGTGTCTCCTGTTTTCTTTCTCTCTAGCCTGCCCTGGTAGAGAATATGGAAAAAAATACCCACACTCTCAAACACTTAGATGATTACATAAAAAACTGGGATTTTCCAAGATTTTTTATGCTCTTTTTCCTCTGTCTCTCCTGCAGCTCTTTAGGTGACATGGTCCAGAACTTGTAGCCCTGAAGTGCTCTTCATACTAGTATAGTATTAATCCTGTATTGGTTTATGGGGTAGAGAGAGTTTGTGTCTGTGTGTTCCCAGGCTACCTCTTTGTGTCTCTGCATCTGTGTATATGAGTGTGTGTGTGTGTGCATGTGCATGCACACACTCCAGGGAGCCTGCTATCTGATCTATTGAGATGAATGGCCTGTCTGTATCTCCTCTATACAGCTGACACTATCAAATAGCCCCTGCTTTTCTCTGTCTTTTAGTCTCTCCCTTTCTCTCCTTGGCATAACCCTGTTGCCCATTGGTCTCCTCTTACACCATTGCACCCTCATTTGTTGTTTACAAGTAGAGCGAAGGATGACTGGCATTTTATCTTGCTGCTGAGAGAAACAACAAAGATAGAGGAGACAGAAAAATAGAAGCAGAGAGGAAGATTTAAAGACAAAGGGGAAAGAGGCCTTTCTGTCTGCTAGCATCTGTTGCTGCAGGGCATAGACAGGGAGGTGTGTGTATGTGTGCAACAGGGAAAGTTTGATGGTCAGGATTAATTCAGACAGACCATTTGATGCCTGAGTGATTCTGGTCTCCCTGTTTCTCCTACGAATGCCTTGGTCTCTCTGATCCTCATTGTCTCCTGCTCTCTTGCCACCTGTCTTTACCTTGTCTCCGTCCATCTATCAGCCATCATGACTACTGCATTGTTATTATCAGCTTGATTAATTAGTTTTTACAGTCTGTGGTTGTGGTGTATAGGAAGAAAGTCAGTGGGTACTGTTTGGCTTACAAAGTTTGACTCACCAGCATACCGGTACACCTTTTTTAAAAGTTTGGTTTTCTTCTTATAGTAGATTTGGGGTTTCTTTTTATTCTTAATTCATAGAATTTCACCACATATGTGAAGTTGTATTTATAACACCAAAGTGCAAATAAAATTGCTTGAATTCAGCAGTGTAAGTATGATTCATTGAGTATACTGTGTCATAGCTGAATATGTGAATTCAAACAACGGAGAATGTCAAGGAGTAACATTGCCATAAAGGGGTGTGCTAAGTCCGCACCAATGTTTAGATGAGTGGAACATAGAGTTACTGGAATTTTGGCTGTGGACAACTCTGCATCACCAAATGTAATTTAGCAAATCTGTGACACATTTCATGGATATGGTGTACAACCTTGTTGGATTCTAGAGAGGCTACATGGATGGATGGATTGATTATATTATGTTTCTCATAAGCTTCAGTTTATAGAAACTGCTATACTTCCCCTCTACAGCCCAGGTAAAGGTCATATTAGTAAAGCTTGTCGAGTAGCCAACGCTCTTTCCTATTAAAATGTGTGCGCCTCTAGCGTTAAATGTTAAAGTAACATCCATGTGAATGCCACAAAGCAAGGTTTCAAAAGAGAACATGGCATTGTATGGAGATAATTGGTCTTTCTCACTTCACCTGTCAGTGGTTTTAATGTTGTGGCTGATATGTATATAAGCAAGCTTTCATTTTATTCCTTATGGTTATGTTTCTACTTTTAGCAAAAAAAAACCTGTTGCCTGTGTCTTATCACTAGCTGGATGTGGATTGGTTCAGATCAATCTTTTGTTTCAGCTTCTCAGCGATACAACATTCGCTGTCTCCATTCTTCTGGGGTACTTAGTTCTTTGTGCTGAGTTGGAGGTTATGCCTCATTAGGGAACATTAGCAGCTCAACTGGGCAGTAATAACAGCTCCATAAATCACACAGTTTCAGCCCATAGGTCTTAGTAGTATTGTAGCCTGTTATAATTTATCTTCTACAGGTAATAGCGCAGGTCAATTTACAGGTCATTCTGCTGCTGTTATTAACAGATGGGGGATGTTTTTGTTGTTATTTTGATACTCATTTCTTGATGTTTATTACTGTCTCTGCTTTCCAGTTCTTCAAGTGCATTAGAGTGACCCAAAGCACCTTCTACATCATTATAATATAGTCCTCTTTCCAGAAAAACTTGATTGCCATGTTGGAAATTTGTATTAGTCAACCACTGCGACACTAAATGTCTTGTGCATCTTCAATTGAAGTTAATAGTCAAGTTTCTTTTCTGAGACTAAGGCAATAACATATAACTAATTAAATCAATTAGTTTAACAGACACACCCTATGCGTTACATAGTTTGATCAGGGTTCAACTCAACAGGTGGATGTTGTTTCTGTCAGGATTTCCTGTTTTAAATTTACTTAGTCATGTGATTGTGCTTCAATTTTATACACAAATCTGCTCCAGCAAGCTGATTGCACTGCTCTCTTTTTTATTATTATTTTCTTTGGTTGTGTATTGTAGTCCTAGCCTGTGTGCTTTTTTATTTGTTTTTTAACATGTGCTTATGTGAGTGTTTAGTGTTGTACTGCTTGTTATAATCTGTGGCCTTATTGAGGATATTTTGCTGGTACTTGTATTCTATTTCTCATCTTTTGACTATCAGACACATTAATCCTCTTTCTGTCTAAAATACTCTCCTTCCTGCTCTGTCCTCTGTTTCTCTTAGCTGCTTTTCTGCTGAATAACCAAACTCTCAGGACACTGACTGTAAGACTCTAATAACATTTGTCTCTTTAACAGTCACTTTTCTACACAATCAGCTCACTGGTTGAGGTTAGGGTTAACATGTCTTGATATTTTTCCCCCTTCTTTTGTGCTGATGTCATCCCCATCTTCTCTTACTGGAGTAATTGAAAAAGTTGGCATTTTGTGAATTTGTTGTCTAGTAGCACACTAGCTGTGTGATCATTTTATTGTAAACTTGGGTGTGTCTGTATGACAGGGACCTGATGTGACGTTTACCTGTAGTTCACCAATGAATCATTTTCTGTAGAATCTGTATCTTTAATTAAGGCCACACTCAGATGTGGTTGTCACAGCTTAGCCTCTGACGGCGTAAAACAGAAGGCATAAATGCTTCTCTTTCCATCTCTGCCGCCTTCCTTCTCTCTGGTTCGATCTGTTTTGCAGTTGACAGGTAATTTATGAGGGAGATTGGGGGGGGGGGGGGGGGGGGGGCCCCCCAAAACAAACCCGGCACCAACAGGCCCACAAGTCCCTACACCCCCTTTCTCCTCCACAGGAGGTCTCTCCCCCCCTTTTTTTTTTAACTGGTGGTCAAGTTCAGGGGT
>JBAMHW010000004.1:19081313-19093877 GCA_037177495.1 Rhadinocentrus ornatus
CCTTTTGTTGTATTTTGTATGAGTAGTTGAACCTGGGTTTGTAAAATAAAATAAGTGTTATAGTTTAAGTTTGTCCGACTGTGTTTGTTTTCGACCCACGTCCCTAGAAATAACCAAGTGGGTCGTAACAGAAGCGCTGAAGATAAAAGAGCTATAAAAAATGTTGCATCAGGTAAAAATTCTTTAGTCCCAGCAACTTATAGGTATCAAAAAACTACTGTGGGTGGGTTTGTAGGTAAAAAATAGGAATAATCAATATAAAATTAAAGAAAAAAGGGAGAACAAAAGCAGGAAGCGTCTGTATAGCAGCAAAGCAGGAAGCCGGATCACTAATTTAAATGAACTAGCTCAATACTTTTTATACTTTTGACTGTTTGTTCAGTTATTCCCCCTCTTCATCTTCTCTTTTACTTTTTTCTGCTTGTTTTCCCACTTCTACTGCACAAGGAGCTAAAGTGCTTCTGTCAAACCAAAATAATGGCTTTAGAAAGGGAAATTACAGATGTCATGAACAGATGCAAACAATATCTTTTTATAGAAACTCACATGAAATGTTCATTAAAAGTGAAAGAAAAAGAAAGGTAGCCCATGGTCATTTTAACACATTCTGACCCTTGGTCCATTCCGTTAAAGTTAATGATTTAACAACTGTTCCTTTGGATAAGAAAGACTGAGTGGTCATTTTAGCACTTACTGCAATCTGCTCCATCTCTAAGTAATGATCTTTAACCTCAATGATTCATAGCATAGGCAAGAACAGCTCACTGCCACAGAAGAAAAAAGACACCAATTCGCCTGCATATAAACTTCCCCTATTAGCCCCCCAACTCCTCAGAGTGCTTTTACTTAAGAAAACACTCAGTTCTCCAACAAACTCCTGCCTGTTTCTTTTCTGGCACTTTCTCCTTCAGACCAGCCATCTTTTTACTTTCTCTAAATTAGTACATCATGAACTTGCCTCTGACAAGTCGAAGATGCTCTTCAACTTCAGTGTGCTCAGTCCTTAAGGTGCCATTTTGACAGTGTGTGTGCATTCTTTTAGCTGTCACTTTATGTAGATTTCAGTCTACAGGAGGAGCTTTTCAAGCTCATCTATTCTACATCCTGATTTTTTTCATGATAGTTGCTTCATGAATTGTTGCTAAGCAAAGGTGGCTAGATGGCTAGTTACCGTCTCTTCCCTACCTTCCATTCCATATTGTTTGAGAGGTGGCTGCAGGTTTACGGTTCACTACTGCCCCTTTATACTTTTCATGGTAAGAGGGTCCAACACCCACACAATGTTTTATTTTTTTTACTTTTGCATAAACGTTGCTGCTCCTGTTGCTCTGCTTCTCTGCTCTGCATGACTCTTTCCTCACCCCTCCCTCTCCTGTTGCTTCTTGAATCATGACGTGACTGTTGGTGATCATCTGATCTTTTTTTTTTTTTTTTTTGTAGGTACAGTCTCACTTGTATATCATTCAGTTTGTGTTGAGGAGGAGGAAACTAGCAGAATGATGATGCAAAATGGTAGCCAGTTTTAATTAGATGGCCTTTTGTTTACATTTATTTTATAGTATTTTCATTATTAGCTGAAGTTTGCTGGTGACAGCTGTAAAGTCTAGCCAGATGGATCAGGTTCAGATATCTAGTGAGTGTCATGATTAAACAAGAGGATGGCTTATCTAAATTATTGGTGCTGTGCAAATGTGGAATAGGCAGGTTTACTTTTTAGGAGTCATGAATGTGGTGAAGGGGAAATTATGAACAGGTTCTGAAATACAAATCAAAGCAGAACTCTTCTCTAACAACTTGGTTGACAGGTGATAGAAAGGATTTATACTTAGATATAGAGGGGTGTGTCTAGAAACGTTTTGATGAGGGGGCAGAAGCACTGACCAGGAAAAGAGGGACACAAATTAATTTTTTTTTAGGCCTGGATTTTAGAACTTAAGTGGACATTAGATGTTAAATTTGGAAAAACAAACAGCCAATGATATTTTACAGTGTTGATGCAGAACAGGGGTGCCCCCGTTCGGTGCCCAAGATCTACTATCCTGCAACTTTTAGATGCATCCCTTCTCCAACACACCTGAACCGAATCATTGGCTCGTTACCAGCCCTCTGCAGAGCTGAATGACATGTGGATGAGGGAATTCAAATGTTTGATTCAGTTGTGTTGGAGAGAAGTTGCATCTAGAAGTTGCAGGATAGTAAATCTCAAGGACTGGATTGAGGCACTCCTAATGTAGAACACCATATAGATGTGCATTACATGCTGCATTCACTGGCACTTGGGACATCTGAAATGTACTGAAGTGAAGGTTAGTTTACACTTAATATTTGTTGACAATTCATTATCTCCAATCATGCCTTTCCATACAAATACTCAGCCCTGTGATAGTGAAATTGGTGTTTAGTTAATTTGTTACCCCCAAGCCACAGTTATGGCTCAGAAAGAATCCTGACTTAGCTCAGCAGTGTGATCAGCTGAAAACACTAGGAGATTATTCTACAAACACACACACACACATACTTGTGATAGTTACACTTTTGAATTAATCTTGCTTGCATGCACGTTTCATTTTAATGTGGTCCAGCAGTGCAGCATGAGTAATGAAATGAGGTAGGGTGATCAGAAATCTTTAGTGATGGAAAAAATACAATATGCTCGTTTTGCTGAAGGCTGAACCAGCAAGGATATTGGATACTTCTTTGAATAGGGTAAACATTGCTTTAGGCACGAGACACTGTTTTCCAGTTTCTCCGTCTCCAACAGTTTTCCTTCCTCCTCTCGAGAGGAGAACACTCTTCTGGAATTTGAAGTCGCTTTGACAGTTCCTGTTGGAAATGATCAATTTGCACATGCATAAATACACTGTAACAAATAGATAGGCCTCTTGCGATAACGAATTTTGCTGTGCGATAAATTTTCTCAGAGATTATTGCGATAAGCGATAATATTGTACAATGCAATAATGTTGTCATTTTAAGACCATTTTTTAACTAATATAATGACAATTCCATAATATTGCAGGTACACCCTTTTTTTTCCTAAAGAACATTTTACACTGGAACTGGGAGAAATTTGAAATAACAAAACAAAAACAATAAATACAATGGACTCTCAGTCTCATTAACAATGAATGAAAACCAAACACAACCAAAAACAATAAGTAAGATGGATAAAGTCTTTGTTGTGTAGACAAAATTGCCCTTCAAAAAATATTTAAAAAAAAATGTAAACATGGGGCTCAGACAGAAAAACCGGCAAAATTGCCAGTTAGTATCATTGTTTTAAAAAAATCTAGAAAAAAATATACTGCGCATCGTTGCTGTTTGTGAAGCTGAAATATCTCCTCTCATCACTGCATGTCAGACTGATCTATGAGCAGTGAGTGAACTGCACTGCTGCGTCTCGACACTGCATTTTTTGCACATATGCCAGGACACCGGCCCAAAAGTTTTGCGGCCTACTGGGAATC
Source organism: Rhadinocentrus ornatus (assembly GCA_037177495.1). Taxonomy (NCBI): domain Eukaryota; kingdom Metazoa; phylum Chordata; class Actinopteri; order Atheriniformes; family Melanotaeniidae; genus Rhadinocentrus; species Rhadinocentrus ornatus. The sequence continues at coordinate 19,084,781 of JBAMHW010000004.1, forward strand.
CTCCCCAACTGTTTGATTAGCCGGCATTGCTCTTGATGTGTATTTTGTCAAATACGGTAGTATATAGGCTGACTCTATTTGTGTAATGTGCCTGCGCATTACGGGGGTTATTGAGGTAGACCAGGAAGTGGGGGCTTTGTACTGATGTTGTAGGCTACATGCGTGTGTTCTGCCTACATGTGGGGAGCAGCGATACAATAAATGAGAAAGTGCTCGCAGCTATTTTTTTCCATTAGACTCATTTACATGATTCAGCGTGAGAAGCCACTTAAATGTGCGAAGTCTCACGGCCGATGCGTGAGAGTTGGCAGCCCTGTAAAACATACCGGCTTGCACAGGTGCTTCACCACGGTCTCATGCTGCTGTCAAGTATGACACTAGACTAGAGAGATCACTTCACAAGAAACGAGAGCGTTCAGTCGAGATACTCCATAGTGAAATCTATTGTCATACACAGTCTATGGTAAAGTAAGATATAAAAAAAAAGAAAAAAAGAAAGGAAAGAAAATTATTGCGGCCGGCAAACTTATCGCCCTAATTTTTTCTTACCGTGCAATTAATTGACTTATTGCTTATCGCAACAGGCCTACAAATAGGTAAACATGCATGCATGCCATATGTTTTCCTATGTGATCAGTGTTGATGTGTGGTAATATTCGTAATGCCAATCCTGTCTGCTTCATTGCAGGATAACATCTCTAGCATGCGTTGCCTTCACTTCACATCACATTACATCAAGTCTGATTCCGTCTCTACTGGTTGAAGGCTGTGGTCAACACCACCTCCATTATACTTAGCGTATCATTTTCTTTGTCCCTGCCACCATTCCTTATCATTGCCTACATCCACTACATCTGTCTTCTATTATATTCCACTATCTGCTTCATTTTCTTTTCCTCACACTCATTTGATAGCTTTACACACATACTCGATACTCTCTCACACATGCAGAGAAACAGACAAAGGGCAATAGACTATGTATTAAGAAGTAGAAATAGCTCTATGTTTGTTCGAATGTGGTAAAGTTGCAAGTCAGCATAATCCACTGTGATAAGCAATGAATTATACCCATGCACAGACCTATACACTGACTGATAACACACTCATCTATACTCATAAACACTGATGGAAATAGACAATCACAATGTTAGTTGTTTCTCCATGGTTAGTATAGCATATATGGTGTGACTGGTATTTACATTTACGTCAGTGACAGCAAAGCACTTTCTCCTCCTCACTCCTTTATTTCATACTTTCATACCTCCACCCTCCCCTACCCTTTAAACCTCACCCATCACAATCTGTCTCATATATATATTTTTATGTCTCTCCTGAGTTTCAGTAGCAGCATTTTGGCAAACATTGCCTGAGCTTTTTCTATGACTGTTTGGTGGTTGGGGAGGCTGAATGTCAAATGCTTTTTCGGGTCGCCTGTATTTGCAGTACTGCGTAGAGTAGTCCTTTTCTCCGCCCTATGTGCGCCTGTTTTTTCACGTGGGTTTTGTCACACTACACTGCAAAGCTAACGTGCACACACACACACACACATGCACGCACGCACGCACACACACACACATACCAATAAACAGGGTGGTTACACTCCTCTAGGGTAAAAGCTGCTCTGTGATGGGCGACCTCATGCCTTCCAAGGGCTCCTGGAAAATTGTGGTTTTTAGGAATTTGATATGCTAGTGTGTGTGACTTTGCATGTGTACCAGTGTGTGATGTGTGGTTTGGGAAAAATGTGGCATGAAAAAGATGTCATGATGCTGACACTGTCTAATGACATTGTCACTCTTGTCTGTCTAAGCTATCACAGGCAGGGAACGAGGCTGTGAAGCAAGGAAAGAAAAAAAAAAAAGAGCAAGTGTGTCTAGACAAAACGGTGTGCAGCTGGAGGAGGCTTGTGTTTTGCTGTGCTGGAGTGCCAAAAGTTGAAAATATTTGTTTACTCCTGTGATAGTATAGAGATTGTTTTCTTTTTTAAACTTTATGCCTCATTAGAGACAGAGAGAGGAGGAGAGATGGGCAAAAGTGAGAGATTTGGCGAGAATGAGGAGATGTTTGTTTTTGTATGTTCATGTCCAGCACCAGTTAGTTTGCTCAGCACATAAACAGCGTTTTAATGACCGTGTTATTTAATATTTTACATATTCTGTTGCTGAAGGGATAGGGTTTTTGTTTGTGCATGAGTGTTGAACAGAGAAACAGCAGAGTGGCAGTAATACAGAAACAGGACATGATTGATTTTAAGTGATTTCTCTTCAGGTTTGCCATTGCGTTGGCCTGTTTATGAAAGGTGCGACAGAGGGCTAAGTTTTTTTTAAATAATTTTGGCTCAGTCATGATGAGCGCAAAAACCAGGATAACAAGAGGCATCACAAAAACTTAAAGCAAGGAAAAAATGTATTTATTTAGAAATTTATTCAGCCAGCTAAATTTTTAAAGGGCAAACAAAAACATGAACTATGTCAGTCAATCAGTGGGTTGTCACATTTATGCTAGATTATATCAAATATTACATTATAATCTGCCTTACTTATGGCTTTTGTTCAAGTGCCAGCAGCAATTTAGTTAAAACAAGTCCTTTTTTTCTATCTGCCCCTCAATGACTTCACACTGTTTTTGTTTTGACATGGTTATTTAAATGTCACTACTCCCACAGTATAGTTGGTGTTAAGTGCTGGTGTCTATTGCTTTCCTACCATTTTGATATGTGGTTATCTTGACCCAATGGATCTTGAAAGCTTGAGCACCCATGTGTAAATTATAGCTGTCAAATCTGCAGTAAAAGAAATAAATCTCATTACCTTTATCAGATGTCACAGATGTCTCTCTGTTATGATCTAGAAATATACACTGACTCCTTGCTTTTAACCTAAAGTTCTGAGATATTTTTAGCCTCTCATTTATACAGTTTTTTAAAACATCTCTTTACAAATTCTTTTATGATGCTTATGTTTCTTGAAATAGTTCATAGTCAATTTTAAGATATTAGTGTGGCCTTGTACAAGTTATTTAATTTTCCACAGCATGCCTTTTGAATCTAAAGCTAAGTTTATCCCAAATCTAATATTTAATGTCTATTCTTGCCTCTATCAGTGCAATGTTCCTTGTATCACTGGCTGCTGCACAAACCCATAATATTTCTAAGCAGTTAAATGGTTGACAAGGTGCTCTTTTCTTCAAATACTGCTTTTTCTCTCCCAAACACACCTTTGGACGATTGCTTTGATATCTTTTTATAGCCATTCTCTTTGAAAGCATTCATTTTCTGATCCCTGCTCTTTTGTTTGAACGAGTCAGTGATTGTTGGATGTTGACTTTGAAGAGTCAGTCTATCAGCATTGAACTCATCAGAGTCATCAGATGACAGCTTATAATAAGGACAGTTACAGTGAGGACCTGCCTCAAAAGTAGAAAAAGGTCAGTTAGGACAAGTTCATGTGTGTTTGTGTTAAAGTCTTGATACTTAACAATTTTATATATAATGTTTACAACTTCACTTCCCTGGCAGAACTAAAAAATACTAATAATTGTGTTTAATTTTCTGCTGTTTGTAAGCTGACAGAAGTGCGATCACCTGTGTGTCTATGTGTGTGACATTCATGTACAAGACAATTCAAAGTGCTTTACACAAAACATAAAAACATTACAGCAAGGTGCAGAATAAAATACAAGTGTATTAGAAAAACAAAGATTAAAAACAATAAAATTGATAACATAAAAAATAAAGATAAAGAAATAAGTTAAGATTTCAGCGTAAAAGAACCAGCTGCGGATCTGGACTCCTAGAAAGAACTATTGAAATGCAGCAGAGAACAGGTGGGTCTTCAACCTTGATTTAAATAAACTCAGAGTGTTTCAGGTGATCTGAGGCTTTCTGGGAGTTTGTTCCAGACATGTGGAGCATAGAAGCTGAATGCAGCTTCTCCATGTCTGGTTCTTACTATGGGAACTGATAGAAAAACATGATCCAGATGACCTGAGGGCTCTGGTAGGTTCATACTGGGTCAAGAGGTCACTGATGTATTTTGGTCCTAAACCATTCAGAGCTACAAGTCCATTTACCATTTACCAAATATCTACATCCCATAAAAGAAAGTCTGTCTATCATCTTTTTCAAAATCATTATTTTGTCTTTATCCAAGAGTTTTATGTTTTTCTTCATTTTTAAACCTAAAAATAGAAATTTAAATGTGGTTCTTCAAAAATGACAACACATTTCCCATCAGATATTTATCAAAAGTTAAAAGTTGTTTTTCAAAGGTCTTGTAACATTTGTGGTTCTAACCGAGTTTTATTTAGCTGGGCTGAAGGAAAAAGGCTCTTTGGATTGTAAAGGTTGCAGACCCTTGCACTAAACAAATAAACAGAATTAGTAGCAGTTTTCTCTTTAAACAGCAAAAGTTGAGATATTTCTTTTCTCACAGTTTATAGATGGTGAAAAGAGATAAATATTCACAAAATGGACACATAGCTTCCACCCATTCACCTTTAATGGTTCTTGATCCAGATTTTCCATAGATCCATAAATTCTCTAACTTTGCATTCTTAGCTTAACTGTTTAGCTTCACCTCTTGCGCCTGCACACTCCGCTACTTGGAGTTAAGGGGTTAACATCCAGTTTTACTGGTGTATCGTCAGGTCTGTAAATGTAACTATAGAAGTATGCTCTCCACAGAAAGTCCAGAATCTTAGCTAACAGCTTAGTAAAACCATTTCTATGACCACCAAACACAGTTATGACAACAAATGACCAAGTAAACAAAGTCAGAAAACATATGTAAACACAAATTATGGCTCCCCGTGTCCACCTGATGGCATGAACACCGACAAACGACTCTACTGAAAGATCACATCTCACAGATTCCAAAACTTTAACCTATCCTTTACACTGGGTGCGTGTGTGCCATGTTACAGCTGCAGCACGGTTTTGTTCTGACCTCTGTGGCGCGGCAATCTATACCGGGAGCGTGTCATGTGTGGAGCGCTCGCAAGTGCAGTCCACCTAGCAGGATCCGTGAGATCATGAAATCTTGTGATTGTGATTCTCCACTTCAAGGATAAACGTTTTGTACTCTATGATGACAAAAAAAAAAGAAAAAAACACTGAGACCCCCTGACCGGTTTAACACATAATGTTTACATGGTTCAGCAGTGCACATCTGCACTGGGGCTTTTATTTTGAAAAATACCAGAAGCTGTTACACTTCACGTTTGTTAAACAGTTATTAAAATTTCTTACTTTTGCTGTCTTGCCTCAAAACTTATATCCACCAGGATAAAACCGCATTCAGTTAAAAAAAACAAAAACAAAACAAAAAAATATAAATAAAAGCTACCTTTCTCATTGTCTTTTAGGAGAAGTTTCCTGTCCAAAGATCACAATTTTCTGCCCATTTGTGACAAAGAAAAATGTCGGTTCTTTTTGTTCTTTTGTAAGTGCCAGACAGAAATGGTCTCTTCCTTTTAACAAACCCACTCTCTGCTATTTATTTATATGAGACGCACCACCGCAGCAGCACAAGACATGGAGGAAGAGGCATTGGACTACAAGCCTCTGCATGTGGTTTCTCTATGTTCAGAGCCAGTGAGCAAGAACTTTGGGGAAAAAAAAATAACTAAAAAACTTTGTTGAGGCACAATAAACAAATTAATCGTTAATTCCCACACGACTCTGCAATAAGAACATAGCAGGAACAGTGCCATGTTTAAATAAACTGTAGATTTTTTTGTTGTTTAAAGCCACGTACCAGGTCTTTTCACATTCTCTGTCATGATTCAAGAAAGGTGTTGGTCGCTAAGATTTAAGACCTACCAGGTAAGGGCACGGTTGGCTGTGAAAACACAACAGAAATCGGGGTTTTCCACACCAAACCATCCTATCCCATCCTAAGTTGGACAGAAATGGGATCTAGTGGTCTAGTATCTTTTTTTTTTTAAATAATTGAAAGATTTACCATGTATTTGCTTTGCTGTAGCTCCTCTCAACAGGGTGCTTCCATTCTCTCTTACTGTTCTTGTTAGTGATTGTAAAACTAAGAAGTGGGAGTGTCGGACGTAAAAGTGATATGCCTGTGGACTGGGCAGCAGATGGGCCATTCTGCTACACACTGCTTCCCCTATCCCCATGCTGACTTCACCATCTTCATCAGCTGCCTCAAAGGCTACGACCTCATCTTCTTTTGCCTCTCACCCTCCTCCCCTCTTGACCTTTTTCTTAACTCCTAGCCCAATTTAGCTTACTTTCTTTCACTTCTCCTGTTCAACCTCCTGCATCTACATCAGCCTCTGAAACCTTATTTTCCCTTTGGTCTTTCTCTTAAGGATTCATTTCTGTCCATCTTTCCACTTAGCATAATTTGTTTTCTCCATTCTGCACCCAGTAATTCCCCCTGACTCCTTCTCTCACCTGTTGCTCTCTAACCCTTCCTCTGCTTTGAGCACCTCCATCCATCCTCCCTACTTCCTGCCCCATCTGTTTCATTCTATTCAAGTGACCAGGTGAATGGCATTATGAAGTTTCCCTTTGGGGGTTAACATTGTGGTCTCTGACAGGTGTGTCAGTGTGAACACCTCATGTGTGTTGCTTCCAGCCTTTTATTCAGCATGAGAAATTAGTAATGTTTAGAAACAGCAGTTCTGGACAAATATGTCTTCGCTGTCACTGACTTGGAAAACAGCAGTTTCATTTAGTAATAACCTTAAGCTTAGCTATTAAAGAGTATGTGTATGTATATAGATGTGTGAGCAGGCAATTCTTTAACTATGTCCATGTGCTGTGGAAGAGCATAGAGATTGAGCTGCCATAAGTACTTATGTCTCATTATAATACCTTTTCAAGGCTGCATGGCTACAGAATGAGCTATTTTAGCACTGTTGTCCTCAATTAACCTGAGATGAAGAGGATATTACTGCACTGTCACACTCACACACACTATACAGATGTGAACTGAAAGGGTCCAAAGCTGTGCTTCAATTATAGTGATTGTGTGTGTGAATTTTTTCCTTCCAGCATTAAAAACAGTATTTAAGTCTTTGACAACTACAAAGACCATTGTGGTAAAGAACTCATGACAGCCTCCTAGTTTCAAGCAGCTCTGAGACAACAACAAAGATAGGGTCTTCACTCAACGCTTTACGTGATTGTGGTGTGCTCAGACTGCTGAAGGGGATAGGAGGTGCTGAGGGGTGAGACAGAAAATCACAAAACAACTGAGGGAGGGAAATATGTGAAGACTGGAGGTTAGAATAGATGAGAGGGCAGAGAAATTTAAAAATGGGATTTTATTTAAACTTTTAGATCTCAGAGTTTTGATATGTATCTTTTTTTGTATATTTGTAACCTTGTAAGGGGCTGATTTAAAAGGAAAAAAAATCCAAACTGGTGAGAAAGAGAATAATAGAGATAGAGGACTAGTCTTGTTTTATTAGGTGTGTCTCCCTTGATTCTGTCTGATCACACATACAAATGCAGCAGAAACCAATGGATACCAAAATCCCTTTTGTCCCAGTGGATATGAGGGATTTGAGAGTGAATAGACACTTATCTAGCAAAGAACAAAGGATAGGAAGTAGGATTTGGGATGGGCGTTATCAAAGAGTGCATACTTTTGAACCTTCCACATGTTTTTTTGCAATAAATGGTCTTAGCAGTTTACTTTTAATATAATGTAGAAAAATTGGAATATAAAATGTAGCTGCTAAAAGCTGAATTTAGGTGATACAGATCTACAGTTTTCAAATAACAAACTTAAGAACGGGTAGGTTATTGATGGTGTTACAACCCTGGCTTGGCTAGGGAAACAGGGCACAACATGAAATAACGATGCCCAGATGTAAAGGGAAGCAATATGGAAATCATTGTCCAATGTTGCAGGTGGATACAAAGAAACAGATATACACAGGGTGGATGGGTGGGTGGTGCTGCTCAAATCAAAGAAATAAATATAAAAAAGGGAAAAACAGCCAGGCCAACATTCAAATCAAAGAATCCAAACCGAACTGACTGCACTGACTCTTAAACAAAACACAACTAGAAGAAGCACTGATAACAATAAACTTACATACAATGAGCATACAAACATCATAAAAACAAATATCCTTACAGTCTCGACACAAGACCAAAGAGGACATAAAGTTCGATAAAGTTCCACAAAGCACAAGAAACCAACCAGTCTCTTAACAAGTGGGCAAGCTGTCAAACAAAGAACACAGCTGTCACTGAATGAAGAGATGCCACGCCCTTTTACCTGTGGAAGGAGGCCTCAGCAGCACCAATTGGTCCAGACGGCAGCGAATCAATTAAGAAAATGATGATGGTTGGCAGTGTGCAGCCAATCCCAGCCAGACAATACCACATAGGGCTGGACGATATGGCAAAAACCCGTATCACGATATATTTCTTAATTTTGGTCGATACGATATAATTCCGATTTCGATATAAACAAAACAAAAACCTCAGAAAGACTGCCAAAAATGCCCACAACAGATGCCAGTAAAACTAAAAATGATTTTTGCCAAATCTATGAAACTCCTGCAGTAAAACATTTTAAGAATAAAAAACTGTACAATAAATAAAGGTTCACCTTTTATTTGTATTTAGCAAGGCTAAATTAGCCTTCAAACAAAGTAATTTAAAATCACCATCAAAGGTTAAATAAAACTTTTACCTTTCTTAATAATAATAGCTTTAAATTCAAACTATAACAGGCTTATTATGTTATTCTTAAAGATTTAAACAAAGCTGCTTCAACTAGGCTTAAAAACAAAAGTGCTCAGAATACAAAAAAACTGAAAAAAAGTGTGAGCAACAATTGGTGCTTCATCTTCTGACTCAGCACCGAGTTAGTCTTTCCTCTCTCATTAACAACTTCGTCTGCTTTCTCTTCGCTTGTAGAAGCTTGTTAAGTCACGTTTGCATTACAGACATGAGCACTCGTTTTGAAGCTAAAACCAGCAGCAAGCTTAGCCTAGCCTTCTACCTCGCGCTGACCACAGCCAACTGCTGCTGGTTATTTTTTTTTTTTTTACTGCTGCTGGGCTTGGTCGGGGCTCATTGGTCAGGCTCCGTGTCTGTGGTGTACGTCATCAC
>JBAMHW010000004.1:19114814-19127299 GCA_037177495.1 Rhadinocentrus ornatus
TCCAGGGTGTTATTCATGTTATGTGTTCAAGGGATGGAAATATGTAGTTGACAGAAAAGTTACAATTTCTTTTGTTTTCATAAGCAGCAAAAAGCACTTTGGTCAACTCTAGTTGACTTGATTTGATTTGCATACATTTTATTTAAAACAGCTCAAGGAGCTATTGGGCTGTCTGTTTTTTAAGACAAATGTTGAATGTTTTTTTCAATTACAAAACATAATTTTGGTTCACAATAACATCTGATTGCATTTCATGAGGAAGTGAAATTATTATTTTGGGCATAATTGTAGTGGTTGAATGGTTTCCTGAAAATATTGAGAATTAGCTTGAAAAGTGCTTGAATTTCACTGAGTATTGAGACTGAGATGGACTGAGTACGACCACAATGGGTAATGCAGATTAAGTACATATGGAGGGGCATCAAAACAGCCAAATTCATCTTGTATTAAAACAAATTAAAAAGCTAAACAAAGCCAAACAAATGTCTGAAGCACTGTTTTTAAAATAACAAAGCAGCATATTTCCTTTAATGAGGTACTGTTGCTCAAATATATTTGCCATGTTTTCGATAATTTTGTAAAATATCTTCTCAAACTGAACGAGTCCATTGTCATATTCAGTCAGTTGCACACTATAAATCCATACTATAAATAAAGAGTATTTAAGTTAGCTGTTCAGGGTTTTACCTAATTTGTTGTAGCAGTTTAGTTCTCTAAGACAAGCTCCTGAGTTGTAGTGTATCTCCACAGTAGGTATATTGCTCTAGATCTTCATTCATGGCGAGACTGCAGAGCGGGAAGGTCTAGCTGCCAGGCACCCTGCTGATTAGCTTGATTAATTAGGCCCAGACTTTATCAAAGCTGTATGCAAAGAGGCCCCCAGTAATAGTAGCAGTTGGTGTCATTGTGCCTGTTTGCTTCGCTATCTTCCTTCAGTGAAGATTTTCTGTTCATTACTATTTTACTTACACACTATCCTGTTTAAGGCTGTAATACATAAAACACATTGTTTTAAATATTTATTTATGAGAATCAATGTCAGTTGCACCACTCCTTGTTTTCTTTATAGACGAGAACTTTGGCTGGCTCTTTTAGACACTTTTTTAAAAATCCCTTTTTTTGACTCTTCTTTTCAGATTGTCTTTTTTTTAGCTAGTTTTGCTTGTTGTTTTTTTAAACCGGTGCTAGGGCATCATGTGCCACTGTTATCAAATAAATAAAATGTGTTAACACACTCCTCATACTCCTGTCGAACACCCCTCAGAGAAATGGCCAGAGAACAGACCTGGGGCTATGCGCATTCACAAGTCAGGCCCTCCTATCCAACCTTTTTATTTTAATTTATATACTTTTGAATTTTCATTTAAAATTATTTAACAGTTACTTTTTTAGTGCTACTAAATCATCATGAGTAGAACAGTTCCTATATGTACTTTTTCAGAACTCTTTTCTGACTCAGGCTGGTGTTGAAAAGGTGCTGAAAAATCCAACATAGCTGTTCTGAGCATGTTTTCAGAACCCTGGGGTTGACACCATCTGGACCTGCAGCCTCGTTCTGGTTCAGTTTCCCTCAGTTGTTTCTTCACCTGACTGCAGGAGACAGACAGGCTAGAGGTGGACTCAGAGGAGGTCTCAGTAAGTTATGATATGGAGGGAGACGAGGCTGTGTTAAGGTCCATGACCGAGCTGCATGGTCACAGTAGTAGTGTGACAGGAAAGCTCTGAGCTCATGGAGGATGTGTGGTCTGTTGGGCTGGAAGCAGGGGGTGAACTGAACCTATCGAAGAACATGTTCAGCTCATTAGCTCTGTCCAGGCCTCCATCAGTCTGATCCCCTTTAACTCGAAACCAGTGATCTTTACACACGTCTCTCACGTTGTTCTGCTGGAGCCAACTTTCTAACTTTTTCCTGTAGTCCTCCTTGCATTTTTATAGAAGTCCCAGGATTTTCAGTTTCTCCTGCAGTCCCCCCTCCCTCTACCACACTTAATCACCTTACTTACTGAACTATTGTTTTTTAAATCAGTTACACATGCAAGTTTTTGGACCCAAAGAGCAGACAGTACTCAACACAAGCTTTTGGCTCTGCACCTCACAGAAATCAGTTGAAATCTGCACTGATGAAGATCTTTGTACTAAATCTTCATTTTGTATGTATTAGATCCACTTAGTGATCTGTTCACTGCCAAAATAAATGTAAATATCCATTGTTAACATGTTTATGTGAAGAGAAGTCACTGTGCCATCATGCAAATGTAAATGAAACAATGAGTATAATGAGCAAATGAATTGTTAAAAGCATTTCATGCTCATTCATATATAATATGTGATATATATATATCACATACTTGGGATGGTTGTGATTTGTTCCCCCACTCCTCTTCCAACCAACACTTAACTTTCTCCTTTATTGCTTTTGTCTTCTCTGTCTACTGCCAAACAGTGAAACATACAAGGGAATTAATTATGTATTCATGTGTATAAATTGAAATTTAATCAAGATGGGACATAATGTGGTAGTCAGCTAATTTCATTTTTATTTCACTGTCTGACCTGAATTTGGGAGAGAAAATGCTCATATGTCTATATGTGTGGGAAAACATTTTCTATGTGTGATAGTTTAATTCTGGACTTAGCTTATTATTTATTTCATGGATGCAGATGATTTGCTGGAGCCACTGACTCCATTCAGCAGCTCTGTTCTGCTTGTTCCAAATGCTGTGCATACTCCTCACTGCCGTGTCAACCACGTGCACACTTCGCACACTACGGTAACAGTTGAGGAGACAGCGGTGTGGAGAGAATGTAATCAAGCTTCGAGGGGTTCACCTAACTGAATAATATTATAACAAAATAATTGACAAAGATGGGACATCAAGACCTGTTCTATAAGGATCTCTGTTATTTATTAGCCTTGAACTACAAATCCCACCAACCTGTGCTATTCTTTATGGCAAGTGAGAGGGGACATACACTAGAAACTTAACGGACACTAAATATTTATAAAGAATTTAAAAAAAAGACAACAACAAACTACAAGTGGTACTGGGTGCAACCATCTTTAAATCTGGTATCTCCGGATTCTCTGGAACTTTGCCGTTAGGAAAAATAAGATCATTTGGTCATTTCTGGCAAAAATTCCTTGGAATTCTGAGGACAACTGGAATGCACGATTAGTCCTGAGGGGTGAGTGCGGAGGAAAGCGTTAAAAGTGCTAATTTGCATGAGAACAGGTAGTTGATAAAGTGTGGTTGAGCTGCGGGGAACTTCAGCCTTATTTTTGCAGCTGTGGGACTTGTAGTGTTAATATTTGTTTTCAGTTGTTTTTGTATGTCTTCAGTGATTCCCTGTCTTCATCCCTGAAGGCTTTCTTTTTGATGTTTAGCTGCTTTTTCAGGTCACTGGAGATCCAGGATTTGTTGAACACCATCCAGGTTGGACTAAACATGAATATTACCTCATTATTGTTGCCACAAATGCAACACCTCCAACTCATATACTGTATACTTAGAAGTTTGTGGATCTTCACTAGCATTGGAAGCAGAGCACATGCAGAGGGTTTTCTGTCTTTAAGAGAACTGTTTATGTTTTCGTTTATCATGTTTATTTATCATGTGTGCCGATAAGCTTTTCAGACAGACTGGCAGATGGGTTGTGTGTGATATTATTTTTTTGTCTGCTTTTCAATAACTTCATATAATAGCTTCAATTTCTCTTCTTCTCTTTCTCTTTATACATTCACAGATTGCTTCTCTTTCACACACACACACACACACACTCTCTCTCATTTACTCATTCTCCCAGGCACATATTGCTTTACTCTCTCACCCTTTAATGTTCGATCAATCTCCGACGTCTCTCCCTACCGGTAGCCACTAGTGGAGCTGATGTTGTAAAGACCACTTTCTCTGAATCAGAACGTTGTTGTGTCTTTCCCATTAGCGATTCATGAGCTCTACTGGCTCAGGTCTGTATACCTGGATTGGTGTGTTAAAGTGCAGCGGTGGCAGACTGAATGTGAATTAACGAGAGTGTCACTTTTCATACATTCAGGTGATGTCACCAAAAGAAAGGGAGGAGAAGGGAAGGTGAATGATAGAATGATTGTTTATCTCATCAATAGACTAAAGAAAAAGCAGGTCCTGACCCTCAGCAATTTGTCCTCTGTAGCTGAAGCTGAAGATAGATTTGCTGGAGCCATCGATGTGTGTTAACATTGATGCCAGGTGTTAAACTGTGACTTGTTGATATTTTTGCACCTGTGCTGTGCATGTACAGCATTTCTTCACATTCACCTTTGTCATCATATTTATAAAATGAGATTGAAATAATACAAAGAGAGAAATCTACAGACACTGATAGATGGAAATGGGCGAGTGAATGAATAAAAGTGCTGAATAAGGGGTCATGATGGGGCGCTCATCATGGATTGCAATGGTAAATGACAGCATGTGAGTGAAAAACTGAGCCAGAGGCTGGGAGTGGGGGGCAGCATGTCTAGGTGCAAGAGCAAAGAGAGGTGGGAGCTTGTGGAGGAGGAAGAATCAAAGAAAAATGAAAGGACGTTCAATGAAGTGAGAAAATAAGGGGTGAAGTGAAGTGAGAGGTGGTGTTTGTAGTTACCTGAATTCACTTGTCCTTTTTATCTATAGTTCAATTGAGCTGGACTGCATCCAGTACAAATGAGAGACTGCTCTATTTCTATTTCTACATCTTTTTTCTAAACCTCCAAGTTATATTGTACTGTTTAAATATTCGCAAAAACATTTACAGTTTTCTGCTTTTCTGTATAAATCTGGGTAAAGACATCTGATTTTAAAAGTTGATAAGTTGAAAAATATTTCAATTTTATGTTCTTTCGTGGCAAATGTTTGATGTGGAATTAGGTACAAGTAAGTAAATATGACATGGACAAGCAGTTAATTTGAGGGGAAAATTAAAGTCTTTAGCTTTTGATGACCTATGTTTATTTCAAAACAAGGATCTATCAAAGTCTGAGTTAGACAGCAGGTTCAAGAAAATGTGTCATGGCATCATATGCAACATTGGTTTGTGTTTCAGCATATACATTTTTAGGAATATTTGCATGCGCAAGCACACACGCACACACATACATACCACACTGACTTACAAATTGCAAGAAGACTCAAGGAGATGAAACTCTGAACTCTTAAATCCTGACTAGCTTTGAAGCTTCCATCTATCTCTCCCTTTCACCGTGCATTCCTCACCAATTTGTGTCTTCCCGAGGAAGGAGGTGTGGTATCTGTCATTCTCCATGAGGAAAACTTTTGTAATTGGGCTTAAAAAAAACAACAACTTTATAAGCTGTCTTGTTTCATCTGTCCTCTGTGTTTGTTCATGAGTGCTTTGGTGTTCTGAAAGGATTTGCCAAGTATCTTTTTTTAAACTAGACATTGGTATCCTCAGTGTTGACAAAAATAAAATACATAAAAAGGCAATATTTTAAAGCTGTCTTAAAGACTGTCCATTCATTTATTTATTACTGAGGAATGAACAGATCATTGTCTTTTCTTACTGACTATGAGCCAGCAGTGCCCAGTCAGAGGAAGAATTATGGTTAGAACCTTCCACATCATCACGCTTTCTTCCATATTTATGACATTTATATAAATGCATGCTCTCTTTTGTTTTTTCTGATGTACCAAAAGTACACTCAGTGGTGGTACAAAATATAAAATGAAATTTGGTTGTAGTAAAACAGGCCCTTAAAAAAAATTCGACACAACACAAAGCATAGAAAATTCGGGATTTACTTCAGCAACAAGCAGCATTTTAAGAGAAGTTGGAAATGTTTTCTTGTCTGCCTTTGAAAGGAACTGCAGACCTTTGGTGTACTTGCTGTTCTTAGGATTTCACCCATTAATAATCTTCTCCTTACTCTGTGTAAAAAAACTAACGTTTGGCCACCATCTTGCTTGTTAAAAGTGTAATGAATGATTATGTTAATTAAAAATGAGAAATTTATACCTGTAAACATCACAATGAGGTTTTTCACACAGTATTTGACAGCAAAATGATCAAGGATGTTTAGACTAGCCATTTCTTTCAACCAAATGTGCAAGCATGCATACATTAAGCTATTCTCTGCCTTTGCTTCAATATTCATTATCTACTGACTTGTTTTTTATCATTGGAAACATCTGTGCTGGGACAGGTATCTCTGGCCTTCTGCATCTTGCTTTAGTTGTGCTTCTTCTCTTGCACATATCTGTAAAATGTAGAAGTGGGTAAACAGTCAAAAAAGAAAGTCATATTGTATCTTGGCAAGGACATTTGTCAGCGTTATTGAATTAATTTGAGTATGTAAGTGTGTGAGACAAGTGTTTACCGAGACAGTCTGCCCTTCAAATGCTGTGTCACTGAGCTGCCCTTGACAAAGTAGGAAAAAGGGAGGGAGGCAGGAAGGGAGGGAAGTTGGAGAACGAGGTAGATGAGGAAGATGTGGTGTGTGTTACACTGGGTGGCAGATGTTGTCACTGTGGAAAAGGGGAAGTAAAGGAAGCAAATATGTATATTTACACTCTTATACTTGCATCTAAAGAGCATATGGACTTTAACACTGTTAGGCATAAATATAATATGTAAACTCACACACATACACACTGAACGACTTCCCAAAACACCCAACAAGAAGAAGTTGGAGTCTATATATAGAGGAGAGGACAGTAAAGGAGTTTTTAAGAAAAACAAGTTGGAGAAGTGAAACTTTATTTACCCTTTCTTTATACTTTTTTTCTCTTTATGCCTACACAGGTTACTGTTAAATATCATATTGCCAGAGAACATTATTTGCACTCTTTTATCTTGGAAGCTTCTCTTCAGTCCAGCCTAAAATCAATGCTACAAGACTGAGATGAAAAGAGGATAGAGACGAACAAAAGGCAATGATGGAGGATGAAGGCAGGTTTGATAAAACCCCAGAAAGGGAGATGAAATAGGGTGACGATGAAGTCTTGAGTGTGCGGCAAGGATGTACACAGCAGAGCGTAAACTTCTGATTCCAGTGGTTCCCTGTAGGGTTTAATTTAAGCATACATTTCTGTTTTGGGGTGACGTCAAACAGGCCAATGATCAACTTGTTCCTGTTAGGCTTTGTTTTTTCACCCCTCTGTGCTAATGAGTTAGAAAATAAGTTCATAATAATTAGACATTCTTGTCTGTACAGAATGGTAATACATATCCTGAGGGTCCATTTCGAGGTCATCTAGTCACTGACTTTCTTTTAAATGTTACAATTGAAATCTTTATTAAAATGTTTTATTTAAATGTTTTTGCCTTATTCACATCTTTATGTCTCAGATGAATTGTCAAGGTAACATATGACTCATTGAGCTCTTGTGGCATTAACGTGAGAGGTGTTATTGTCACACAAATTAAATTTGGAAGAGGTGTGAAACTCACATATTCAGGATGACATTGCAGCTTCCTTTAAATATTTAAATTGTCTGCTCCAGAATTCTCCTTCTTTTAACCACACTTATGTGACCTTAATATCGTGAAAAAGCTGTGATTGGTTTGTCATGTAAAATCCTTATTGGATTATAACTGCTGAAATTAATTTCTGTAGAAAACTTTACTCAGTTCTCATGCTTAACTGTTTTAAATTTATCACTATCTTTAAATCTTTGTGGGGCACTTACCAAATTACCAGACACAGACCAAAAAATGCCTGAAGTAATGCTATTACAATGGAAACAATGAAAAACAAAATGGGAGAGATGCTGCTTTTTATTCTCCACATTTCATCTACCTCCCTGCACGCCCCAACCCCTCGCTCACTCATACTTCTCACCTGCATGTCTTTGCTCAGATGACCTTCTCCCTCCTCCTCTTTCTCCTGCTTCTTGCCTCCTTACCTCTGTCTGGTCTGCCCGGCTGTCACAGTGATATCTGAGTGCCGTGGTTTTGATCTCCGCCTTCAATAATGAATGAAAGGATACGATTCGTCAATCACTTCAAAACCATGTACCCACATTGCCCAAGGTCAGGACTGTGGCAGCTGTCAGCGAGGAGGAAGGCTTGAAGAGACAGGTGTGTTGAGGATTTTTGGGCCCATGCATCACACTTCAACACAAAGCAGAGCACCCAGGATTATGTGAAAGGGATAATAGATAAAAGGTGAGCTATTATGAAGACAGGAACATTAACAAAACAGTGCATATTAAATACCTAAACAACCTAGGGCTGCACAATTATGGCCAAAATAATTATAAATATGATTTTGTTTATCAATATTATTAATAGTTTTTTTCATGTTGTTAGATTCCATTTAATGTACAAATCTTTACTTGAAAATAATGCTTGTACTCCTTATTTACCTAATATCAGTGCATCTTTTTCTTCTGTCATTTTGAAAAAAAATCTTTATGATGTCTAACTTTTTTACATATTTAAACACAGGGTGCCATAGTGCTCCACCTAGATGCCCCATATTCAACCCTCTATGTGATGTCAGGCAATTACGCATAATACAGTAGCTCTCTTTAGGTTTGTGAACATCGTCGGCATTGACCGAGAAACTGTAGACTACTGAATATATCTCAGTATCTGGATGCTGATGAAGCTTTAAAGAGCAATGGACTGGAGGCATTGTGACCACTCCAGATGCAGCAAAGGGAGCGTGATTTTGTTTTCCAGTGAAGCGAGTGCTTGCAGAGTCGGGAAATTACAGAAAGCGCTGAAGTGGTGCTGATAGGGGGGGGGGGGGGGTGTTCAGCCTTCACAATAGATTTAGAACAGCCATGCTAAGTCTTCTGGTTGAGGCAAAGATACAAAACCTACCAACAGTTGCTTCTGGAGCAGTCTTTCTCTATGTGTTTTATTAGCCATAAGCCAGCATCCACTTTACAAAAACTCTGTGTTGGCCAGGAAGAAAGTTTGAGTTTAGCTGAGGCTGCAGCTGGTCAGCTGAGTCAGTTTCAGTTTATTTCCTGTAAATAACGTGTTCATGTTTCACTTTGTGCAATGTTCATATATGCCCGTGTAAGCATGATAGCTGTCATGTTTTGAGCTTTCTGCTCTCACTGTGGGAAATAATTATTTTAGCTACATATCTGTTACTCATCTGCTCATCATGTTGGTATAAAACTGAGAGTACAATATCTCGTCTTATTTTCTTTTATGGCCTTACAAATGGATAATATGTTGTTTTCTAAACATATTGTTACAATTTACCTATTTCTGAAATTTAAATGGTCTTAAATAGCTAAAATGAAAAAAGAAAAAAAATATTGATGGAAATTTTTTGATCTTGATTTAAGGAGGCTTGAGTTGCTTCTGC
The DNA here is from genome assembly GCA_037177495.1 of Rhadinocentrus ornatus. NCBI lineage: Eukaryota > Metazoa > Chordata > Actinopteri > Atheriniformes > Melanotaeniidae > Rhadinocentrus > Rhadinocentrus ornatus. The sequence goes on from JBAMHW010000004.1 coordinate 19,124,119, forward strand.
TTTACATTCGATTGTAAAAGCAGCATTTTAAATATTGCATGATAATCTTCATTTATTACTAGAAAGCCAAAATATTCAAATTCAATGAACAGCGCAGCCCTAGAACAACCAAAATAGTTGGCAGGCAGAAAACAAGACAAGAGAAGTGAAGAACTGCTGGAGACAGACAAGACAAGGGGATATTAAGTCATTTAAGTGGTTTAACTTCTCTAAAGGGCACATATTGTGTTGTTTTAGTCTTATTGCCAATTTTTCTGTAAATTTTTGTGTTTGTACGTGTGGATATAACTGGGTAATGACTGGTGAGAAAGATGGAGCCTTGAGTCATGTCACACTGTTGTATGTCTGCATGCAGGTCATGTTTGTAAAATCTCCCTGTCAGTGTGGATGGATTTGGGTCAAATGTATGTGAGTGTGTGTATTTGAAGCCTAGTGGCTGTGATGTGTAAGTAGTGTAGTGTTTTTGTCCCTCATGTTCAGGACCAAACTGGTATTCTTACCACCCATCACTACATGTGGCACAATTGTCACTCTCACAGTCATCTGTTTTCAGAACTGTCCATGAACTTAATTGCAAAGGATTATGTGTGACAGTAAAAGTTTGTTTTTTACCTGCAGAAAAATTCTTGTTTTTTATGGGAGGATGTAAAATACTGAAGATAAGTTAGAGGGAGCTGATGCCTGGGGGATAAAGAAAGGAATAAAAAAAGATAAATAATTAGTGTAAGATTGTTTTTATTTTTCACTCAAAAGGATTAAGATGTTTTTACTGTGGTTTACGTACATGACTTTCTTTCAAGAGAGAGAGAGAGACTGCTGTCTCTCAGGGAGGTATTTATTTCACTCACTCCCAATGCTCCCATTCGCATCCCCGCTCCTCCTGACTGCCTGTCTGCTCACAAGGAGATACAAGCTGACAGCTATTTGTGTGTGCGTTTTGGTGTTAGTGCGTCCCAGCAGATGTGTCCTGCATTGTGGCCCACCTTTTAAATGTCACTGATCACAGTCTCTTCCACCTGATTACCCCACCTTCCCCCGCTATACCACCTCTCCACCTCTCATTCTGGTGCATGTCTTCTGCCCCATTTGTTACCCTTCTTACTTCCCCCATACATGAATCTACACTAGCCTGACCCCAATAATTCCAAGAACAACACTCATTCATATACATCCAGTGACATAACAAAAGTCTTATTCAATTTCAGTACAAAGTGTTCAAACTGACATTTCCACTAGATGTCCTGCAGAGACAAATGTATACACATGCACGGATGTATACTCACATGGTTGTACTGACATTATTAAATCCCAAAGGAATCAGTAAACTGACATTTAAAAGGCTCAACTTAGAGTTTTGATTAAAACGAAAGTCTTAGTAATACTAAAGAGAATTCCACACTGGCCAATCACTAAATAAACACAGGCCAGACTGGCAATAGGCCAAAACCAATATACTTAATTGTATATGTTTTTCCTTTGACCTGCTAATGTATCCGGATCAAACACTACAGAATGTTTAAGTGATTGCATTCAGAAAAATCTCAGCATGTTTACTAAATTGACATGGCTTTTATTTTACCGTTTTTACTGTGGCTCTCAGCCCACTGTACTACCTTTACCTTTGACACAAACAAGCACACACTCAGGCAAAGTCAAGCGCGTTGATTTTGAACTCTGCGTTCAAGGCATACTGTACTCCTTAGCTTGTGTACGTTTGCGTGTGTGCGTGCGTGCGTCTGTGTGAATGTGTACATGTGATGCCGATGGCAACATGTCTCCTGGTCTGAAAACTGTCAATCAGGATCAGTCAGTCATCTGCCAGCTCTTCACAGACACCCATCAGTCAAAGCTTTAGGGAACCGTGATTGGAGCCGGCAAGAAGGGAGCTGTAGGGGGGAAGGGAGCTGTGATTGGCTGTCGAAGCAAGAAGAGAGTTTAGGGTTTTTTGTCTGGTCCACAAAAAGATGCGCTTTGTTCTTACAGACTCTGACATTCACTAGTTCATTAAAGCTGCCAACTTGAAAAAGCCATGAGTTAAACTTCTGATCAAAGTTGTGCACAATGTTCCACCTAACAACAGGTGAAGCAGAGGAAACAATCTGGTCTCCCTTGCAGGCTTGTCTTCTGTTTTATGTCCAGAAGTAGAATTTCTAGTCTGATATAGTTTGTTTCCTTTTGCACTCATAATCTTAAAGTTCAGCTGTGGCATCCTGGAACCAGTGGGTGAGCTGCAGCCTATTAGATTAAAGTCAGAGCTGCTTTGATTTCATCATTATCATCAAAGGGAGCAGTTGTTCACTGCTTAACTGCCATCTTCTTTGGTCAGATTCCCTACGGTTGTCAAATTAATGTGTATGTGTAAAATGTAGGGGAAGGGGGGGCTGTCTCGACTCTGGGGGTGACCATTGGCCTGATTTGGACCCCGTGCCTGATCACACCAAGATAAAATGGATCAGCTGGTGTTGACATTAAGGAAATGAAATCCTTCAGTGTGTAGTGTTTAATAAGACTAATGGTTTGCCTTTTGATTCAGCTGCTGCCCACTGTTCTCCTTAAAAGAAATTTAAGTGTGTTTCATTTTTACATCTCAGATCATAGCTGTCAACACCACTCAGCAGGAGGAATGAGAAAGTGATTTTAAAAAGTGCCGTTTGCCATGGGAATGAAATACTTTATAATCCGGTTTATCAGCTTTCAGGTCAGAGACACAGCTCAACTGATATTCACCTCACTCTTGCAGAGTTCACTCACCTCCAGCTGTCTACTACACTTCTTTTTGACTGTCTCTCGATCCTTGAATCTGTTCAGACTTGGCGTAAGTTTGTTTAAAATCTGCTTGTTTATTTGGAAATTTTATTTCCAATAGGAATTTTGGCTTGTAATGACATGATCCTAATCAACACAATGTCGTGATTGTGCAGGTATCTCCTATTCAGCATGTTGATGCTTATATCAACTATTAGTGCAGTTTGTACAAATTTCTTACTGTCTATTAACTTAATGCAAATATTATTAATCAGTGGTAAATGTGAAGAACTGACGGTTAAAAATTCAAATGCACACTTTTTCGCCTGACTTGTCTGAACGCCTGTGTGTGTGTGTTTGTGTGTGTGTGTGTGTGTGTGTGTGTGTGGGGGGGGGGGGGGGGGGGGTTGACCCAATTTCTCAGCCAACCCTCTTT
>JBAMHW010000004.1:19183333-19197956 GCA_037177495.1 Rhadinocentrus ornatus
GAGGAGAGGCGTCTCGACCGTAGACCCCCTCGGAGACAGGAACCAGAGGAGAGGCGTCTCGACCGTAGACCCCCTCGAGAAACTGTCCATCCAGAGGGCGCACAAGACACCATAACAGGACCAGCTCAGGTACCGGAGAACAAAAAACATCCACCTCTTCACCCACAAGCAGAGAAGCATCCCCTCCAGGGACCTCCTCAGGGACAGGGACATGGAGAGAAGCTTCCACAGCAGGGACCTCCTCAGGGACAGGGACATGGAGAGGAGCACCCCCAACTGGGACCTCCGAGGTAGCTGAGGCACTGGACGGGTCCTGGGCGCTAGCGTCAGACATTGTGGCGCTGGGCAGGACCCTGGAGCTGGCGTCGAACGCTGAGGAGCCGGACAGGACCGGGGAGCAGGAGTGGGACGCTGAGGAGCCGGAGCAGGACTGGAAGCTGGTGATGACACCGGAGACGCAGAACTCGGAGCTGGAGGTGACGTCCGTGACGTGGACCGTGGAGCTGGTGGCTACACCTGTGACGTGGACTGTGGAGCTGGTGACGACATCGGATACGTGGACCGTAGAGCTGGTGGCGAGACCCGTGACGTGCACCGTAGAGTTGGGGGCGACACCCATGACGTGGACCATTGATCTGGTGGCGACACCCATGATGTGGACCATGGGGCTGGTGGCGACACCTGTGACGTGGCCAGCCCAAGCGGTCTTGGGCTTATCACCAATCTGGACCCCCTGAATGGCGACCAATCTGGATACTCCAGTTGCTCTGGATACTCCAGCAACTCTGGCTCTGCATCAAATCCAAAGAGCATTCCCACCAGTTCGCTCGAGGTTATGCTCACTGGGGGACGCAGCCCCTGGCGCCTGGATGACTTCTGTGCCATGTGGGAGGAGGCTCGAGGAACTCAAGGTCCAGATCCTCTGCAGTCGGGATGCTTTTAGCTGCCTCACGACTAAAAAATTCAAATGGGGTTAACATACCATCTGCTGGATCTGTGCTGGGCCAGTTCCTTCTGCCTGCTGGGTCCATTCTTGGTCAGGTCCTTCTGTCACGAGTGGTGGTGAAGGTGAGGACCCAGATGGTGAGGACCCAGATGCAGGAAGTCAAGACCAGAGACAGAACCGTGCAGTTGACCAAAGTTTATTCCTTCAGAACACAGGACAGGGAACCACACACAACAGGGAATACACCAAAAGGACCTGACCAAGACAAATGAAAACCATTAGACATTAATACACAGAGGCAGTAATTAGAAGCAGGTGAAATGGATGAGAAATCAGACCAGGTGAATTAACGAACCAGGAACAGAAAATACAAAGCACATGAGGGAAACAGGAGTAAACCAAAAACCTAAAGCATAAGCATAAAAGAAACCAAACACTACAACTAATAAACCAAGATTAAAATATAACAACCCAAAAATAGGCAAAACCCAAACGAAAGAAATAAGACCGTGAACACGACAGGTCTGATGGTTTAGAGTTGGTTCAATGGTTCAGGTCAGGTTTGACGGTTCAGAGGCTGCAAGCAAGAGATCCAGCGTTTTTGACGTTTCTCTCCGTGTTTTTCGCCACCAGCCGGAACTGCGGTCCAGCGTCTTGTTGCTGTTCTGTTGTTTGTTTCAGTCTTCGTTTTTACCTGCTGGCCCTGTTCGCTCCGTTAGCATCTGTGGTCGATAAAGTGACTCATAGGAGGAGAGAAGTGTGGAGAACATAAATGTGGGTCTTTGGGAAGTTGCTCTCTGTCCACAGACTTTATCCCAATCAACTTCCCTCTTCTTATCGCGCAAAGATGTTGCTGGGGTTTTTTTGTTTGTTTTTTTGTTTTTCTTTTGACTGGAAACTGAAACCAAGAGCTACTCAGTGCAACATTGTTTATGTGGTCAGCGGTTTAAAAAGAAATACGTGCCACAAACAAGTCACATTTGCCTTCGCCTCTATATATTCTAGTCTACAACGCAGCCCTAAACGTAATCTCCCAGTATGCATGGTGCAAGTAAAATAATGGCGACCTTCGTAGTTCAGAAATGAAAAAAGAAAATATCCAATTTTTAAAATAGTTAGGAATTTTCACGTGTCAGAAACATTACATTTTAGTAGAACATGTCAATAACTACATGTTAAGGCCAAAATGTGCTAACAGCCGGCGTTCCTTTTAACAGATATGACTTGCATAATGCAGCTTGATATAAATGCTGAATCCAGCCCCACTGTGGACGATCGAGACAATGGGAGAAAGGTCTGGTTAAAGCCTTGCTTGGGCAGGTGGATGTAATTGAAAGCACACAGAGTGACATTGGTGGGGTTGAAACTCTGGCTCATGCTGATGTTCTCCTGGGAAATCACATAGTATAAAATAAAACTTGAAGGATTTTGTGTGTACATGAGTGGTTATTTTTTGGGGTGTGTTCGCAAGGACTATCACCTTTTATATTGCACATCTCTTCCTGCTGTCTCTTCCTCTTTTCTTCTTCTCTTCTTTTAATGTGTAGTTAGATCGGAAGCTCCCATCTTCATCTTTGGCCAAGGTTGACATCTTCATCACTGGATAAATAACAAACTATCATGTTGTAGGTTGAAGATGAAAGCATTAATGGAGTTACGATTATGCTCTGGTTGCTGATGGCTGTGCTCTACATTGTGCCAGGTGTGGAGAGGAACCACTAAATGTCTCCACATCTGATATACAGCAACATGTTAATAGGATGTCTGCACAGTGAACTAAGATCACTTAAATATTCTGAGCTTTAACATGTCGGCAGAGACATTAAGACACATTCGATCCAGGTTGCTTTAAGCAGCATGCCTGCTTCTGTGTTTCAGTTGGCACTGTGCTGCTTGGGTTTGGGTCAGATCCATCCCTGCCTATTTAACACTATAAAAAAAATGCTAACGGAAAAACAAACATAAACACACACATTGCATGTCTCTCCACACATTTCTGCTCTCTGCTATCTTAAATCTATGTACCTTCAAAAGTACATCTCACAAGCCTTGTCAGTGTGAACACGGCATACAGCCCATGTGCAGCAACAGACAAAACACATGTCTATAAGGATAAAAGACGGACATCTCAATTTAATTTGACTTTTTTTTCTCTCCTTTTGGTCATATTGATTTTATTTCAGTGATGACAGTTAGAATATTGAATTGGTTTGCCACCCACTGACATGTTGAAAGCCCAAGTAGCATCACTAAAAACATCCTGCCTCCCAGCATCTGTTGCCAGACAAGTTCAAAGACATGAAAATATAGGTCCTATGAAAATATTTTTTTTACCCTTCTCAACTCTCCTCATTACCACCTCTACTGCACCCCCTCCCTCAAAGTCAACTCTACCTATTATTTTTCCTTCAAAAGCAACAGCAGTACAAAATCAGCATGTAAGTGCTTCTTATCCGTTTCCTCAAGTGAGAACAGTTTTGGATTTTGTTTATGTTTGTTTGTGTCATATTGATTGTTGCTGGTACATAGTGAAATGAGGATGGATCAGAGCAAAGAAGAAAGAACAAAGGACAGTACACAAACAACGGGGATGACCAAAACAACAAAAGATACAAAGAATGAGCCACATATAAATCTGAGACAGGAGGAAAGATTTATTTAAGCTCCCTGAATCCTCCCTGCTTTCTGATGCCTGCATTCAATGTTTTCTCTCCTCCTGACATGAAATCTGAATCATCCATGTAACAAATACTCCTCTCTTGACACAGTCTTACTTTGAGTAGTGTTCCTGTTGGATACGGAGCCATGTTGGAAGAGGAAATGTTTGACTTTGCGATGCTATGTTTTCTAAACCCATGTTGACTGAGTCTTATTTGTGTCCTGCAGAGCAATCACGCTGGACAATCGGCTAGTTGTCTTGGCAACCACTGCTACGGATGCAGGACAATACCATGTGGAAGCTGTGAACGAGATGACTGGAGAGAATGTGATGAGCCCTGCTATCTACCTGAGCATTTTAGGTAAAGAAACATTTTGGCTAACACTAAATGACTTCATATGTAATCAAACATTTCTGCTTATTAACAGTGTTTGCAGCAGCAGAATCAGTTTACTGTGTATACAAAACTGTGTAGCATATTTCATTCTCATAAGGGGATTGATTTTGCTTACATAAAAACTGCGGCTCATTATTTGATTTTTTTGTTAAAACTTTCTGCTTTTTGAGGAGCTTGATTAGACAGTCTATGATAGATTAGTTTCAGTTTAGCTTTCATACACAAGTCTAGTTGAAGAATAACAAAAACTCATGTGTGGCCATGCTTACAGTTTTTTGGATTAGTCATTAACCAAGATCCGAGATGGCTCTGGTGTGGCTGGTTTGTTTGGGAAGAATTGTGTTCTACATGTTTAGTTTGTCACGTCATTAAATCCATCAATGTGGGTGGGTGATCATCAGTAACCTCTTGATATTAGAAGAACTATGGACGTTTTGGCTGAACCAGATCAAAATCACTCACGGCAGCCTGCTCATCAAGATCTCAGCTGGGCTAGCTTCCCACCCTGAACTGGTTAAGCTTCCACACCAATTTTCCCTAGAATGTATCCCGCACCTACAGCGTCTAGCCTTGCAGCGTGTCCCCTCTGTTATTGGCACCTGGCTGGTACTTGTTGTCGGCCCGTGGCCTGTGATGTCATTCACCTGTCATCTGACATCATGGTGGAGCAAACCACAGGGATTTGCAGCCCTTGTGCCAGATAGCTGATGTGAATGCAACACCCATGGATCAGCCAGATTTGCTCTGGTCAGTGCAAGGTCTGTTTCAAACAAAACTTTTATTCTGCACTATTTCTTCACTATACATACTTCATGACAAGGGCTAGGTATCCTCACTAATTTCCTGAATTGATTCGATCCGATTCACAACAGCCTATTTTGATTTGATTTCGATTAAATCCGATTTGATTCAATATCGATTCATTTTCAGCTAATTGTGTAACACCACCTATTTTTCTTGAATATTAAAAACATTCTTAGTTATATATTTAGATAAAAAACTGAGTGCATTTACTTGACAATCAAAATCAGTTATCTGGGAGTAATCAGATTACTGTAATTAAATGATCTGACACATCTACATGCATTTCTCAAATACCATAACAATACATTGTTTCCCCAGATTCAGTATCTACAAAGATTTGCTCCATTTTAAGCCCTAATACAACTCAAAAATTCCTAGAGTGACGTAGATTCAGCTTGTTCAGCGGTGCGCGTTCCCGTAACGACCGTGACGCTATCGTCGTAACACCAGAGCAGGAGAAATACTTCATCTGTTCCTCACTTGAGCAAGATGCTTCCATCTTCACCTGCCTGAGAGAATTCTGAAGCAGATGGTTGACGTGTTTTCTGACACATGCACTATGTCCTCTGACAGAAACCTGTGTATGCACGCATGTGTGTTTGTGTGTGTGTTCACTGACATGGACAACGCAGAGCAGATGCAGTCATGACATACCGTCATGTAAACCAGATTAATAGCATCAGACTGTTTACTTTTTGATAGAAGGACAGAGTGTAAATCTGTTCTAGAAGAAATATGACTTTAAATGACCATGTCGAATTTTTTTCAAAGTACATACTTGCAATATGAGAGCCCGTAATGAGCGGTAATACACTGCAAAATACAGGTGAATGTAATCCTCACTGGTGAATAAAAACATCTGAATGTGACATTATCTCAGCCAGAGAAGCTGATTTGGATGGAGGCGACACAGGAAACCAGTTGTATTCCGTTACCAGAAAAGAGGACGTAAAAAAATCAATCTCCAAGTTTTATTTTATTTATTTTTTTATTAAATTTGAATCTATTCAAATTGCTAAATCGATTTTTTTAAACACAGCCCTATTCATGACTAAAACCTGGTTGAATGTCGGGGACTCTGCTGCTTTTACTGAGATGTTACCTTTTGGCTGTTCATTATATAATTTTCCAAGGACCACTGGATCGGGTGGAAGAACTGCAGTTGTTTTAGGAACAGTTTACATTGCAAATTTCTTTATTAACCTGGCTTTAAATAGTTTAAACTCTGCCTGTTTGATCTGGGTTGATCAGGTCCCATGCTTTGTGCAGTTGTGTACCAACCGCCCAAATATAATAGAAATGACCTTTAGAAAGTGAATTTTGCAAAATATGGGACCTTTAAGAGTGTTTTAGTCATGTAATTTCTTCTAGTGTATCTTAATCTTTGAATCTATTTTAGTGTCTTTTTGTCTTTTAACTGTTTTAGTCTTCATTTTTTTGTGTATACTACCTTTGTAATTGCTTTATTGTTGTTACGAAGGACCTCTTGGAAACAGAACTGGAGGTAAGCAGATTGTTAATATCTCACTCTTGGCACAGATAAGCAGAATACGCACGGAGCTATAAAAAGTTAAAGTTAGGAAGCAGGGAAGTCCAGTGTTACTGAAACGAGGTCCGACCAGGACTGAGTGAGAAGCTGGGTTTATGAAGCCGGGTGGTAGATTGATTGCAGGTGTGATTAATCAGAACTCCGGAGATTGACTGCGTTGATGACTGGCCAGGGTGGGTGTGTCCGTGGCAGAACCTGATGCGTAAATGGAATGTCTGTGTTCTAAGAATTATATTTTAAATGCACAGCACACTGGCAACCATGTGTTTTACTATGTGCTATACAAACAAAGCAGATTGGATTGCATTGCGCTGGCCTACAAGGGAAGTTTTTTGTGCATGTAGCAGCCTGATAATTGTTTACATCTTGTAATGTGGACAGAACCTGAGAGAAATGGATAGCAGAAGATAGTAAGTGCTGACCGAAGCGTTATCTGACATTAGAAAAGTAACATGTGCTGATATTATTGTTTGAAATCTAAAATACTGGAGGTTCTGACTCGTAGTAAGTAGAGATGCTTGAATTATTGATCTGATTAGTTAAGATTCAGCTTAATACAGCAAAGCTGCTTTATTAGAGAATTATCAACACAGATGGGCTTGCTTAACCAGGTACAAATCATCCACGTACAATCACTAAGTCATTTAAAATATTATCATGGACTTTGGTGCTTTCTGAACTGACTTGAAGAAAGCATACAATCTGATATACATATAAAGGTTTAAAGCTTAAGGACTCAGGTCTTATCTGCTGGCGTTACTAAAGTTTCCAGTGTGTCCCAATAAAACATTAAAATTGCTCTTTTCTGATCTTTACTTGAGTGCTTGTTACATACTTCGCAAGAAGCAAAAACTTTATTCTTGTTCTTGAGGCCACAAGAACAAGTTTGTTTTGGTCCGGTAAATTCATACATCACAAGAAGCTTTGTTAGCGACGGGGTGAGGATTATTGCAGGGGGATGTTTGTGTGTTTATGTGCAATAAACAACTGACCATGTTATTTCATATTTTACAAAGCAACTTCGTCTGTGGCGAAGTGTTACGCTGGTGTTACCCTGATGGGTGCCAGGCAGGAGCACTGACCAGGAAAACAATGTTTAAAAAAAAGTGTTAAAAAACATGTAAAACAAACCTATGATATAGTTTATCAACAGGTGTTTACTTTGGGTAATGCTGCTGTAGGACTTTATACACTGCTGCATAAACACTTACACTTTAATGAGGTACTCGCCTGCAAGCCCATGATTGACATGCCAATGCATTGTGGGACTTGTAGTATTATGGTGGTGCGTGCACTCTATCAACAGGCCAATGATAATTCATTCACGGGCCAGATGTGGCCCGCAGGCCTTGAGTTTGACATATGTGCTTTAGACATTTTAAAGTTTTTCTTATGCATTTGTTGACAAATTGGAGATCTTCTGCCCATAATAGTGCCTCAGAGATTTGTGGATGTTCTTTATGGACCAAATCACTATTGCGGTTATTTGATATCATCTGTTTAAATTGTATCATCATTATAATTTTTTTACCCCCATCCCAACTTTCAAACCTGACATACAAAAATGATTGCACAAAAACATTAAACATTGCATTTTATTATGCAGGTACAAGTAAATTATCTTTATTTTCCTTAATTTGTTTATGTTATTGTCTGACAGTTGTATGTTAATGTATGTTTTGCTGGGTGGTCTACTGTGACTACTTTAGTTTTTAATGGCCTGTTTTGTTACAGTTTTTTTTGTGTGTGTTTCAATCTGTATTACTGTAAAATTTTGTAAAACCTGGCAAGCTGTTAGAAAATGTGTTTATTTGTGTTTATTTAATGTTGTATACTTCAGCTGGTTGGTAGGTTATCCCAGATTTTATTAATTCCTGCTCTATTGCTTGCAACTCAAACAGGTTCAGTCCTTTTAAAAATGTAATGAGTGGGAAAAAAAAGCCATAGCCCATTTTCAGACCAATATATTGCTCATTTTTGTCAATGACAAACAGCCTTTTTTTAGTTTGTTTTAAAGAAATAGGCTTTACTAACAGGAATCACAAAGTTCAATGTTTTAATTTGAACTTCTGGCTGTTTCCTTTTTTTTTCCCCACTTTATTTTCATATGCTTCTCTCTATATCTGTTCTCTTTGGAGTCCTGAGGATTGACTCTACTGTCTAACAGTCCTTCAGTTAAAGTGCTCACTGTGGTTGAACAAGAATGTGAGGGAGTGAGAGAGCGAGCTGTCCCTTGTGGCAGTATTGTGTTTTAATTAGATGCTCTTTACAGGGCTGTATCCTTTGGCATTCTTGGTCACAAATGCACACACAGAAACACACATCACATAAACATGGGCACAGTACCTTGTTAAAACTGTCACTGTGAAATGCTCCCCTGGGTATTTTTAGGAATGGTAAGGGTATAGTTAGGCTCCACTGATCAGTCCCCGGCCATAAACATCTGTGTGCCTGTGAGTGTGTTTGTATCAGTTTATATTCGTGTGTTTTATAAATATATATGCTTTATAAAGGCATACTTGATTCAGGTTGTTATTGAGACTGGGGTGAAATAGAGGAAGAAAGGATCAAATAAAAACTGGAGGGGGGAGGAGTGAGTTAACCCTTTAGGTGCCAGACTTTTTCAAGTTTTTAAAGCAAACTGTAAATGAGATGCCGTATTAGTGAAAGTATCAGAAGTATTAGATTCCATAACTTGTGGTAACAGGTTTAAGTTCTCTGGCCTGGTACTAATGTTGCAATTTTAGCACCTAAAGGGTTAAGATTATGTAAGAAAGCAAAGATGTGACTGAAAATAGGCTTGGAACATGCAAGCAATGAAACATGGAAGCATCAGATTTTGATTCTTGGGTTGTTTTAAATCATTCTGTTTTGTTTTTTTAACTTTTCACAGCTCATTAGTAAGTTTAGTTTTAGGAGGTGGATAAAAATAATTGTCTTCAGAACATACTAGATGCCAACATCACATAACTGACATCAGAGTAATTGTATTTGTGTACATTGCAAACTATATAAAATGTGATGAGGAGAGTGGAACTTTGAATGGCAGAAATCAGCCAAGTTTGCTGACTAAAAAAATCTAAACTTAAAAAGCGACAGAAAAAATTAATTCAGTGAGTAGGGCTGCAACAATTAGTCGACGTTGTCAACTATAGTCGACAATAAAAATGGTCGACAACGAATTTACCCGTCTGCAAAAAAAAAAAGAAGCCTACAGAGTGAGACATCATCTTTTCCCTCTGTCTCTGCTGAGAGTTGCGCATGCACAAAGAAATAAAAGTACAGAGTGAGACATCGTCTTGTACTCTCTCTGCTGAGTTGCACGTGCGCAATAAAGTCCGCCAGGGGAAAAATATGGCGGCCAACCAGGGAACAAAACGGCGGCAGAGGTCGTCAAAAGTCTGGGATGACTTCACGTTAAACTTACAAAATAAATTAAATACATGTGAGATTTGTAAAGCGGACCTTGCGTACCACGGAAGTATGTCCACAATGCTCGAACATGTCAAGAGGAGACATGTCGGAATTACATAACAACCTCATGCAAGATTTCAAAGCTAAAAGTGAAATAAGAGCCATTTAATAATTATGAGATGCATAATCCGATTGGTCGACTAGTCGTTTTAATAGTCAGTGACTAATCGACTATCAGAATATTTGTTAGTTGCAGCCCTAGCAGTGAGTCATGGTTGTAGACAAGAATATGGCAAACAACCTGAATTATTGTTAATAAGTCTTTTGAAAATGGAAGTTGCATTCATATAGTTTCAAAACTTATTTGTTCAATTCATGAAGCCTGAACTGACAGAAAATACAAAAGTATATGAAGAAAGTTAGCTGTATGATCCACTGTATGTACTTAACAGAGCTATTATCAGCACGTTCCTGATTGCTATCTTTTAACTGTGGCCAAGTCTGAAGTAAGTGCTGAAAGTAAAAGGCACTGACTGTCATTTGTAGTTGAGTGGCAACAGCCACAAATTTATAGCAGCGCAGGGGCCTGGTGAGAGGGCACACACTGTAATCACTGGAACTACAGCCTCCCCCTAAAATAAACAGCTCCTGAAGCTTTTTATCACCACAGAAAATATATCACATTACTGATGGCATTTTCAGTCAGATTAAGAAAGAAAGAAAGAAATAACATTTGAAGACAAGGTGCCCAAATATGCATTGATCACAGTAAAACACATATGTACAGCCACTCCATGGAGGATATACTTGTAGCTTCTGCAGTCAAAATAATCTGGTCTTTACCATGTCTAAAAATGAGGTTAATGCAACCTCAGATAAGTATCATCACATTAGATATTACACGTCATTATTTATTTATTTAAAACTAAGCTAAAATGCAGAAATAATGCATTAGAAATTTAAATATAATCCACTTTTTTTGGCTTGTAAAGGCAACTTTAGCAGTAATAATTTCAAGTAATCGTTTAATGTATTACATTAGCAGTGTCTCACATTGTTATGGAGAATTTTTGGTCTACTGTTCTTTATAGAGTTGCTGGCTGATTATGGTGTTATGTTCCGTAACATTATGTCATTCGGGTTGAGTTCTGGACTTTGACAGGACCAATGCAGCTCCTTTATTTGTGTTTCTTTATTAGTCATTCTGTTGTAAAATTAGTTTTGCTTGGGATCATTGTCCTATCAGTGGACATAGTGTCCACTAAGCTTTAGTTGTCAAACATTAAACTTTATTTTTAATTCACTTATTCTAAATCAATATAAGCCCAAATTATCATCCCTCTACCACCATGCTTATGTTGAGCCCCTGTATAGGGGTGGATGATGTAGAAAGAAAGAAATGATAAATTTTCACAAGAGAGACTAGACCATGTTTCTTTGTTAGGGAATTTACAGTAATAGAATACGTACTCCAGTACCTCCATACATAATGTTTCTCTGAACAACAGAGCAACTGTGGTATACCCACACTAGTGGGGCTAACTCACCAGGCATATGCTAACACCTGTTAACCGGAGCTGAACATCGTCACTTTTTAACAAAATACAATAAGTACAACATTGTATTACAATATGTAATTTCTGCCCTCAAACACACTAGCAGCAAAAAAACAACAACAGTGCAACAAGTGTTACAATTATGTTCCAATAAGACATACATTTTACATACCTGATTAAAAAAATTATATATTTATTATATATATCACAAGAGTGACTAGACAATGTTTCACTATGAGGGAATTTACTGGAATGAGGAAACCTCGTTGAATCCTCTGAGCATGCACAGTCGATGCCGGAGTATCGCAGCCATGCCGCACTGCGGAGCACTGAAAACACGACCTGAGCAGTCTGTTAGCTGTCATAAATTCCATACACAAATTACTTGAATCCCATGATATTAAAAACCTCTTAAGGAAAAAAAGTTTTAGCTTTGTTTTTAACAGAAATAATTTACTGTAATTTAATGTTGCACACATTTTAAACAAAGTTTTTATCATAAGTGATAAATAACCCCTTTAAATAATTTTTTTTTTTTATCTCTTACAAACATCTTGTCACAGTTAACTGTTGGTAAAAAGTTTTGCTGTTGATATGATTCATAGTTTTACTTAACATATTACCCAATGTTCATAATGTTAGGTAGCAATTTTTATTAGCATTTCCACAGTTGACCTATGACATCATAGAAGTTAGCAGCTGACAAACTATTTAGGTGATGGGAAACTGTTAACATGTTACAGCTCTGATCATTTTGTAATCCTGTAGACTTTACTGTTTTTATAGTAAGATGCTCATCATCCCTTGTGGATATCATTTGTTATTAATGGCCTCTCTTTTTCTGCGTAGTGGCGTGTTCTATTATTTCTGGATCAAAGCTGGAACAGGAACTGTGAAGCATATGCAGAGTGCCTGAAGCTTACAGTGTGTAGGCTTTGTAGATGATGCTGTGCATTGATTGAATGCTGGTTGGTAAAAAGTTAACTGGAGCTGGGTGTGACACACAATAACCGATTTCATAACAAAGAGGACACTCTGTGTTAGCTTAGACCGGTTTAGAGGCAGACACAAACGCAGGCAGCAGTTTGATGAGTTTAATTCAGTTGGTAAAGCAGAATGAGTACAGGATTCAGGAAACAAGATTACACACTGACTAGGGTGAACTGATGGTTTAAGTAGCAGTGTGGACAGGTGTTGTTCATGAGATGATGATGATTGATCACAGGTGGCATCCAAGATGGCAGAAGCAGATGAATCATGGGTATTGTAGTCAGAACCGGTGATCAGTAGATAGGTGAACATGAGCGGACTGGTGGAGGAGGCAAAGGCATGACAGTCTGTCAAAAGTCTGATTATGGTTTGATTAACACAATACACTTTTTGTGTTACATAAATTGATGGTCACAGAGCACTGTTGGTTTATTCAGATGCAATTTTGCAAACCTATTCCGTGCTGGCAGATCCTCCAAACAAATCTAGTTGTCTCAAGCTGGGGGGTATTCCAAATAGCAGGTTGACTGGTTTAGCTGGCAGTGTTAGCCTAGACTAAACGGTAATGAACAGACAAAATCCATTTTCAATATTTTTTTATTTCAATTTTTGTCTAGTAGTTTCCCCATTGCATGGTTTATGGCCTAAAAAGAGAAGCACTTCATTATGCAATGTCATCATTTACTGACATTTTGGCCTATGTCTCCATGGATTTCTTGTCTTTAGTTTTAAGTATTCCATTTCCAGGTCCACCTTTGCTATCTGAAGCTGTAGGTGGATTTCATAGAGTTACTTTACAGTCATCTGTGCTCAATTCTGATG
This sequence comes from Rhadinocentrus ornatus, assembly GCA_037177495.1. Taxonomy (NCBI): domain Eukaryota; kingdom Metazoa; phylum Chordata; class Actinopteri; order Atheriniformes; family Melanotaeniidae; genus Rhadinocentrus; species Rhadinocentrus ornatus. The sequence continues at coordinate 19,196,471 of JBAMHW010000004.1, forward strand.
ACGTAACACCCTGGAAAGCCGATCATCCTCGGGCAGTCACAGATAATGTTCACCACAAGCTCCTCCACAGGGGTGAGGGGTGATGTTGCAAACATGATTGTCTGTCATTCTCCTTATAGTAAGAAAAAGTCTTACCAGTCTGAAGAATGTTTTTATAGTTTGCTTTCACTTGGACCAAGGAATGCTTGGAGGCTAGCGGGTTACATCTGCTTGTAATATAATTTAATATAATTAGGACTGTCAAATGATTAAAATTTTTAATCAGATTAATCACAGCTTACAAATGAAATAATTATGATTAATCACCATTTGCGACTATGTCTGAAATTTGCCCATTATTACTGCAAAACAATGTATATAAATATTGTGTTACCTGCCCACCTTTTCCTGGCCAGTGCTAAAGCCTGGGCCTCCTTTCAAAACTTTTCTAGACCAACCCCTTCATAACTGAAGTAAAAATCCTTTCCACCACCTGTCATCTACTGTGTTTGTAAAGGGTCCTGCTAAAAACAAAACTTTAGGATAAAATTGTGCTGGTATGAACCATGAACTGCTAGTTTCCACCTTCTCACCTGAACGATAAACAAACACTACAAGAGAGATGGTACTACAGAAAAGACAATCAGCAGATTTCCTTCAGCCGTCATGATTTATGGAACAAAAGGAGACTGAGAGGAGGAGCAGAGACAGAGAGGACCAGAGACCCACTAGAACAGCTACAATTCTGCACAATTATAGGAAAAGAAAAATAAGTACGGGTGTAGAACTCTTAACGCGAGAAGTGTGGGTGTTAAAACACCATCATCCTCCACGGGGGCGGTGCCCATATGTTGTTCCATCACTGTTCTTTTTATTCAAATCAGTCCATAGAGTCTCATCTTTTCCATATTGCCTCTAGACGCCTCCATGTCCTGCCTTCATAACAGAGAAATGACGAATGTATTGGGCTTGTTATGCCGTGCATGCTTTAGGTGCATTAAAAATATAAACGCAATTAATTACAGAAATTAGTTAACGCCATTAACACTCTGACATCTTGGTGCCAGGACAACAATCTCCATCTTAGCGTCAACAAAACTAAGTGGACTTCGGGAGGAGGAACATGCCCCGCCTTTCCATCAACGCTACGGTGGAAAGACTCAACAGCTTAAGGTTCATTGGGGTCCACATTAGTGAGGACCTCACCTGGACTCATCACACTGACTTTATTACAAAGTCAGCCAGACAGAGGTTCCACATGGACTCAAGGATACTCTGCAACTTTTATAGGTGCACCATTGAGAGTATCCTGAATGGCTGCATCACTGCCAAGGTACAGCATCTGCACCGCCCTCCACTGCAAGGCTCTACAGAGGGCGGTGAAAACTGCTCAGCACATCACCGGGACAGTCCTGCCATCCATGGAGGAGCTCTACACCCAGCGGTGTAGGAGGAAGGCCAAAATCATTAAGGACTCCAGCCAGTCCAGTCACAAACTGTTTTGTCT
>JBAMHW010000004.1:19198056-19221640 GCA_037177495.1 Rhadinocentrus ornatus
AACGCCATCTTTAAATAATAGCATCTTCTTATTGCTTATTATATATTTTACTGTATACCTTATTTGTAGTATTCTTGCTTTTTGTGTTTGACTATTTTTATTGTGGTTTATATTCTTTTTATCATTGTTAGTTGAGCCTGGGATTCAAGAATTTCATTGCCAATAATTGTTGATATAATTTTTGTGCAATGACAGTAAATTCATTCATTCATTCAATTTTTGACAGCCAGAAGAAAAAGATAAGATGAGATAATAAGCTTATTAAATGTATTAATTAGATAACACATGCCAGCTGTAGGCTACCACCTACACCAACATCCATTTAGCGTTGACTTTGCTGAAAATCCTCCAAGCATCACAGCGGGCAGTGGCAGATGCAACTGTTTTCCTTTTTTTTTTCTGTTGTTTTTTCTGTACTTCTGCCTATTGTTTTAATATAATGTAATCTATTTGAGGTTATATTTACCTAATTTTATGGTGTGAAAAGGGCTATGTGATTTCATATTAAAACCAGATGTATAAAACCTTAGATTTGATAAAGGTTGTTATTTCTTATTTATATGTCTTTAAAAAAATGTGTTTGAGTCACTGTGCTTCTGTGTTTAAAGGACTAATGCCCTCAGGGTGTTTCCTTTTGATAGGGGATGAGGCTCTGTACTCCAATTACCTAAACTCCAGGCATACATGCAATAATGTTTACCTCCTACTCTCTCTATAAACACACACATACACAAACCCAATCCTGTCAGTAATGACAGTCAATCTCCTAGTAGTCCAGAAGACAAAGCTTGCCTGTCTTTGTGTTTCTGTTTTATTTCACAGCAGTGGAGGTCTTTGAAGATTTTTATGTCAGACCATTAGTGCAACTAAATATTCCCCAAAGAGAACCTTTACCGTAGGGGGGGCTTACACATTAAAGCACACAGACATACAACTATTTTCATTCAATAGAAACACTCAGCATTACTAGGCATCATCAAATGCAGGTCAGTTTGCAGAATTCAGCAAAATTCAAAATGGCTAAAGACCTCAGACACCCTGAGATAAGGAGGATTTACCCAACATGTGCGGATCTTGTTCACATGATAACAAGAAGGAGGAGAGAAGAGGGCAAACATGAGAAAATAAAAAGGCAGGATATCAAAGGAGAGTAATGAGAAAGCAAAAAACTGGCAGAAGCCTGCAGTACATGGTGATATAATTACTCTGACACTTTAAATATTATCTAAGCCTCTGGCTCAATACTTGATCAGTTCCTTCTCCATTTTTTTAGGCATTAATGTCACACTTGGTAATAATTGCTGAACTGCAAAAATAGCTTCAAAGATTACTTGCAAATAGAGCACTCCACTTATAAATGTACTTCAGATATTTAGTGTTCACTAAAGCTTTAAGAACTGCGGGAAATAGATTTTTTTTTTTTAAAGAAAATCAATACAGCAGAAACAAAGATGTCCTGACTTTTAGTCCCTAAATGCAGTTGAAAGGGTCTTATCATTAGAACCTGATAGCCTCATAACTTCTCTTTTAATCCTAAATCTGTCTATTCTTTTAATGGACAGATTTAGGAATGTATTATTTTTCTTTGTAATAAATGCCCTTGCATAAGTTGAAAGAGTGTCTCAATTTGCAAAATCACAGAACTGAAATGACATCATGGTATTTCTGTGACTTGTCAAAGTTTACTTTTAATATACCAAAAACTTTCTCCAGGTCTTTTTTCTGGCTGGTGAGTAAACCAATCTCAATGTGTTAAATCTGAGTTGAAATATGCTCCTACTTCTGTAATTACTGTGCAGGCAGAAGTTAATGCAAACTACTTGTAAAATAAGGTCTCTTGCATAAAAGTAGTTAAAAGGAGTTGTATGAAAATTTCCAGTTTGCCTTTAAAGATTTCTAGCTCTGCACCGTAATGATTTTCTTTGTACAACGAATTTATTTGAATTAAAAAAATGGATGAAAAGCAATCAGTCTTTCATGTGAGGTATGCTAACTGAGTAGGACACACATTTGAAGAAGCAATCATAAAGAAAGGTGGTAAGATATAACAACAGAAATGTAACATAGAAATCTTAAGCAAAGACTGGCTGCTTGTGCATAAATACATGCTGAATTCTTCTCACACCCTTTCATGACCTAAATCTTTCACTGAATGTGTGTATTGGAAAGGGCTTGGGAGTCTGAGCCTGATTACTTTAGCTTAGTGATTGGAAGAAGGTCTGTCTGAGTTTGATTACATCTCTTACAGTGTTGGTTGGTGGCTGAATCAAAGTATGAAGCATAAAAATGTCTGGAGGTCATGCTACAGCTGAATTTTTATTGATTGATTTTTCAGACACAAGTCCCTAAATGGGGATGTTTGGTAAAGTTTAGGAAAACAAAATGTAAACTTGCAATTACAAAATACAACTAATTACATTTAGCATTACATAACAAAACTGTGTTTTACTTCCCTTTACTTCCACTGTTTTCTAGGTGAACATATATACGTATTCTTTGGCTTACTTCATATCTCTGACAGATCTGATTACTAATTGCTTTTAAGACTGGATCGACCTAATGAAATGTTGTGCAACTCCAAAATGTTGTGCTTGGCTTTTTTTTTTTTACCTAATTAAAAACTATATATATAACTAATAATAATCTTTTATGTAGAAATATCATTTTTTCACAGCTGCAGCTTCTCAGATATGTAATTTTTTGCTGCTGATGTTGTAACCAGTTTTGTTCATGTGCAAATGTGGACAAAGCAAAAGATGATTGATAATTTTCTCAATATTGTAGCTGCAAACATAATTAGGAAATTATTGGCAATAATCAGAAGTTGGTATGACATGTTGACCTACACCTTCATGAATTACAGAAGTTATGTAATTTTTCATGAAATTTATGTAATTGCACAAAAGGTCCTCTGTAAAGATATAAGGAGAATTGTTTATTTAATTGTTTTAGAGTGAAAGAGCAAAAAGTTGGTTAGTATTCTCAAAAAAGAGATTCTTTTAGTCTCATAATACACATTAAACCAGTGGTTCCCAAACTTTTTTTGCAGGGGCCCCTTTTCATTGACAACAATAATGTCAAGCCCCCCCGATCCCAATACCACATGTACCCCAAAGCTTAAAAAGAAACATACGAAGAAATGTGCCACGAAATAGTTTTTACTTTATTGGCTGCTGCTTCGTAACTACAGTGAAAACCATGTCAGTGGCAGAAGGAATGATCATCTCATCTGCTATAGTGTGAGATTTTTTAGTCCAGGAAACTCTGCAAACTACTTCAGGTGATTCAGGCCATATATGATAGGTGAGTATTTTTTTTTTATTTTTTTTTTAAGTAATCAACAGTCTATTCTTTGTGTTCAGGATGATGAGTCCCCAAGTAGCGTTGTTGCTTCTTTGGATTTCATACTGTCAAATACTGATATTTAGGACATACAACACGCTGTGGTCTGTCTTCATTGCCCATCACTATTACCTGGCAAGGCCTAAGGATGCAAGATACATTACAATACATTACCACACATCTTTTGAAATTTGGTTCTTGATTTGTCATTGTTTGCCCATTGTTACTTTTAGTTCATAAAGACTGGTTGGTCCAGTTTCAATAAAATAGCTAGCTACTACACCTAAAAGAAAGATTTTGGTGTACCAGTCTAGCCAAAGCAGAAAGATTGGTGAGTTGACCCTGAACCCCAGTAGTTTATGGCATCTGCCCTTACTACTAAAAAAAATAGGATGATTTAAAAACCCTCTTATTGATATAACATTTGGTGAAATAAATATTACAAATACTGGTTAATCACTGTAATATCTCCACCGTATTGCATGAAATAAGTTAGTATAAGCTGAAAGATAATGGTTTAATGCACATAAATGAGAGGGAACAGGGAACCAGTGCTTCAAAATCCTGACAAATCACCAAAACAGATAAACTGCACTTGAAAGATATTAAGTCCTGAGGCATAAGAAACTCAGTGCTTTAAGTTTGTTCTCCAACTTGCCGTCAGTTTATTTGAGCAGCAACTGTAATTGCAACACACACACACACACTGCTTCGTCTGCTTGAATGAACGAGTCACCACCAGTCTACTGTTAAAACCTCCCCTGGTTTCTGCCATTTTATTTTTATTTCTCCAATATATCATCTTTTTTTCCTTCCTCCATCAAGCCAGGTTTGTCATCCTATGACCCTGAGAAGTCTCAGAGTGGCGTTTCTCAGGAGCTGAAGGATAGGCTCTGCTGACGTCAGGATTACTCACAAACACACACACAGACTCACTGTCACTTGCACCCATGTCATTTGGGCAATTCAACATTAAACAGGAAAAGAGATGCAAGAAGACTTGTGAAGTCTTAGCATATGGCACATGACTGACAGGTTTTGACATACTTCATGAACACTGATATGCTTGTGTAAGAGCCCGTGCACAGTGACTAAATTTGAGTCATTGCTTTCCTGTGCAGATGTGTCTTTGACTCATTTGCTTCTTTCTTTGTTTGTATCCCCTCCCTTCCAGATGTTTCCCTTCCACACCAGTGACTCTTAAACAAGAGCCTGCTGTGGTTCTTTCTGTGCACATGTTTAGCTGTGTGTGTGTCTGAGCTATTGTGTATATGTGTTTATGTGTGTGCCTTTGCTCCAGGTCCCATCCCAGTTGCTCTGTGGTGCGTCTAATTGGAGGTATTTTAGTCTCTCTGGAGAGCATCAGTGTGTGAGTGTTTTTGTCAATTAGAATGTACAATGGATGTGTGTTTTTGTTATTATGCATAATAATGTCACAAACTCAGCACCTGCCAGCCCTCAGTTAAACGCTAAAGGCAGGATCTGAGAATCACCTGCATTTGTATGCACTGTTAGCTTTGTTTTTTCATTTCCAGCTGCAGCTCTCATCAGGCGCTTAAGGTGCTTTGCAATTTGCAGTGTCCTGCTTTAGTAAGCTTCAAGGGACACCATAGAAACCTCTGTAGCCAGCATGGCAACATAATGATCCATGCCACAGTCTGCCACTGTGCACTGGCAGTGAGCAGACAGTCTAAATCTTCTTGTGTTGGACAGGGTGTATGTCCCAGAAGATTTGGGTGAAGTCACGGTGGAAGACAAACAGATGTGTGGCATAGACTTTTTTGTCTTATGAAATTTAAAAGAAGACAAAAAACTGCTAATTTGATGCTGTGTAGTCACCTATCACCCTCCAAAAAATCACAGGTGTATGCACTGAACAGCAATGCTAAATCTTTCCCTCTCCTGTGACTGCTCTTAATTAATTAGTGGCAGAAAATACGGCAGTGCTTGTAAGCAGCTGCCAATATTCTTTAGTAACATCAACAAAAATGGTTCATCAATTTCAAAGATATCACACATTTGTCTGTTCGTCTTCCCTCCTATTAGGTAAAAGAGGGCCTTCTTTAGGGAATTTTCTTTTTTTCTGTTTTTGTTTGTGTGTACAAAGAGTGTACTTGACTATAATTGGCAACAGCTGTAGTTCTCAGAAACGACATATTTTAATTAATTATTATAAGCTGATGTTAAAAGATAGAATTAAGAGATTATAGAAATTACATGATTTTGCAAAATCCTCAATCAGAGCTAAGAAAATACATAAAGGCCTCCTGGTTCATCTGTCTGTGAAAAGTTTATTTTTTATGTGAAATGATTAATCAAATAAAGATTCTCTCAAATTATTTCAAAAACAGAAACTTGTGGCCTAGTTTTTCAAATTTAAAGAATTTGCTTTAGTCTGTATTGTCATTTTTGGAACAAGTTAAATGAGGAAAAAGAAATATGAACACTTTAAGTTTGAGACACATTGATGAACAGCTTTTTTTTTTAGATGGGACACAATACATGTAGAGTTAATGTTCAGAAACAAGTTGGAGTCCTATCCCTGTTCTGATTGTAGTTGATACACAGTATCTGAGCTCACCAGGTGTCTTGTCTCCAGTCGTGCTGTGCAGAAGAGTTTAGCTGGAAAAGCAAGCAGCATTCAGTTTATTTTGGTCCTTTTATTTGTGCATGCTTTTGGTTTAAGGCAACCAGATAAAGCACCTGGTGCAAAAGCAGATTTAAATCAGTTCTTTGAAGATTGTTTGGAGACAAAAAGCTTCAGACACTGCAGTGTGTTTGTGCTTATTTGTCAAATAGCTCAACACTTATGCACAGCAGCCTTCATTTTGTGACCATGTGATTACTCACAAATATCACATAAATAGATGTCCAACAAAGCTTCTCTTTTGCTATTGTGGATTCTTTTTTTCATTTGTTGCAAGTCAAACATTTGATGATTGCTGCCCACCAGTCTTAATGCAAATCAGTTCAGTTCTTTTAAGCTCAATTTAGTCTTATTTATACGTTGCCACTTCATGACCAAAGTAATCTTAAGGCACTTTTAAAAGTGTGATCCAATTATATCAGTTGTAAAAGGCACAATTCATCATAATGCAATTAAATCAAATTCACCATAATCCAGACTAGTCCAGGTATTATTTTAGTAGAGAGCACCATATTAGTATATATCTGTATACCAGGGCCACTCAGCCCTGGCCCTCGGGGGCCAATATAGTGCAGGTTTGGAAGTTTCAACACATCTGACTCAAATTAAAGGGGCATGGTTTAAAACTTGAAAACAAGCTTTTGGATTCGTTTAATTTGAATCAGATGTGTTGGAGCAGGAAAGCATCTAAAGCCTGCAGGGCAGTGGCCCTTGAGGGCCGAAGTTGAATAGCCCTGCTGGACATGAATGATGGAATAAATGGACAATGAACTAAAATACATTCAGTCATTAACAACCCTTAATATACTCTCGGATCTTTGAGTACAACTGCAATAGCTTTAACTAAGACTGAGAGAGAGTGGGAGAAAAAATGTGAGATCATTTTTGTAGGGTAGTGCATTAAAGTAAACATATAATAAAATAATTTTTTTGTACTAAAAGTGCTGTACATTTAATTTCAGTGCAATAAACGCTTCAGAGGCACACTCTGATACATACATTTTACTGAAAGACCATCATTACAGTTCCACTCATTGTAGTGAGGCTTATCTAACAATGCTACACTTGCAGCAGTGTTTCGGAAAGCTGTATGCAAGATAACAATAAGTGTGAAGCTGTGCGGCACAACTGCTGCTCTCTCTACCCTCTCTGTCCAGCAATATAAGGAGGACAAAAGCTACAAACATAAACTCAGTCAGCACGATCAGTAACTACATCCAGGTAGACTACTGCATCAAGAGAATGCAGAGAATACCTCGACCGTCTTTCCTGTCCAAAGGGAGAGTAAGTCTGAGTAGTAGCTTTGTTTCTTTCAGTCTGAGAAAATAAGTTCACACTAACGGAAGGTTTCACAATTGTTTAAAAGAATATATTGACTCATCTATACAGTTCATTGTGTTTCTTTTTGCAGGCAAGTATTTTTGAAGTCGTGATCCTTCCGCATTTAGCTGTGCTGTGCATTCAGACTCTGTGTGGAGGTCACCCAGTGTCCTCAAGACTGACTAAATAATTCTTTAGTAGGCTGACCTCTCTTGTAAATTGGTCAAGGAAAGTTAGAACCAGGGTTCGAATTATGGGAGAGCTAAGGGGAGCTTGGCTCCCCTGAAAGGCAGAGAAGCTCCCCTAAAGAGATTCAGTTGATACTTTTGGGGAGCCCTAAGAATCTTCCAAACGACACGGATGATCCGTTTCCTTTAGCACCATGGACAGCAGCATTGTTTGTCTGTTGTATGCTGTAAGCGTCCACACAACAACCTGATGTGCTTCTTTTCTTAGATAAAGAACTCTCCGTCGCTGTTTCTGATTAAACAAGCTGCATACAGTAGTTTTTTTAATAGTAATCATATTTTTGACCGTGCTACGTGCACTAATATAAATGTGCGTGCACATGACATGCAAAAATAAGGTTCCCCCGAAAGCGCCAGTGTAAATCGAGGCCTGGTTAGAACTACTCAAGCTTCTTGTGTTAGCACAGAAAGAGCTACATAATTGCTGTCTAGTGTTGTTTAGCAGTATAGTATATCTCCAGTGTTGTAGTATGAGGAATTTCAATATAAAACATTCCAGATTCTATTATGTGAATATTAAACATGCACACATTGCAAGGTTACTGCTAAAACTATGTAAATCATGCAGCCCTAGTTTCAATATGCAGAGGTTTCAGCAACTACCCGTGACATCTGCTGACAGTTTGCAGCAGCCCTTGTAATGCCATTAAACTGTGATGTAGTGATCAGACTTTTTCCGGCTTTACCACTGATAATAATTCTTGGTCACTCTGTAGACCCCTGCTGATCCACTGCACCATATCAAGCTTTAGTGTTCAACTGTTGAACAATATCAAAATCTAGTTATACAGTTACCAGTAAAATTTATTTACCAGCATTTAAACCCTTAAATAATGAGCACTAAAATATTGTGGACATTATTATTTAAACCTGCTTTTATCTATTACTGTGCATATAAGATTCATTTGAACCTTGTGTGAGGTTCAAATTAATCCTACTATATTCTGGAATAATGTACAGAACTTTTTGTTGTAATGAATATCTAAATTATTTGAAGTCTGCAGATGTAGAACAGACGTATGCATAACCTTACAAATAAACAGTAATAGCCAGCAGTGTTTGAAAAGAGGCTTATCTAATGAATCAGTGTGTTTATTCATTTTTACTTCAACTGCTTGTGTCTGAAATCACTATTTTTTGTATTTCAATTGCAAAGGGAATAGGTTTCTCTCTCTTGAGCCCTGTCTCCCATCACTGTTTCGTCTATATCTGTCTTATTTTTGACTCTATTCTTTCACTTTTTCTTTCGCCATGTAATGAGACTCCTCTGTGCTTTATTAATTAAAACCCCTGTGCACAGATGGAGAGATGAAGTGATAGGAGGATGGACAAAAAACTGAGTCATGGGCTATCAGTGTGATAAGCACTGCATGCGTATTTGCATGGATGCTCTAGTTGTACTTCATGGTTGCAGATTTAATTGCAGGGCTGTTTTACAGCGTTATGGCACTGATTAGAATGGATCCCAACATACGTAACTTTTGACAGAGCCTTTTGCAGATGCAAAACTTCTCTTTAAAGCTGCTTCCTTCACAAATAAAATCGCCACTGAATAAGCTGAGTATGATTATACATCTGACAGCATGCACTGAGAAGCCATTTAAGAGATTGAAATAAACATTTTAATAAAACAAGAGATTTTGAGAATGTTTTTCTCTAAAGTAACAATTAGCTTCTTGGAGAAGTTACAAGTTTAGTCAATTAATTGTGATAAGATTGCTTCTTTTTTATTACATTGCATCAAATCTTTACTATATAATTTTTATAATCTGTTATGAAGACATGTAGTTTTAGAAAGAATCTTGCGAAAGCCTGACTGTGTTGTTTACAAAACAAAGCAATTCAAGAGAAATATAATTTACAATGAATAACTAAGCTAACCTGATTTATTGACAAGTGAACCAGAAAGTAAACAGTATGAATTTGTGGCCCACACTCCATTAATTGAAGCGTTCAGATAATATTTTGAACTCTGTTTTCAAAGTCCTTATGCCCTGTTGTCATTGGCCAGTGGCTGCACACTCAATAGCCAGGATTTCCTATCCAAAAATATGCCAAACACAGCAAAATAAGTCAAACAAAGGGCGATACTGGGAGTCTGCAGAGAAATACACCACCACACACTTCCAGTGCATCTTAAGATCACTGCGCTGTGTGCTTTCAAGTAATATTAAAGAAGTAGAGGCTTGCTTAATAGAGTAGGCATACTGGAATGTTACATGTAGGAATATGTTATACGTCATTTTGGTAAAAGTAGGTGGGACCTCTGAAGAAATACAGGGTATATGTATTGTCTAAGAATATTAAACAGACAAGCCTGCATGAATCACACAGAAAATGCTGAATCTTATGTCAAGTGCAGAGATAAGTAGCATGGTGCTCGTGGTTTTAATGATCCTGTCAATCACATCGCTGTGTTATCGGCAGCTACAAGTGTGTGTGTCAGTCAGTGAGTGTGCGTGAACAAGTATACACTGAATACTCACTTAAGTCCAGTGAAAGCCTTGTCATGCATACAGACAGAAACAGTCTTTCCACTATGTTTAGTGTTTTCTATTTTTTTATATATTTATCAGTGTATGAAAAGGAAGAGGCTCCATGACTCCATACTAAGCAGCCAGGCAGGAAACACGGTTCATATGCCAAACAGTTTCTAACCAAATATAAATGATGAATTATTGTGAATGCAAACATGTTGATTAACTCCGTGTTTCAGTGCTTCTTGCTGGATGGAACAGGTTATTGGAGTAGCAGGCCAGTCAGCACATGTTAATTTGAAGCAATAGGGATGAAGGAGAAAAAGCAAGATTGAGGGGGGGAATGGAGCCGGTGAATGATGGTGCAGGGTGGCAAGGGGAAGATTAGATTGACAATACAGAAGAAATATAAAGGATGGGTAAATAGAAGGGGAGATGATTAAGTGCTAAGGGGGGAAAATATGTTCAGTGGCCAAGCAGAGATAGGAGTGTGTGTCACTGGCTGCTTTACTTATTTTGTGCGTATATGAATGAAAGTGATTGTAAAGCGTTGTAAAAACAAAAAACTAATACAGTGTAGATATAGTGCAATTAAAATTTATCATTAGTGCTAGTTACAAATTCTGTTCCATAGATCTGACAGACATTGATTTGTGGGTGAAGGGGGCCCACCTATAGCAGTTCATCTGACATACTGCATCTCCTGTTTGCTCAACACACAACTACATTCATTTCTTCAATAAACTCAATAATACTACGCAATTTCAACTATCTCAGAAATAAGTATGAAAGCACTTTCTGAAACTGTTTAAGTACCATTACCATGGCAACATACGGTATTTGAAGTACCCATACACTTGGTGAGGTATATGATTGCCAAAATTCTTTTTTTATGTTTAGCTCTTGTACATTTGGAACAAGATAGCTGCTACAATTGTTTCTATTTGTTTGAATTTAGCTTTTATTTTTGAGGTCGCCAACTGTGCTTGAGACAATTCTTTCAAGGTTTGTTCCGCCTTGGCCATGGCGATCACTTAAAGTCACCTTGTTGAACAAGAACAAGCAAACAAGCTGAGCATGTATAGTCTGAAAAACATCCTTCATCTTGATAAGTATTTTGTTAACACACAGTTTATTAACGTCCCAGAAAAATGGAGGTTTGTGCCTTGATAAAATCGATTTATTCCAGTACTTTTATTCACAAAGTAACTCTGAGACCATACCAAGACAAACATAAACAATATATTTGATGACTTGCTAGCTAACTTGTTAACTGAGAGATATCAGTTGACCTAATAGTCTTAACTCAAAGACAGATTACTCACTTTATAAACAGCTTTTGTGGCATCATTTATGTTCATCAACTTCAGGTGCTTTTGCTCAGTTTTGAAGCCAGTTTAAACACTAAGACATTTAGCTTTTCCAATTACAGAGTTAAGTAGTTTTTTATATTTGCTATTAGTGTAACATTTGCTGACAAGTTAATTCACACTTACAAGTTTCACATTTGTTCGTCTACAGTGTGGTGACCCGACACCATAAGTCTGAGTGAAAGTGTCTTCATTTGTTGAACCCTTGTGAAAGCACAGCCATGTTTCACATCCATTTATAAATCCACATACTCAGCCATAAAAAAGTGAGTGTGTGTGTTTACATTCCCAGATTTTTCATCTTGCCCACTGCTCTTTTGCTGTGGCAATAAGGCAGTATTTTTGTTAGGGTTTCAGCAAGAAGTACTGACAAAGAAATAGTTAGATGAAGAAATGAATTAAGAGAGGGAAGATACGGTCATGCGTAAGAGACATGAGGACAGAGAAAGGAATGGATTCTGGAGAAAGTCGGAGAAAAAGCAGCGTGAAAAACTGGTAAAAGCTTTGAGGAGGATAGAGATGTATAGGAAGCAAGTAAGAGAGGCAGACGGTAAAAATTGAAAGGGGATGCGGAAAACAGGAATAGATCAACAGGGCTTTTAATCCAAAAATAGTTTCCTTCTTCTCATCCCTTCTTACCTCGCCTTCACCCCCCTCCTCCCCTGTCTAGTTGTTTAGAGAGAGTGCAGTAAAGAGGAGATGTGTGCAACCTCATGTCTACTACACACACACACATAACAGTGTGTGCATGTGGACATATTGTTGTCCACAGACAGACAGATGATGTCCATTACCAGGCCGTGCTGTCCAGAGCCAGGCGGAACAGCTGCAGCCAGATCGCACTGATCTATCACTGCTCTAATGAATCTGTTCAAGCCAGGCCCAACCAATCAATCTCTGAGCCACTTAATCAATTAAACCATTAATCAGACACAGGCTCTAACTGTTCTTGCTCCTTTGAGGGATCACTTTATATACAGTGACAAAACTACACAGGCACACAAACCTGTGCTTATGAATCCAGACACTGAGTCAGTCAGTGTGATTTTTAAAGTAAGATGTTAGTTTCTCTGTGCAGCAGGAGGTAGATGCGCATGATAATTTAATGTAGCTTTGTTTGCATTTTCACTTCAGGTACAACTAAATGAGCTATACAATGCATGGAACCAGATTACAATTTCAGGTGGAAACACTGAGAGATGATTATCAACCCACTCTTGTTTCCTGTACTTGAAATATAATTGGTCTGAGGAAATTAACTCCTCACGAGTGGATTAGCTGCTGTTTCCCTGCTGTTCTACACCAGTACAAAATGCTATTCAGCTGTTTAAGTTTGATGTAACTAATTATTTAACTAGACTTTATTTCTTGTAGACCTTAGTCTGTCACTTGTCTTGTTCTAACTATTGCTATTTGTTTAATTTTGCAGTGATTTGAAAGGCCCATATCTACTTTTTCTTCTTCTTCGGGTGTGCACATTACATTTGTGATAACAGTCTTTTCAATAATCCCAGGAACAATCCTGTTGTACAGCAACCATTATATTGAAACCCTCTTTTTTCCCCCATACACTGCTGCGTAGACCTTGAATGCCTTGCTTCCTTTGCAATTTATTGCCGCCTCTGTAATCTTCATGTAGCTGTAGTGCTGTATAAATTGTTATCTCTGATGGTTTTGTGGCTCCTGTCTTTCCTGTGATGTGAATGAGTCAGTATTACACCTTGTATCCCAATGTAATATAACCAGTAGCTCGGTAAAGCTGTGGTATTTTCAGTTAAGCTAAAATCTTTGTACAGTATTCACAATTTTGTTCTGCTCCCAAAAATGAGTTTGTGAGGCATTGTCTTTCCCTTCCGGGAAATGCTCAAGGAAATGCCAGGACATGTTACCCTTCATTGATCAGTCATTTTGCTCTAGGCTTCATCCCTTTACTCATTGGTGTGTAGAAAATGAGCAGATTGTGTCAAGCAAAAGCTACTCAGGGAGTAGTGAATGTTCAGCTGGAATATGACTTGTTGTTAAAGAGGGCATTTAAAATTCAGTATCTCCTTATAGTTGAGCCTCATTTACTCGTGCCACTGGTGTCATAGGCACACTTGTTCAGCTTATTGTGACAGAGGCAACAGGACTAAAGTACCTAAAGAAAAAGATGAGATAACAATGAAGACAGAGTGTAAGAGTTGATTATCCTACAGCATTCTGGATGATGAAAAGAAAAAATAAGGAAAACAACATTATTTAATAATGATGCTCTCCTGTTCCTCTCTCTTGTGGGCCCTTCTCCATCTGGTATTTCACCCTGAGGTGATGGTTACAGGCCAGGGAAACACACACAGCTGAAGCACATTACAGCCTTTTCGATCAACACCTTTTCACTTCAACTTTCAAGTTACAGTTGACTTTTTTCATCCCCTACTTGCTTTTTAATATTGTTCATTTTCTCCTGTAGGATCAGAGGCTCTTTTTTTATTTAATCTTTCTGCCATCACAGGATCAAACTTGCAGAAGTGGAGTCCTTCTATTGAATAGGAAATTATATCTTATTTTTATGCTATCTTTAAGCTGTCAGTATGAATTGAATATCTTTACATGCAGCTCTTTTTTTATTACATGCAAGTATTATGTTTTATTCTGTTATATATTCCCCTTTTGTATTTCTAGTTCTTTTTTACTTTATTTTTTTATTTTCCTTGCGTTATGTTTTTGCTTTTTGTTGGGCTGTTCACGTTGATAAGACATAATGTTTAACAGGAGAATGTTTAGTTCATATCTCAAGAGCACATTTGGATGCAGGTATCTGCTTGGGCACAAATAATGCAGGAGTATGAAGAGATGGAAGAAGGAAAATAAATGAATTCAGAGTCAAAGAGAAGAAAGAGGTTGCACATAGAAAAAAATTAAATCTGATGCTTTTACAAAGAGTAGGTCAAAATCTGGTGACATTTTAGATTCCATACAGAGTGATTGACACCAATTTTTACTTGTACATGTGCACAAAACTGTGCTTTGCATACTGACTCCGTGTGTGTGGGTGTGGGAAGGGTTGGTAGAGCATGATTGACATGGTAAATTGGAAAGGTCAGGTGATGCTCGAGCTTAGTGAAGACAGACAGACAGGAGGAAGTTGTAACCTTCCCAGAGTCCACATTTAAAGAAGAAAAGAAGTCTGAGCCAGTAACAGGATCTGGCTCAAATGGAGGGAAGAAAAGTGGAGGATGGCACAAAAACTAAAGATTGTAATGCAAACCTGCTTGCTTAGCAGGTTTACATTACAATTATAAATGAAAGCTCTTCTGTTCTGCTCAGATTTACAAAGTAAGACACATCACTGGATGTGAGTATAAGAACTAAACAGAATATCAAATTTTACTAATTTGGTCCATCTGGCAATTGTTCTAAACTACACTTTGTCCAGCTTGTTATTTTACTGGACTGTCTGTGTGTGTAGATGGATCTGTGAGTCTAGCTGTAAATGTCTCTGTATAGGAAATTAGAGCATTGCATTCCTATAGCCACTAAAAACAAAACATTTCAAGTAGGTGTATGTGTGGATGTGTTTTAGAGCAAGGAAATTGAACAAAGATAAGGGAGAGTTTGACTGACAGGTTAAATTGGAATAGTGAGGGTTTGGGGGGGTTAAAACAGTTGAGAGAGAAAAAAAAAGACTGAAACACTTTCCTAAAAAAGTTCTCTTGCTCAGGGAAATATGCCAGTTGATGTCAATGTGTATGGATGGGGAGAGCAAAGAATGGCTATGCTGGAGATAGATAGTCACCACAAGTGAGAGGTGTCTTGTTGCATGTAGATGGAGAGTAAAAAAGAGTGCCCCATGGGACTGTTTGTGTGTCTGGCTGATGAGGACTGATGAGTCATGGAGCATCTCAGGGTGTTGTAGAAAATGGGTGATCTACAGCTGGGTACTGAATGGCCAGCACCCGAACAGGTCAGTTGGGAAGGTACACAGTAGGACATGGAACAGTAAAGCAACAAAGATTGTTATATTAAAAAAGCCAACACACAAATATGAAATTAATTTCCTATTACAAACAAACACATAAACACTCTGTTGGGCAACAGCATACACATAAATGACAAACACACACAGAGGACATGGTGACCTGCTTGTTTGGAGGTCCTTTAGGCATCTAAATACACAACAATGACTTTATGAATAGAAAACATCCTTAAGGCTGAGACAAACATAGGCACACAATAATATTTTTATACCATTTCTCACTGTATTCTAAACATATAACTTTAAAAACAAGCATGATATGGGCTGTTTTATATAAGGATAGGACTAAACTGGATAGGCCCACCTGTGCTACAGTGTTTATTCTCCTGTGAAGCATGCATACTCATTGATTAAAACATTGAATAATTTAGGCTATTTGAAAGTGGTTCTGAAAACAATGAGGAACAAGAAAGTTGCTGTAAAATTGGTTTAATGGATTCAGCCCCAGGAACATCAGATGTTTTGTTTTGTTGTGTGCACACTTGCATACATTTACGCTCTCTGTGCTGTCCCCTGATATCCTCTTTGTTTCTCTGTTCCTTTTTGAAACTGACGATGACTAAGAATGACACATCATTTGAATACACTCACACATTACTGTGCCCTCCAGACCAAATCCTGTGTGTTCCTGCTTATTACGTCTGTTTGTATTTATATGTATCTGTGTGTGAATCCTGACCCTCTTTTCAGACTCTCTACATTAATATACTTAATAATGCTGCTGCTTAACTAGGGCTGGGCAAGCTTATGATCGTGCTTAATGATCGCAATAAATGTCTGGTCGATCACAGTGACCAGCTGTGAGCTTATTTACTCGATCAAACATGGCTGAAATGTGCACAACAGCCAATGAGAGTCGACCTTTTCGTGCTCCACTTCCATAAGTTGCTGGAGAAGTTGAAGCTAGGCAAGCAGAATGACAGAACGTGGAGCTGAGGGAAGCAAAATAGATGCAAGACATGACATCAGAGTTATCCTCTGAAGATGAGATCGCAATGTCGGTTGTGTGCTTGGTTTGGATATCTCCAAAGAGACGTGGAGCAAATTAAGCCAATATGCAAGGTATGTCAGCGTTTAGTGCCCTCAAAAACCAGCAACACAACATCTGTTTAATCAGTTTAAGAAATACCACTTGAGGATATATATGTGTGTCTAGGTGGAGTGGGGGGGCTCCTGGGCATGGGCTCTCTACCGTGTGTGTGTGAGAACTATTGGGGCCCTGCGCTCTGGCCGTCCTGGATGGCTGGTGCCTGGCGGGGTCGGCGGCTGCCAATCTTGGCCTGCTGGGGCCTCTGTCCCATGACCGCTGGGGGCTCTTGTTGGGGCCTTTCTCTGCTGTCCTCTGGGCAAGTCCAGGGTGGTCTTCATGGGGTTTGTGCTCCGGGATTGTTGCTGATCGCCTGGGTCGTCCTAGTCTGCCTATAGCCTCTAGGAGGTATAAACCCTGTCTACCACCAGGCAATTACACTCAACAAAGTCTGCATCTAAAATCTTTCAAAACATCATGACAAACGTTTTTGGGGGTTCCATGCTGAAATTTACCCGTAAAAAAAGAAAACATTGAGTTGTAATTTGTAATTTGCTGCATAGTCACTACCTCCAGACCATCCAGAGGTATGTTTGAGATGACCAGCTGTCACAGTTGTAACGTGATGGTCTGTGGTCTTACCATCCCATTTTCTAACTGCGTTTGCAATGATAAAGAGAGAAAAAATGCTTTAATAAAACTTGTTAGTATTTATCATACCAATTTCTCTGTGATATCCTGGTGTATCATAAAAGTGACAGTTCATTAATTTGAGATACATAAAACACAAAAATTAAATTACAATGTACAAAAAAGTTGCTCAAAATGCCCTTTCATAGCCATGCCCACTCATGTTGAAGGTCCGTCGCAGTATCTTAGCTATTCCTAGGACTTTACTCTTCTGGATGGAGATGTCTGATGGTATCTGTTGGAGCCACTTCTCCAGTGTGGGGGACACACTCCCGGTGCTTCAGTTACCCCTGGTACTACTGTTGCCTTCACCTTCCAGACTTTTCTCCAGAACCAACCATATATATTTGAGAGAGACAGAAAGACCTTTGTGGAATTCAAACTCGGGTATCCAGCCGCCAAATTATTTTTTCCCTCTGCCATTAGGGTTTTAAATGCTGCAGACAGTAGTAATTGTCAGTGGATAGACCTAAAAAACATAACTCTACTCATAGTCATAATTTTTTTCATACTTGTGATTCTTTGGCTTATTTGTGTTGACAATGGTCTTGCTCAGATGTCAATCTCTGATACTGCTTATCTGTCACTACTGATACAGTTTGATGTCTGCATTTTGATGCTGAGTCTGTTGTTCTGTTGTTTTTATAATGCTGGTACTGTGAAACTGAGAGGAATAAAGTCAGAATCAGACACCCTGCTGGCAACACAAGCACCACACATTAATAATAACCACTTATTTTGCAATCCAATGAACTCTGAATTCTATCAAGTGTTTGTCAGAAAGTGTTGCTGGAAAGCGAAGTGAATCAGTTTGTCAGATGCCATTTTAATAATGATGTTTGTAAGCACGTTAGTTCTGAGCACTTAGAAAACTCTTGAAAGGCATTTGACTGATGAAAAAAAATTAAAAAAAAGCTAAAAAGTATCTTGTTCCAGAAACTTAATTACAATAGTTTTTGAGTCAGTGATTTTTATTTGAACTTGCAGCAATATTGGACAACAAATACAAACTAGGTGTGCAAAGACTTGTCCTGCTCTTAGGGTTGTCAAAGTTAATCTTTTAGAATTAGATCCTTATTTTAAGGTTAAGGGTGTAATGATTACAGTATTCCAATGACTAAATTGAATAAGTTGGTGAATGACCCAGTTCTACATTTAAGGCCCAGGCTCACATTTGCCACACACAGACATTCTCACAAATGCACTTTAAAACACATGCGCATAAACACAATTTCCAAATTCCAAAACTTGACTGAGTGCCTGAAAAGAAGCACAAACGGGTACTGGTGATAGGAGAAAGTGGATTTTCTGCCAGGAGAATGTCACTGCCATACTTTTTTCACCATCTTGCCACCTCCAAACTTATGATAAATACAGGGAGAATGGCAAACAAACAAAGATAGAGGTGAAAAATAAAGGATTGAATGAGAGGCAAACCTTAGTGGCTGGCAGTTGATAGATGGGCTGCAAACAGTTTTTCTTCCTCTGGACTCTGTGATAACATAGCGTCCTCTCTCCCTCTCTGTCTCTGCCTCTCTGTCGTCCATTTGTCTGTTTCTTGCTTTCTGTCTGTATTTGTTTTTCTCCATCTCAGTGAAAACCCCTCTTTATCCAGTTTTCCTCCCAAACTCTAAGATGCCTTTGAGTTGCTGATTTGTGAAAGCCTGTGTTTTCCTTTCCCTCTTTTTTTTTTTTTTTTTTTTTTTTTTTTTTGGCATTAGGTTAATGTCTTTTTGCGGCACCCAGAGGAAATACTACAAATGTAAATCATATCTGTCCCGTTTTCCCCTTTTCCCCTACCTCTCTACCCTTTGTTCTGACTTTTCTTTTCTTCATCTCATTCTCTCTGGCTGACGGACAGTCGACAAGAAAGACTGCGGGTCGAACGGTAAAGAGCCAATTTACATTTTCATTATCTCCCCCGTTCTTTCTCTCTTACTCTTTTTACTTACTCTCTATTTAAACAGAAACAAATGCGTCCATGACCCTCCCAGTGCAAGGTGAAAGCAAGAAGTTGCTAAGCTAACTTTTTCCCAGAAAGTCACACATTGGCATCAGAGATGGGTGCATGCAGTGTTGCAGCAATAAAGTTTTACAGTTCTTGCCCTAAAACCAGAAAACATTTCTGATTGGATCAAAATGGGATAGTGTTAAGGTTTCAGTTTGGATGTAACAATATACAGTATAACAGTTTACAGTCAGTTACTAGATTTTAATGTGATTGTTCAGCATGCATTTCAAACTAGTTTAATTTAACATTGTATTTACACTGCCTAAACAGCAAGATGCAAAAGATTTTGCTCAACATACACAGCTATGGTGCATATTACAAAATGCAAAACAAACAAGAAAGTACACAACCAAGGGGGGATTGGTTAAAACGTATTTATTAAACTGAAGCACTGAAATCGATCCAAATGTTGCATGAGACAGATGCACTATCATATGGTCTTTGTTGGAGTTT
This sequence comes from Rhadinocentrus ornatus, assembly GCA_037177495.1. Classification (NCBI taxonomy): domain Eukaryota; kingdom Metazoa; phylum Chordata; class Actinopteri; order Atheriniformes; family Melanotaeniidae; genus Rhadinocentrus; species Rhadinocentrus ornatus. The sequence continues at coordinate 19,217,657 of JBAMHW010000004.1, forward strand.
TATTTAAATGTACAGATTAAGTGAAGCTATATTTTTCAAGACAATATTCTTTGTCCTTAGTTTGGTTTTGACCTGCATCTTATTACATGCAGAATAAGTGGCAGACAGTGGTGGCAGAAAAAATGAAACAGCACATGGAGGATAGCACCACTAGTAAAAAGAAATATTTCTGTTCCAGTATAAAATAGAAAAATAAAAGTATAAATGAAAATGCCAGGTGAATTTTGGGAAAGCATATTGACAAATAGAGAATGTAAAGCTGACATCATGCATTAGTTTGTTGGACAAAATATTGTGTTTATTGTAGTCTTTTGTCTGAACTGACCCCAAATTCTAACTTCAGGTTAGTGTTTTTACACTCTGACTGTCATCATTACTCAGTCCATGTTTAATCCTTATAACAAAATGTTAAACAAATCCATTCACTGCGAGTACATTTTAAAAAAGTTTCAATATTAAAAGATATATCTATTATTAATAGTTATTCATAAAATTTACTACATATGACTCCCAAAAATTAAGAAAACACTGAATGTACAGTTGTATTTGGAAGTATTATCATTTGTTTCTTTAATAAAATCAGATTTATGCAAAATACTGGCTAATTCCTGGTTATTCAACCGGTCTTATTTAAAACTGACATCACTGTACAATAAAGAAATAAACATAAATGCAGTACATATGGTACAAAGGTCCTATCTATCTAGACAACAAAACAAAGCAAACTGGAGGGGAATAAGGGAATAGTAGACAAACAGTACTTCAAAACCTGGAACAAAACATCAGCTGACCATGATGTAAAGCGGTCGCTGCAAGTGAAATGTATTGAGCAATGAGGCAGAGGAAACTGTGCTTCAAATAAGCTTACTTTTGTACTTTTGGCCAGAGAGCACTACTGTTTGTACAGCATACTGTCAATTCAGTTTATTTAAGTAATGAATAACAACCAGAAATGTAATAAACAAATGCAGCTTAAATCCATTAGAGTTGGTTTTTGCTCTTCTGGATTATTTTTTACCAAAGCGCTGTTACATCTGCCCTCTGACACCTTATATTTCTCCTCATGTTGTGTTTTTGGCTACCCAAGTCACATAGAATAGATTTTCTTTTCCTTATGTGACTAATGATTATTGAACAGCGTTGATATTTGGTCGATCAGAGCCACATCCCTTTTACAGCCACATCTAACACTGCAGGAAATGGGGCAGCAACGCCAGTAACCTTCTGTCTCGAAAAACACTAACTTGCAGCAGACACTAAAGCAGATCTGAGGTGAGCATGGGGCTTTTGAAATGTGAACAGTGGCAGCAATTGTATTAGCAGCAGGTGACAGTGCGGCCTCCAGGCGTTCAGAGAATGAGCAGATCACCGAGGGCTTAAGAACGCTGCAAAATGAAAAAGGTCTGTTGGCTATACAGACTCAACCTGACTGTCTGAACTGGCCCACAGAGTGACATTTTATCTTCTGTGTCATGGTAACTTATTAATATTGTCCATTACTTATGGAAACTGCAAACATAAAAGGATGGGTGTAACCTCCTCTATCAAAAAGCCAGTGTGGAAGGACTGTAGTGGCTAGCTGGAAGCTACTCTCGTGGTTGCAAACAGAAATTTTCTAAAAAATTCCTTCCTCCTCTTTACTTAATTTGTGACCTTTCTCTTTCTGATTTTAGGGATGCACTGAGCTACTTTCTTCACTTCCAATGCTGATATCTGAGATTTAGTATCGGCCGATGCGATAGAGATTACCAACACTGAGTTACCTAACAAATTATGTTCCATTGTGTCGAAAAGACTGAAATCTTTCTTTTGCGCAAGGCAACATTTAACTTGATTTAAAAATTCCTAACTTTTAAAAAACAAACAGATGTAACTGTACTGAATTACTTATTTATTTAACAACCATGCACCAGTACAGCAATCTTTATTCAACTTTAACAATCTTAAATATGCTTCACAAACTTGGTCAAACATGTAAAAACATAACTTATCTTGGCTCAGTCAGTGCAAGTAGAAGCATAACACCCAATGTAAAATAATAAAGTGCTGAAACTAAAAGAGAAAACAATAGCTTGACTACTTTGATCAAACAGCATGTAAAAATAAACAAGAAATTAACCTCTTTGAAATCGTTCAGTCAGTGCAATTAGGAATTCAAAATCCAATGTAAAATAAGTAATAAAGAAGCTGAAGTTGAGGGGAAAAAAACTAAACAAAACCAACAATACCTCCACTGGCTTAGTTGGTAGATATTAAAAATAAAACAGAACAGTGTCTTAAGTGTGAGCATGTGACATGTTTTGGTTTGTGGTTATATACTAGCATTCTAAGGCAAGAGTACTCCAGTAATGACGCTTAGCTGTCAGCATGCACCATTACAATAGTTTAGTGTAATTGTGCAAATAGAAATGACTTATTTATCTTTTTTTTTATTTAAATAATGGCATGTCCTTTCTGACTCTACAAGTTTGCATTTTCTGAATTCTCCTTCGCCCCGAAGGCGCATGCACACTCAGGTGAGCACACTAGCACCAGCCAACAGACAGAGAGTGTGTGTCGGAAAAATATGTGGCGTAAATAAAAGAAAATAACCAGGCTTCACAAATATACCCTCCACCCCGCCGAAAAAACTGACAGTGGTTTTTCAAGGCCTAACTCAACTTCTGATTGATTATTAATGTGTTCAATTGATAGCAAAGCTGCGTTCACCTTACACCATTGATAGATGAACTCAACATGGCAATAGTCAACATGAGCGTACATTAATTTTTTAAATAGTCTTTTCTTCCTTTTCTTTTTTTTCTCTTACGCAAACATTCTGTAAGCCGGAGATCTGGCACGGTGCCGGGATACTTGAAATTAAACATCCATTACAAAAGCTACTGAATAAAACGATAGCTTCACTAGCTTGGTGAAAAAAATAAAATCAAGTCAGATATTCCCAAGTTGTCGAGCTTTTTCACACTTATACCGCTCAGTGTCAGTGACCTGCTCAAGCAGATTTCTCAAGCGTCTCTGAGCATTCACTGCACAGGTTTTGCACATAGCCGTTGAGGTAGTGAGAAAATGTTCCAGATGGCTGATCTTTCCTCTCACTCCACTTTGAAGACAAACGTGAGCCTCCACGTGGCGTGTTGTTAGCGCCTGACGTCACTCAAGGCGCACAGCATAAAATTACACTAAATAGATCAGCGCCTATGGATCAGGCTCATTGTCCCGATATCTGAAATTTCTTCAATATCGGTACCGATACCGATATCGGATAGGTGCATCCCTAGTCACTTCATAGCCTTAATCACTATAATCATATCTTATTTGATTTAAATTCTGTTCATGTACTTTGTAGGTGAGTTTATACTGTTGCATGTGACTTAACAAGGTCAGCCAAACTGCTAAACTCAATACTTGAAATATGACTCAGCAAAACAGTTAGTGATGTTATGGCAGATACTTTACACACTCAATGCTGTTTCTGAATCGGATACACTTTGGTGACAGCAGTCTCTCAGTGTAGAGTTATATCGAAGCTATAATGTTACTTCATGAACACAAACTTAAAACTACATTTCTCTGTTACTGACATTCTGTCTTTTAATCCCTTTAAGAGTAGTAACCATGTGCAGATTTTTAGCTGTGTCCAATTTTAATTTGGACTTATGGACATGACAATGTTTCATATGCTAAGGAAGTTGTATGGCAATAAGGAATTGGGGCGGCGTGGCTCGGCAAGGTAGAGCAGTCGTCTTGTAACGCTAGGGTTGCCAGTTCGATCCTCGGCAAGTCGAGTTCATGTCGAGGTGTCCTTGGGCAAGACACCAAACCCCTAGTTGCTCCTGATGGGCCGTGGTGAGCATGGCAGCTTCCGCCATCAGTGCGTGAATGTATGTGAATGTGATGTAAAAAAAGAGAGTTTGCATGTTCTCCCCGTGTATGCGTGGGTTCTCTCCGGGTTCTCCGGCTTCCTCCCACTGTCCAAAGACATGC
>JBAMHW010000004.1:19221740-19242417 GCA_037177495.1 Rhadinocentrus ornatus
CTGGTGACCTGTCCAGGGTGTACTCTGCCTCTCACCTGAAACAATGCTGGGATAGGCTCCAGCTCACCCCGCGACCCATCATGGAATAAGCGGTAAAGATAATGACTGATTGACTTTTCCTCATTAAAAAAATACAAAGCACGTATGAAGCAATCATACATGCTCTCGTTTCAGGACTGTATTGATAAACTGCTGCCTCAATGTGTCATTTTAGATCTTGTCAAACAGCCTAAAAACCTGGACAAATATCATACTCAAATAATAAAATATTGAACACTCTCAGGAGAATAACTCCTGCTCTTCCTCACTGTTACCTGTTACGTGTTTCTAACTTTTGCTTCTCTATTCTCTCCTCTGTCTTTCCATCTTCTCCGTCTACTACATGTGTGCAGTGATGACAAAGATAGGTAGAAACTTTGGCAGCTGAAGGAAAAGATGTATATTTAAAATCAGGCACCTTTCTCCGTCCTCTCTCTGCTTCCAATTGTCAGTGTCTTTCTCCCCTTGGGGTTTGCTTCCTCAACTCTTGCTGTGGTTATAACACTGTGTGCCTTGAGAGTGAGCATGTGACATGTTTTGGTTTGTGGTTATATACTGGCATTCTAAGGCAAGTGTACTCCAATGATGACACTTAGCTGTCAGCATACACCATTAATAAGCGCAGTGACACACAAAAACCCTCACCTCACTGTCACACACAGGCAGTACTCTCAAGAGAGATCAGCAAATGATCATCTTCTCCTCTCAATTTATTTTTTCATAGTTTGCAACAAAACTCAATGAAATGTTCAAGAAAATGTTTTTTTTAATCTCATATTCAATTTATCCTCTTTTTATTTCTTCTTTTTTGCTTTCTTTTTTAGAATCTAACTCTCAAACTTTTTGTCTTGGCTATGCAAGTGGTCTCAGTGTGATAGTATGTGTTAGGCCGTGAACCCTGCAGACTCATATATGACAACTCTATTAATACACAGTCCGCTAACACCAGCCTCCCCCTGTGTGTGTGCATATGCATACATGGAGAGATGTATGTGCGCTAAGCCTTCATCCAATCCCTCTGCTCTCAAGGATGAATTAAAACACACAAATCTGCAGTCACAGAAGGATCATACACACACTCAGGTTGACTCACTGACACTATTTGCAGTTGACTGGCGGATTTAATAAGAGAACAAGCTGTAATCTGAAAGAATCCATTCAGAGATGGATTATATTGTAATCTATGGATGGAATAGCCTTTTATCTCTATCTCTGGCTGATGTTTATCTCTGCCTTTCTATCTCATTTCTGTTTGAATATGGCACCTATCTTTTTAACCAACCTCTTTTTAAATCATTCCTATTCTTGATTTACCGTGCAATTTTTCAGTTTCTATCTGAATGACGCACACTCGCTCACACACCCTCACACAGCTGTGTCACCTCAGCAGCACTTTACTGTCAATCAGCAATGATTGCGCTGACGAGAGGATTGTAACGTTGCAATGCCTCACTGGCTCTTTGGTGCTACATTTTACCCACACGGATAAGCACACTTAAACACACACACACACTTGCAGGCGGCTGACAGGGCTTTTTTTTTTTTTTTTTTCTCACCCTCTCATCACATGTGTGTGGTTTTTTTGTTTGTTTGTTTTTTACTGATTTAACAACCCATCTTTGTATTGTGCTACTTTCTCTGATGAAGCATTTTAGCCCCAAGTTGTTCTGATATTACTCTGTTATCCTACAACACGTGCAGTTTTTTTTCCATCATCCCTCTCTCCATCATTCCTACTTTGCTTCTCTCAACCCCATGGTGTTTCTCATTTTTTAAATGAGGAATCCAGTAGAGTTAATTTTAAACTACTGGACTCTCATTGCAGAATCTTTGCAAGGAAGCCTTTCAGCTGCCACAGCTTGCATAATCACAAATAACAAGCTTGTCTGCCAGTTTAAATACGTCTCCTTGTTTAAGTTGAAGAAGATTAATTTAATAATCTCAGTTTAAAGGACTAAAAGGAGAAGATAAGAGGATGATAGAGAAGAAGGGAGGGAAGATAGACAGTGGAAAACAGGAGATCCAGACAAGATAAAATGATAGAAATTTCCCTGGAGAAAGAGGATGTTAGACACACTGACAGAGAGAAAAGTGCAGATCACACAACCGCATGGCATTTTGCCTTTCCCTTTATTTCTACCATCATGTCTGTCACTCCAAGAAGAAGACCATCTGCACAATCCCCCTTCACTTTTTCCCCATTTGCATACAATCTACAGTTTTTCTTCTATCCAACCCTTTTTTTCTTTTACTTAAGTGTGCTCTCTTGTCACACTAGTATTCCTGCTGTCCTGATTTGTCAGTGTTCTGCCCTCATACACATGATGCTATTTAATAGGTTCACGTCACCTTACATTCGTTATCTGCAGCAGTTGCTGCCATTAAGGCTGCACTGATGGTCACTAGCCACTGTCTGACCTCTGCTACCCACACTAGACAGTTAATAGACACTTTTGCTCTTGTTCTCCCCACCTTTAGTTCTACCTGTCCATCATTCTTCTGTCTCTTCATGTCTTCCACCTACTCCTGCTATCAGTCCTCACTTCTCCATGATCAGACCTTTCAGACTGTGACCAGATAGCAGATGTTTTCTGTTAAAAAGTTATTTAGCTGATGAAAAACTACTTTTTCAATAATCTTACTTAGAAAAGAAAGATTTGAGATTGGTCTGTAGTTGCTCATTTGTGTCTTTTCTAGTTTGTCCCTTTTTGGCTGGGGTTTGATTACAGCTGTTTTTAGAAATTCTGGGAAGACGCCCGAAATTAAAGATAAGTTAACAATCTGTAACAGATCTGGCTCCAGAGTTGTTGAAACCTTTTTGAAAAAGCCTGTAGGCAAAGTGAATACCATTGATTGATTCATTAGAGATAACTATAAAAGTCTCTAATTGAAGTGAACGTGTGGACTGCACACAAAATGAGCAGTAAATATCATAGCAACTTGAACACGTTTTAAATTATGATGGCTAGACAAATCAAATCAAAACATCTCTAAAAAAAATGTCACCAACCGCATCCCAACCCCCCAAAAAATTTGCATAAAAAACAGCAGCTCTTGTAAGATGTTCCAGTGTTTGATACTTGGTTTGAACTATTTAAGACCGACTGAACACCCTAACATCATGCACTCTGTCGATTCCCTTAAGAAGTTTTAAGACTGTAGGTCTTAAAGGGTCAATGAAGCCCTTTTCACATCAAGCCTGCTTTGAATCAGCTAAGTGACAGTAATATCCTTGGTTAGAGCAATGCGTTCTGTTAAACCAATTTTTCTTACACGCACAGCCTACCTTACTTCTGTTGATATCTTCCATGCTGGCTCAGAGGCACATTAATGGCAAATCAACTTCAATGCCCCCATGCAACCTGTGTACTTTCATACATGACATCAGTATGTAAGGCACAGGTCTGGCTTAAAAGGCAAAAAACAAAAGAAGAAGAAAAAGCTTCTAGAGTGATAGGGCCTTCCGTCTAACTTATCTTTCCTTTTAATGACCCAACCTTTACCCTGAGTTGAGGAATCATTGAGTGTAGGTGACAAGACTATTGACTGCATGATTGTGCGTCTCTGCTTGTGCTATTGCTCGCCTGTCTACTTGTACCCACATACCATCTTACACTTCCGTATGACAGTGTATATGACTTTTCGGTGCTTTCTCTCTGATTAAAAAAAGAGGAGAGGGAGAATGTGAAGGAGGAATAAAGAGTAGAGTCAATTACCACCTTTTCCTCCTTCCCTTCAAAGAGGAGATCAAAGCTGTTCCCCCATCTTCCCACAACATCCTTCCATTCAAACTCCATCCCCCAACCTCCATCAGAACTTGCCTGTTAATTTTTACTGTCTACGCTTCCTTATCGCAAATCTACATATTCATCAGTAAAACCAGGAATGCTATTATATATATATATATATACACACACAAACACACACTTGTCTAATACTGAGGTCCTTCCCATGCTGCCAAAAGGGCGTAGACCAGTCAGGGCATGGGCAAAGAACATCTAAGGGATTGTCTAGTACCAGAACATTAGCACTAAATCTTTTGATCCCTGTGGGTTGTGTTGTGGGGTCTTTGTAGATTGGTGTTGCTTCCTACAGATGCCATCAGATCCCACTGCTGTCCTGCTGGGTTAGATTGCTGTTGGGAAGAGGTGCTGTTGCCATATTTTGGTGTTGTCTGCAAAAAATGTTTCGGAAGAATTGTCCAACTGAAATCAATGTGAGTGCCAGGATGCAGGTTTTTTTCTGCAGAATGTTGCAATGGATCAAGATGTCCAGTGAACTCACCTTACTTGTCTGTGGTTATAATGTTTTGCCTGATTAATCTATAGGTTTAATGAAATCAGTAAAATACCAACTTACATTTTTCTGAAAGCCAATCCAGTCGGTTTTATACAATTTTTCAGAGCAAATACTGTTTTATGTTATTCTAACTGATAGCAGTCATAGTGAGCCCTTCTCTCATAAGAGTCCATTCAGATGATAAATCATGCTCATACACCACCATACTCTCCCACACACCTCAGGCCACAAATCTTTCTTCACATACTCATTCCACTGTACTCTTCTGAACATTGTAATTTACACTCACTGTTGTACTATCTCCAACATGTCATTGTACACAAATTTTGGGGAAGTTCAGATAGAAATAACTAGATTGTACATAAAAGTGGTTAAAAGCATTTCTGTGTGTCTGTGCAGTTTGGACATAGTAAAATCACTTTATGGCTGCATTCATTGTGGATTCCACCAATACAATAAATAAATAAAAATATAATTCAATTTTGGTTCTTTTTAACAACACAGATCCATTTAGTAGAAACCTTAATATTCTTTACATCCCTCTCTGGGTAGAGATGTTGTTGCTTTTCCGAAAAACACTATTGTAAATTCTTGTATTCAGATGTAACCACCATACCATCACCACTGCCTACCCCACCCCCACCCACATTGGCTGAACTGTATTGGCTGCAGTTTCCAAGCCTTGAGGTTTTCATTAGGCCATCGTCATCGTCATTTTTACTCTTTGGAGCAAAGGGAGTGTAGGTGAAAAGTTAACTATGGTACTTGATGCTTTAGAGCCAGCTCCAAGTAACCAGAGAAGCCATCCATAATATATATTCTGTATAACCTATAAAAATCTACAGCTCTACTTCATAGAAGACCAATGTTTTATTCTACAAGAGACTGGTTAAAAAAAATATATATATAAAAAATTTTTGTTTTTTTCACTAAGCTCTTTTGCCAGAATATGTGACACACATGCGCACACTTTATTTGTACAGTTTGAAAGTGGCCGTGTATGATTTTTATTTTTTTTTCAAGACTGCTGAAACAACAACACATTCAGAAATCCACCACATTGTCCAACATCAAAATAGCTAAGAACTTAGTGAGTTTTAATGTTAGCTTTGAGTGGTAAATATGTGGTTAATAACAGATTAAAGGTGGGGTCCACTGACCCAGATGAAATAAAACTGTGGACACTGTAATGGTCTGCAGTCTTAAACAATGTGTGCTTGGGAAAGTAGTGTTTAAAAGTAGACTTTTTGATTGTGCATGTGTAAAACAGTGTAGCTGCTGTGTGTGCAAGTATGATTTACGGGCTAAACTCCCTGTCATATTTTTCTCTTGTTGCAGATTCTGAGTCAGACCTTGTGGCTCCAGCAATCGTGATTGGACCTAAAAACACAACAGTTGTGGCAGAAAGAGAGGCTACATTGGAGTGCATTGCTAATGCAAGGTTAATTTTTGTGTTTAATAACACACAAATACATGATAGACACTTCTGTTTCCTTCCAGGGAAATTACATAAACCTGCAGCTCAGCGAATCTTCCTTCCTAGTGTTAGACACACTAACAGAAGCAGTACACAGATAAACAGTCATGCTTCATCACTTCAGAGGACATTATGGTGACTTGCATACTGTATATTTCCTAGAGCTTTGCCCTAGCTGCAACTGCTGCCTGTAGCACTTTAACCTTTATGCAAACCTCAGACCAAGTTGCCATATTGAAATTTAATAATTAACATTACGTAAAGCTGATTTATGTCCCTGGAAAAAAACGCAAATTCACACCACTTCCAAGATAGCTTCAAGAGAAGTCCCATCTGATAGCATAACACAAGCTAAGCAGTCCTGCAAATTACACTGACCAGTGCCAAATACTTAATGCACACACAAATATTACAGCAAAGCCTGGGAAATATGGTGTGAGTTTTTCAAAGGAACACCAAACTCTTATATATACTTCTCAGAAAATTTCAACCTCATTTTGCACTATAACTATGAACAAATTCAGCTGTAGTTCCCTAATATCAGTTCTATTCTCTATATTTCAATAGCACCAGTTCACAAGGCATTTTCAGCAGAGAACAAACAAGTTTGAGAAATTCAACTATTGTCAGCTAAGGAAACCAACAGATTGCCACAAATTTTCTTTTACATTTAATAGAATTTTCTGAACACTGATCGTGGAGTGAACTCTCCTCTGACAGGTAGAAACTTCCTGCAGAACCAGAATAGGCAGCCATCTGCCTTTTTTTGGTGGAGGACAGACACAAACAAACAAACAAAACACCAGGCCAGGGATATCTGCTATGGAAAGAAAAGAAAAGAGTCACACAGAGTTAATGACAATAAGAATAGCAGATACATACATAGAGCGTAAAGGGTAATGAAAGCATGATATGAGGTCCTTCGACAGTCGACTGAATGGGGTTTCAAACTTTTTGAGTCCCCAAGATAAGATGCATTGGTGTTCGCGACCCCCACCCCGACTTGTGTGATGTATCAAATAGGTCATCTTGCAGCATTCTCTAAATGTGGCTGGAAAAAACGTCAAAATCTTAATGAGGATAAATAAGGAAGATAAATGGTTTTTGGTGGTTCACCGCTGTGACAAGGCACCTACATTCCCAAAATCAGCTTCTTTCCCAGATATGTCAAAGTCAAATTTTTAATATGGCATGTGTAGTAACTTTGTTGTTTAGGAGTTGTTTTTAGGGGTAATTTCAAAGCTTTATCTCTTCATTAATTGTTTAATTTTGACAGCCCTGGTAAAAAAGAAAAAAAATATTTCCAAATTTATTTAATAAATGTAGGCTAAACATTTTTTTTAATTATCTAGCGACCCCCTAAAATGATCTTGTGACCCCCATTGGGATCCCAACCCCCAGTTTGAAAACAGTCAAGAGTAGTATAACCAAAGAGATAGTTCAAGGTTACCTGAGCCAGTCCAAAATATAAACGTTTTAATAAAAAGAAAGAGTTAAGCTATTGTTGTTGAGAGTTGCCTCCTAAAACATTCACACAAAGTAAAAGTGATCAATTCTTTTGCTTTGTCTTAAACTTTATGTGCACAGAGTTTGAATGAAAGCACAAAAGGTATATAAAGGCAACTTTTTCAAAATGACTCAAAAAATAATGTTTTCTAAATGTTTCTGACCAGAATTTAATAATAGTGTTGCTCTTAAGTTGTGAGGAGTAAGGGTCAGTATCATGTATTTTTAAATCCACACAAAGTAATTTAGTCTCCTCAGCCTGCTCTACGTCTTCATACAAAAGACATTAGCTCACAGTTTCCTGTTTTTTCTGACAAAAAAATTTTTTTAGAGACTATTCCCGCTGTCAGAGAAGCACTCACTGAAAAACTTTCTCCACAGAAATAATTTTGTACCCAGAAAACACATTAAAAGGAGAAACATACCAAGTTTGAACCAAGACTTAGATCAATGAAATCAAATGCTTTGCTTAAGTCTAAATTCAGCTACTTTCCACATTCATTAGTTACCACTTTCTGTATATGTACCTCTAGTAACCCTAACCCACATAGAGCGATGTGGTTGACTTTCTGCTGCTTGATAATGTTCTTTGATAAAAATGAAAGAGGAGGGAAGCTTCAATTGTTTGTCACATGATTATTTTTTTTTTCTCTCCAAGTCATCTGCAAACCAAATGCAGATAAAAATTAAATTGCAAGAAAATACACAGACACCAGTGGAAAAAGAATAAAAAACTGAGCTCTGCTTTTAAGAGCAGATGTCGTGCTGTATTAATGTTGTCTTACACAAAACCCACACACAAAAGAAATGGCATTTTCATGTAGTTTATTCCAACAAAATTATATTTTCCACAAAAACACATTTTCTTTCTCAACATTTAGAATAACTGACTAAAGCTCCTTCATGCTGAATAGAGCTGACTGCTCCGATATACAGTGTCATCATTCATTTACTGCCTCATTGACAAATAAACTGATGGATTTAATATGTAGTAATTGCCTTCTGTCACCCGTTTCCTATTTTTCTGCATTTCTCCTCACTCCTCTTTCCTCTTTTCTCCTCTCAGACCAATTGACGGGCTTATGGTGTCATGGAAACGTGATGGGCGCTGGCTAGCCAGTGGGCGTCGGCTTATTATTCCTGCCCCCACCTCTTCGGACACAGGGTTATATGTTTGTGAAGCGTCACTTAGCAACACTACTGTCAAACCGATGGAGGCAAGAGCACACCTCACTGTAATGGGTAAGAGAAAACCCTGACACTCACACAGTCCGGTTTCCATTTCTTTGAAGACACTGACTTCATGCAGACTGTGACCACTACTTACTTAAAGTCAACTACTAACTTATTTTGAAGCCAAGATCTTGATTGAAAATTTTATATTTTATCTCACGGGTACTTTATGTTCTTGAAAAGGAGGCACATCATTGCAATGTGGCTGTGAAAACAGATTTATGTAACATGAGTTATACAAACACACATACAGTTCCTAACGTCATTATCCATTATTGTCCAGGGTTGGCCCGCTAATATCATGGGATTAATTTCTGTTTTAACTTTTCTCTTGTCTTTTCTTGTACTTTTTTTTGTTTGTTTCTCCAGGCCCAGGTAAATTAGGTTTATTTTTCAATTTCATCTGACTTTTTCTTCTGGAAGTGCGACTTTGAACAACCCAGGCAGTGCTTGTCAACTACAAGACTGCTTGAGCTGAATCTTTTGTCCACATTCACCTATAAAATGTTCATTGTGGTCACAAACAGCTGTTACAATCATGTACACGCAAATCTTTTTATGTACTTCATGCTCAGACACCATAAAACAAACAAAAAAAAAAAAGCGGCACAACAGACACATTTGCCTATTTGCCCAGAAACTAAATTAGTTTTTCTCCCTGGAGTCGCCAATTAATAGGAGAACGTGGAAAAGGCTCAAACAGGAGTGCTCTTGTAACAATCCACTCCTATCCTCAATGTGTGCACATGAATAGAAAACAACAAGCACGCGAGCAGGGAGTATGTGATTGATGAAGCAAAACTTTTCTCCCCCAGTTTGTCAGTGTCTTTTTGATCTACTGTGATTGTCGGAGCGAAGGAGCACGTAAGCAGAGAGCACGAACTACCCACGCCTACAGAAAACTTGCTAGTCAGAAAAGATCTGCCTGAATATTCATTTGGCACTTGTTTTTATTCTGTGCCCCCCACCCCCTCACTACCTAGAACCAATTTTTGAACCTCTGCCTGCTTCTTTTTTTTTTCTGTTCCCCCCACAATCACTTTCCCCACATTATCTTCCTTCATTAGGCCAGGAGCGCTTTTAAGGCCTGCCTGACAGGGAGAAAGTCTGCATACATTTATTTATATCAGAGGCGTAGAGACTGATGAATACATTGGTACTGATCCTCTTTTTTCTGCTTTGGGCTCAGCAGACCTTGATGCAATAAAAAGGATTCCTAAACAGAATAGCGTATGTGTCTCTGAGAGAGAAAGAGACAGCCTCAAAAGTATTCATTATTCAATTTCATTTCTTTTTTGACAATCCTCTAATAGGAATATGTATGACTCTGCAACCTTATGTTGGATACTGTACAGGCAACTACTGGTGCAAACAACAGCATATCTATTGTTGTTCTCCATCTTTGTTTTGCAGGCAGACAGCAGGGAATCAACAAAAGCTCAAAAATTTCAATCTAGCCACCTAAACACTTAAAACAGGTTTTGTTTTTGTGTGTGTATGTGTGCGTGCGTGTGTGTGTTTTTCAGCTTCTGTTTTCTTGCAGTCACCTGACTGAAGGGAATTAGTGTCTGTGTGATCAGTGTCATGCCACGTGACTTTCATGCATTACCACTGCAATGCTGAACTGTATTTTCAATTAATAATGCAGTAAGATACAAACATGTTTTTAAAAAAGGCAGGAAATAGCTAAGAATAGTTCAGTAGAATAGATATATATAGGAATTTTTTTCAGTAATAGGGTTTTTTCATTTTGTCACAATAAAACCTTTAATTCAAATTGCAAGTTTTGAGATGTTAATTAATCGACCTGCACAGAATAGTTCTGTTGAAGTAAAGTAAAAAGAAAAAATTTATTTAAATGAATAAAATCTGTTTAAAAAAAAAAAAAAAAAAAATCAGGCAAGATGGGCTTTATTCAGAGAGGTTACAAAGTGGTCAAAGATAAGCTCCACAGCAGAGATCAAAGTGTCTGTTTTGGTTTTACACTCCACAGCGTACTTTGAGTTAGCCAAAAGCCACCTGGACCCATCAAACATATAAAAAGATTCTATGGTCACATGAAATTAAAATCAATCATATTCACCAGGGAAAATGTTGTGTAAAAACCAGATCTCCAGTAATGTCTGAAGCAAAAATGTTCAATTTTACTTATTTATTTATTCATTTATTTTACTTATTTCTTGTTTATCTGAATAAAATTTTCACCTTATAATTCCAGATTATAGGCAACAACGTAAGGATATTACCGAAGGGAGTGAAAACTTTTGCACTTCGTTAAGGCAGTGTCAATACACAAGCAGCTTGATCAATCCTGCAGTTTATCTTTGTTTCAGTCTGTCCAGTTGACTCCCTGCATATAAAATAAATACTCTGAGGATGTTTTTTTCTTCAGGGCATTGCAGCCTTAAAATGACTTCACAGTGTCAAAAATCTTATTGCTTGTATGTTAGTGGTGTACAAATATTGAAACAGAAACCAGACAGGAAACATCCATAAAATTTCTTTTTCTTTCTTTTTGTTCGCCAGAAATACCCTTGCAAAAAAGCATCTTTTCCAGAGATGCCAGAGTTAAAATAATGGACTTTCTTTGTCTTTCTCTCTTCCTGATTCTGGGCCTGCTGTGTGATTCTGATAAATTGAGTTGTAGCATGAGTATTTTTTTTTATATATAATTTAGCTTGACACTAATACACCATCATGTTTATATTTAGATTAGGATTTCTTTTGTTTTTTCATTGATTGTGTGAGGAGTTTAAAAAATAGGATTGTGTCCTTTGGGATTTGAATGGCATGTTTATGTCTATAAGTGCAGATGTCTATTGTAGTAGATTTCACTCTAAGTGACTCCTATAAAAATGGTAAAATCTTATTTAAAGTTAATTGTTTTACTTGTTTGAAGGATTTTAAGACTTTATTTTTAGCCCTTAGCAATAGTAGTTTGAGTCTTTTGACATTCAGTTTGAGGTACTACTTTATCCTGTATTGATACAGAAGGTGTTTTACATGTAAATGCTTTAAATTTTATGTCCTACATGTTTCTCTGTAGAGACACCATTGCTGACAGTTCAGCCCCAACGAAAGATCTTGGCTGATATCGACAAGAATGTAGAGATCCCCTGCCTCGCTTCAGGTATGCTGCCTTTGTGTTTTAGATTTTAAAAAAAATCATTGGCATTATACGTGGTCCCAACATTTCTGTTCATTTAATTACATTGCTGAAAGTTGCTGCAAAAAAAGCCTGTTGTCTCATAACATGTTTGGCAGATACAGACTTAATTTTTTCTGTTAGTTAATGCAATAGATTTATACTTAAATGTGCTCAAACATGTGACTTAAAAGTGAAACGAAGTTTCCAAGGATTGGATTAAGTTTACAGATCTGTGCAAAGCAGTGAGAATATAATTTATTGTTTGTATATTTTATTGTATGTTATTTCCAAAAGTAAATAAAGTGGGTCTACTCTGATCTCAGAAATTGTATCAGGAAAGGATGCGTCATATGTATTTATTTTTTTAGCCACTTGATGTATAGCTGAGGACCACAGTCTGATAGTGTTTGTCTGAATGAAACCATTAAGCAGATACAACCAGATATGACAACACATTCAAATGTTGAGTCACCTCGCTGCCTAACTTTTGTTGGGTCTTCTGTTTACAGTCATCTAGCATCCTGGTTGTGTCACTTTAACTTTACTTATTGCTAGAGTTTGGCATCATCCAGTGCACAGTATGTGCTTTAGCTTGATGTCTTCATAGATAGTTGTCTATGTGCACATTGAAATGCTTGGACCAGGATTGGAAATTGCAATTTTCCATGGCTCTTATCTTTAAATGGATTACATGAAAACACTTACATATAAGAAGAGCTGGACACAGTCCTAAAAACTGTAACATATACCCTTCTCTCTACCTCTCTCACACATGAGTGAGTTCATGTTCCTCTTCAGTAATCTGATACAATGGCAGTGTAATTAAATAGCAGAGGCCTGAGGGCATGGAGAGATGGAGGCTAGGAGCAGGAATGAGAAAAGACAGAGTAGGTAAGACGAGGAGGGGGTGAAAAATATTTCACACATGTCTGTGAAAGCTTGACACCAACAGATTGAGAAAGAGCCTAAAATTTTTCTCTCCCTCCCTCGAACACCCACTCACTCACACACAAACTCACAGGTTTAAGGGTTCAGACAGAATAATTGCATGAGTTTCCTGCCTGTCATATCTGGCATGTTGGTCAGACAGTTGGGTGCTGATACTGTAGATATTTAGTGTGCTGCACTTAACCACATGTTTTATTTAGAATGTTTTTTGGCCCCCTCTGCCACCCTTACTCTACCACCCACACCCTCCAATCAATATATTATTAATACTCATTATGCCCACATGCATATTTATAGAGCAAGATAGGATAAGAGAGAGGAAAGATGCTAAAAGAGTGTGTATGACTGTTATAGTAGAAGAAGGCACAGTTGCCTCAGCAGTGAGGTTGGCTGGCTTGTTATTTGGGTAATTAATCTTGTTGTCCTTTTTTTCTTTGTTTGTGTTTGCTTTTACATGCATATATGTAGGCATACCCCAGCCTCGAATTGAATGGTATAAGGATGCTGTGCAGCTTTCTAAACTGGCCAACTCTCGCTACAAGGTCAGTGCAGCCACTGGGTTAACGGTGCGCAGGGTACAGCCAGGAGATGGAGGAATATTCCAGTGTTTCGCTCGCAGTGCTGCTGGAGAGGCTCAAGCTTACACAGAACTCCTTGTCTCCAGTGAGTTTGTCTGACACATTTTGAACACAACTGAGCACAAACTCATATGAAGATCTTACTTGTTTTGATTCTCATAGTCTTTACATTGCTTTACCGCTACGCCACACTCTATGTTGTTCCCTTTTACATTTCTGCTGAACTCTTTTTTTTATCTTATTCTGTCATTTTCTTTCTAGCTTCCAGTTATATTTTAAGATTAATCATAAAATAAAGGTATTTTCTCAATTTTCCCTAATACTGGAGTGACAGATACAGACTTTTTTAAAATGTTAGCATACATTATCTTTATGTTCAATGTCAATCAGATATGAAAGTGATGATGATCATTAAGATATAGCCTGAACCACTGTGGTTACTCACCCAATGGTTAAAGAAGTTGGTAACTTTGTTGGGCAAACTATGAAAACAAACAAACTATAATGTTATGTTCCAGTAGTAAACCAAGGTTACTGTTGTGCTTTGGTATCATGACTAACAAATCAAAGCTGCACATAATACATACTGTTTAGTGAGCATTCGAAATCTTTTAAAATCTCAGTGTGACCGCCACACTGCTGCAATTATGCATACTCACGTAAAAGCTGGTAGTGAATAAACCCCCTATCGATCAGAGGAGCTGCATTAGTGTTCAGATCAACACTGTCCTCCTTTCTTTATCCATTCTTCTTCTTCTGTGTTGTTCTTTTTTATCTATTTGCATGCACTTAGTTTTCCTCTGACTTCCTCTTATTTATGCTCTTTCTTTGTGTTTCAGGTATGCCCCCCACATTTACATCCCCCCCATCTGACCAAACAGTAACTGATGGCGACACGGCTTTGTTTACCTGCCAAAACAGTGGCGCTCCAAAACCTGCCATTACCTGGAAGAAAGGTACCAAGCCACACACTCTAAAATACACCCATATCATGCACACTACCATAATAATTACAAACATAATGTGATTGTAATAGAAATGTGCACAATTACTCTCTTTCTTTCCTTTTACCAAGGCAAAATTTCTGCTTTCTAACTCTTTAGGATCACAGGTTGTTGCCAGCGGCTCTTTCCAAGTTCCTAGGTTCACACTGATGCAGTCTGGTGGTCTGCAGATTCAACCCGTCAGTTTCCAGGATTCAGGAGAATTCACCTGCATCGCCTCAAACTCAGAGGGAACCATCAATGCCACTGTTACACTCACAGTCTGGAGTACGACTATACACACACCTGCCCTAGACTCAAACAAATATGCAATGAATCCTTAAATATACACTTAAAAAAAACTAAAACGGGTGTGGACCACCAATTTATCTGTACCTGTCCAATTTTGGTAACCCAGGCCAGTGAACAGCTGTATGACTGATTATTGATAGTTAGGTTGTATTCTAGGCAAGTAATCGTTTTGTCAGCCAAGACAGGGTTTATCTGACCGATCCCTGACTCATTGGTTTATTTATTCATTCGTTTTAATATTAAGCATTTGTATTTGGCCTGGTAGCTGAAGATAAATATTGTTTTGCAGGTTTTCATTTTAGCTGGGGGATGTAAACTGTTTCCTCTCTTATCTGTAGATGACTTGGTTGCATCACAGGTGTGAAATGAAATGAAACGGAGGTCCTTTTTTCCACATCTTGCGCTGTAATTAGTGCATCTTTTTAACTGAATCATATAGAAAACTAGGTGAAGAAAAGAATCAGTAAAGTGACAGACTGCTTGATAAGTGTGTGTGTTTGTGAAACACTCTTTAAGTGCTTCCTACTTGATAGTTCCTGTAAACAAATTCACATCTTGCTGTTGCTGAGCACCACACATTTTAAACAAGATTGTGTCATGTTATGGAATATAAGAGGAAGATGCTAGATTATTTCTGCCTCTAAATGTATCCCACTTTTGTCTTTGCTCCTCACTTTTCATCCCTTTCTGCTTTTTCTGTTTCTTTTAAGGTCGCAGTGTCATTTCTGTGCCTCCCACAGACCAGCGTGTCATCAAAGGCACCACAGCTGTTCTGGACTGTAATGCTACACATGACCCCAGAATCAATATCAGGTACCTTCTTATTGATGTTTTCATTAAAAGCCTCCCTAATTGAGCAATCTCCAATTTTATTCTCCATCTTAAATTGTTTATGTTAATTTGTTCAGTCTTGAAATAACACCAACACCTCCTCTGTTGCAGCTTCAAGTGGGATCGCGGTGGTGTACTGGTTGTTACAAGTAGTGGTGGCCGTGTCTCTGTGCGGGAAGGCTCTCTCACTATTGGCCAGACATGGTCGGGTGACATTGGGGACTATACCTGCACTGTGACATCACAAGCTGGCAATGATTCCCGGTCTGCACGCCTTGAAGTCATGTAAGTCCAAAGAATAACTTTAACTCAAACACATTTTATATAGCTTTTAAACAGATGTGTTATAAGGTGTTAATCTTGATTCAGCTTGTACCATAGCTTGGTGATTTCTGCCATAACATTTTTGCATGTATGTTAATGTGTGCATGTGTTGATCTTTTACAGCACCAAGAAAGCCATGTGGCAGTGGGTTTTTTATTTGCCACTGTGTTGAATTATTCTGGCTACTTCAAACTGTGAAAACTTTAAAATGATACTAGTTGTATAGACCTTGTTGGGAGTTATAACTGACAAACAACATTTACTTTTATTGAAATAGCTGTAACACAGAAAAAGGGGAGATGTTAGAAGAAATGATGTTTGTGATAATTGAAGCTATTGATTGATGGGTTGCAGGAGCTTTGAAAACAGGAAAACAACATTTGTATGCATTTACAGAATACTGGCTTTTACTTTTGCATGATCAGAAAGCCAAACGAAAAATATAGCTTATTAAATATTGCATTTTACTGTCAAGGAAATATTACCTTTAAGAAAATCAAAATGCAGTGTTTACGCAACACATCAAACAGACAAATCATGGTTGTTGTGTTGCCTTCACATATATTCCTGGCGAGATGCACATCAGGGCATGGCATATGAAATAATTATGTTCAGTTTTCCAGTGAACATAATGCTTAAATAATTTCTTCAGCTTTTAAAGCATAAATCTTTCTATTAATTCCTTAAACACACTATTGCGTGTTTTTTCACCATATATCTTCAGATGGAATTGCTCTCCTCAAGGGTCCACAATTAAACACTACAGTGATTTTTAATCCAGCCATGCATCACACAGGAAGTCAAACAATTTATTCATAACACGCAATCTGGATCCAAATTGCAGACATTGTTGACGAGAAGGATTCATCATGTTACAGCATTTACCTTTTAAAATGGGATTCTGAGAAGAGATAGGTCAGAAAAGAAAAAAAGAAGAAGAAAAAGTAATTTTGTGTTTGTAACATTAACACTGAAAGGCGTGAGAATATGGCGAGTTGATATTAGACGGTTTTACTGAATATGTGAGGGCATATCACAACCCCTGCTCTGTGTTTCAACTACTCTTTGAATGTTATAAATGTGCATATAGTGGGTGTGTTCATGCACATATTCATGTTTGAGTGAGCAGTTTTCCAAACTTTTTAAACTGATGCTCACATTAAAACATGTTGCAAACACATATTTTAAGTGTATGCCCGGCTCCGACCCATGCAGTCCTATTAGGAGAACAGGTACTGGCTATTATATATTAATAGGCACTTTTTGACATATATATCAAAAGCAGTTATGATATACTAATACTGCATTCTAGGAGAAGGAGACAGATCATTAGACCATTTCCTTAGAATTGTGTACAGAAAACATGTTGGACACATAGGGAGGAAGCAGAACTGTGCTTACAGCTGTGTGAAAACATGAGGGGAATGAAGGGATTTCTCTCCAACACTGCATCAGTGTGTCTGTATATGTGTGTCCACATGTGTGACTGACATTCTCGTTAGCTTCGTATCAATGGGTCATGGAGGCTAACAGACGCTGGTGGCTGAGGAGGCAGACTAATTACCAGCAGGTTATTGGTTCAAAACTCATAAGACCCATTCATGTGTCTATGAGAGTGTGTTGGTGTGTGCACATGTGTTTTGTGGGAGGGTTGCTGATGGTAGTTGCTCTAACATTCTCCAAGCTCATCTTTTAATTAATATGATCATGTCAGCTCTGAAAAAAGAGAACATTCTCAATTCCCCTTCCTTTAATCACTGCTGTCCTAGCTTGATATGATACTATCTCCAATATATCTTATCCCTAATACATCCCTCCGGCTGCTTTTCCGTCTCACTTTTTGTAGATTT
Source organism: Rhadinocentrus ornatus (assembly GCA_037177495.1). Lineage (NCBI taxonomy): Eukaryota > Metazoa > Chordata > Actinopteri > Atheriniformes > Melanotaeniidae > Rhadinocentrus > Rhadinocentrus ornatus. The sequence continues at coordinate 19,239,269 of JBAMHW010000004.1, forward strand.
GTACTCTTTTTTGTGCCAAAGGTAATCACTAGAAGCACAAACAGACACAAGATTTGTAACCTTGCATTATCTGATGAAACTAATGGTAGCATGCACTCTGTCAAAGGAGAGCCTATGGTCAGCATATTCACACATGTGGGATTGCTTAGAAATAATTAATAAGATTATGAATATGAGATACAGCCAGTCTGGGCACAAGGGATTATTTCTTTTATCATGGCTACACTATTATTACATTTATTTGGTTCTTTTATGTTGTCTGTAAATATATTTAATTCTGTCATTTATGCTAGCACCTGCAGCCTTCACACGAGAAACACTTTGCTCTGTTGTTTTTTTTTCTTCTTCTTCTTTTAAGCCAACACCTTTTAAAGAGAATTACAATCAACTGAAATTGGTTTAATCAGATGTCTGGGTTCTCTATACTGCTTTTATGAATTTATCTGTATTCCTCATTTTATTAATAACAGGGCAGAGATCCACAAATATCTGCAGAAGATGTGGAAAATGTCTGGAAAATGTCTTTTTAATAGATGCAGTAAGATATATTTGTGGTTATACAGAGCATGTAAAGAATAAAAATATGCAAACTACAGTCATACATAAAAGATATTACCCACTGGAACTGATTCTGGACAAGATTCAAGAGTTGCACATATTTAATAGAATACCAGCACACAGAAAACAAATATCAATCTAATAAACAGTCTCTGTGCATTAATATAGGAAGGTTTATAAGGAACAGCATAACAGACAGACACTTTTTATCTACATGCTGGTATTACAGCAATCTTTCACAAACTGAAAAAAAGGATTCATACTGTCTCGTATCATGATGGTGAATATGAAGCTCCAACAAGCACTTAATTACATTTACTTCGCAGAGAGACCAGAAACAAGCTCAAACAGCTTACTTCAGTGTGTCAGAGAAAAAGATCTTGCCAACAGATTCAAAGCTCACTAATTAACACATTATATTTTGTTCACTCAATCTGCACAAAATGTGTAAAAGCTGCAAGTTGTTGTGTCATGGAGTTATGGGGTTTCTAGGCAAACTTTTCTTGGCTGGCAGAAGTGACTTTTTTCAAATCTCAGTTGCAACAGTCACAGCCAAGACAAAGTCTGACCAAATGTGTGAAGTCATATTGAAGTCTCAACATTCATGTCGTATTTTCATTTGGACTCCAGTATATTAGACTTGGAGCTTGATAATGTAGTAGTGCTTAGAAACCAAACAAGCCATGACCCAGCCAAAGTCTGTAAGTAATATTAGTTATATACGGTAACATTTGACTGTAAAGAGTTACTTTGACTCAGTATTGTTGTTTAATTGCATGGCTGCTTTCAAGACATCATCCTGTTTAAATTATGCAGCCTGTCGTTGAGTTTTAGACACAATGGCAAACTTTTTCTTTTTTACCTTTAAACAAGGTCAAACTTGCTGCGTCACCAATTCTAGTCTTTAGTTCACTGATGTTGTTTGCTTCACATGTATCCAACACATCTGAGACAGTCATGAAAGTAGACAGGTTTTTTAATTTTGCGAGGTGAAATGTAAATGATATCTGATGTTTTTCTGTCTTTCTTGTGCTCAGTGAGCTACCACATTCTCCTCGCTCCCTGATGGCTCGTCTCAACAATTCAGACTCCCGATCTGTTCGTCTCTCCTGGCTGCGCCCCTTCGATGGAAATTCCCCTCTTCTGTACTACGTGTTGGAGCTCTCTGAGAACAGTATGTTTGTGTGTGTGTTTGAGTGGGTCCATCTTTGGGCATATATCATAGTTCCTAAGAGGCAAACAGCTGTTCACTTGCTGTCTACATGCACTCATTTACAAGAGACAGACATATGGGGAATGGTGTTGCAGCATAAATGCACAGGTTCCCTATAAATAAATTCTTATTATCCAGCCCTCCTTTACCCTATCTCTCTTTCCCATCAGAGGCTCAGCCTCTCTTCACCACAGATGTTGTAACAGCAGGCCAGCTCTCTGTCAAATAAGAATGGGAGTAAGAAAGACAGGGATGGAAAGAAGAGACTGAGGAATGGAATGACAGGAGAAGCAGATGGGAAAGATGGCTGTAAGCTGCAAACTAAGGGGAAAATGGGATGAGCAGTTATGGTCCCAGGCACCAGGCACATGACTGCAAAAAAATTGAAAACCAAAAACCAAAGTAATATTCTCATTTTGATCTACTTTTTCCATCATCATTTAATGGTTGCTCTGTTAAATCTACAAGACTGTGACAAAATTATGATTAAGAAAAAGAATTATCGTGGGTGAGAAGTGAGAAAATGTGTATGACTGGGAGAGATATAGAGAAAGATGAGGAATGCAGAGAGCCTAATTGACTGGTCGATTTCAGTGAAGGATGAATCCAGACAGTGAGGAATGGATTGGAGTTTTTGCACAGTGATTACCCACTCTGCGTGTGTTATATATTGGACTCTTTTGGATTGTACTGTAGAGAGAATCTGCCACTATAAATATAAGGTATTTTCATGTCAGTCTGTGGCTCTAATACACTGGGCTTGCACACTATCCTTCTCTCACACACAGACACATGTAACTGCTGCACTAATAGGGATAATAGTGCATCTGTCTGTGGTATATTCAGCGTGAAGAGTGAAAGATAAGCTGGCAACAATAAATAGCAACATCTGTGCTTCCAAACTAATTCTCCTTTTCCTTTCTTACTTTCTGCCTTGCTTCATACTTCACACTTATTTCTGACTTTATACTTCTCTCCAGCTCATCCCCCTCTTCATTGGTATCCATCCTTACCTTGTGTCTCCATTTTTCCTGCCTCAGCCAGATATTATCAGCTTCTAATCTTTGTGTCTTGTGTCTAGACTCTCCCTGGAAAGTCTACCTATCTGAGGTTGATCCTGCAGTGACCGAGGTATCAGTGGGCGGGCTCACACCTGCCAGAACATACCAGTTCAGACTCTGTGCCGTCAACCAAGTGGGCAGGGGTCAGTACAGTGCTGAAACACAAAGGTAAGAGAAAGCCATGCTCCTACACACACTTCCCTCTACCACCTTCATTAAACACATGCTTCACAAAACATGCTTCATTCTTTCTTTCTTTCTTTCTTTCTTTCTTTCTTTCTTTCTTTCTTTCTTTCTTTCTTTCTTTCTTTCTTTCT
>JBAMHW010000004.1:19242517-19261662 GCA_037177495.1 Rhadinocentrus ornatus
CCTATGCTTCTAGGATGAACAAAGGTGTGGTGGTTTTCTTAAAGGATGAGAGTATGGTGGGAGGGTTGATTGCGAGCGGCGTTACAGTGGACTGTGGTTACCTGCAGGTTTCCCAGCTTGTGGTGCCCGCCTCCCAGGTTACCGTATCGGGTGTTCCCCTGTTTGTTTGCAATGAGGTTCTGGGGAAAGAGCTGCAGCAGTTTGGGAAGCTGGCAAGCAGTTTTAGGACCTTGGGGCTAGGCTGTAAGAGTGAGAAGCTGAAGCACGTGCAGTCTTTCAGGAGGCAAGTGTTTATGTTTCTGAGCTGTCAGACGTAGACACTTGATGTGTCCTTCAAGGTGAAACATGAAGAAGGATATTACGTGGTGTGCCAGCACTGGGAACATTAAGTGTTTTGACTGTGGTGTTGTGGGACACAAGCGGATGAATTGTCCTCACAGGCAGGCTGACGGTGTGGCTGAGCTGGGAGCCGGGGACCGGGATAAGGTCGGGATGGTATTGCTGTTACACCCGATGACGCAAGCCCACAAGGGGCTGACGTCGTAGGGGCAGGGTCCGTTTCAGATGTGGGGGAAGGGTGTAATGGACTGGCAGGTAGTCAGGCTGGGGAACGGCAGGATCAGGTGGGTGCTACTGGGTTCTCGGGTGTCCCGGCTGAGACAGCTGTGGGGGAGGGAGGTGCGGGGGTCGATTCGGCTCCGGGAGAGCGTTGAGTTTAGTCAGGGAGGAGGACGGTGAGAGACCCGGGGTTGGAATGCCTGAATGCATGCAAAGTGAGGATGAGCAGGATGAAGGGCAGCGGGGTGTGGAGGGGCCTACTGTAGATGGGGGGGAGAGGATGGAGGATGACTCTGACTCTGCTTCAGCCGCAGATTCTCAGTACGGAGAAGATTTGTACACGCTGGAGGAAATTGATGGTTTTCTTGATGAAACTTTTGGTAAATCCGTTAAGGTATCTGATTTCTTTCCAGATGTAGGGAAATTTATTAAAAGTGTGCGTACCCTGCAGAAGGTAGTTGGGTTGGACTTATTGGATGAGAAGAAATGGTTTAAGTAAAGGAAACATGTAAGTAGTTTGAGAAAGGCACTCAACCTGAGAAAGGTTTCTGGATGGTTGATGCCTAGTACGTAAATATATGGTGAAGATAATGCACTGGGTGTTTCTCCTCATGTTTCCTGGTACTGTTTGCTCCTTTTTTCTTCTCTCACTTGTTAGTATGGGTAAGGTAAGGGTGGGCATTTCAAATATTAATGGAGGGAGGGGTCAGCAGAAGAGGGCAGTTATTTAGTTATAGAGATTATTTCTCAGAAAAGGTTAAACGTGGTTTTTCTACAAGAAACACAAAGTGATAAGGATAATGAGCTGGACTGGGAGTTGTGGTGGAAGGGTCAGTGTGTTTTATCTCATGGCACAAACATCTCTGCTGGGGTAGCCTGCCTCTTTTCTCCTGGGCTGGACATTATGTCTACAGTGGAGTTGGTGGCTGGTAGGGCTCTGGTTGTCAGGGCAGAAATACATGGCATTTGTTTCTGTTTCCTTAATGTTTATGCACCTACTTTGGGCTCAGACAGGCTGGATTTATTCCAGAAACTAAAGGATTTTTTAAAGGGGGGGGGCACTGGAACTGCACCACAGGTTTTACACTAGATAGGATTGGATAGGAATCTCATATGAGGTCGTCTGCCACCTTGACCCAGATTATCTTGGAGTCTGAGGTGGTGGATGTATGGAGGGTTCACCATCCCCAAGGCAGGCAGTACACGTGGGTTAGAGTGGTGGACGGGGGTGTGAGTGCAGCCAGGTTGGATAGAATTTACCTGTCCAACAGTTTCTGCAATAGGCTGTTGAGCAGTCATATTTACCCAGTAGGGTTCACAGATCATCATCTAGTCACACTGGATCTTCACATTTCACAAACTACCAAATGTAGCTCTTATTGGCACTTTAACATTAAACTGCTTCAGGACGGATGGTTCTGTCAGAAGTTTGAGGATTTTTGGTCACTGTGGCGGTCTAGAAAGAGAAAGTTTACCTCTTTGAGTCAGTGGTGGGAAGTGGGAAAGGCACATATACGGGTGTTTTGTCAGCAGTACACCAGTCACTCTACGGTCAGAGTTAAATCAGTGATCCGCCGTTTAGAAGAAGAAATCAGGGAGCTGAAGGACACGTGTGTCCAAGTGGAGGTGCAGACGGTAGCAGACTGCTACAGAAAAGGAAGGAATTTAACTCCTTTTTAAGGGAGAAAGTCAAGGGTGCTTTAGATAGGGCCCGGTTTACCAGCATGCGGGACATGGACGCTCCCACTTAATTTTTCTTTAATCTTGAAAAGTCAGTTTCTCAAGCCAAGCAGATGATGTGTTTCCGCCTTCCTGATGGTACTGTGACGACTGAACCAGCCGAGATGAGACGCCATGCTGTGGAGTTTTACGGCGACCTCTTCAGGGAGGAGGCCTGCGACCAGCAGTGTGTGGATGAGCTGCTGAGGGGGCATCCTCGGCTGAGCCCCGCGGACAGAGATGTGCTAGACGCTGCCGTCTCTCTGGAGGAATATACTGCTGGTATTGGTCAGATGGCGTCTGGGCGTGCACCTGGGCTGGATGAGCTGCCGGTGGATTTCTACAGGCACCTCTGGAAGAGCGTTGGGATGGACTTGTGGGAGGTGCTGCAGGAATGTTCAGCCTTGCGTTTGTTGCCAGTGTCCAGCAGACATGCAGGTCTCTCCCTCTTGCCAAAGAAGGGGGACTTGGCTTTACATAAAAACTGGAGGCCAGTGGCCTTGTTATGCACATGACTAAACTTTTTTCCAAGGTGCTGGCTAACCAGCTAAAAGGTGTGCTGGAGTTCATCGCTCACAGAGATCAATCGTACTGTGTGCCTGATCCTTCCATCATGGACAATTTGTTTCTGATGAGAGACTTATTGGACATTTGTACGGTTTATGGTATTAATGTTGCCATTATGTCTTTAGATCAGGAAAAAGCTTTTGATAAGGTGGATCATGGTTTTCTGATTTCTACGTTACAGACTTTTGGTTTTGGTGGTGGGTTTATTTCTCAGGTGAGGCTGAGGGGAGGAAAGTGGGGGATAGGTTGAGCTGTTCAGTGCAGGTTCAGAGGGGTATTAGACAAGGCTGCCCCATTTCTGGAATCCTGTACTCTATAGTTCTTGAGCCTCTTTTAACTAAGAAAGGTGCGGACTGTCAGGTCTTCAGCTGCCAGGGATGCCTCGCTTTGAACTGCCATGGACTGACACTGCCTGTGTACTGCTGAGGAAGGCTGGAGGCTGGGGATACGACAAACACCTTTTTCTGCTTCAACCAGGGTCTATAGATTTGTCTGGTATGACTGCTTTCTACAGGTCTGTTCTGCAGGCATGGAGAGGTTTCTTTTTCCGTCGGAAGGAGCCCTTGACGGTGGGGATGTGGGTCTTGGAGGAGCCTCTGGTTGAAAATAGCCTCATAACCTCTCAGGCTCTGGACTCCGAAAGCCTGAGATCAAGACTAAGGGATGGGGGCTGTGTGAAGCTCGGTGACCTGCTAAGGACTTCTACTACCCATCTGTCCGGGCCGCTCAACATTAGGTCCAGCAGACTGCTGACCAGGCTTGTGGAGGAGGTTTGTGCGTCGCTACCGGGGCCCCTCAGAGGTTTTGCTGAGGACAGGGCTGTTCTGGATCGGTGGGCAGCCGGTGTGGACTACCTGTTTCCATCCAACTGTTTCTCCCGCCATTAGTCAGTGGCAAGACGAAGAGGGCATCTTGTTGTCCTTTTGGACCCCGGTGTCAGGGGACTTTGAAAACTTTGGGTAGGATGGCGTTGTATCTGTTCAGCGTGAAGGTCTCCAATTTCCGCTCCTTGGTGGGGATGAAGGTGTCGAGGTGAACAGAGGTTTTTGGCAGGGGTGTGTCCCCAGGGGGCTGTTGGCGGTCCCTGTTTAAGCCCCCCATCGATAAACGGATGGGAGACCTCCAGTGGAGGATTATACATGGGGCTCAACTCAGGCTGGAGTTCGAGTTTTACAAACTAACTGAAAGGACTGATGAGTTTGTTGGAATCTGCGGGGTGAAGGAGGTGCTGTGTTCGTTCAGTGAGAACTGTTGGGGGTTGCATTTCTGAGGGTGGTGGCTGCAGTTTCTAAATACTGTTAGGTGTGAATGTTTGGAATGTTGCTTATTAATGATTTCTATTTTCAGGTGTGTGTTTTATTTTGTGTGGGGTTTTTTGGTTTTCCTTGCTCTGTTGGTTTTGTTGTAGACGTTTTAATAAAAGTGTTTTTTAAACTCAAACTCTTTCTTTCCTTCTTTCCTTCTTTCTTTCTTTCTTTTTCTTTCTCACCTTTTGCCTTGTTTCTGTGTAATAGACTTTCCAGAAGAAAGGAAAATCAGAAAAGTGATCTAAAAAAAATTGTTTCGTTTATTTCTGCTAGACAAAAGTGAGGTCTGTGTGAAACTAAAATGAGTGAAAGGCTTATTTCTCCACTTTCTCATTTTTTTAAAAAGTGAAATACACTGAAAGGCTCCATTTAGTCTTGTTTGAAGTTTAAAAAGCTCAGATTTCCTTAACTGCTTTTTTTATGTCATGCATAGAAATCAAAGAGTTCTTATGAACTCAATCTGTTCTCCTTTCCACCCTCTATTAAACTTCATTCACGATTCTCATGCTGAGCTCAGGCAGAGTAAAGTTCGCCACTAATGTTCACTTTTTTCTCCACAAGATTTGTTTTGTTTGTGTTTATTTTTGCTTAAACAAAAATTTATTTCCAATAATCCTTCATTGTAAAATAAAAAAAAAGTGATTTAATGATGCAGTTCAATAAAGTTGCTATTTCAGTTCAGTATGAAAAAAAAATTCTATTTTCTAAATTGTGCTACCAGCTATCACTATGGTTTTTTGTAAAAGAAGATTCAGTCTTTTTAGCTTTCAGTACTCACTGTCTGAGAACCTTTTAGAGCTGAGCCTCCTTACCTCTGGCTGTGGCTATGAGACCCACAGCCCCCAGTACTGGGCACATGCAGGGCCTGGTTAGTACGAGGGTTATAGTTGCTATAAAAGTGTGCTTCAACAAAACAGAGATAAAATGCACACAATATCATCCCTAAGAAATAATCTATAGTTAATATTTTCCATAAAAGATCTGATATGTTTATGTTCTCTTGTGAAAGGGTTGATGAGCTTTGGAAATTATTGCATTCTGTTTGTATTTACAGTTTACACAGCGTCCCAACTTCTTTTGGAGTTAGAATTGTATTTCTAAAGATTACTTATTTCTTTTTCTGTAAAAGTAATGTAAAACTGACTTCCCCTCACCACTTACAGAAACTATAGAAATATTGAAGAAAAATATGTAAAAACTGTGCTTGCTGGATGAGGTACATACAATGTCGACATTTAAAGTGAATAATGTACAATAATAAGCAATATTAGTAGAGTACAGTGATAAAGATATAAGGGCTGCACAGTGGTGTAGTGTTTGCATGTTCTCTCTGGGTACTCCATGTTCTGCCAACCATCCAAAGACATGCATGCTAGGTTAATTGGTTAATTCTCTTTAGGGCTAACCCTTTTTTGTTGTTGTTTGTTTGTTTTGTTTTTCTCTCTCTCTCCTTTGTGACTCTATTATTGCTCATTTTGTTTTCTAAGGGAAATAAAAAAGGGACATTAAAGGTTTTGCAAGGTATCTCATTTATGTCTCAAGTATGACTCCTATTGCTAATGTTATGTCTCACCCTATTTCTTTTAGTGAGTTTTAGGAGAAATAAATTAGAAGTATATGAGAAAATATTGAAACTAAAATGAGGTTGATGTGAGAATCATAATTTTGTATCGTGAGCTTAGAAAGAGAAAACAGTAAACAGTAAATTGTTACCTCTGGTTTGTCACACTGCCTTGCACAAATTGACGGTGAATAAAATGTAACCTTTTTGCAGTCAAAAGCTGGGTGTATGCTTTGCACAGTCCTGCATGTAAGCGTGCAAGTGTTTATGTGTAAGTGTGTCCATTGTCATGATGATGGGGAGGGACATGAGGAAGAAAAATGGGATGGTTTCTAACAAGGTGAGGATGAAGGCAGCATCCATTTTCTCTTTGCAATTTATATATTCCACTACCATGCTGTTGATGTCTACGTGTCTGTGTGCATGTGTGTGTGTTTTTTAAAGTTTCTTTCTGTTGCATGCAGAGATTTTCACTGCGAAAATTAAATTAACTGCTCTGTGTGTTTGTGTGCAAGTGTGTATAAGGAAGAAAGTAATTCATCCTAAAGAGCAAATAGATTACTGTGCAGATGTTCTATGTGAATATGTGCTTGTTTGTGTTTGCATGTTTGTCCCAAGAGAAAACACTAATGGGGTAATTGTGATGCTGTGGCATTAATGGAACTGAATGGAGTGACAGGGTTGGAGAAGATGTTGCAGGCCTCTCAACAACAAACATAAACCAAATCTCTGACTCTCACTTATATTATAATAATGTAATGATGCATCACAAAGTATGCACACACAGAAGCTATGAAACAAGACTTTTGCTGTCTGAAAAGATGGACAACAGATGCCAGTTTTAGCTCTGCCAAATTCTCTCAGCAACAACAGTAGCCGTTATTGGTGCCATTACACATCACACACATTCTGCTTTTCTTCTGCTCTTATCTGTTCCCCTTCTTCTGCACTGAATCTTCAGAATCTTGCAATCTATTCTTCCTCATCTACTTGATTAGCATTCCTCTTGTACTTCCTCTTCATCTCTTGTTTCTCCTCTTCATCCACCAGTTTTTGTGTCCAACAGCCATTCTGCTACCTAGTCCTCACTCCAATGTTTGTTGTCAGAAGCCCTGGAGAATAGATTAGATTGATCCTCTGTAAATGAAAGACTGGCAGACAGACAATTCATCACTGGTCAGTGTATCAGAGCAGATGGATATGTCTCTTCTGCAGCGCTGGTCTCATACGTAACCACACACTTTCCTTTTAATCTGCTGGATGTTTGACTGGATGAGACACCACAGATGCTAAGGCGTGTGCTGCAAATAACACACAGGGAGAGCGAAGCAGAATAAAATATCCTGCAGACTGAGTGCCAAATGAGGAGGATGACAAAATGCAGTAATGCAGACGGAGTGAGCAAACAGGAGAAAAAGTGAAGCAGAAGCTCATAACATTGATGACAAAACACACCTCCTCAACTTCCTGGTTTGTTCTCAACCTGATTTAGATTCTTGTCATCTAGCCATATATAGTTTCCATTTCTCTTTTCCTCCCATGATTAAATAGGCTTTTCTGTCCAACTGCCTCTTATTCAAGACAGCTAACTTGAATACTATAGAATGAGAACTGTGCATTAAACTATATGAAGGCAATTAAAGCTGGAAACATTATTCCTGAATGCAGAAACTCTATGGAGTGTTACACATGTACAGACTTATTCATGCATGGCCTGCACTCACACCATTATCATTTTTAAAGAGGAAGCATTAGCAGATGAAAGACAGATTACACCTTGATCTTCAGACACACTAACACTTTGAAACATCCATCTCAGTTCTTTTTCTTTTCACCCGTGTTTTTTGATTATCTGAATAAAGAAGTTTTAGTTCTGTCAGAACCAGAACACATTACAGATGAACACTACAAATGTGATGAATATTCCTATGTATTCCTCAATTTCTGTTTTCATATTAAAAATATTGTTACAAGCTTTATAGGGAGATTTAGATTGATAGATAGGTCCTGTGCTAAATTTTGAGTTGTAAATGTGGCTGCAGTAAGGGGTTCAGTAATAGTATTGCTAGTGTTCTTTTCTGAATACCACAAGGAAAATGAAACTGTATCTACAATAAAAGCTTAGTCATGTGTTCAACTGTCCTCCGACATCATCGACATGAGGAGGTGCTAAAAAGTTACAATTTTATTAACATGGGCTCATCCTTCATAGAATAATGATGTGAAAAGTCAGCTAAATATAACTTAAAATACCCCTTAATGACACAAATCTGATTATTGCCTCTTAGTGACATAAAATAGGGAATATTTCTACTTAAAATGTTGACTGAATGTGCAAGACAAAGCATTCTTTGTCAGTAAATATATTAAATGTAAAATGCTGTACTGTGGGCTTTCTGTAACACATGTTTCTCCATCAGAAATCTACCCTGAACCCCACTAAAACCCAATTAAATACATTACATCCGTAGATAAGGTTTTTTACTATTCGTGAGTAATATTTAATTAGTCTACATCCTAACAGGTCAGTCTTTCTTTGCACTGAAATAAATAGACTCCCATCAATCATCCAAATAATTTGCATTGTGATGGGTAATTAGATGTTTGAATTCAAAAGAAGCTTAGGAGCCACAGTGCTAAAAAAGATAAGGACCAGCTGTTGAAAAATTTAAGAATTCATGTTTTTTCTTCCAACATGTCAACATTCAGCCATATGTATGCTACAGTATAAAAAGTATATGCCTTCCACCCTTTTAGTAGAAAAAGTCCTTCTCAGTCAAGTAAAAGTAAAGTTCCATTATTCATGTTACACACAAATTTCACTCTGTCTCTTAACAAGAAATAAATGATGGAAACCTTACATTTGCCTCATGCAAAGTCATTTTACATCTACACCTATTCTAATGGGTAATGATTACTCCGTAAGTATCTGTAAAGTAATGAGGCACATCGTACAAGCTACTCAGTATGATGTGTTGCATTACTTTGGGTCTCACAAAAAGAACTAATTAATTATAAAACAATGAGTAATAAATGAGGCATTAGTAGACTGAACCACTCAGTGGCTGGTTCAGAGTCAGTCAGGAGGTGATACTCATGGTGAAGGTAAACTAATTTTAATTAATGCAGTACATCCTCTGTAACTTTGTCACTACGGACTAAGGTCCCCAGCCTTGAGCGAAATGAGGAACTGCACCTTTACTTTTCAGGTCCTCTCAGACTTATTCTTCAGAACTACTTACATTTTTGTTGAATTGCAAAATGTTATATTGACTTTCACAAACATCCTGACCCCTCATTGCTTTTCAGTCTGCAGTTACTGTATAATAAACTGATGAACACCTTGATGCAGGACTGAGACCTCAGACATTCATGAAATATATACACAGCAGCTAATGTTTTTTGCAGCTGGTGTCAATTCATTGTCAGCATATGCTCAAACCAAGTCTCTTTTTTGTGTCATTCTTTTCCTCAAGCAAAACTACTCAACGTTTAAAGAAGCCAAGAACTGAAGTCTGAAAACAAGACAAAATAAGCCCATCTAGTCAGCCAGTAGATCCAAGTCCCATCACACTTGTTTTCTCTCTCTTTGTGCCGTGTTGCATTTGTGTTGTCGTCTCTTCATAACAGCCCCTGTTCTTCCTTCTGGGTCTAAACTCCTCTGTTGTGTTTAAAAAAATAGTAGATTTAACATCCCAGTAACACCATTAAATTTATGAGTCAGAATTTCAGTAACCCAACAGACATTAAACTTTTGAGAATGACACAGACAAAAACTTTTCCTAATTCCCGCAGCATAGGGACTGACACAAACACTCTTTTCCTCACAGACCAGAGAATATGAGCAATTCCTTCAGGAAATGTCCTCCTTTCCTTAATAACAAGGGACAGAGAAAGTGTGTCACACAGCGTAAAGTTTTGGACTGTGCTTGTTTTGTTTGGTTGCTGAACCCGTATGAGCATTTTTAGATATTTTTGGTGGATGTGAAGTTTTGCAGGAGTGAGTTGGTCAGGATTTATATATTTAATCTCCTTTCTAAAGTCGATGCCTTCATGCTGAACGCACACTATGAAGTATTTACTGGTAAATGGTTGGGGAGGAATTAAGGCAATTCACGAGGATTTCTCGTCACAAGATGTAAGTGTGCCAGTTTGCATTTGTGCATTTTATTTGCAGTCGAAGAATAAATGACTGCATCAGTTCACTACAGTATGGATTTATGGTTGTTTGTGCAGCATGAGTTTTCATACATGTTTTACTCTGCCTCATCAAATACAATAAAAAGAAGCTACATAATTAAGGATTATATATACCCTATTTGCAGACAGCTACCTTAATGCCTATCTCACACACACAAGGCCTATTAGCCTGTGCATGTGTTTCTCTGTGTGAGTGTATGCTAGCAGCACCTGGTGCCTGACAATGCCTAACCTAATGGAAGTAAAGCACAGCTGTAAAACCACTGGTCTGTGCTATATATCCACCTGCACAAGTCTAGCTAACAGCTTTTACACCCTCCTTGCTTTCACACAAACACATATACATATGCATACACATTTACTGATATATACAGATACAGAAACACATCCAAGAAGTCACATCACAGCTAATGGTTTAATACCTTATAGAGAATCATTTGGTGGGGAGGGGAGTTAGAGGTAGAAGCTAATGTAAATCTCCAAACATAATCCATGAAAGGGAAAAGACCATTGGCTGTAGCATTCCGTCTTAAGCTCGGAGAAATTTGTGTGTTTGCATGTGTTTTCATGTGTGAGTATTAGTGCATATGGCTCTGATAATGTTTGCTGAGCTTCTTACAGCAAAGCCAGAGGCTGACCAGCTCAGCCTGTGTGCTTTACCAGCCAAGAGAAGGCCGGAAGCTTTAATCACGGGTAAAGTTTGAGGAGTGAGTGTAGAGGAGGGAAGGAGATGAGTAAGATAGAAAGATGATATAATTGAGGGCAGAGGACATTTGGATGAAAGGTGAACGTTTGCAGATGGAGAGAAAAAAAATGGAGAAGTGGTTCAAAATGTCAAAAGAAAAATGAGGGGATGCTTTGGAGAGGCAGATGGAGGTCAAAGGGAATTAAGGATCTCAAGATTTCACTGGAAATAAAAAGACAAGGTCTAACCTTATTCTAGACTAACAGTGATTTTACTATCTTTCACTGTCACAGTGTGTTGCTCATCTGCTCTCGGGGTTTAGATTAAAAGAGAAACTGCCCAGCTCCAAGATTATAGGAGCAGTGCTTGAGTCCCTGTACAATACACTGAAGGGTCTCCACCCGTCTACATTAAATACATAAATAAATAAATAAATAAAAAATAAATTCATAAGACCAGGTCACCTCACCCACAGCCCTGTGGTCCAGCTCTGACACTCAAGTGCCCATTGTGGCTATTAGTGTATTAGTCAGTTTGGGCAATCTGACCTGTCTGCAGCAATTCAAGCTGCAGGGCTTCATGTTTTGTGTTGCACTGACAGTAAATTCTGCTAAAAACTACACCTGTTCTTTTACTCTCCATATGTTTTGGATGTCCAGTTCTCTGTGACTGGTTCACTCCGTGCACTTCCTAACCATTTCACCCTATGAGACTTTGAAAATATATTGGCACAGTCATGTAGCCATTAGATTTTCATTCAGACAGATTACACTGCTTTCAACATAACTACATGGAGAGCTGACCAAAATATCCTCCGTTGCTATAAAGACATCTTAAAGTTAAGATAAAAGAAACAAACTACAATATTGACAATAATTTGCATCATCTGTTGATTTTGCTAAGCTGTCAGTGAATGAAATCCAGGAACAATTCAGCTTGCATGGAGCTCATGATCACTTTTAGATTTGTTGCATTAAACATCCAGGCACAGCTTCATCATTCCGAGGAGAAATCTTCTGGAACGTAGGAAGTGATGCATTAAACGTTTCCATCAGCAGCAGCAGCAGTGGTTTGTTTGAAATAAATTAACATTATAGGAAAAGATGAAAACAAATGCATTTAATTAAATAGAAAGATGCACATGGAGATAAGCAGTTAGACTGTTTAGATCAGAAATCATGTAGATTTTTCCAAAGCCGCTGAAACTGTGAGATGCTCTGTAATCTGTAGAAACTACAAAAAAAGACTATAGTTGAATATCTGTAAGAATGAATATCTGACCACAAGAAGGGTAAAGATATAGATACCAAGGGGAAGAAATATTCCTCTTTAGCGTACTTACCTTAATATACTGTGACTATGGGATGCTATTGGCATTCAGTGACAGCAGCAAATTCTGTGTCTGTAGCTCCTCAATAATGCTGAAGTTCTCATTCTGATGTGCAAAATTATTTTGATCTAAATCAGTTTTCTCCCTTACCTTCAGTCTTTATTTCTGTTTTTCTTAGATTGATGCTACGGGAGGAGGCACCCAGTGCACCTCCAAAGAATATTGTGGCCAGTGGCCGGACAAATCAGTCCATTATGGTCCAATGGCAGCCTCCTCCAGAACCCGAGCTCAATGGTGTCCTCCGAGGATATGTCCTGAGGTAAGTGCACACAGAACAAACACACAGATTTAAAAAAATATTGCTCTGAGCCTTTTGGAAACCCAGTAAGACCAAAAGAGCAGGAAAGAGAACACTATGATGTGCATTAACCGAAAATAATCTTAGATCAAGGTCACACAAATCTAATTCATTACATCTATATAAACATACAGTAAGTAATGTGATAAAGAAGACATGTTTAAAACTTCTCAAATAGTATCTGTTTGTCTCAGGTATGAGGCCTTTACCTTATGTTCTATGTAGCTATTTCTTCCAACTCAGAACAGGATAACAGTTCTGAGTCAGCTGTTAAGGAGGATTTATGCTTGCGTGGCGTCTGCGTCCGCGTAACCGCCGTAGGCTTGGCGTAGCTCCGCAGAGGCTTGACGCGCACCTCTTCCAGACCTGACGTAGACTGATCAGAAACTGCATACTTTTAAAGGCAAAATGAGTAGCATTGCCACCTAGTGTTTCAAATCAAAACTGCAGTCGAAAGAGAAAAACACCGAAAACGTTCTTCCTCCCTCCCTCTCGGAGAGTTTCGAGCAGGTTGCCGGTTAGTGAGAGGACGGCTCTTTTATATAATCTATAAAGGATGGAGAAGATTGCACCAGCAAACATCATGATGACGAGTGAAGATGATTCACACACAGTAAGTTGCTATGCTTTGCAATTCACGTTAGCATAAAATAGAGTGTAAACAAAAGCTACATTAACCAACAAGTGCCACGCAGCGGCTGTTTTTCCTTAGTCTCACTTAATAAATTAATTTGATAGTAATTTCATAAGTTTATAAGGACAAACACACTACAGTCGCATATGATTGGTTAAGGAACCAGGAAGTAGGAAAGAGCTACATAGTGCCCTGGAGTTATTCCGTCATGTAACTCTTATTTTGAAAGGAGAAAAGCTTGACAAAGACATTGTTGATGTAGAGGACAGATTGTTTATAGGGAAGCTTCCTTTTATTCCTTGCAATAAATAATAACATTTTCAATTATTTTTACAGAAAAATCCCTAATTATTTAGCCTTTAACAAGAGAAAATAGGCTGTAGAGTAAGTATGCATCTTAGAAATATGTTATCATAATATATTATTTTGTTTTTGCCTGAACTTTTTAAAGGAAGACAAATCTTACTTTCAAGTATTAGCTTCTACATACTTCTTATCTAAGTAATAATAATAAGAAGAAACAGAGTGGTGCCATTCCTTTATAGGTCAAAATAGAAATTTGTAACTTAGGAATTTCGATTAAGTTGATATTTTAAACAAAGCCCTAAGAAATATATATTTGTGGGTTTTTAAAAAATTTTCTCCTTGCAGTGACTTAACAAAAAGGAAAACTCATATATTTACTGGCACCGGGTTCTCAGATATGAGAATCTTCAGTTTTGTTCCACTGAAACTTAAAAGCACATTTTGGTCTTGTTTAAGTAAAGCTGGGTGAAGTCTTTTTGAGCAGTCAGTGTCTTACATGCATTTGGCAGCAATCAGCAATCGCCAATCTGATCCCAACACACAAACTATGAGATGAACAGCCGAGATAAACATCCTGGAGAAAGCACAAACACATAGCATCTTTTAAATCTTTGCAATGGTAAATTGCAGCAGTACACCCTGCAACAAGTCTGACACAACTCTTGACAGACAGCCATTATGCACTGATGCGTAGCAACTCTGATGTTCTTCAGTTAAAGAAATGTCATCACATAGTAAATAATGATTGCATGCAAAAATGATGTGGTTTATAAATTCATAATAAAGCAAATGTTTGAAGCAATCTGAAATTTTTTAGGTTAGAAGTTTTTTCAGCTGGGGAAAGTTTTTCTTTTTTATGGTCATGTTTTATGTAGCTTTTAGCTTTGCTTTGCTGTCAGCCCTTTAACTTTCTTATCCTAAAGTGAGTGTTTTGACTGCATTCTACTGCTAAGTACTTTATCCTTTATTTTTACGTCTTTATCTGTATGAATTATACAGCATTGCATACTTAAACACACGAACAGAAGTGCTCAATCGGTGCTTGTGCTGCCCCTCGGTTTGCTGTCCTCCCCTTTGATGTCCACCTTTAGTGTGACACTGTGTGTAATCAAATTGTCATTAGCTGCTTCACTTATTTGCATATAATTGCAGTAGTAGTCATCAGGTTTTTATCCCCTTCTCTGCCTACACTTCAGAAATCAGTATATTAAAAAAACAAAACAGAATTGTGCACTGATAATACCCACTCTATCATCTCAGTTTTGTAAGACAAAGCTACCCCCCTCCTCCTCCTTCCCCTACCCTTTGCATTCTCCTTTTTCCTTACTGTATCAACTTCCAAACTCTCACTCATTTTCCAATTTTTCCTCCCTGTTTTTCTCTTCTGTTTCCCTCCACCACCTCCTCCCAGTGTGTCATGTGGAGTAGGAGGAGGAGGGGTTTTTCTTCTCACCTCTGCATGGATCTTTATCAGCCTCCAGTGCCCCGTCGCTTTGTGTATTTGTGTTTGTGTCTATCTCTTTCGTGTGCAGATACAGAATGCATATGCATTTGAACGCTGACTCAGCCAGTGAATCGTTGGAATGTTCCATTACATTTGCTAGACGTAGTATTAAAAGGCTGACATGGAAATTATTACTGCATTCAGCTCCATCAGATATGTACAGAACCAACGTGGTATTCCACCTCCCTTTCTAGTTGGGTCATATATCCGTTTAAGTGGACATTTATATCATCTGTACTAAAGCAAAGGCCTTGAAGGTGCGCTCTTTAGAGATGACATTATAGGGTTTTAGGTCTTTAGAGACTTTAGATGGACTTTACTTCTACAGAAAACCCTTAAGCTTTGTCTGTATGCCTTGCAATGAGATAATAAATGATACTGAGGTTTAAGAAAAAATTAAATAGATTTTTATACTAGTATGATTTCACATTGGCTCAGTATGACCATTCTTGAAATGTGTTTTTGTTAAAAACTGCTTTTATTTAATGCTTTGTCCAAATATCCATCCAAATAAATATAAGGTGCACCCTTTTAGTTCTTTACATATTGTTATGTTTCAGACTCAAAAAAGATTGTTGGGTATATTATGTTGGTGCAGACACGAAATAATCCTCCTGTTTTTCTAGCAGAAATGTATAAGGTGTATCAGGTGAGGTGGGGAGCATCAGTGCACAACCTTTTTCAGTTGAGACCCAGATTCTTTGAGAGTTATGTCAGGATTTGCGGAGTTGTTCTGTATTTTTTTTGTGTAATGCTTACCGTTCCCATACCATTTTATTTCTAAAGCCCTTTATAAACAACATAACAGCTGACCAAAGTGCTGTACAATAAATGTTCTTTGGTTTGTTGTTTTGTTAAAGGTAAACATTAGTGTCAGCCAGATATCCAGAATATTTAGGATTCATTATTATTCTGCTGTAAAAAATGCTGTTTCCATCATCATGCTGTCCTGAGTAGTGTCTTAGCCCGCATCGAACTAAAGCACCCCAACAGAATGATGCCATCTCCATGTTTAACTGTATGGGTTGTACGAATGAGCAGAATGTGTTCAGTGGTTTAGTTTTTGTTTCATTAGGGCAGATGAATTTGTGTCTCAAGGGGTCGGAGTGACTAAGAGATTTCAGTGGGATTTTACGAGCCTTACTATAAAGAATTGCTTCCATGTAGCTATTGCAGTGCTGCACTGATAATACTGTTTCTGTAAGATTAAATGTTTTTCAATTAATTTTCTGTACTTTTGGACACTTAAAATGCAGCAGAATATTTTGTTGCATCCTTCCCCATTTCTGTTTCCTGACACTATCACGTGTCACACTTCTTAAATAGATTCTCTGGATCTAATGACTTTTTTTTTGTTGTTTTTTACTTCGACATACACCATCAACAACGACCTTATAGAGACACACATTTGCTTTATTAATCATGTTAAATGAATTCAATTAGGCACAAGTGGACTCAAGTTAAGTGTTAGAAGCATTGCATGGAACACAAACAGTATTGCGTGTCATAACATTGGGTCTAATTATTATGTAAATGGAATTTTTCAGTACTATTTTTAATAAATTAATAAGATACTCAAAAAACTTGTTGAGCCCTTTCATTATGGACCATTTTTGTAGACTGATGGGAAGAAATTTAATTAATTTTATTTTAGGATGAAACTGAAATATTACAATGTTCAGAAAACAAGTGTATCCATGTGTGTGTGTGCAGGTACCGCCTGGCAGGATTACCAGGGGACTACCAGGAAAAGAACATCAGCAGCCCAGAGACTAACTACTGTCTGCTGAAAGATCTTATCATCTGGACTCAATACCAGATCCAGGTGGCTGCCTACACAGGAGCCGGCTTAGGAGTCTACAGCAGTCCTGTTACTGAGTACACACTGCAGGGCGGTGAGTACAGATGCACAAACACGTTCTTATTTCTTTTTCATGCAACAAATTTTCAATTATTGACATTTTACATAATCAACCCACAAAAACACAAATTACTAAATATATTCTACCAATTTCACAGACATGCATTGAGTCTAATACTAAACTATGTAAAAATTCTGTAAAGATCTCAACTAAAGATATTTACAGCAAATCCTTTTTTACTTTCTCTATTTTTTACTATAAAAATGTAGGATGAGGATACGTTCACACTTCAAGTCTTACTGCTTTATTCCGATATTTTTGCAGCAATGTTTTTTTTTTTGTGTGTGTGAGTGTTTACATCACAGTTTAAATATGAACTCCATCAACTGTCCGTTAACGGCACATACCAGCAGGAGTGAATCAAATTTGAAGTTGTGGTGCCATCAAGGACGACAAAAATATGATATAAAATTGTTTTGTCCATTGTTTACATCTTGCTGCATTCAGCCTCCTCCAACACAGAATCAGGGCGTGCGGCTCACTTCAGAGACATAAAAAGTCTGATGAAATCTGATATGATCGTCCAGATTTAGGTCACTTTCAATAAAATCAGATATGGATCTGATTGAGGACCACAGAGAAAGTGGTCTGGGTCTGATTTGGAAAAATCTGATTAGTGCTAGTCAGGCTGTAACAAAAATAAATCAGATATGGGCAAAAAAGACAGATGCGAAGACAGTGTGAATTTTGCTTCAGTGTCATACCTGAATATCAGGCCTAATGTTATTTATTCTGTTAAATCATGAAAAAAAACTGCAGTAAAATTAAAACCGCGTGAATAGAAATTACAAATGCAACATTTAGCAAAATGAAAATCAGATGAGCTAAACACATCTTCGCCATTGTGGCACTTGTTTTACATCTGAAGGCCTTTGGCTGAATCCTGATGCAGACAACCTATGTGCACGCTAACATAATCCACTCTTAACATGTAGCGTACCAACGTGACCAGACACTCAGCTAAAAGCCTCTAATGAGCTTTGCCACCAAAAGGGAACACAATTTAAACCACAAAAACCTTTTGAAAAATCATAAAGTGTGACTACACTTTACTGTTTTGTGGTCAAAATGTATATTTCAGCTAGAAACAAAAACCTGCTAAAGTCTTTTACTCTACATTAGTTGGAAATGAATAATGAAGGTTATTTATATAAAAGAGAAGATTTTTATTTATTTGTTATTCCCCAAGAGTACCTTTACGACCTCCTTTTATTTGTTTTGTTCATGTAAAAGTGCATTTTTCTTGGCTGTTAATGCAATGTAGTCAGTGAGCAGACGACTGTGATCTCTGTTACATGTAGCTGCAATGAGGTCTTTCTGTAGCCTTGCAGGCTTCAATATCACTCAGCTTTGAGAAGAGCCAATTGATGCAGTTCAGACTTATGTTAAAGTCACCCCTGAGGCAGCCCCTTGCAGAAAAAGCAACTTCATTCAACTGGGAAGAGACCCTAAGGGCAGCCCAGGATGTGCTGGAGGACTTCAGTTCATCACCTGTCTTCCCTACAAGCAGCTCGGGATGCTGCAGGATGGAGGGAATTGACAGTGAAAGAGTTTTTCCTGCTCTATAAATATATAATATGACAGATAATGGTGTGTTTATTGTAATAAACATGGCTGCACAGAGGAACACACCTTCAACTGTCTCAAGCATAAATCAATGAAGTGGTTGTGAAATAGGAAAGAATGTAAGTGAAGACTGTAAAGGGAGATGAAGTGGTTGTGGGGGTAAATCTTCTTTAAACACGTGCTCGTCTCCCGCTGACTTTTATTCCAACAGTATATTATCATTATTAAAGATGAGCCAAGCTACACATGTGCACATCCTTACACAGACACGTACACATGCACATAAAACTCGCAGTCATCATTACAAGAGTTCGGGACAGGTTTATAGACTCAGGAGAGAGTTAGGCTCATTAATTATTCTAATGTGGTTTAATGGGAGTGGCTGTGAAGGATTGGACATTTTCTCACTCTCTCTGTCTCTGAGAAGATGTGGCTGAACTCTGTTAGACTCTGATAACGTTACTTTTCTCCCGCTCTCTCACAAGCATTTTTAGTACATATTAAGATTCCCCCAAAGGGCATAGTCTGGTATTTTATCTGGAGCTATGAGCTTCCAGGGGTTAGAAGCTGCTCCCTGAGAGTACAGTCAACGTGGCAGGAAGGGAGAGAACATCTTTAACATCAATTAATCTTCTGTCTCCCTCTCTGTCTTCTCACTCCTCAGCGTCATTTCTTGCACCATCCTGTTTCATTCATTTTTCAGTAGATTTTGTTCTGGTTGGTGAGTGTGTGTATGAGTTTCATCTGACCACTTTACATAACATACAAGATGTAAAGAGCATTCCCATAATGCAACAGTGCATTATTACTCTCTGGCTTTTGAGTATCAGCATAAACCCCTTACTATGTAATCACCAAGACATGCGCCTGCAGACACACAAACGCACACACATGCATCCATTGTCTATTACTCTGTGCTTCAAAGTTC
>JBAMHW010000004.1:19265355-19291895 GCA_037177495.1 Rhadinocentrus ornatus
CCCCCCCCCCCCCCCCCCCCCCCCCCCCCCCCCCCCCCCCCCCCCCCCCCCCCCCCCCCCCCCCCCCCCCCCCCAATAGATTGGGAAGATAACATAGTTAATTCAGTCTCAGTCTCATCCTCTAATGTGGCTCTCTTGAGGTACAGGCCTTTTGGGTTTTCTTGGTGGTTAGCAACCAGCTTAAGATGCATTATGCTGAGAGATACACAGCCGGCTCCATAGACGACTTGCATATCTCTTGCGTATTGTAAAGATCATTGTAAATTTGTATATTTGACCTTTTGAGTAAAACCTATAGTGAGAAACATCAGGAAGCAGTTCGGTTCACCAAACACACTAAAAATGTAAATGGTATAAAACACTTTTACGTAAACAGTAGCTGGGTTTTTATTTCCATTATTTATTTGCAGTGAAAAGATATTTAAGTTAACTAATGTGCAAAGTGTACACAGGGGATTTTCATCTTTTCAAAGAGGTCTTTATGTGCATTAGGAGAAATAATGGGCAGAGAGTTTTGGAAAGTGGGTGCTTTTAAAGGCAGTGCATAAGGAACAACAAAGTTTGCTACAGTTACGCCTGTGTAAATGATGCTGGTAGTACAGTGAACAGAAACAACACATCCACCAAGTAACAGTGTTGTTGAAACACTAAATACTGTATAGTAGAATACCTTGGAGCAGAGCACTGAGAACACAGAACAAAAAGATGTTGTGCACACAGGTTAGAGTTTTTAGCAGCATGAAATGTGGAAGGAAAGAAAAAAATTTACTTTTTACCTCTGCTGCTAATGTAGTCATGAAAAATTTAGTTGAAAATCTTAGAAACAATATTTCAGTGAAAAAACAGTTATCATGTCCAGCTTGTGCATAAACAAAGTTTTGTTTCTTTTAAAGCAAGACAAACCTAGTGCAAAGTTTAATTCTCATTAAAACTTAGCTCAAACTTCATGTTTTAGGCAGATATTTTTTTCTTAATAGAAGCTATAAATTTGGGTAGCGCATCAATGTGTTGCCTGTGGGGTCATCTCTCATTATGGAAATGGAAATAAGTGCCTTTTAATGTTGTTTTTTCAGCCAAGGAAATAGCACAAAGTGCTGCATGTCTGAATCTAAATCAAGTTTCACTGTGGAGACAAATTAACCTTTCATTAGGCATTGAGTTTGAAAAGATAATCAAAGATAGTTTTTGTTCCCTTGATGCTGTTGTGACTGACAGTGTTTGTCTGGTACAAATGATAAGTAATTGTTTGCAATGCAAATATGTTTTCTAGGTATTGGAACATGAAAATTGTTTTGCCATTTTCAGAGATTTGTTTTGCTCTTTGTTTTGTTTTTTGGGTGTTTTTTTTTAACAGTTTTAAAAAATTCATCATAGCCCATACTGTGGCACAAATATGTTTATTTTCATAATTGCAGTCTGAATTATGAGAATGGATCCATTAGCCTGAAGCTCCAGAAAAAAACATAATGGAAGAAAATGACAATAAATAATTCTGATGTGGAACTAATAAAGTGACTGCTGGTTTTCAGTAAAATTCATTGGGTATTATTTATTTCGCTTGTCACCATTTTCTAATTTGACACAGCTGCTGGTATGGCCGGAGCAGTCTCCGGAGGATGTCACCATAGTAACCATCACCCCAGACTACCCCAGCTCACGACATACAGGGTTAGTCAGCGGGCTCAAGAAGTTCACCTGGTATTATGGCTCCACCCTCTGCTTCACTACACCTGGAGATGGCCCCCGCAGCCCACCCACCCTGTTGCAGACACATGAAGATAGTGAGTGAAACTTGTGTGCGCACACACACAGATATACACAAACTGACAAAAAAATCAATGTGATGCTAAAATCTCTATCAGCCTCGTCTCTGGGTAATAGTGAAAGCGTATTGCCTGCTTTGTGTTGAATCTAGCTTTTTTTACCCACTCTAATACACGAATGAGTCCATATACACAGTATGCCAGCACTCCTTGTTGTCTCACGAGTCTCTTCTTGCCTTTTTAAAAATTTGTTTGTTCTTCCTTTCTTTTTCTGCCTCCATCCTGTCTTCTGTGTCTTTTTAAAGGAAATTGATTAATATTTTTTCAAGTGTGCTGGTATTTATAGCCCACTGTTCCATGGATAAACATAATAGCTGCCACTCCCAGTTACAAGAGCACATGCACACAGTCACACTATCAAATAAACACAATAGCCTATAGCCAGACAGACAAGCAATTATTACCAACCAGTAATTATTGAGTGGGAAAAGGATATTAGAAGCCACACACATGCAATCACATACACACTCACATACGCATACCCACAGCAGTGGACAGGTATTGATTGGTTGCTGGGGCGCGTTGCAGGGTTAACGGTGGGTGTAATTCTTGCTTGATGATAGCTTTTTGCATGCATGTGTGTGTGACTGTGATTGTGTGTGAGTGTTATTGAATGTCTCAGATGAATAACTTAATCGCTCTGCAGGGAGAGGGGTTAGAGAGCCATGGATGAAATGAGAAACGACAGGCTTGCTTGCACCTGAGTGTGTGTATCTGTGTGTGAGTGTGTGGGTGTGGAGGGGGCGGGGAGGGCGCTGGTCAATGCAGATGTGATAAGGAGGTGGTGTGGAAAGAGGAAATGCTGTGCGTTTGCTGGGTATCCTGGTGGTCCCAGTGGAAACAAAGCAGTTCTGTAGTTCATCAGGTTATGAGGAGCGCTGAGCACTTGATGGTTTGGAGTTTCAGCTTTGGTGACTTTATTATTTGTCTCAAAGGCATTTCTGCTGAAATCTGGACTAAACATGAATGTTTAATGAACATTTTAAAATAGCTCTTGAGAGAAGTTTCACTTTTCACTTTTGAGAGCTGTAACAGCAACACAATCATGGAGCATCTGACAATCCTAAGTCAACTATTTGACTCCTCACTAGGTTTTGTCATGGTAGATTTTTTTTCTTTCTTTCTGTTCTGTTTTATATTAAAGCCAGACAAATGCAACCTGTAATATCAGTTCCTTTCTTTTAAAAACTGCAGTTTGTATTTCTGCAAGCTATCTCTTCATTCCCACATTGATTTTAAGATGGAATAAATATAAACATCTACATTTAAATTTCTTGTTTGAAACATCATTCTTGATTCCAATGAGCTGAATACATCTGTCATGCTGGGTTTATGCTTTAACTTATATCTGAATGGCAGATCCTGTAATGAGTGGCGGCGGAGGTGAGGACCCAAATGCAGGCAGTAGGCTGAACAGTACTGATGACAAGGTTTATTTCCATAAACACATGACAGGGGACCACACACAGCCGGGATGAAACCAAAAAGACCTGACCAAGACAGCTGAACACCATGTGACATATATACACACAGAGGGAGTAATTAGAAGCAGGTGAAATGGATAAGAAATCAGACCAGGTGAATTAACGAACCAGGAACAGAAAATACAGAGCACATAAGGGAAACAGGACTAAACATGACAAAACCAAAAACCTAAAGCATAAGCATAACATAAACCAAACACCACAACTAATAAACCAAGATTAAAATATAACAAACCAAAATAGACAAAACCCAAACACAAGAAATAAGACCTGACAAGATCCTCCTTTATGTGTGTATATTCTCTAATGTATTTTTAATGTGTTTTCTTCTTTTTAAAAAATGTTTTTTTAAGGACCTGGACCCGTCCGCCACTTGAGCTTCACTGAAATCTTGGACACATCCCTCCGAGTGAGCTGGGCAGAGCCAGAGGACAAGAATGGCATCATCACTGGTAAGGGCATTACAACTTGACAGCATATATCAAAGACTGTAATAATACTTGATAATCCCCCTTCATTCACCTTCACCTCTACGCCACAATCAAGAAACCTTTATGCTACCATGTTATTGCCATTCTATCAGGATGAGACAAGCTTTAATTAAGTTTGAATTGTGTGATTTTGTAAGAAAATAATACACACCCTGATTAGAAATAACATGACCATCATTTCTAATTACAACATATTCTCCTCAGGTGGACAAGTGCAATCTGAAAATGACTAATTAAAGTGAAAAAATATAGAAGCAGCCTTTTAAGAGGACCCCTAACGCTCCATACTGTCTTCAATGTTCTCTATTTAGTCTTAATGTCTTCTCTCTTACTTCCACAGACACCCTGCTGTCTCTGACATTGTTTGTGCACAACTGATTCATCATCAGTTAATCCCTTCCCTCTGCAGTTTGTCTTTTCGCATTATTTTAAACGTGCCCATATCCCATACGACCCAACATCACAAAGCACAAGGCCCTGCCCCCCTCAGCTTCTCTATGGCTCTGTTAGACAGTCATGCTAGCGAACTCAACAAGCTGCTGTGAATTAAGACTCTGTGCTGCATGTATGAGTCTTTATGCTGTGGCATCAAGTTCAATGTTTTTAACAGGAGCCTTCACAACGCCACCACAATCTAAAAGCATGAGGCAACAGTCAGTTTACACACTCAGCTTACACACTAAGAAGAGTGGAAAAACGGAAATTCCATCAAGGTCACCTTGCACATTTACTCTTTTCTCCTCAACCTGCTTTTCATCCAGCACCTGGTGAGCATGGAGACAGATGAGGAATCATTCTCTCTCCTCAGGGCTTTATACACAAGTAGCCTTGCTCACGCACACATTAGAGGCGGTGGTGTGTGATGCATGGCTGCGAAGATGCAAAGGGACACACAGGGATTTTGTCTCTAGTTACTCCTCCTACTCTCTCTGCTCCTGTTTGGCTCTGTATCTCTCGTAATATGTGTGTATTTGTGTCAATACATGACTGCCTGTCAATATGCATCTTTAACAACCTGCCGTTTGCTCTGTACCCTGCAGGCTACATGCTATGGTGGGAAGTTCCAAGTGTAGAGGAACGGTCTCTGTCAAACTCCACCCTGCAGTACCAGCTGACAGGCCTAACCTCCACCACCGTGTACACAATACAGGTGGCTGCGCTCACTGCTGCAGGACGGGGCGTGGTCACATCCTCCACCATATCCACTGGAGTTCCACCAGGTACTCTAAATACAGCACACACACATATACATCCGACTATGACTTCTATGAATGCTAAAAACTTTTTCTTCCTGTATGGATGTATCCATGTAGCAGAGTAAATATGAGTGATGAGCTCTCACAATGCCATTGTCTTTCCTCAGGCTGATAAGTGGCTGTTACAGTGCATCCATGAATCATCACCCACTCTGCCGACAGGCACATTCACATACTCAGTCACACACAACAGTCAGTCATTTACAGAAACTCAGAGAACTCATCATGCAGACAAAAAAAACGCTTTTGTCTGCATGATAAGTTCATGCAACCAGGCTAAAGCCAAGTTGCAGTCATTATTAGTGCTGATTAACTACAAATGGCAACGTAGAAAGGATGCAGCAAAGAATAAGAGAGCGCATTAGACATTGAAAGAACAGAACTGAAGAGGGGAGAAGAAATTGAGAAACATAATTATGAAAGAACAGAAACTGCAAGAACATGCAATCTCCAATGAACAAACGACCAAAGTCTCTTAGAAATGGACTGAGTAGAAGTGTTGGAGAATAGAGGAAAAACCCAGCTCATACAGCAGGAATTTTGTCCTAACATTTTCTGATGACTAATTTATGAGTAAAAGCAAAAAAAGTGAAAGTAAGATGGAAACAGACAGTTCTTAGATTCAGAGGTTTTTCATTAATTCATGAAAGCAAAAGACTGAAAGAAAGAGGAAGAACTGAGGATTAGGAAGAAGAACTAAAGAATGAACAGAGAGAAAAGGGAGCGATCCACTCAACACAGACTCTTCCCTGGCTTATTTATTTATGAATTCATGGAGTTGAGAGAAATTTTGTCATTTATCTAAGCGAGGCAGCTGATATCAACATTTCTACATTGTAACCTTTGCAAGTTTGCTGCATGCATGTACAGAGAAGTGGTGACTGTTATCTGTAAATCCTCTTGTGATGGAGCTTGCTGTATCAATGCTAATAACAGAATAAGTGGACACAATCACATAATACTGTCCTAAAGAAAAAAAGAAAAATCCAGTGGATATTTTACTGAATGTTTCTGATGTGTAACAGTGCGCCTCATTCGGTGTAACAAATACGCTTTTCAGACATGCGTTTTGTCATGTTCAGCAAATATGCCATTTAAAATTGTGCATCAGAATTAACTGGATTTCAGTCATTCTGAGATGACTTACATCATCCACAACATCAAGTATTAACCAAACAGCAGGGAAAAGTTTTTAAAATGGGACTCTTCTGTACCCAGCCATGTTGTGCTGGAGTTAGGCAGTTTAGAGCAAAGTAGATTGTGTCGAATGTTGAATACGTTTGCTTCATTAACATAAAACAAGCTGTCGCATATTTGACTCGTTAACGCATGATTTTAAAAAGCTGTTGTTGAATGTGCTGCTTGCCAAACAAATGCCAATTCAATACAGCAGCTGTCAATGAATCAATCTTTAGAGCCAGAAATAAACTGCAGCGTTTGTAAAGTTGATTGCTAAAAAAAAAAGAACCTAAACAGGAATATTAGTTGAGGCTGAAATGTACATGCAAAACGCAGGATTTTTTGGGGGGTTGTTTATTCTTGGTTTTAGAAAAGTACTAAAAATAATCCTGTCAAAAAGAATATTTGTTGTTTTCTGCCGACACTGGTTCATTGCAGCTCTCAGTTGGAATGTGACAGCAGCAACTATCAAATTTTAATTAGTAACGTTTAGCAGCACATGCCAGAGAACAAATCTGTTACATCAGTGATATTTTAGTCAGAGAAATCTTTCTACTTTTAGCTAAATCAGATGAGTTCCAATTATTCTTTCCTCTAGTTGCAGATATGTGCTTAGGTTGCTGAGAATGACAGGTGTTGTCTAATTATCCTTCCTGAGCAACTTGTCCTCACTAAAAGAAAAACAAAAAAAAATAGCTTTTATTAGTTGGCATTTCTTCATTTTTAGTCAGGATGAAAGAAACTGTCAATAGCGATATTTAAAACGTAAAATCTGACAAGGTAATGTAGATTTGTCACATTTGTGTAATTTTTGTGACAGGGATGTGGTCTGAACTGTCACATCGCTTGATCATTTTGAAGTCAAAATCCTTGTGTTTTATCTTTTTTTTTAATTACCCCACAGTGCAAGTTGTGCCGCTCAGGCTGACACAGCTGGTCAGCTAAACTGCTCGCTTTCTGTGTCTCATTATTGCATGGGGATGAAACAAAGTCTGAAAAAGGATGGGTCAAATGTAATTTCATAGCTCTGCTGCATATTCACACATTTATAGGCTTTAAGTTAAATAAAATGGACAATATCTTTGTGTGTATTGTATTGTTGACCTTGGAAAAAAAGAGAAAGATGCCTGTTGAAGTATCAGTCTTGATTAGAATGAACTTATTTCTATATTTTATAGCTGTACATGAGCTTGCTGAAATAAATAAAATAATGGGTTTTGTACATGGTTGCGACAGCAGAGGTGTGTTTCGTCTCAGAGTTTGTAAATCCCAATTGAAATATTAAAAATGCAATAGACAGGCTTTGTAAATCACATCATTAGGAGTACAATACACCTATAGATTTTGGTTTCTAAATATTTCATATAGCTGTGTGAGTAGAAAAACTAGTGTTGAAAAGTGACCAGCATGCTGGAAAATAGCTTAAATTTTTATAGGGTTATTTGCAGCTGTGTGTAAAGCACAATTCTTTCTCCTCTATTTGCAGAACTTCCTGGTGCTCCTTCTAACTTGGTAATCTCCAACATTAGCCCTCGGACGGCAACGCTTCGGTTCCGCCCTGGTCCAGATGGCAAGACCACCATATCAAGATGGATAGTAGAAGGACAGGTGTGTGTGTGTGTGTGTGTCTGTGTTTGTTTTGCTTGTGCCATTTTGTAGTCAATGCCAATAGTGAAACTGAACTGATTTACAACAAACCTGCTCTTTAACAGGTGGTAAAGGAGGATGGAAAGGAGGAGGCATGGAAGGTTGTCTACCAGAAAGACAACCAGCCACATGCAGACACACTGGAAATCCCCAACCTCACTCCATTCACTCAGTACAGGTGAGCAGCAACATGCTCAGAATATACAAGAACACACTCAAACATGCATACACCAACTTACACACGTCTCACTCTTTGCCATTTTCTGCTGTATTGCAAGGCTCAAGTGAAGTTCGATAAATCACACAGACACACAGAGAGACAGTTCCATCTGAGACTTTTCTGTATGTCAGCATCTTCACAGCTGCAGCATGCAGATCCTTATTACCCTACCGCAACTCGCTAAGGGGGAAGGAGAGGGATGAGGGCAGGGGAGAAGAAAGTTGATGAGAAAGCTGGAAGGACAGCAATGAGTATTAAAGAGAAGACGAGACAAGGCATAAGAGACGAGAAGAACAGGAAAGAGATGTGGAGTGAGAAGTGTCTGTAATCCCTCCTGAAGAGTTGTGAGGAGGTTACATTTTGTGATGCATCACCACTCAAAT
The DNA here is from genome assembly GCA_037177495.1 of Rhadinocentrus ornatus. Lineage (NCBI taxonomy): Eukaryota > Metazoa > Chordata > Actinopteri > Atheriniformes > Melanotaeniidae > Rhadinocentrus > Rhadinocentrus ornatus. Next base: position 19,273,839 of record JBAMHW010000004.1, read on the forward strand.
CAACAGCAGCTCTTCCTCTTCTCTGTCTTTCTCCTCTAGCTATCTGTCTGTCTATCTTCTGTGTTTTTCAGTCGTTCCGTCTATGTCTGCTTCTTGCTTCCAGTATCTCTGCCTTCATCTGTAATGGGACTGTGGTGTGTATGCGCATATCATACACTCATAGGGATTATGTTATCACAGGCTACACCACTGGGACCTTAGATGAAGTGATGCACTTGTCTGTATTTCTTATCCCTTGCTTTAAGTCCCTCTTTACACCCTGCTCTCCATCTCCCAACTCAGGGACACAACTCATAGATGATGTCTCTCACATGCACACTCACACATTTTATCTCCTGCCACCACGTTGAAACATGGCTACATTCAGAAGTAACAAACATAACAAATACTCCCTCGTAGCTGTATGATTGTGCAAGTTTGAGTTAATTCCTGTTACTAACTGGATCTTCTCTGCCCTCAGACAAACAAATGTTCTCTGTACATGTAAAACAAATAGCAGAAATATCAAAAACCCCATTAGATATAAGCACACATAATCAAAGGTTTCTTTGTTGCATTATTTTTCAGTAGTTAGAGGTAGATTTATTTGTTTACCCATTTCATGTAAAATATTGCTCCATCTTTCCCTAGTTATGTAAATTGTTAGAAAATATTTTATACAGTAAGATGAATAGACAATCCATCCTATCAGGTACTGTTATTTCGGAACAGTAAGCATCCCGTGCTGGTAGATTTTATCAGGTGCTTCATTTGTTTTTTTGGTTGTAGTTTGCAACTGTGGTTCCGAAATATTTTACTTTAGTATAGGATTAGTTAGAACAAAGGTGACTGAGGAGTTATTCTTCACTGAAAGAAGAACAAGGAGCAATTCAAAAGCTTTTGTCCTCTAGAAAGATGTTTTCAGTTGTCTTCCTGTTGATTTTGGCAACAGTTTATTCTCTCATTGGCTCCATCTCATTAATGTGATTGGTTGAATCTAGCTCATGACAGACGGTAATAGGCAGATGGCTCATCCAATCACCCGCCAAATATGTTTTGAAAGTGCCTTATCCAAATAGTTTTCAATGATGTCTTCTGTTATAGTTCTGTGTAACAAACTATCTAATGATCCTTGTTCCCATGTAATTAAATTGGTCAGAAACAACCAGAAAATTAAAAAAATAAGAAGAAAGAAAACTGATAAATGTAAAAGAACTGAGTACAGACAATTGCAAGAGTTTAAAAAAGAAGCATGAACATGACTGATTTAGAGCTGATTGTGAAGGCAGAAACACCACTCATGGTTTCACTGGATTGTTTACATTTCTCCACAGCAGAGAACAGACTGCATGGCAGATATTCAGAAGCTTGTATTCTTTAATTGCACTTGACACAGTGTGAATACTCTCATTAATCATTAAAACCTTCTAACAGTGGTGATTTAATGATAGCTGACCTTGTACATTTTGTATTTTTTTCCTTCCTCGTTGGGTAGATACGAACTGTTTTGCACATTTGTTGTGTTTACATAAATTTATCTGTTCAGTTAAATGAAAAGGTTTTGTTACTTTGAAGCACTTTGGTCAAAATTGTTGTTTTGCAAGTGCTTTTTAGGTTCACCCTGTGCATGCTTTTAGTTTTTCTGGGTGCTCAAGCTTCCTCATTCGATCCAAAAACATACCTGTTTAAAGTTAATTGGTGTTTCTAAATTCTCCCTAGCAGTTTCTGTGAGCATGAGTAGTTGGTTGTCTCTCTATGTAGTCCCTTTGATGGACTGGTGACCTGTCTGGGTTGAACCCTGCCTCTTGTCTAAAAGCAGCTGGATTCGGCTCCAGCTACCTTAAACTGGAATAGCCTTGTATTGATGATGGATAGATGCTTACCATCTTGGTTTAAAGTGTAACATATGTCATTTGTTTTTTAAATTAACCAGGTTCAGGATGCAGCAAGTGAACATTGTCGGTTCCAGTCCCATGAGTGCTCCTTCAAGGCTGATTCAAACCTTACAGGCTGCTCCCGACACACACCCCTCCAACCTCAGTCTGGTGTCTGCTACACAGACCAGCATGCGATTCAGCTGGAAGGTACTGAAACCAGGACCTGAATCTGTGAAATGAACAACCCGTCTTCTGCTCCTCCTAATTTGAATAGGATGTTGTGGGTCTTTTTTTTTGTTGTTTTCACTCTTATTTTCAGTCTTTGTGTTCTTAGTCTGCATGTGTGTGTGTTTACTCACCAGCAGCAGGACTGAACAGGTTGTGTGGCTGACAGCCTATAATCAGTGTCTCTCCTGGTTATCAGTGCTAACACTAATTTGTCACATTTCCCATTCAGCATTTTGGACAACTACCAGCACAAACTGCAATGTAATTTTCTCTTCACTGTCTTCTCTCTTTTTGCTCTTGTTCCTGCTCATCATCCCTCCTTTCTTTCCATCTCCCTTTTACTCCCCCTTCTACTCTTCTATTGTAGCATAAATGGAGAGCAGAGTATTTTCCATTTAAGAGTTGGAATGAGAAAAAGAGCCTGTCAAATCAGACACAGACACTGTGAGCTACCAGTGCAGCATGCTAATGGGATTTTACCTGTTTGTTAGCACCAAACCTGAGCTATGCTAGTTTTCTGCTGTAATAGAATCATGACAATAGTTTTAGCTAAGGACATTATTCTAAGCTACATGTTAAGAGTAATAAAGCTAATGTGACATTCTGTATTATAGCTCGTAAACACTAAGCTGTGCTAAATCAATTGGGTTTTTGAAATGACAGGGTGTCCCACTTGCACAGCATAAAGCAGCCACTGTAATGTTGGTTAAAATCATCAGTGGAGTTATGTACAATGAAAAAAACTGAACTTTTTGATTTACATCGTTTGAGGGCAGTATATTGTGGAATTAATACATAACCACATGTTGATTCTGAGACTTTGTAGAGAAGATTAAAAAAAAATATATATATATATATGAAGAGTAGAAGAATAACGGAGGATTAGTAGTTGAAATGTCAAAGGGTGGAATGAAGGTTTAAGAGCGAGAGTTTGACAAAATCACAGTTTTTTTGCATTTCATAGAGGCTATAAATTCTGTAAGATGTCTGTATTTATCACATTTTAAGGATCTTGTGATATCTCATCATAAATTAACCTGTTTTTATCCCATCACTAATTTGAAAACCAAGAATCTACCAATCACAGAATTTTAATTATTGTGTAATGAGCAGTTAGGGAAATACAACACGTACGACACTACAGACCCTGTTTTTATAAAAGCTACCACCAAAATGGGCAAGTTGTGGAAATTTTTAACAGGAGTTTTAGGAGTAGGAGTGACCAAGTTATTAAAAGTACTAGAAAAAAGTCAATTTTACTGGCTTAAATTCATGTTTAAAGTTGGGACGACAATGTACAACTTAAGAGGTTTTCTATGAAAACTTTCTGTCAGATTCATGTGCATGCTCATAGCCCACAAAATTATCTTTCTCTTAAGATTGGTGAACGCCAATCTTGTAAGTTGAAAGGATGTGGCAGCGTGACAGCACTGAGGAAAAATAAACTGAATGCCAAAGGAATGAATGAAAAGAAAAATGAATACTAATAAAGATGTGCACTGAATCCAGATTATCTTTATTTTTAAAAGTGATACATGGGGTTATTAATGATCACACGGTAAGCTTCAAATCGTATATAAGGAGCTTTCTGTACAAACGGGTTATGAATTGTTCCAGAACTGCAGTCTGGTCCCATAAGCACGTCAGGACGCGCATCCTCATAGTGTAGTAGCTAGAGGGGGAAGATGTCATTTTACATTTTTATTACATAACCTACTGTAACTTCTACAGTTTTTAAAGCAAATTGCCGCCTGCTGTGGCATCTTTTTAAGATGTGATGTGCTGAAGGAACCAGTGCGTGCAGCTGATGAACCAAAACCTCCAGGTGATAGTTGGTAAGAAGTGTTATTACCAAGTGACCAGCGCATAACCTCGATGTCCTCATAAAACTAATCATTGTAATAAAAATACACCATTGTAATAAATTTTAATTATTGAAGATCCAGTTCAGCAAGTGGATCTAGGAGTTGCAGGTGACTTAGACAATAATGGATTTGTGGAACAGAAATAGTTACCAATTAATAGTTACCTTAGTAATTAGTTATAATGCTGTAACTCTGTTACTAACCAAGTTACTTTTTAAGAAAAGTAACTAGTAACTATATTTGTTTTTTATGTATTAACATTTATTTTTTAATTACATTTTTTAAAATTCATTTTCATATTTTTATAGATAACTTCTTTAATAATCAAAATCTATATTAGTGCTTAACAAGAGAAGGGCAGCTTTTGGCTGCAAGCTGCCGACACAAAACATGCTTACACAGGTCAGGATTGGCACAGAGATTCTTATTTATGAAATTGTGGAACCAAGATGAATGATGGCATAAAACCTACCAAATCCCATAGTAGAAAATAAGCCAGGGAAATTATCCTTAAAGCAGCACAGATATCTTCCTAACAGTCATGGATTCACTTTTTACTCTTATAATAAGAAAATAAGAATTTTTTGCATGCACGTGTTATTTTCTTACGTTATTTGCAGACTAGTAATAAGACCCTGGCACATGGCAATAAAACAATAAAATTAATGAAAACGAAGCAGGATGCATCTCTTGAATCTGATTTTCTTCCCCATCCTTTCTCTTTGTTACCTTCCAGCCTCTCCCAGAGTCTGAGTACAACAGCAGTCCAGAGGCTGTGGGCTACCGGCTATGTGTATGGAGGGCAGATGGCCAGGGAGGGGATAGGACTAAGGATGTGGAGGGTGGAGGGGACACCAGTGAGGCCACAACAGAGAATCTGAATCCCTGGACCCAATACCAAGTGCAGATACAAGCATTCAACTCCATTGGACCAGGACCGTGGAGCCACACTGTTGCTGCACACACAGCAGAATCTGGTATGAGCACAGACCGCACGCACTTCTCTTTCCTGTTTCCAAGGGCCCAACAGAGATACTGTGAAACATTGCACTGGGTGGGCATAAGAAGGCAGATGGATGAGAAATAAAGTGCTCCAATTACTTTGCTGTGTCTCCTCTCATCCTGCCACCACTCTCTGCCCTCTACTCACTCCCTCTATTTCAGAGAGGGAAGACTGATGGAGAGAGGGAGGGGAAGATGATTGAGGTAAAATCGAAGATTGGTTCAGAGAGTAAAGTAGTACTGAACAGTATATGTGTGTGTGCATTTTTTTGTTTTTGTGTGTTCTTTAGTTCCATCTGGATCTCCATTGAATGTGACTGCTGAGGCAGTGAGTTCCTCCCAGATCATGCTCACCTGGTCTGCGCTTCTTAATGCACAAAGGAATGGAGTCATTCTTGGGTATAAGGTGACTAAAACACTCAGTCTGACTCTAACATTCTCACTTGACCCATCGGCCCATTACCACTTCCTCCAGCACCATCATTCACTCACACGCACAGATGCACACAGACATGCAAGCAAAAATCTGATAGAAGATTAATATGATGTAATATTCTGTAACTATTCCAGTCTGTTCCTCTTGCACTATTGCTTTCAAAAACACCCAGCTGCAAAAATTATGTTTAGGGCATGTGTGTAATAATATGCATGCATATTAGAGAGGTTTACTGTTCTCATTAAACAGTAGGTTGTGTTATGTTGTAGGTAATACAATAGCTGGATTATTCAATTGGGAAAAATGGACAATAATCCATAAAACCTGTAAGTTTGGAAGGTGCTTTATCTGTAATTCAAAAACATAAAATGTTTTTTCTGCAGGAAGATGTGAGGTTTTGTTTGCACATTCATGGTCTGCATATGCTTTGGAGGTTCAACATTAGTACTGAAGTCCAGACTTTCCTCCCACTTAAGCAACATATCCTGCAGTCTATTCACATTCTCCACGATAAAGCTCACCCCTTTCTTTTTCTTGCAACATAACGCAGAGAAGTCTGTCATGTTGCAAGTCCAGATGGAAATGTTGCTGACATGTTGGGATGCGCAGGTCTCGAAGTATGCGTGTGCCCTGCAGCAGTTTCTTCCAGATTTAAAATCAAGGGAAAATATATCACAAATGTTGCTTTTTTTTTTAGCTAAGTGACCCTCAACATCTATTAAATGTGAACATTTACCAATGCAAAGTCATACTAATAAACAATATATCCTGTTATAAAAGTGGCATTGAATACACCTTTTAATCTTTACCCCAACACAGCAGTGCAAAGATTTAAAAGGGAGGGAATTTATCTGCAGTTTTTTGGACATGGTTGTGTTACAAATGCATAAATCTGCAAATGAAAACAAGCTGTAACTGGGTGATATAAACCAGTTCTCCCTCTTCTTTTCTTTCTTTCTTTTTTTTTTTTTTTTTGAGAATGTATAAAATCCAGGTCACATCATCCACCATGCCCAAAGCACATCACAACACACATCTGTGCTTTCTTGTGCCTTCCTGTGGATCACACCAAGCAGCATGCCTACCATGTTAATAGATGGGAAGTGGCTGCCAGCAGCAGCTCCATTACACCCTCCATCCCCCAGTAGATGTTGAATAGTCGCCTCTGCTTCCTGCTGTGAATGCCTCATGTCTGTTTTCATTGTTAGACATTTAAACTTGATGTGACATTTTCCTCAAGTTGTTTTTAGCATGTAACATTCTAGTTCGATTTCATGAACAAGAATAAATGTCATCTTAATTTCTTGACTAGACTTTGTTGCCTCAGTTAAAGTTTAATAACACTCTGTATTTTGCATTGAAGCAGAATCTCATGAAAAGAGCACAGAGAGCTATAACCTGATATAGCCAACCTCTCTGTGCCTCTGTTTCCGTCACTGCAATCTGCCAAACTAAAGATGTTTATTTTGTTATGGGTGAATCCCATATTTCAGCAAATTCTTGCAAACGCTTTCCTAGAATTTGGTGTTATATTTTAGTGGGTAGTTTTATTCTGGCAACTCATTTTTCATACAAATACTGCTGGGATCTGTGTTAATTAAATCATTAGTTTTAGAATTGATGTTAACATTTGGATGTTTTTTTTAAGTATTGAGTGGTCAGGTTTCAGTCCTTGTTTGTAAATATTTTGTATACCTAATTGCAGAGCAGTGGTCTCAGCATGGTGCTACTCTGTATTGGTGCTTGACAAATGCGCATTTCCCCGTTGTAGCGTGTTTGTACTTTGTAACTTTGCTTTAAAGGTGCCACATAGCTCTTAAAGTGTACGCTACATCTATGGGAGGAATGGAACACCATTGGCTTGAGATCCATTGGCTATGTGAGCCTGAAAGATTCCTGTTTTTTAGGTGTTTTTTTGTAAGTTTTATCACATAATACAGAATAGCTGCAACCTCAACACTAAGTCTCAAAAGATGCATACAAGTGACAAATAGAGGACAAATAAAAGAACAGTGTGAGTGACAGGTTCCTGCATGATTTGTCTGTTTATTATACAATGTCTTCTTGTGTATGTGAATCCCCTTTTTTTGTCATTACACCCAGGTGTTTTATAGTGAGAAAGACTCGGAAGGACCTCCTAATTTTCAACTCGCAGAAGGAGAAGGAAATTTATCGCTGCTCCTCGGGACACTGCAAAAATACACAATGTATGTGCTGCAAGTGCTGGCCTACACACGGATAGGTGATGGCCCACCCAGCAACCCCATTCTGCTCAGAACCAAAGAAGATGGTATGGGCTCTTTCTCTGTCTCTGTCTGACTGCTGGCTTTTGTCCAATAGTTTGTTCAACACATTTGCCATCCTCACAGGTCTCCAGCCGTTCCTCACCTCTTTACACTCTGCTGTCACCACTGTCACACTGTTTTGGGTATTTTTGTGAATGTGCAGCATCAAATGCAGAGATCTGGTAACCACTGCAGACGTTTCAGAATGGCAGCAACCTGGTGTCAGATTTATAAACCACAAGAGCACACACAATAAGACACATTTGGCTACAAACGCACAGAACGCTACAGAAAGGCTCACAAGCTTACACACACTCACACACAATCACAATTATCCTCTATCAAGCAGAGTCACGTTTGAAAAGTTTTTCTCATTTCAGGATGAAACAAGAATGGGGAAGTCAATTCCCGGTGATATATAATGAACCTTCATTCAGTCCCTCACACACATACGCACACTGTACACACACTAAAGATGTGTGTACCAAAGTGTGTATTTGCTGATGTGGAACATGTACTTTTATCAGGAATAAAGGCAAAGTCGTGTGAGCTTGAAAGAAAATTGCATTTTCTATACTGTGTCCTTTCAAAGTGCATCTTATAAAAGGAAGGCACTCAGTGTACGTGTGTGTACAGATGGAAAGCATCTGCATATATGTCTGCAAATGTTAATGCGCTAAACATACTAATTGTAGACTATAAGGGCCAGATGCTGGGATTCTCATTACAGTAATGAAGGAGCTCCTTTGAGCAGCTCCTTCTGCTGCTCAAACTGTATATTGATATGCTTTCATTTTGCTGCCAACTCCTTCCTCTGTTTTCTTTTCCAGTACCAGGCCCCCCTCTACGCATGGTATTTCCAGAGGTTCGATTGACATCAGTTAGGGTGGTATGGCAGCCACCTGTGTTCCCTAACGGCATTATATTAGGTATGAAACAAACACTCATATATGAGCAACAGAGCAAATGCTGAAGGACAAGGTTCAGCTTATAGAAGGAAGGATTTAGTTGTTTTTTTAACATGTCCAGGCAAACACACACACACAATCACAGACATTTAGTTGTGGTCCTTCAAGGGAGGGAAGGAAGTATAAACCATAAAATTAAAAAGAGCTGATTCTGTGTTGTGCTTTGAAACAGGGGTCAGCTCTCTGTTCTTTCCTCTTTACTGCTGATATTTCAAGCGGTTTGTGTATGCTTGTGTATATTTGTGAGTTTTGAAACCAGTAACTGGTAAAAGGGCTGTTGCAGTGCTAAAGACAGTTTTACAAATGCATGAATAGGCTTATTTATCATGTTAAGATTTCTGAATATCACTGGGTTCTGAATCTGCAAAGCACAGCGGTGCAGTGTGAAGCAGAGTGGACAGGTGTGAGGAATGTGTGAGCTGCTGACACAGGGAAGAAGGAGCAAAAAGGCAAATGATGTATAGAGGTTAGAGGAGGGACAGGAGAGAGAATGTGTGTGCGCACTGAACAGAAGGAAAAAGGTGGTATTTGTCCTCTCAGTAGGGGAGGGAGTTGAACAGGACAGTTTGAGTGATGTGTGACTGTATTGTATTGGAGGAAGGACATTTAGTGCAACACCACTCTGTGACAGAGGGATGAGTGGGAGGGCAAATCCTTCTTTTGATCGTACTGACAAACACAAACATGCAGTCCTGCTGTGTCCTTGTTGAGGTGTGTGTGTGACTGTTCAGATACAAAAAACTGTAGCATACTGGTTTCTTTAGTGCTTACGACTGCCTAGGTTTTTGTGCCATGGAGGACTGACCGAGAAGGTGGACAGAGGAGAAAAAATAACACAGAAGGTGCACAATCCAATTTGGCACAGTGCAGTGAGGCATTTGTATTCTATTACAACCCCTCTATGACTATTATACACCCAAATATGAGCTTCCCAGGTGCAAATACAAGCTGTAGAAGCCCAATTCTGTATTATTATAATCAAATTTCATTGCAGTGCATCTACACAGCGAAATAATAAAATAGTACCCATGATTTAAATTAGTAAATCACCACCTCCTGCTCAAAACTAGACCATCACATACCTGCATGAAAAATATTTAAAAAAAATATTGTATGCAATATTTTTAGCAGAAATAGTTGTTACATTTAATATGTTAGTTATAAGATCTGTGTGGGAAAAACAATGGCAGTTGTAGTATTCGTCCAGAGAATCTTTGGTGTTCATGTTATCACAGCAGCAATTTAATCAGGGATGTTAAACACAAAATATTATGAAAGTGCCACAAATAAGATCCACTACTCTCAAGTTAATTAAACAACCAGGTTATGATTTTAATACGCCATTAACTTCAATTAATTTATCCATATTTTGCTGCTTACAATAACTTTCAGTACAGTTAAAAATAAATAGCGAACAAAACAATCCATTAAACATTTAACAATTAAATATTAACCCTATTGAATAAGAAATTAGCATAGAAAGCCTTTATTTGTACTTACATTACATTACCACCAACAAGGGTAAACTCTCGCAAACGCATGATTTTAATTTGCTCCTGGGATTTCGTCCTCACAGGAATAAGCCAGCCCCTCTTCCATACCTAAAGTCGTGCTTTAGACGTGGAATGATATAATTATATAAAGTCATGCTTTACTGATGACACGGCTAATGCTAACGCTAATGCTAAGGGATGTGCCTAAAAGTTTAACCCCCTGCAATGTACAAATGAGCACCGTATTTTCTTTTTTCATAAGTGGGGTGTAGTGCTCTGCCACGCAAATTTTTGTAAACATTTAATTGTAAATGTGGTTCTTCCACCATCTCTGTATCTTCACACTCAGGCTCGGAGTCTGGTTCATATATAAATGGCTGACTTCTGTAAGCTGCTGCTCGGTCAGTTTTGCTATCACTAAGCTGTTGATGTGGAGTTGGAGGAGCTGCGCATGCACTGGGCCAACCTCCTTTCCCACTCTGGCCTCCCTGCGGATAATCAGTGCACACCTCATTAACATTAGTCAAAAGCTTGCACGAACTCTTACGAGACAAAGTTGCGGTATGATAAAAGGGGCGGAACAAGCTCTGTGTTTATTTTAATTTTTTTTTATAAGTTTTAAAAAAATATTTATAGACCCTAAGAGGACAGTGATACATGAGAAGACCAGGTGGTGGCACCTTTAAAGAAAACCAACTGAATAGAGAACCCCTGCATTTTAAATGCTTCCCACTCGAAAACAATATGAAACACGCTGTATAGTTGGTGTTATATAATTTTGAAAAAAGAAAAATGTTTTCATTAATGTGGCACAATTGCTTGTATGGATCCTCATCTATATGAGAGAAATCATGTCCCAATGATATTTAGCACTAAACAATGCTGTGCTGTGACCCAAATTATTCAGTTTTGAATTATGATCTAGCTGTTATCCTATAATCTTCCACACACTGCATTCACATTAACATGCAATCAGACTATCTGATGAGATTATCACCCACAAAACCAGATTAGAAGCTCCTGAGCACAGTATTATCCTGAAAGTCCTGATGTGACCTAATCACATTGGCTTATGTGCATGTTTATACCAGTTTGTAGATGCACAGTGGGTGTGTGATAATGTGTGTTTGTGGCGTACAAAACAATCCTCATAATAAGAGTCTTTGTGAGTGGCCAGTGGTCTGTGGAAAGCTTGGACAAGGATCAGTGGTTTGGGTGTGTGGGTGTGTGTGTTGAGGGATGTTAGTGTTATTACATGGCCTACTGCACTTCAGACAGAGAAGCAGGCACATGCTACGTACACCATGGGTCACTGCCAAGGTTACAGAAGAAAGGATGTATGTTAATACCACGTCACTTTAAGATTGCACAGTATATGATATTGTGTGAATGTCTGCAAGAAGTTTTTCTTTTTTTTTTTTATTATTGGAGGTTTTTATGGGTGTCAGATGGGATTAGGCTGACATTACAACTATCTTTTCTTTTGCTTTTGCTTTTTTTCCCTCCAATCCTGTATTGTACTTTTTGATTCATGTGGCTACAAAAATGCATTCAAATGCAAGAATTTAACACCACTGTCTCTCTTTGCTGTCTGTCTATCCTTTTGTCCCTTCCTAGGCTATCAGATATCCTACCGTCTTGACACCAGGAACCCGCTGCAGTGGACCACAGTGGAGGTGGGCTCCAATGCTCGCCAGTTCACTGTCACAGGGCTTTCCTCTGAGCAGGCTTACGTGTTCTGCCTCACTGCTCGTACTGCTGTGGGCTGGGGAGAACAGCAGGAAGCCCTGGTAGTTACCACCGAGCGCAGAGGTAGAGGAAACACACACACCTAATCGATGTACTGGATTTCATTTGTCTCCAACATGACCCACTTCCACCAAAATTGCTTTACAAATATTAGTCGTTTTTTTAAAAAAAAAAGGTGTCTTCACATTGGATCTTTGATCTTGAGTCAAACACTGAGAGCCGCTATGGAGGATGATAACGGAGCTATTTCAGTGACAACACACCAAACTCTTTCTGCCAAGGACAAATGTAAGACTTGCACATTTATGAACATTAATAGGTAGAGCCCTCTGAATGTCTTTTTTGACTCAGTGGTTTAACGCCTCTGAGCATACACAGCTATAAGGAGGAAGAAGGTCGAACAGGAGTCAGAGTTACCAGAAATCTGAGACTTTCAACCAGAGAGGGCAGTAAAACTCGGTCACTACGCTTGGTCTGAAGTTATTTTGTAATAAAGGCAAATTTCTTGCATCCAGGCTCACTGGTAGGTCTTAGTACTGAAACAGGCTCTTAATAAATGTTGTTGTTAGTTGTGCCTCTGCTTTCCAGCCTTTCCTGAGTCAAAATATCTGCTGTGAAAAAGACTTTTCGAAATTTTAGAAACAGTTGGTGATGATGACAGCCTTTGCCTGTGGTGAGATATATGTGGCTTAGCAGTGACTTCAACTATCCTGCTTTTTTTCTCTTTAAAAACTTGAGGTTGACAATATTTACTCTTCAATGTGGCCACTGGCAGCCAGTGACTAATTTATAAATACAAACTGAGCAAATAGCCCCGCAACTTTTTTTTAAATCTAGAAACAAAAAGTCTAGTTTATACTGTCCTCTGATTCAGAGGTCATGATGATTTTATCTCATCTTGTCTAGACTGTTCTGCTTCATAACCTTTTTCTTCAGGAAATGTGGTGTATAATTTTCATACAGTCTTTTTGTCAGTTAAGATGGTGTCTAACATTTTGCTGTTGTAATATTACAGAGGCCAAGCTGCCATTTATTATGTTTATTTGTGGACAAGGTTATTTTTTCATAAATGACCAGGCGTCCTTTATCCTCAAGTTATAGGACTTAGATAGAACTTACAATAGGGCTGCTAAATTTTAACATCAACTAAGTACTAGCCACCTCTGTTGGTACCATTTTTATTACTTACATGCTGCAAACCTCAGAGTTTTATGCATATTATTCTCTGGTGAGCCCTCAGGTGAAATCCTTCAGCAGCAGGTATGAGCCAAAGGCAAGCACATGAACAATTACTCCCACTGCGAAGCTGGTTGCCTTTCTGAGAGCAAGGTTTAAAAAAAAAAAGTGTTTGTTTCTGGCTTTATATTTACTGCTAAATAAAGAAAGTCACAAACAACTAAGAATGTGTTTTGTTATACGTTATCCCCTTGACGCCTGTTTTTTTTTTTTTTATTATTATTATGTATCTTTATTTAGGAATTGTTATTGATTTCTTTAATATTTTATTTTATTCCAGTCTTTTTCTTTTTGTTTTTTCCTTTATTTTGTTTTATATAAATTCAGGCTTTAAGGGGTTATACAACCCTAAAGGTTGTTAACACTGTCCTTTCTTCCTTAAGTCGCATTGTTGCTGTCACATCATTCTATCCTTTATTTACTGGCAATGGTTGTTCCAGTTTATTCTTAAATCTACTAATGTGCTCTACATGATCAAAAGAAAGAGACGAGAGAATTTGTAGTGTGTTGCAATTCTCATTTTTTTGTTTTAACCCTCGGGATGAAAAGCAAACTTGACCCACATGATCTTAGAAGTTTTAGTGGCTGATATGGCATCAACAGATCAGATATGTATATAAGCCCCCTCAAGCTGAGTCAGGGTCAAATGAATATGTAAATGTGCTGTATATGTTGCATCCAGACTGTGAAGACCGTTCCAAGCTACTCTTTGGTTTTTGCATCTATGTTCCCACTTTTTTTTCTGTAGATTTACAAGAAACATCTTTGTCACCCTAATTGAGATGCAACAAAGGTTTCAGAAAACGACAGTTAAGTCCATTTTTGTGGCAAATCAGGATTGTCATACTTTTTTGGTGGTTTGAACTTGTGAAGTGCATTTAATTGGATCTGATGTCATAAAATTCACACCATCATTATCAGGATTTTGTTTTAGAATAATATTCAGTATTTCTCTGTTCCACTTCAGTAACATAATTGCTCATTCTTGCTGTGATTTAGACAGAATAGCCTAATAGAGATTTATTCTTGATGATCCTGAAGAGACCAACTTAATCCCTGGACAAAGAAAATTGGCTTTTTGAGTGTGCATGTAGATGTGTGAGGCCGTATGCATTAGAGAGTACAGTGATTCCTTTCTATTGAGATTAGCCTGCACCATTGTTTGCCTCCAAAGGTTGATAACCGATAAGGTAATGAGCATGCTAGCATATGTAGTTAAATTTACCCGCCACACTGACTCTTCTTTAGTTTCACCCCAGAATCACACCTTACACCTACCACATGCCTCCTTTGTCCATGTGCATTAAATGGCCTTACATGTCCTCATAATGTAAGTCTATTATCAGAACATGATCTGAACTGTGGATCAGAACAAAAAGGGAAGCAGGCAGGGAAACACAGATGGTATCGGACAGACAAAAGAGGGGAAGAAAATTGTCAGATTTTTAGAGGGAAAGAAGAAAAAGGCTGTATGGGAAGGAGGAGACAGATTTGGCTCAAATTACTTGTGATAAGGATGAGTGAAAGAGGTCTGAATGACTGTGTGTGTTTGTGTATGTGTGCATAATTGTGCACATTTGAGAAAATAAGTGCAAATTAATTAAACTTCAGAGATAATCGATAATGCTGTTATTTCTAGACTTAATCGATAACCTGATGCCCCTGAAATTAGACAGTAATGCCTCCAGTTGTGTTTTTTGGTGTGTGTGTGTTTTGTGTACTGAGGTACACTTATCACAGCCTCTGAGAACACAGCTGTACAGATACTGACTCCCAGAGCCATCTTTTATCTTGTAATTGAATAGCAAAGGCACAGAAAACACACACATACTTCCAATATGCTTAGAAATAGTTTTACAATGGTATATAACATTTGGAATCAGGGATAGTCGGGAAAAACAAAAAAATAGATTAAATGTATGTACATGAGTGTAACATGCATAAAGATGCTCTACACAGATTTACTTAAATTTAAGTCTGGTGCTGTTTCAGAAACCCTTCTTTTACAAGTCAAGCAAAGAGGATCAGAAACATAATTTCCTCAAGGGAACAACAACATTAAAAAAACGATTTTTTTGGTCCTGTTGTTAGTTCTCTAATGATTTATTAGTGCAGATGAGCCTGATAAAGCAAGAAAATTTTGATTTCAAAAGAAAAAGATTACAACAGCAGGGCAGATGAAACTGAAGATCATTTCATGGAGTTAAACTTTTACTCAAAATATTTCAATTGGAAGTACTTTACAGAGGTCTAAATATGCTTAAACCTGTAGTTTAATGGTGGTTCAGACGTTGATTGTGGGCAGAGAACCCATGCTCTTTTTAACTTGTCAGACGCTTAATATTCATGTTTATGTTGTCTCCACTGCTGCTTAAATAGACTTAAAATATTACAATAAGGGTGTAACACATTGCCAATACAAATTGGAACTCAGTTTTAAAATTATGTAATTACGTCAAGACATGGACCCCAGGATTGAATGAAACCTTCCATCCACAAGTCAATAGCCTGATTTAGATTTGGTCGATTGAAGTTTTGCTATAGATCCTACATACTACATTAATGTTAATAAATATTAACATTTAAGAATATTAGCCAACATGTTTTTTAAAGTTGTTGCTTTATTTTTATTTTTTTTTTCTTGTTTTTACACTCACTATTCCTCTCCAGTTTCCTTTTGTATCTTCTTAATTTTCCTTCTCCAACTTTTACATTACATCCACAGAGCGTCCCCAGCCACCTAGGAAGTTGTCTGCGCCTCAGGATGAGGTTGAATCTCACCGACTGCAGCTGTACTGGGTGACTGGTGGCTCAGGCTCTTCTCCACTGAGATACTTCACTCTGCAGCTCAGAGAGCTGCCCAATGGGGTCTGGAAGACACATGCAGCCAACATCCCACACAACGTGACCTCTTGGACTGTTGACAGGTACATACACACGCACAAATATACAAATATGTGGGTATGTACATATTAATAGCTGCTTGCTTGGTAAGAAAGTTTAGCTTTGTGAAGCTGTGTTCATGGCACCTTAGTAAGAGCAAGACACCATAAAGATTGTCTTGCTCATTTAGATTGAATTGTATTATCATTTCTCACCCCTAAAACACAAGGACAAAAGTTTCATGAGTGAGTTAAATGGTGTCCACTATAACATGAGCTGGAAATGTATGTGTAAGTTTTTACAACGATCATGTTAAAAAGTGAGATAATAGCAAGAAATGTAACGTTACTAAGACAATTTTGCAATAATGTTCATAGTCGTTCTGTACTCCTTTCTAATCAGATGTATTCAGAGGAAAATATAGAACTTTTATCCGCTTTTTTTTCCTTTTTATTTGAGAATGTGTTACTAGCTACTTTCCAGACAAACATGCATAGGGCTCAGAAAATATTGTGCAGTGCTTTTTCAAAGATGGAACCTTAACAAAGCAAAGTTGAAATACTTTTTCATCAAATGAATCTTTTAATAATCACTGTAGTTATTTTCTAGAAAGCATTAAAGAATATTCACACACACCTTTTTATAATGTGTGCACTTGCAGTTGTTTCTTTTATCACTTTTGTTTAGACAAGCAAATATTGAAATGGATCTGTTTTAAGCTCGAAGATTATTTTCTAAGTTTCTAAATCAATTACCAGAGAATGTTATAATAAATTCATGACAGTAATATTAGGCTGCAGTCTGACATGTTGAGCTTCACCTCCAGTGAAAGAATTTTTTTCCACACTTGCATCATTACATGTGCAATGTGATGATAATAATCAATAATATAGTAAGAAACAAAAATAACCATTTTCATTGCATATTTTTGTAAATGAGTGTGTTCAGTGGTTTGTTTTTTAGTGTTTTAGTTTCTGTGAAGCCTCTGATTCATAAGGCTGACCTGACTGACTGGAGCTTTTGCTGCTAACTAACACTGACATGGACTCTATATACAATACACAGACTCTGCCCTCACTGTGAAGAAAGAAACTGTTTCCTTATAGCTTAGAAAAATCTGACATTGATTTCTGTAACCTTTCCCCATTTACGTCAGTTTGTGTTATATTCATATACAGGGACAATTGTGCAGAATTGATTCTTGAATGGGAAGCAGTACTTCCAGGACAAAAGGTCAGTTGACCAGTAACAAAAAACTCATCACCACAGTTGAAGCTGAAAAAGATTTTAGATTATTTTACTTTTGGAGAGCAGGGTTTGCCATTTCTTCAGCAATATGCAGCAACCATAAATCAAGCAGACACCTTCAGTATGAATCAATGTCTTGTTTTTATTTTTTGTGATTTTTATTTATTTATTTTATGATTACTGCTTTATCTGCTTAAATGAAATTGCCACTCCTGACTAAGCCCTTAAAATATACACAGATCTGGATTAGTGTCAATCCTAACGATGAACTCATAAAGTCAGGATAACATCAAGTAACTGTAAATTAAATGAAGGCTCTTTGTTAGTCCATATATAAACAAAGTTCTTCTTCAAGCATTGCTGATTTTTCTATGTTTACATGACAATGGGAAAGTTACAGGAGTGACTTGGACTTTGTGCAAAACTGCAGAGAAATTGCAAGTCACTCTTCTTCTTTATAGACTCAGGACTCTGCACCCGTGGGAATGCAAAGCCATTCGAACTTTTCCCGGTGAGAGGTTACTACTCCCTCACTTACTCTGCAGTATTGCACAAACACCTTAATAAGACAAACTGAAAACGCGGTTCGTGTTTTGGACTTTTTTATTTTTTTAATTAAGCTCTTTACTGTAGTAGCCTTGAATGTTGAAGGTGGACACCATCCATCCATTATCTGCCGCTTATCCGAAGTCGGGTCACGGGGGCACCTGCCTAAGCAGGGAAACCCAGAGTTCCCTCTCCCTGGCCACATTCACCAGCTCATCCGGAGGGATCCCGAGGTGTTCCCAGGCCAGCCGAGAGATGTAGT
>JBAMHW010000004.1:19291995-19314395 GCA_037177495.1 Rhadinocentrus ornatus
AGGGTCCCCGCCTCTGGCAGCCGCCCAGCTCACACTGCACCCGACCCCTATGGCCCCTCCTGCAGGTGATGAGCCCACGGGAGGGGAGGCCCATGTCATCCTTTCGGGCTGAGCCCGACTGAGCCCCATGAGGAGAAGCCCGGCCACCAAGCGCTCGCCTCCATGCCCCACCTCCAGGCCTTGCTCCAGAGGGGGGCCCCGGTGACCCACGTCCATGCAAGGGAAACTCTGGTGGTGGAAGGTGGACACATTCAGTATATTTATAGGTCATAATGGCACCTGTTGCACGACTTAACCCCCTGTTGGTGGTAAGTATATGCACCACCTTGTTTAGAATACATTTTTAAAATGTGAAAGCAGTTTGTGAAAAATCTTTAAATATTGTAGCATCCTTTCAGGAGAAGAGGAGACAGAGAGAAGGAGAGACTGAATTTAAAACAAGCAGCAGAGACTTGGGATGCATTGTGAAAAGGTTTGGTTAATTAGAATTTGAAGTACAGAAAAGATTTTGTGCATTAAACAGAAAAGAAAAAAAAGAAAAAACAGCAGGTAGAGAGGACTGATCATAATTACTGCATAAACAGGGAAGATCTCAGTCACCTAATTACACTGGAACAGCAGGAACTGCTCTGTGTTGTCCACTTAATCCGTAATTTTTTTTATCTGTTTTTCTTATTGCTTTCATGCTTTAAAGTCTGTGTGTCTTTTGTCCATTATTTCTTAACAGCATTTTTCTCTTTTCATGTGTCATCCCTCCTGCTGGAACTACCTACCGTCCTCTCTCCCTCCATCTATCAACAGCCAATCCTTTCAAAAACTACCAGCCATGTATTTCTTTCCTCAAGTATCATCCCTCCTCAGCCTTTTGAAGATGGGCTTCAGTGTTGTTGTGTCTACTTTTTACTTTCCTGTCCTTCTCTCTACATCCACTCTTCCCTGTGATCCTGTCATTAATGCAGCAGGAGACAGTGGTCAGACTGGGTGGCTACTCCAACGTTCCTGACAGCCTAAGTAGAAGGACTATGATTATTCTTCAGCAGTGTTCAGTGTTTCAGCCTGCTTTGTGACTGTTTGGGCTATCACAGAACTATTTGAAATGCTGAAGTGTGTTCTCTCTATGTGTCTGATTCAGCCTGCCTCAGGGATGTTCTGAATGTTCACATTCTGAATCAACACTGAATGTTCTCATTACAGCAATGGATGGACGAATTAGCTTGCATTTCCATTCTTGTACTTACTTCTTGTGTGTATTAATTGTTGTTTTCCACTGAGATATCTTTGGAACTAAAACATCATGGCCCCCAGGCTGATGCACAGACTCATATTTTCAAACATTGTCCTTAGCAATCTCCCACTGCTGTTGGTACCCCACCTTGTTTAAGCTTGGTCTCTTTGATGTTCTATTCCTTCTTTATACATAAATCTGTGGGGCATTTTCTTGTCCCTTATTGGGCCCAGCTCATCTTTATACAGAAAGACATGCCTTCCTTGTTGTTGCCTGTGGAATTTCTCACTGGTCTGCAGTAGTCCACAGGGTACACTGTAAACAAAATATAGAGAAAGGCCTTGCAGGTAGATGTATGAGCCGACATGGACTCACTTTTTTTGTTTTTATTGAATAGCTTTTTAAACTCTTGCTAATAATCAGACTCCCTACAGTGTGGGGGGTGGGAAATTAGTATGCTGCAAAGATGATTTGCCAGTCCCCAATGATGGGTGAGTGTACATCAGTCTGATAATAAGAGCCTCTAGAATGAAGTGTTTTCAAAATGACTGATATAAATTTTTATTCTGTGCTTATTATAATGTTCACCTTGCACAGAGGAGAAATGCAGATGTTGTGGTATATTGGAATAGAAATACTCTTGACACTGGAGAAAGTTACGAAAGGTAAAGTAATTGTTATTCAAGGGTCTGTTTGGTCTTGTGAAAGAGCAAAACATGTCTGAGATGGTGAGAACTGGTTTTGGAAGAAAGTTACTCCTAAAGTTTTAAAGGTATCAAATGAGATTTGACTAGACTCGAATATCTGTGTCTTATGTAGCTGCTTTGTAATGCACAGAATAATAGTCCAAAAGAGGCTCTAGGGCTCAATAATTGAAAGCCACAGTATTAGTAATCTCTGATATTATCTTTTCTCCTTTTTTCTAGTTATTGTTGCCGCAGAAAGGTTATCTTGTACATTTTATCTGAACAATGTTTTCTCCATCCAGTCTAGAGGAGACATCGGGGGGTTCTGCTCAAAATAACACTGACAGAAAAAAGTGGACATTAAAGATTGTGTTTATACTTGGTCAACTCTAACAATACTCTCTGCAATGGGTGTAACAAGTGTGCAAGCTATCTGTGGAAGCAAAAGGGCGTCGTATACAGGTGCAGAAATGCTGTTTTCACCTGCTCAAGCTTAGAGTTCATTTCTCATTGCCCCTGATATATTATGTATGCTAGCAGCCCAGAGTCCTCACATAAGATTGACTTAATCAGTTAATCATTTTAGTAAGCATTACCTAGCTAATCGTCTGAAGGGTCAAAGTCTCATCTGAACTGTCACTCAGAGATACACTGTTTCAGTTTCTGAGGGTAGGAGTAGATTTAACAATATGGGGGCTGCAGGCAGACTGTGTTTGGGTTCATTTTCACCATTTGTAACGTTGGTGTTGACAGTGGAAGAAGAGTATTTTTCTTGTGAAACTATAATAGCGCCGTAAAATATTCAAATGAAACATTTGGTTTCGTTTTCTCATTAAACATAAACCTTTTTGAGAACATGAAGTAGTAACAATTCTTGCCCTATCCCTGTGATTTCTTATTTAATGCCAACGGCTAGCTGTGTACTAATTCTTTATAGGACAGAAGTGTAAATTGAAGTGTCAGGACTTCAAACAGGTTTTTCAGAGGCACTCTCAGCATACAATCAACACACAATTCAATAAAATAAACATGTTATAAATGTGTTAAAAAATGTGCATATCATATGCAAACATGATAATTTTATCTTAACTAGCTTGTGGGTAACTAAAAATATTTCTTTGCAGCCTGCTTTACTAGAAAATGATGAAAAGAGGTTTCTGACTGTGTCAGGTTAAAGCTAAGAAAATGGGGTTTTGCCTTCAAGTTAGGGCTTTTTATTTGTTTTTATTATTTTTATTGTTTTAAAAATGGCAAACAAACTCATGACAGTTGTTTTAGAATTGGATCAATGAGCAGCATCAGCTCAAAAGCAACAATTAAAAGTTTACCAATACTCACCTTTTCACAATATTTTGAGATAATGTAGATTTGAAAGGTTCTCTCATTAAATTGTTTACAAGTAGTTTTACATTACTATAATTATATTTTCATCAATGGTTGGCCAGTTTTAATCAATATTTTTTCTGATTCCTATTCCAACTCAACAAGCTATAGAAAACATAAAGAAATGTGAGAATAAAGCTGAGTTCTGTTCCAAGGGAAAGTGTTGAGGCACAAGACTCAGCAGCATCACATCTTTGAAGTGAACAACAAAGCAGGAGACATGGATTTATAATTTCTATATTCACTACAAAATGTCAGGAGTTGTCAAGCACCGTGGATGGATGCACATATGCAGCATTGGTCATGAGGCGATTGTACTATGGCTCTGCTGAAGCTCCTGGCTTTGCTGGTCAATTAACAGTTTCATACAAAACGTATGTTGTAAAAGCTTTATTTAAGATGGTTTAAATATGTTGTAGTTTTATTGACTGTGTGTTTTAAGTGTAAATGAAAAGTCAGTGTATGGTGTATCAAATTAAAATTGATGTACAACTCTATACGACACATTTCTGTTGTAATTTTTAAATTTTGTGTATTTGAATTTAGGCTGAGGCCCTTCACATCATACAAATTTCGGATGTTTGCCACCAATGATATAGGAGACAGTGTCCTCAGCAGGGAAACAGATGCTGTTACAACTCTACAGGATGGTAAGGAACTGGGATGCTGATACAGCACAGGAAGAAAGAAGTGGATAAGGGAATGCATGGGTTTGAAAACATGATAATGAACAGTCTTTCTCTGTCTTCTTTACTATTTTTATTCTTTTCTTTTTTTTTTTTCTATTTCCAGTGCCTAATGAGCCTCCAATGATTCTCTCAGTGAAGCCAACAACTACTACCTCAGTACTGGTGCAGTGGAAGGTATTTTCTACTAACTTCAAATACACCAACAATCACTTATAAACAGAGACCAGTACAACAAAACATGTAGTCCGGGTGAATTACTTACTTACTTTAAGAGGCAAAACCCCCACAAACTTTGTTGTATGAGGGTTTTTGGTATGTGTATGTTTGTATCTATAAATTCAAATATCATTATTTTTTAAAGCAGGTGAGGTCAGAGGACAGTAAAAATAGAGTGGAAGGATGGAAAGAGGCACAACTAGACAGACAGAGGGACAAACAGTCCTGGGTAGGTGAGAAACGTCCAACTCTTAATGAGTATATACCAGCAGGAGATATGTTATAGGTCAAAATAAGCCCTTAGCAATCAGTCCAGCAACAAAGAAACTAGAGAGAAAGAGAAAAAGACTGTCAATAAATTCTGGCTATTTTACAGCTTGTCTCTCTTCCTCTTCAGTCTGTAAATGTCTTCTTTCATCCTCTTAGCCTTATGTCAAAGCAGAAAGAGCCAATGAAAACACAGTCGCCAGCAATTTCATCACCCTTTACAAGAGTGCCAGACCTACTGAAGCATCACTTTGTCTTTGCAAGTTAGCACCAGGCCAATACAGCAACCTTTTAGAGTGGACTGCTTATAAAATACTGCTCAACTACTGCTCTGCTAGCCTTCCATTGTCCCATCTGACATCTTACTGCACAAGAAAATGAGCATAGTAGAGACATCTGAGCTTAGAAGATCCTGTTGGATAGGTGTATTACTAATACGTGTCCCTGCGTGTTATGTGTTTCCAGCGTCCCAGTGAAGGCAGTACTAACGGGGTTCTGACTGGATACCGGGTGTATTATAAAGAGCTCCCAGCAAACAGGTCTTTTACTGAAGCAGAGCTCCAAACAACCAAAAATAACACCACCAGTGCCCTCATTACAAGTAAGTAGTTCTGTTACTTGTCAAGTCAAGCAGCAAGTCCTGCCCCTCTTAGATACTGTTCCTGTGCCTGTTGAATGATGATAATGGCAGGTTCACTGCTTGAAATGACTGAATTCTAATCATGTGCTTGGATGGTTTCTAAAACTCCTACAGAAACAAAGACCTCGAGGGTGTGACATGCAGCAAAAGTCTAACTTTAGAGCTGCTGTATTTCAGGAGGTTGATCGGTCTTCTTGCAGTAAAAAGGTTGCTGTTCGCATGTTTAAGGGTGTTTGAGCTTCATATTAAGCCTTGCCCTGATGCAAGTGTTTCTTTGTTAAGTTACTCTGGATAAAGGTTTCTGCTAAATTAATGTAATCTAAGTTGTCTGTGATTGTGCGGTTTGATTTACCCACCTTTAGCATAAAGGTAGCAAGGAAACCCGCTCCCTGAAGTTCTTGGATCTTGGATGTCAGTCGGAAGTGCAAGGGATCTGATCTCGAGACAAAAATGTTGGATTTTCAACATCTGAATTGTTTTAGAAATAAAGACGCATTGCTGTTAGATTACAGTTTTTAATTTATTTCCCCAAAATTTATAATCCAGCTTTGACAAGTATGTTTTTGTAGTGACTGGGGTTTAGTTATTGATCAGCCACTGTTGGAATTGTTATATATTTCTATAATCACCAAGCCACAGTCCTGATACTGGGTAGCTTTTTCTCAATATAGCAAACATGGCAGATGATGAAGCATTTTTTGTTGTCAGAGATCTCAGAAGCATAAAAGAATGAATTCATTAGATAATAAATGCCAGATGCTTACCAAGGCTGATGGGGGATACTGAGCTGCAGTTCTGAAATCCTTGATTTTAAGAAAAAGATATTCAATACCTGTAAGATGTCAAGCATGAAATAATTTGTAACAGAGAGGATCGAAATTACTTTAATTATTTGTACTTCCCTCCCAAGGTTTATCACTGTGAAGAAAATGTTAGAAAGAACAAGGATGAAAAAATATATTTTCACTTGTTTCAGTCCCATTCGACCTGGGAGCCGAGATGAAATTAAAAACCATTACGAAACATGGAGCAAACTGCATTTATTGGACAGATGTTTTCTCATGAGGCCATCCTTATTGCAATTTTACAATGCAATAATAAATTATGTGTATATGTTCTTATGTTCTTATATTGTTAACAGAGTATCTGCTCATCTTGCTGGCAAATGGACCGTTTTCTATCCACTTCAAGTCAAACAAGCCTTTTAAGTTTTTCTTTAAACAGTTTTGTTAAATTGTATTATAATTGTGAAATTTGTCCTTCAATTTAAAACATGTATTGATTTCCTTTCTCTCCATCTTTCTCTCTCTCCTCTAAAGCTAAAAGCACCTTCAAGACAGTCAGCAGCGCCTCACTCACAGAGTTTGAGCTGACACGTAAGTAACATACTGCAAAACCGATGCATAAAGTACCCCAGGAATTTCAGTCAACGTATTTGCTTTCATGTTTTAATGCCCAAGTATGTTTTTTTGCAGAACTAAAGAAGTTTAAACGCTATCAGATTGTTATGACAAGCTATAATATCATTGGAGAGAGCGCGCCTTCCACCCCAGTTGAAGTTTCTGTTGGAGAGGCAGGTAGGTGAAAACACTGCAAACCTGGGTTAAATGTGTACTCTACAAATCTTGTTTGTAACGTTTACCCTCTTAGGATATAGTTAAAGGAGTCATTGCCCAGAAATTGAACTTTTTCAAGTTAAAACATGTGTCTTGGTGTTGGACTGAAGTGTTAACTTCCCTGAAAGCCTTTCTATGGAGACGGTCGAGTTTTTCCGTCTGGGCCCTTTATTCACAGCAGAACCGGCAACAAGGGTAAACTCTCACGAACACATGATTTTAATTTGCTCCTGTGGTTTCGTTATCACGGGAATAAGCCGGCCCCTCTTCCACACCTAAAATCACCTTCTCAGCCTATCGCAGTCGCCACAAAGGGTCAGAACAAGGTCTATGTTAGATTTTTTTTGTTTAATAAGTTTTCAAAAAAATACTTAGAGGACAGTGGATACATGAAAAGACCAGGTGATGACACCTTTAAAGAAAAGTTATTCAGCAGTTTTATTTATGTGTAACATTCTTAACCTCATAAAGTCATATTTTTATACAAACACAGCTGGACTCAAGATCCTGTTGTAGGCAATGATTGTAGCTTTCAGTGCTACAATAGCCGTCTTCAGCAGATATTAATAGCTAACAAGTTTTCAGACACTTACATTTTTTTTCATTTTGTAATCTTTTTAACTTTAAATAAAAACTTTACACCTCATTCTTTCTTGTTAATAATCCTACAAGATTTTCAAAATAATCCTTTAATTATTTTTCCTGTTCTCTTTGGAACAAATATTTCAACCACAGGTTGAATGGTGTGTCAGTGCACCACCATATTCAGGATTCAGGTCTCTGAAGCGACTTTTCCTATGCTCAGTTCCAGAGTCTCCCTAAAGTGCTCAGATTTCAAGTTGAAGTACAGCTTCCTTTCACTGAAGCACTTTGTGTTGCAGTTAATTAATCCTTTGTTTTCTACAGGTTGTTGTGCTGTTCAAATGTATATAAGTGTGTGTGTGTGTGTGTGTGTGTGTGTGTGCGTGCGTGTGTGTGTGTGTGCAAAATAAATTAATGGTATACTGTAAAATCGTTATAATGTTTAAGTAGTTTCTGACAAATATGGATGTTTATTCCACCGATAATTAAGATTATAGCCTGTAATATTAGGGTCATACATCCAAAAACTGATGTAGAAATACCCGCCATCTCACTTCCCAGCACAACTCGTACATCCAATCTGAATCATGTTCCAAGTAATTATAGTGACAGGACAACACATTTACGCATTTTATTAGTGAACTGACATTTAAAAATGTAACATCTTTATAACTGGACAATGATACTTAGAATGAAGACATGACTGCTTCAGACTGAAATTATTGCTTTAGTGTTGGAAGTGGAGTGAAATAAATTGTGTAAAATCATTTTGAAGTTTGTGGCTGATGTAACTGCAGCTGACCACTTAATGTCACTGGTATAATCTGACTTTTGAGGATGTGAAGCTTCAAATTTTTATTTGAAACAATTCAGAAAAAGTCTGAGAATCTTCACAAGGCTTCATCTGCCCATCTCGACTTTAAAGTAAACCGTGGGGTGGGGAACTCGCTAAGGGAGAGTTTGAGGGTAGCACCTTTATATAGTTTCTATATAGTTTAGGTTAAATGTTGTTTTATTTATTTGGTATGATTATTTGAGTAGTTTGGGTAAATATATGTATAGTCTCTGAAAATTTTTATGTAAATATTTCTATTTCTTTGTATATATCTGTCTTTGGTAACCTGTAGGAATGGTATGTTTCAATAAAGCTTGTCTATGTAGGCAGTCCGTTATAGTCATTCTTGGTTGGTTGGTACAGTGTCATGGTGCAAAAACACATCAAACATTAAAGTAACTTAAACATCACACCCAGTCGTTTTGCCTCTTACGTGCTTTTCGCCATGACATTGGCCTCCGAGACTGCGTGCTGAAGTTGACAAGCAGCATGGTGAAAAGTGTTTCAGATAAGGTTTCATATAGGGACCTTCTGGTAAACTCCCAGCTGTCCCTCAGTTTGAGAATCACTGTATTTAAAAATTAAGGCTTTTGCACTTTTTGGCAATTTAAGTGTTGCAGAAATTTCACTGTATCCCTCCGCAGACAAGTTTGTCTCCCAGATCTACAGTCAGTTCTCTGAGTTATATGTCACTTGTCCTTAATATGAATTTGTAAAACACTCCAAAGAACCTGCTTTCGATTTATCATTATGATCAATTGGGCATTGACTAGTGAGTACATTTTATAAATACAATGAATTGTCTCTAATTTAAGATGAAGCTGAAATCTTCAGTCAGCACTGCACTCAAAATGCTCATTCAATGCACATAGACTTTCACATACTTAGCAAAGCGGCTGTTGTGATTTTATAAGTAGTTGCTGATAACTGGAAAAACAGGGTATGTCTTGAGAGGATTTTTTTCTTTCTCTTCTTCCTGCTTTGTCCTGTCTTTGCCTCCTGCCATTGCCCCTTCAGTGACAGTCTTTTAGAGGCTGAGTGTAATGGAGTGTTAGAGTGCATATGCACATTTGTGTATGCATCTAAAATACTGCAAAAGGCCAGCTATTTTGTGGTGATGATTCAACCTCTCGTTCACTTTCACTGGAGACTCAAACCATAAATCCATTAGTCAGACAAGGGTGCAAATATAGCCCCCCTCTCTTACACACAAGGAAACAACAACAGCAAGCCAGTTCCTGTGACAGAAAACATGTACACATGTGGCATCTTCACATTTTGGCTATTTTATTCACAATGACAGACTCCCTCCATCAGACTTCTGTTGCATTCATATTCAATCTGTGTCTGTGTATTGTGTGGGAATGTGTTTGTAGTAGGCCATACTTATCGCAGACTCAAAAGTAAAGGCTGAGGATGGGGAAGTGTAGTAGAGAGGCGAGTTAGAAAAGACTGCAGTGGAATGATGAAATGGGGTGATATGGCCTTTTCTCTCGCCTCAGGTGCATACCGCTGAGTCTTGATGAATATGTGTGGTAAAGTGGAGTAACAAGGTACTTGCCTTAGGCCCATTCTAATTGGAAGGGTAGAACATGTTTTCTGTACTTCCCACTCTTTAACACGCAGCTGCACATGCTCGCACACTCACACACAGTAACTGAAAAAATCTCGCCTGCTGCAGCTCCATCGGTGGCGCCTCAGTCTATCAAAGTGTCAGCTGTATCTCCCTCCAGCCTGGAAGTGACCTGGGACATGCCCCCCCTCGAGACACAGAATGGACTCATACAAGGATACAAGGTGACTCTCAGAGAAACAAGCACAAACATATACACATACACACACAAAACGTACAAGGCAAAAAAAGACATAAGTAATACTGAGTGTCCATGTCACTACGTTGTCTGGCTCTGTTTGAAATGTCTCCTCTCGTCTTGGAGGGGTTTGGCTCTGCTGGGCTTTCAAATGGCCTACAGACACAAGGGAAAGAATTAGGTTAGAAGAAGAATCTGAATATCCTTTAATAGTTTCAGTATCACCTCTCTTCCAGTCTCTCTCCTCAGCTCCCCTCTACTGCTCCCTCACTCTTAGTACTTCAAACACAAGGTTATCTGTCCTGCTTTGGACACATTGATTTTTGCCAGAGTAGAGAGGGGAATAGAAACAAAAGAAGGGAGTGTAATATTTGCAGAGTGAAGGAATGAGAACTGCAAGTGATCCCTTTAGAATCCAGATTAGAGGAGAAGATCGAGGGAATGTGTTTTAACTTTCAGAGATGGACGGATAGGGAGAGGGGAGCATGAGGCAGTGGAGGTTAAGGAGATTAAGAGGAGAGAACGAGAGCAAAGAAGAAATGTTAAATGAATTTATAGGTCCTGACTTCTCTTAACACTCGTACTGTTGGATAATTACCACAGAGAGATCAGAGGACTGAGGGTGATCTTCACTGCAATTTTCCTGCAGTTAAGGTTTACTATCATTCCCAAGCTGGGAGCATACTAAACAAGACAGGTGAGGGGTAGTGGGTAAAACTGAGTCATGCAAGTTGGACCAAACAATTCAAAAATGTAAGGTGTTAAAGGTTGCATATTTTATCATTTTAATCTAACAAGCAAGTAGCTAAATTATTTTATTTTTAGTTTTCAGTTTACAAATCATGTTAATGTATCCTAATGAAAATATAGTCTTTTTTTATCACTTCAAGAAGAAACAAAAGTCTGAAATTGATTAAACGTATTCTAAATAAACTCTCTGCTGAACATATATAATCTTATCAAAAAAAGAAGATTGTAATCATGTTAATCCATGGTAGCTTCAAACAGTTTTTAGAGTAATCCTCAGTCTCTCACACGCTTACTGACTACTAAAAGAGATCCATTAAACAACGGTAGAGTGGATTACAAAAAGACCTGGACTCTTTTACTAAGCCATTCACCTAACGTAGCACAAGAGATATTGCCTATTTTCTAGAATAGAATATTTAAATGGAAATACCCCTTGTACGCGAAAGGTAATACATTATGATCTTAAACCCATCCCATGGATGAGTTATTGTGCATCTCATTACAGCTAGAGCTCATGGAAGGACAGATGTGGATTAATGCTGCCCTCAAGTGCTACTAAGAAGCTGCTACTTTCAACTTTGGAAGCTGTAAATATCACTTACTTTCTGCAGCTGGTGTTTTACTCAAACTAATGTGAAAGTGATGCAGGAAGCAATGAATACGTCTTTTTCAGCTTTAGTCGATGCCACAAATTTTCATAGTGAAATTATTTTTAAAACAAACCTATTTCACTTTAGAATATTCTCATATAATTTGATTATAATGTAAATTATTTATCTTAAGAGCTTATAAGTATACAAATGCACTGCTGCACACTGATAGCAGCCATATTTGGCTATATCCTTGTTGTTTACGGCTTGTCAGAGCAAACGTCAGCATGCTGATGTTGCCCAGGTTCATATCTAGAGAATGCTGTGCTCTGTTTGTTTTCTGTGAATATTTTATTAACAGACAAAACATTTAAGCTAAAAAGTAAGAAGCTGAGGGAGCATCTTCAGGTTATTTTACTTTAAAGGCTCCTGTCTATACAGGATGCTTTATTTATTTTTGTTTCTGATGCGTTGTAGCTTTGCCCTTAGTGACAGATATGAAATATGTATGTGTTGGGCAGAGGCAGTTCCCTCTCTGGACATAAATAAAGGTACTTTATCTTAAAAAAAAAGAGAGAATCTGTTTTTTATAAGTGCAGCGTTTTAGGGCAACTCCTTCTTGGTATAAACACTCCTACTATGGATATGCACATGTCCAATTCAGCATTAAACAGGAATAAAAATTGTTTCAATATATCAAAGGTGGCCACCAGCTGTAAAATGTATGTGTTTGATATATTGAAACAAATATATCAAATACATTTTGTAGTTGGATATGCTTTTAAATAGTCTGTTTGCAATAAAATGACCATTTTATTTCATGGTAAGAAAATCAGCCGTACTATAAGACTCAATCACTTTAGCTTCATAAAAACTTTGGTATCGTAAAATTGTAACATTTACACACCAGCTTCAGGCTACAAGACCTTATTATTAGTAGTATTGATTTTATCATACAACAGGCAATAATCGGGTAACCTTTGTTTTACCTATGGTGCAGGGATCAGACAAAACAAACCATTCGTCCTTATTGCTGGTTAATGTCATAACAGTTATTGGTCACATGATTATTAATTATTCATTCCCATGTGAGCATGTTCAGTCAGAAAATTACAAGGGGATGGAAGTAGCTGTACTAGCTGTAAGTAGTAGCTTATTATGTACATATAATTACTGTCTGAGTACATGCACTGAGCCTGAATTAAGTACTAATAACAGTGCAATAGAAATTTGATTTAGGTTTATTAAATGACTTAAAAGGTGTTTGTCTTGCAGGAGGTTCTTTCATATTTTGAGCTGACAAACAGAAATGTGCAGTTTTTAGACACTAAAAGTAAAGTGAAGTTGCTTTTAAAAACAGCTAAAATGCTGTAAACAAGCAAAAAAAAATATATATATATATATCAGGATCTATATACCAGACCATATCAGATCAGAAATCTAAGGAATTTAAATATCTTTGAACATAGCATTAAATTTTAATAACAATCCTACATATCTGTATCTTTGTACTGTTTTGAACTTTGTTATATAATTTTTTTCTTTTGTCTTAGGTGTTTAAACTTATTTGGACAATAATCTTTCAAACTTCACAGTAGTAAAGTTTATATTTTTTATCAAAAGAAGAAAAAATACATGAGAAAAAAAAAAATTCTTAACATCTAATCGTCTGTATCACGCAAATGGATTCAGCTTTTGATTATTCAGCTGTATGTTTAGCACCACCCATGGCAGGGAAAACTTTCTGTCCTGACTCTTAACGACAAAGATTTGGCAAAAAGTGGAATATGATAAATAGCAGAGAGGAGCGATGACACAACAAGCAGCGCAGTTCAGTCTGGGAAAAAAGCAGCCCGAATCTTTGGTGTAGGTGCCGTTTGGACAGGTTCAGCAGCTCCATGGCAGTTATGCAACTTCCTCTTCTCTCTTTAGTGTCAGCTTGCTTGTTTCTTCCTGCTTTTATCAGATAGTAACTGTCAGTTTTACCTTATCTTTGCTGAGCAAGCTCTATCAGTTCGATGCTACCTCGAGCTTGTCTCAGCTTCTTTTAGAGCATCCAAATACTCATAACACTCATACTGACTTAAGGAAGTAAGTCTAACGCTGTTTCAGTTGAGTGAATTCCTAATGATGGCTCAGGCTGCTTGGTTTCACTGAGTGTTTTAATAAACAGATAAAAACTATGTAGACACATTAATCTAACTAGTTGTATTTAAAATTACACCTGCTTTACCCAAAACACAACTAATCTCATCATAATGAACTTGCAAAGCAGTTGCAAACCAGTTGTTTCCCTGAAATAATTAGAGAAGCTCGGGAACAGTAGAGGGAAAGGAAATCATAAATAATGTTGAGACAAATAAGGGGAGGGAGAGAAGATATGAGCCCTCGTGAATCTGTTCAAAGTATTGGTGTTGACAGTTTTGGTTTCCTGATTTTCAGATTCACTACTGGGAGAGAGACATGCAGAACCAGACTGAGAAGGTGAAGGTGATTTTTGTCCCAGACACTGGTGTGCACCTCACCAACCTGAGCAGCTACACTCCTTATCTTGTCACGCTGACTGCCTTTAACACTGCTGGAGATGGACCCCCTAGTGACCCCCGCGGTGCCCGAACACTGCCGTCTGGTAGGAAGTGGTGACGGTTTAGTCTCCTAAAACCAAAGCAACAAAGCTTCATATCAAAGTCTTTTTGATCTTTGTCTCCATTTTATCTTTCATCCTATATATGTCTGCAGCTCCCAGCCAACCGAGCTTCCTGTCCTTCTCTGAAGTGACAGGAGGAAGTGTCAACATATCCTGGGGAGCTCCACTCACCCCAAATGGACAAGTGGAAGGTTACAGGGTCATCTACCAACCCACTGCTCCTATACAAGGTATGCATCCACATACATGCGTGATCACAAATTTATTCGTAGACTTTTTACATTGACATTTTTTCTCCATTCTCTCCAGGAGTGAGTAAAGTAGTAACAGTGGTTGTGAAAGGGAGTTGGCAGCGATGGTTGAAGGTTCGTGACCTGATTAAAGGAGCAACATACACTGTCAGTGTCCAAGCCCTTACAGTCAGCTATGGACCACCTATACGGGCAAATATCACCTCTCAGCCTGTGAAAGGTACACGTGACCTTAATTTTACATGTTGAAGAGTTCACATTTATCTGTTTATAGAATCACAGTAGATTCAGATTGTCTTTTCTATTAACTGATAGATTGTTAATTCTTTTTGCCTTGGTTTTTTTTATCAGGTTATATTGTATCATTGATTTGTTAAACTAACAGCTTATGATATTCCTGGGGGTTCATTTTTAGAAAAATGTCCATTTTAGTGCTCAGCAACTAGCTCAAATGTGTCCCTCTGACACTAAAGGGTCCCCTGGTTCGCCCATGGAAATGTCCATCACCAAGACGTCCTCTGCTCTCACTGTCCACTGGTCAGAGGGCAATATCGGTGCAGCACCTGTGACTGGATATGTTATTGAGGCTCGTCCGTCAGGTGAGCTCCAACTCCCTACAAAATGATCAGCCATAACTTACAACACATTCACCATTTCATCATGTCCACTCCTTTTATATTTTAGTATTAAATCTTTGACAGCTCAGGTCTCTTGTAATTCATGAGCGCCAGCTGTGCAAATAAAGCTGGTCACAATTTCCTAATGAATACGTGTAATACAGGGAGGAAAAGTGTTTCAAAATTGCAGGAGAGCAAATGTAGACTGTGGTATAATTATCCTGCTGCTAACAGTGGATATATCGCCTATATTAACACTCATAACAGTGATTACTGTCATATCTACCATAACCTCATCGTCATTATCAGCTTAAATTTATCCTGACAGTTAATAATTATCTGCTCTTATATTTAAAAGGGACTAATTCTCTAATGGCTCT
This sequence comes from Rhadinocentrus ornatus, assembly GCA_037177495.1. Taxonomy (NCBI): domain Eukaryota; kingdom Metazoa; phylum Chordata; class Actinopteri; order Atheriniformes; family Melanotaeniidae; genus Rhadinocentrus; species Rhadinocentrus ornatus. The sequence continues at coordinate 19,307,181 of JBAMHW010000004.1, forward strand.
CTGTTTTCTTGCATCCATCGAATGCCTCTGTCTGCAGATGAGGGAGTGTGGGACTCCTTCATTAGACTTCTCCCTCCCACCAGCAGGTCTGTTTCAGTGCCGCAGGAGCGCCTGCGGCCGGGAATCAGCTACGAGTTCAGAGTCATTGCTGTTAATCGTTATGGCTACGGACATCCAAGTACACCCTCTGCTGCTCTGGCTGGTAAATGCTCTCTTTTTCACACACATACACACACACACATACACAGTTCATCTGACAGAAGATTCAGCCTGTTTGATGTGATGCCCTGTAGGAAACTGCTGTGATTAATATGTGGTTTTGCTGCCATCTAAAGGCAGAGTCAAAGGCTGCCTTCAAACTGAAAAGAAATTTTCTCAGTAAAAGAATTCGTTTTCAAAACATTTTGATAAAATATGTGCTTATGGAATACCAATCAGGACAAACCACAAAAAAATATGGAAATGACCAGAAGAAAACTACAAAAAATTATTCTGATGCACTGTGTGTCCCATTCTCTGCCTGCAGCACTGTCACAGCGTCCCTTTTATGAAGAGTGGTGGTTTCTGCTGGTCATGGCTCTGGTGGGACTCATCCTCATTCTGGTCCTGGTCTTCACTCTGCTGCTACATGGACACAGCACCAAGTACAAGGCCTGTGGCACAGGTCTGTCTCTGTTTAGTCTCTAAAGGATTCTTGATGTCCCACTTGTGTCACTGATGATGATTTTCCTCCAGGTTTTGGGATTTTTACAAACTGAAACACGCCCACTTACATCACACTCACACTGTTTGTTGTGCAAAGCTGCCCCCATCAGTTAGACTAGTCTCTAAAGCCAAGTTGAGGCTACAGAGTTTTCAGGGTCGTCAGATAGTTTTATTCTTTGCACTTTGTGGCTTATGTTTTCTAAGATCAGCATTAAAGTCTTTGTGGGTTCATGTTATTTAAATAATGAGTAAGAGGGGGTCACACTCAACATTACGGTATTACATAGCTACACTGCACATTACAGTTCTTTACATTCAGTAGACATCAGGCAAAATAATTTTTTTCTAGTTTATAAGTATGAATCTCCTCTCCTACCAGGTATTCTAACTAAAGCCTGACATGAACTTACTTCTCCTCCACTGGTCAGTCAGAGCTCAGACACTCTCCTTCTGGAGGGTCTGTCTCACTCAGTAATGCTCAGCGATACAAGTTAAAGAAAAAGTCTCACCTCCAAATGACAAAATAATGTGCAATGCACTGGCCAGTTACTCATCTGGCATGTGAAGATTTTTCATCTTTGTGTTAGTGGGTTTTTTCTTTCTATCAGGTTTTGCTGTGGTCACAGCAGTCCATTTGTGTGTGTGTTGGTGTATATGCTCTGGGTAGCCACAGTAACCTTGGCACCAGTTCTGGGCAGTGGAGGGATCAAACAGACAGTGTTTAGAGTGCAGACAAGAAGATAATGAAAAGAAACACAAGTGAAGAAAGAAAAAAAAAACTCATTACAACAGCAAAAAGTTTGCTGTCTTCTAAACAGCAAACAGTTCAGTTAAAAATGTAAGATTGTCTCTCTGTGTTGCCTCATTTTCCAGAATTTATTTTATTGCTATTGCTGAATAAATTATTCCTGCACACCACTATCCAACAGATTTTTTAGAACCAGCTCAACTTTTTTTCTTCTTTTTCTTTACCTGCAGGGAAACACGTAACCACAGGGGAGGAGTCAGTTACGCTGGACAACGGAGGTTTCACTGCTCTGGAGCTAAACAGCAGAACGCTCAACACCAAGAACACCTTTCTGAAGAAGAACGGGACCAGGTGAGCACTCAGTACCTGTCACGTAAATAAACACATTCCTGAATTTGATCATGATATAATGGAATAAATGTCTGAATGTGTGTCCAGGTCTCCTCCCAGGCCCAGTCCAGGTGGTCTTCACTACTCTGATGAGGACATCTGTAACAACTATAATGGAGCTGTGCTCACAGAGAGCACCACACTCACTGAGAAGCCCACTGAGGTCTCTGAGTCAGAGGTATCTCTTTGTGTCTGTCTCTCCCCCTGGCTCTGGACCAAAACCTGGTTTTACAACACATCAACAGCCACAAACATCAGCATCATGTTGTCTCCTGCTTTTCATTTATTATTAACAATTAAACTTTAATTTTCACATTATTATTGTCTATACTTTAAGTTAAAAAAGTGGGAACATCTGTTTATCATGAAGTAGGAATCCCCCCTCTTTTGAATGACAATCACAGACTGTACTGTTTGTGTCGTACCTTGAGGTAAATTTATGAAAGAATTGGCTTGATGTGATTTGATAACATGCCCTGGTTTGAATCTAAGCTGGGACTTTTCCTGTTGTGTGTCTTCCATCTCCTCTCCACCATCATGTTTCTAACAATACCACTTCTACATTTTTTACTAAAAAACATCATTTTTACTACATGTTTGGAATACGAAGTGTGTGTGTTGCCTTTAATGTCCCACACTGCTCCTTTTTATTTAATTACTCCCTGGTTCATTTCTTCACTGCCAGCTTGTTTTAATCATCTCCATCCCTATTAAGTTTTGTACTAATATAAATAAAAAAAAGATCTTACCATAAATATTACTGGAGACTGAAGACTACAGATGTGAGAAAGAAAACAAACCAAAAATATGAAAATGGAAAGAAGTGAGTTGTTAGATCTTTGTTCTGCTCCTACCGCTGTACACGGCCAGAGGATAACAACCAAGCTACCAGCAGTCAACCTGCACTGCAAATATTTGTCATGGTTCTACAAGGAATGATAATGTTTGGGTTAAAAAGTACATGTAGTCTTTTCACTTTTGTGTTTCTGTCTGTCTCGCTGAGCAATAGATGATATTTTAACTTTTATACATGCCAGATAATAACAAAGAATGCTAATTTACATTCTTGGTCCCAAGGCGGGTACGAAGATAGAATAAACCAACATAAAACAAAAGAGATAAAACAATAAAGTACAAATAAACATACATCAGATACATAAAGACATCACAAGAATTGAAAATTATCACAGGTTTGATGTTCTTTTAACCATATTTTTAAAAGGAGCCTTAAAGATGGAATATGTGGAACACTTTCTTAGAACAGGAGATGTTTCAGAATTTACTTCCTGTTGCCGATAGCACAGCCTGAACAAATGAAGTACATCTAAAGGAGCCTTCTCGTGGTGGCCCTGGTATCACTGTCAGGCCTCTGTATAAAAAAATAATTAAAAGAAAGAAATGGAGTCACTTGAATAAGGGCTCAACAACTCTACTTTATATTCAGGGCCATTTCATGCAGGGCCTTACTGATAATTAAAATATTATGAAATATCATTAATTTTACTGGTAGCCAGTGAAGAGAAGGTTGGGGGGATGTGTCTTTGTTAGCAGCCTGGTTGCTACTTTTAGGAACAATACAGGAAATAGTTCATTATCTGTACCGCCTATTCCATGACAGGTCGCAGGGTAAGCTGGAGACAATGCCAGCATTGTATCAGGTGAGAGGCAGGGTACACCCTGGACAGGTCACCAGTCCATCGCAGGGCCAACAGATAGAGACAAACAACCATTCACGCACACACTCATTCCTAGGGAGAGTGACCAATTAACCTAACATGCATGTCTTTGGATGATGGGAGGAAGCCGGAGAGAACATGCAAACTTCACACAGAAAGGCCACCAGCCCCCCACATTCGAACCTCCCCCAGCTGAGGCTTGAACCAGCGACTTTCTTGCTGTGAGGGTGCAGTGCTAACCACCACACCACCGTGCAGCCCCAGAAAATAGTTACAATAATCAATACGAGAAAAAATATCAGTTGAATGCACCAGTTTCCTGGAGGTGGTTTCATTTTGCAACATTTTTTCAGTGGAAAGAAGCAGTTTCCTTTATTCATTCATGAAGAGTTTCCTTCATAATATATACAATAATATATACAAAGAGGACTTTTCCTGGTGGTGGCATTGATGTTGCCAGAAAGCGAGCAAGTAAAGTGACCAACCTCTTTCATTTCAGGGATGATCATCTCAATGTCAGACCACCCTTATATTTACAGAAAAGCTGCTTTTGTCAGATAAATGACTATTTAGTATTTAACAGGTATTAAAATAACCTTTCCTTTTCAAACCTGAATAACATCCAATCGTGTAAGAACATAAAGACATACATGAGACATCCATTAAATGATTTTATTTTCATTTGATTTCCATTATTTTCAGAAATAAATCTGTCTTAACATTTATTAATGCAAAAACAACTCAAATCCAACTGTGTTGTGTTTGTGTCTGTATCCAGTTAACAGACAGCGACTATGAGGATGAGCAGCCAAACCATTCCTTTGTCAACCACTACATGAGTGACCCCACCTACTACAACTCCTGGAAGCGGCAGCCAAAAGGCCTTAAAGGGATCGGCACTCCTTTTGGCTACGAGGAGTGTGCCACTGCAGACACAGAACCCTATTATCAGACCGTGGTCACCCAGCACAGCACAGGTGGAGCGTACACACCCACAGGGCAGCCTGCACACACACACGTCAACCCCAACACCAACCCACCAGGGTCACGCACGCCTGTGACAGGATTCTCTTCATTTGTTTGACTCTAAAGACAAAATCTGCACAAAATACACACAAGTACACATAGAGAAGGAAAGAGAGGGGACTGGCATGTGTTTGGACTCAAGGAACTGGTAATAAATCAGCCTCTGATGGCCCCAAGAACTAACCTTACACTCACTCGCCTTCTCTTCTCATTCATGAAGACCATGTCTCGACGTGTGTGTTCATTCAATCTTTTTTGCCTCTGTGTCACTGTGCTTACACATGCACACACATATTTCTCTTTTTCCACACATTCTCACTGGCATAACCCGCCTGAAACTTGTACCCGCTCCAGAGACTCTGCCAAGAGAGCCAGGGGCAATGACTCGATAAGTTCTTTTAATGTCTGAGAGAGACTCTTTCCTGGATCTGGTGGAAGTTGGGATTTCTGCACAAAATTTATCCTGTTTTCAGTATCATCACATAAGTGTTCAAGTCCATTCATGCACCCTCTGATGTGCCATTTCAGTATCTCCCACTGAGGGAGATGAACCTGGAGGTCAGTGAGAGTCATCAAAAGTTGGCTCAGAAGGGTGCAGCTTCTGCTGACAGACTGGTTCATGCACATAAACACGGAGCCACCAACTTTAGAAGATCACTTGAAGAGAGAAATCACAGAGGAGAAAACAAAGATTTAAACTGATAATCACAGTTTTTAAACTTGAAAAGCATGTAGAGTGTGAGCAGGGGTTCCTCCGCGCTTGCAGCATCCTTAAAGAGTGTTGAGAGGTCTCTAAGAGCAATGTGTGATTTTTCGGTTGGAATATATGGAAAATGTGTGGGTTGTTTTGTATACCATCTACTGCCTGTTCTCCTTTTACCACAGCCTGCCAAGCCATAGTGCTTTCACTGAGCCGAAGCCCCACCATTTCATCTTTCTCATTTCAAATGTTATTTTTTATAAGTCTGAGTGTGACGCGTGTGCACACAAGCATGCGTGTAAAATGGCTGTATGCTCATTCTAGAAGTCTGCGCATCTGTCTGTGTAGTTCACTGCTAAGCAAAAGGTGCCATTGTGCGTTTGTTTGTATTTTTAAGATGGATTTTGTACAGCAAAAACCCTTTTTACTTGTGTGCTGTTGTATGTAGTTTGGCCACGCTTGTGTAATTCAAAGCAAACTGAAAGAGTCCTGGAAACCATTCACATACAATAAACAATGAGAGAAAGGGAAGTAATGGTTTCTCAAGAATTGGTCAAAATAAGCCGCAGTCATCAAGGACAGAGTGGAGCAAGTATACTTGATATTTGAGAGGAGGTATGATTGAACTTTTAATATTGAAACGCCATTCTTCCAACCTCTGCTCCCCTGCAAGAGAGCCTGGCGGTCATGTACTCTGTACTTCTCTACCACTGCAAACAAAACTCGTAGGTTTTTGTCCACATATGATTTGAAGGTTCTTCAGCTGGTCAGCAGCCTCCTTCCCTCTGTCACGCTTGTTTTGAGCCCCATACAGTGTGAATAAATGGTCATTGTTTAACAGTGTGTCTGTGTGGTTTGTTCAGTAGATGTCGGTGCAACATTTTCTACACCAGCAAAATTACAGACATGCCCTTCTATGGAAGACAGATATTTTTGACCAGACCTATGGATTGTTAGAAATTCTTAATTAAAATATCAGGGACAATAAATTCTAAAAGCTTCATTTGTCCTTTGCATCTTTATTATGTTACAGCAATAAAAAAGACTGAGAGTGTGCAGAAGCGCTTCTCAACCCATTCCGCCTCCTAGGGCATATTTAGTTTGCACAGGGCCTCGTGCTTGCAGTTCTTAGCCAGTCTCTGCGAGTTTTGCTGGCTGTGCATGAGTAATATTTCAAAACAGTCTAAACTACGTTTCTTCCTATGAGACTGCACCTGGAGTCAGACTGGGTTCTGCAGTGTCTTCACAAAAACAGGATACAAGGGCTGGTTGTTTGGCACATACGCATCTATTCCCACAAATGAAATTTACTTTTAGCATTACTTGATACCATTACATTAATATAAAAAAATATGTGTCAATGATTTTAAAGTAGATTTCTCTAACAGCACATTGTGTCTGTCTTGAAATAGGCAAGTTGTTTCATTGTTGTGTTGAGTGGGTGAAAGGCATGTGTCTAAATAACTGGATGCATTCAAAGAAGCCTGAGTTATTGAATTATTATGAATAAATGAATTAATGTTTTAATTCTAAACAAAAAACTACAAAAACAAAATAATGAAAAAGAAAAAATGATTTTTGCATCATCAAATTATACCTTAAAGAAGTTAAAAAAGAGGTGGGAAGAAGTATATCCATTCATTCATCCATTGTATGCTGCTTATCTGGAGTCTGGTCGTGGGGGCAGCTGCCTAAGCAGGGAAACCCAGACTTCCCTCTCCCCGCCCACATTCACCAGCTCATCCGGGGGGATCCTGAGGCGTTCCCAGGCCAGCCGACAGATGTAGTCCATCCAGCGTGTCCTGGGTCTTGCCCAGAAAACCTCACCAGGGAGGCGTCCAAGAGGCATCCTGACCAGATGCCCGAGCCAAATCATCTGGTTCCTCTCGATGCGGAGGAGCAGCGACTCTACTCTGAGCCCCTTCCGGATCACCGAGCTTCTCACCCTATCTCTAAGGGAGAGCCCGGCC
>JBAMHW010000004.1:19322440-19334183 GCA_037177495.1 Rhadinocentrus ornatus
TATATATGTATATATATATATATATATGTGTGTGTGTGTGTATGTGTGTGTTAGCTTCTCAAACAGCATTATAAGTAGTCTGATTAGCATCAGTGGTATTGAGAAGTCATATTTTCCATTCTAGATGACATCCTAATGCAATACAAAAAATGTGTACTTTTATTAAAAAATCAATGGCAGAAAAATAAAGCCTATAAACATAAAGAAAATGTATTACTACAATTTGGTTCTTTTTGTTTCTGTTAAGACTGATTTTTGCAGATGGTTGAGTTACACAGCCACGTGATCTTTCAAAGTATAAAGGTAAAAAATGGATTTTTTTTTTTTTTTTTTTTGCATTACAAGAAGAGGAGATAGCTATCTTTTAATACACTGTTCATAAAAGCAGCTTTATTTGTGGGGGGAAATAAATTTGTTAGCACTAAGTGATGGCTGCACGTTCTGTTCAAGCAGTAAAAAAGTGTAAATGAAAATATGCTGTCTGACCACATGAAGGCGCTAAAGGATAAGTGATCATCCTTTAGCAGTAGGGTGATCAGTATCCTGCATTTCTATGTACTATTTACTACAGTGAACTAATGTTATATGCAACGAAAAAGTAATTTATCATGAAATGACAGCCCATATAACATTTTTTGCTATAAAATATCTGTGGATTGATGCTGTCAGATGTAATCCCAATGAGCTTACTACAAAAAGTAGGGAAATTTGACCTCCTATCCGATAGGGGGCAGCAATTAACAGCGTCAGTCGTGTCAAACTGCGTAAAATGTGCGTTACCGGAAAAAACAAGACAACGTTAGCTCGAAGCGGTTTCTAGTAAGCTTAATTTTTTCATAGGATATTTAGTTTTGCACCTTCATTATATTACACCTTCATTTTGAACGTATAATGGTCCTTTAATTAATCTTCCCTTAATTAATCTTTAATTAAGTGATGTTTAAATTTTTAATACTATCTCTCTAGCCAACGATCGGTGCTTAGCTTAGCTCACATTTAGCAGCTGTGGTACTTTGATCATTTGATGCTTTAAAGAAACGTCGTGTATGACCCGTTAATACACAGTTAACATATTTGGTACGATTAATCAAGATTACTGAGTTTGATTTCAAATCTAATCAACCACTGCCATACCAAGCCCATCTACATCATAGCATCTGTGATGTCAAAAACTCGTCTCTGACCCACATTGACTTAGATCTAAAAACATTATTACATGCCAAATTTAAAGTTTGTAATTTGTAATGGCTGCTTTCGGTTTTACTCCTGCCAGTGAGCAGGATGTTTTTAGCATAGGACCAGAACTAACCAGGTCTAAACCAAGCATTGAATTTAGTGGCGAGGAAGCCAGGCAGTTCTATGAAGACATGATAAAAGATGACAAGGAGCAAGATGCGTCAAGGAGTGCAGTCAGGACTAAAGACTGTGGCAGAGCGTGTCCGATCAGACAGAAGACTGGAGGGTCTAGTAGGAGAATGAGGAGGAGAGTCAGGGGTGCAGAAGTGCACCAGGTTCAAAGACGACCTGTTGTACAAAGAGAAGTTAGTGGTGGAAGTCAAGCCAATCAAGGAAGCAACTCGGAAAGGTCCATGGAGCTGCTGGGACTGAGGCTGCTGCGTTGTTCTCATGAAGGAGACATCTCTGGCCTCAAAGATCTCCTCTCAAAGGGGGTCGACATAAACTTTCAGGTAAAACATTTAAAGCTCTGATTGTATTAAACCTAGGAAATTTATTATTTATATTTCCTTCTTAAGGTTGTGATTTGCTCTCCAGGATACATTTCTTTGGACAGCTGTGATGTGTGCAAGCTGGTCAGGACAAAAGGCTGCAGTGAGGCTGCTTCTCAGTTACGGAGCAGCCTGGGTTGGAGTGGTTGATACACAGGGCAGGGATGCCCAAGACCTGGCCCTACAAGGTACTTATCATTAACAAATGTAAAAGAAAATGGATTTATCAGTTTGCAAAACATGAAATTATTATTATTCCTTCTTTCTGCAGCTGGCCATAATGAAGTGTTGGAGGAGTTGTTGGGCTATGGAAGAAGCCCAGAAAGAGAGACACAGTCTTATAGCAGGTTTTTACAATCTTAGCTATATACATTTTTTTAAACCAACATGACCCAACTGTTATCAATAGTCTGGACAATAAACATAGTCATGCAGTACATAACATGAGCAGGAACATCACCCCTCAATAGCTAAATGATCATTATTCATTTCCCTTTTTAACATGCCATTTCTGTGTGTGAGGATTTGTGCTGTGATAACAGTCAGTTGCTCCTGTTGTGCAAAAGTTGTGATACCAAAATTAAACCTGACTTAATTCTTAAAAACATGACATCCTGCAAACTGGAAGCATGTTTAAGCAAACCAGCTGCTGCTGCCGGCTCAAATGAATTCATGTTCCTGAGTAACCCCGCAGATAATGTCAGGCATTTTACAGTTAAATCTTTTATCAGCTGGCAGCAGAAGGTAAACACCCAAGTATAGCACATAATTTTATTTTATCAGTGATAAATAACGACGGCACCAACATCATGTGACAAAGTTTAATGATTATTCTGAAAGATTTACAACCTGACTCATGCAGTCCAGTTAGGTTGTAAAGATGTGCTGTCCATCCAGTTGCTGATAAACGGCTGACTGCTAAGTTGTTAGCCAGATTTTCACCATTGTATGGTAACTGATCTGGTAAATGATTTTGTATGGCTTATATTTAATATTTTTCAACTGTGGGTGATTTTTTTTTTACAATTAGTTTTTAGACTTTTTAGACTCAAACAAGCATTGCATCTCAAATAATGATGTCAGTTCATGAAAAATTTCAGGGGGGTGTTAATCTTAAGATTGAAATGATCCATAAACTTGTATAACCATGTAAGAAATACAATATAATGAATTTACTGTATCAAATTGGATTTCAATCTAAATTGTTTACTTTCTCTGTGATTTTTGCCGAGAATTGTCACCATATTATCAAACTGAATTGAAAAATTGAGGGAGGAACAAAGTGGAGATCTATGATCAGAATACTGAAAACTGGCTTGCTTACCCTTCCTGTTGGTTTCTTTGGTGTGTGTATTTCAGCCTTTGTGTCTTTGCTGAGTGTCTCAGCATTACAGCCAAATAGATTTCTAGTCCAACAATTATATAAATGACTTTTTTATGATGACAAATAATTATAATCAGCATCGTGTGTAACAATTAAGATAGAATTAATATTTGGTACAACAAATATTAATGATACAACATGAATCACAAATTGATTACTTGAAGCTGATGTGGTTTCAGTTTGACAAATCAAATGGAACTTGTACCTTTTTTCTCTGTAATTTTATAATTAAGGTCCACAAGAAAATGCAAGTCTGCTGAAGCCTCAAAAGCTTTTGAAAGCACAGACTGAACGCTTAATTTTTTTCTGCAATGCAGCTGTTTAACACTGTGTTAGGTAAATGGGCTTTGGGCTGTAGTTTTAAAGACAGATGTGGACTTATAAAAAATTCAACCTGATGTTTTCTCTGACTCGTGTTTCCTCTCTGCATGTCCATAGTGCTCTCCAGCCTCAGTGGTGTGATGTGTGTTCTAGTGAGTACAGGAGCAGCCCTTCATCACATTTGTCGTCTACTCTGCATCAGTTCAGTCTGTGCCGTCCTCCACCCACCCCCTACTACTGCCTCCCACCTTCCAGCAACAGCTACAAGATGATGGTACGTTGTGGTTGGAAGCCAGGCACAGGACTGGGGTCAGAGGGAAAGGGCCCCCAACAACCAGTGTCTACTGTGTTGAAGAGAGATCAGAAAGGGCTAGGCTATGGACAAATGAAAAGATCCAAAGTTACTCACTTCCAAGCCAGAGATCACAATGCTGTGAAACCCCCACACAGAGAGAAGGAGGAGAGGAGTCTAAAAGGACAGAGGAGAGAAGAAACTAAAAGAAAAGAGCAGACCGATAAGAACTGGGAAAGAGATTTTCGTGCCTCTTTTTATCTGTGACATTTGTTTATAGCCATTTGTCCTCCGTTCCAGATTCATCAGAAAATTTCTAAAACATTTAACAGACTGAGTGCAAAGACCATTTGTTGTGGTGTTTTCTACTGTACCTCGAATCTATCTCAGAGCTCACGCTTGTCCGTTTATGCTCTTAGCTTCCCCGTTTGTCAGGTTGTACAATGAACAAATACGGCTAGTGTGTCAGATGTTCTTCCTGTACTCTTGGTCAAGGATGTGCTTGTGTGATTAAATATGGTAAACACTACTGAACAACTGAATCTGTACATAATGGATTATGCACCATGCAAGCACCAAAATACCTAAAAAGAAAAACAAGAAAATGTTTTTTTTAAAACCCACATTTATGTTTTGTTATGTAATAAATTACAGGATTTATTTGTAAAGATGCTTTGATAGGTGTGCAACATCTGCAGTTTTTCATTTTTAAAAAGTTTAGAAACATTCAATTACACTGTCAGTGGATTCTTACTTTACTGGAGATACGTTTACACCTGATTAAACACACCTTCACACATGGCTCAGGACTGTATTATCTTATCTGTATGTTTCTAAGGCCCTTTGGTACGGTCCAGCTCATGATTCATTCATCGGCATTTAGTGTTTATGTGTCAAAGCTGATTTTTTTTTTTTCCCACCTGGATGTGTGTAAGTGCATGCAAACATAACAGACTTTGAGGGATACAACATATGGTCTCAGATCCTCAGGTGGTCCCTGTAGTCCAAACTAACAAGGAAAAATAGAATAAAATCTTTGTTTTATTTTAATCCAATCCAGCAATCCTTTAATAAATAGTATTGAGGGATGTTGGATCAAAACACATTGATGATGTTATTAGTAGTAAACATGTCTAAAAGCACAAAAAAAAAAAAAAATGTGTGTGGATAATTAGAATAACACAATTCAGATAAAGTGTCTAACAGTTCGGCGACTGGTTTACATATCTAATATTTAGTTACTAATCATTAGTTACAGACCTGTTAATGGAAGAGGGAATACTAAATGACTGTGAATGTGGTGGTGAACACCGCTGCCTCACAGTACCAGGTCGCAGGTGTGAGCCAAAGACATGGATGATAGGTTAATTGGTCACTAAATTCTCCCTAAGCATGGTTGTTTGTGTGTGTTGGCCCTGCAGTAGAATGGCAACCAGTCCAGGGTACACCCTGCCTCTTATCAGCTGGCCCTGAATTGAGATACGTGGTATAGAAAAGCGAATCATTCTAGTTTAATGCAGTGCTGCCTCAGAGACTGAAGATTACGAGCATCTAGTTTTGACCTTCATCCTTGTCCTTAGAACACAGATTCCTCCTAAATCTGCACAAATTAAAATATCATACACTGTATATTACTTCATATAAATATATATATAAATTCAAGATTCAATAGGTTTAAAGTGTTAATTGTCTTTTGCCCAGTAAGAAAACAAGTTTCCCTGAACAATGAAATTCTTACTTTGCCGTAAGAATTTTGTTGTTCAGGGAAACTTGTTTCCTTCAATGTTACACACTGATCTTCAAAGTTTTGCAATGTTACATCAAGGTACATTTTTCTGAAATTGTTCCACAAACTTCAGATGCGGTTTCTCACAGGTTGGTGAACCTCTATCCAGCTTCACGTCTGAGAGGTTCTGCCTCAATTAAAAACTCCTTATGTACGCAGCCAGGTAACTGACCTGTTGCCAAATAACCTGGTTACATGTAAAATGCTCCTCCAGTTGATTTGTAGCAAAGTTTACTTTTCCAGCCTTTTGTTGTTCCTTGTTTCAACCTTCTTTTGAGATGTGCTGCTGCCATCAAATGGTAAAAATATACGTTTCAACATCTAATATGTTGTATAAACTGTATTGTGAAAATAATGGCTTTATGAGATTTGGCTTTTGTTAAAATTTGATAAGGCATTACGACATTTTGGAATCAGGGTTGTATATGTTAGCACATAGCCTGGTTCACAAAATTTCCTATTGCATTTATAGTTAGCACAGGTGATTTCACACATCACTGTTTCACTTCACTGTATTTGGTTTCTTTTATCTCACATATTATATGTTATACAATTTATTGAAATGTCTGTTAATCCTCAAAGGTCAATGTTTAAATTAAATTAGACACTGTTCCAAAATTACTCCAGCTCTTTTAATGGTTAACATACAATCAGCTTTCAATGTGGCACAAACCGTATGTCATATTTTTGTTACAGTTTATTTCATACATCCTGTTTATTTCACTGATCACATTCTTAGCTTTCTTCTGTCTTTATAAGTCTTCTCCAAGTGCCCAGTTTCCCTCCAGTTCCTCAGATACTACACATTCAAATTAATAAATGGCATTGTATTTGACATAAAATGCCTCGGCTGATGATTGTAAGGCACATATACAGTAATTTGCACTAATGTTCACAAGGTCTTCAACATGATCAACAAGCATAGTGTTTACTTTGATTTTGAGTTGATCACAATCTAGTGATTGAAACAAATTGTAAACTTTTTCTCAGGACAACTTAGTTTTGAAAGGATTAAACATTTTGACAACTTCTTAGCTACATTAGTCCTTATTTGCTGTGTTGATGGAGCGCATCAATACCTTTAGTTTAATTGGATTAAGGGGACCAAGAAGGCCATCAGGGTCCATCTTTAAAGGTATCTGGGGAATAAACAAAGGAATGTGATTACAGATGTCTACCTGTTCCTGTCTGTAAATACTGATCAAAGCATTTCACATTTAATCATTTAATAATCACCTCTGTCTCTTCACAAACCGAGAAGCTATAGTTCTGCAAAACCTCCACCAAGGCCAACTTAATCATCAGCTGAGCAAATCGCATCCCCAGGCAATTCCTTGGGCCAGTTCCAAATTGTAGGTAAATGTATGGGTTGATGCTCTGCTTGTTCTCCTTGCTAAATCTACAGTATTAACAAAATGGCATAGTATAAAAAAAACAAATGTTCAATATCTATCCTGTAACACGTTTAACTTAAATCACTTTATTTTCCCTCTTAATATAGAAAGTCATCTTTATTATTCTAAAAAATATTTTTTTGGTCTTTTAATCAGACATAATAATTCGATTTGATTGTCAAAATTTAATGTCAGTCACAAATTTCTTAAATGACCCGAGTTTTTTGTATTCTAAGTGCAATAAAATAGCATGCTGTCTGAGATTCCATCACAACTTTTTTCGGCAATAAAATTTCACAGGGCAATGTGGCACCTACCTCTCAGGTTTGAATTCCTCTGGCTCGGACCACAGGTCAGGGTCACGGTGCAGAGTGTAGACTGGAATCATAACAATCACGTCCTTTGGGATTGTTAGTCCGTTGATTTTTATAGTTTCTTTAGCGATTCGCTCCAAACGTGCAGCTGGTGGGTAGAGCCTGTTGGAACCAGAGCTCAGATGCATAAAACTGCTTAGCTTTAGATGTAAACTAATTATTCTATTTTTCTTTTTTATTCTCATTCTTTATAAATAGTTTGTGTGTAGGAAAAGGCATATGTATGGTTTTTTGTTTATGCATCTGGTCCATGACTTTCTTACACTTGCATTAACATCAAGCTTTGTAAGCAGATTTATTACCTCAGATACTCATCAACCACACCGCTGAGGTACTCCATCTGCATCAGAGCCTCATACTGGACTGGACCCTGTAAAATTGTTGCAAATCAGTTTCAAAACTGAACTCAGAAAAAATTTAATAAAATAAACAAATTTGCATTTATAATTGCAATGAAATGAGCCCTAAACCAAAAACCTTAGCCCTACCTTATTTGGGAAAGTCTGGTCTATCTCCTTTTGCAGATGTTTCATGACTTCAGGATTTCTTGCCAGACTGTACGCTAAGAAAACAAGTGTGTTGGCACTTGTTTCATAGCCAGCAAAAACAAACATTGCGACTTGTGAAAGGATTTCATGATCAGTAAGACCTGTCAGGATTGAATGTACACATGAAGGAGGGAAAAGAAAGATGTCATTTGAACATTCAGCATGTATGTTGAACCATGAATGATACACATGTAGTTACCCTTTCTCTGCTTTTTATTGTCAGTCTGAGAGTTGATGAAATTCTGAAGGAGATCTCCCATATTCTGAAACAGGTCAAATACAGTTATGTGAACATAAATAAGAAATGTACATATTAATTAAGTTCTTGACTTCTGTAAATATGAACAAACACACATGCACACGTGTTTTCATTCACACCTGTTTTTAGCTATCACTGCGTTCTGCTCTGATCTTCTCCACAAGTGTTTTAAAGAAATCAGTAGAGGACTTGGAAAAAAATGAATATCCCAACAGCTCCAAAAGTGGAAGAAAGATGGGAAAACATCCTGACAGAGAAATGAAGGCAAATACTTAATAACTGAAGATATCTGTCGAGAAAGATGGAAAAATTATATTAAAAAGCAGAACCTTGAAACAAGAAAAGAGCTTTAGAGAATCTGAACAACTTTGAAGCATGGCTGATGAAGGGATTTGCAGGGTTATTGATTGTGTCCAGGTCCACACTCAATGCACTGCTCCCCAACACATCCAAACTGTACCCTCCAAAGAATCTGGGAAAGGCACATTATATAAAGCAGGTAGTCACAGAAAAAGATTTCCATCATAGATGTCTGATACCTGATATACAGTTGGCCCAGAAGGCAGCAATGAATTTGGTGTTTGATCAGCTAAAAAGAACAATTCAACCAATCAGCCACTGAATTCACTAACTTCTGTTTCTGAGTCCAACTATTTGCCTGGTCCTGACATTCTCACTTCCCATAAAGGTGCAATAAACCACCAAATAAAATCAGAGATGTGCCACTGGCAGGTAAGAAAAATTAAACTTCTGTTGTTCAAATGTACCTGTAAATGTCCTGGCTGCTGTTTTTGAATGAGCTGGAGCCATCCTGTTTTAACCTGTTAGTTTAGCTTAATTAGCACAGATTCCACAGGAAAGAGCTGGCATGGCTCTGTACAAACAGACCAGTTTCAGTAAAACTAAAGAACTGTCATATTTAATGTTTTTTTTTCTGTTTTACTGTTACTTATGCTATGTTACTGTTTTATGACTGCGTATGTTGTAAAGTTTGATTTATGTAACATTAAGAAGTTACTTGGTGTTGCTCACTCTTTAATGCTGATAACTTCATTATTCTGTGCCTTTTGATGCAGACTGTCAGTCAGTTTGCATGAATGATGTTTCATGATGCTGAACATCTAAAAACAAAAGAACAGGTCACAAATGACATAGACTGTTGAAGATTAATGTATAATTATGCATTTAGACCACAGGCCCCTACCTCTTTTATACGACCAGAAGAGAAGGAGGGACTGATGAGGCTACGAATCCGTCTCCAGTTATCATCCTTGGCTATAGACACAGAATCATAGAGATCCCCATTCAGAAGAAAGTCCTGGAGAAGACAAGAAACATATGTTTACCTGTGTTTACAATTGTGCTGAGTTGGAACAGCTTTTGATATTTGTCACCTATGCAAAGAATTGGCCTCAGTTTATTGTGAAGATGTGGATTGTCAACATCCTTTTACCACTTAAAAAACAACCCAACTTTCTGTTGATTGTGATGATTCTTTTATTTTAGACTCAAAAGATAAAAATGTTTCCTTTTTCTGTGAATGTTTTAATAGTTAGACTTCTTGACATTCAGCTTTCACACAGATTAGCTGTGTAGACTACGTTATTAACTCAAGTGATTGACATATCATTTGAGCAGGACAGAAGCATCTTTCCAGATCTGCATGGATCACCAGCATCACCACACCAGTTTGAAGTCAGTTTTAAAGTACTTTCCTAATTAGTCACTAATGTGTCACTATGGCTAGTGTGCCAGTCAAATAAACTATAAAGATGCTCAAAGAGCTACTCAGTATCTAAGTTACTTAGCTCTGAGTAAGCTAGTGCTACACAATCCAGTTTGATTCAAACAGTAAGCTAGCAAGGCTGCTAGCTGAAAGTAAGCCGGGACATGAAAATATGGAGAAATATGGCCTGGATTGGAATCAGTCTTATTTTACAGGAATATGTAAGAATGAAGACAAGGGGAGATATTTGGGACTTTTTCGTAAAAAGAGGAGGACATCGATCAGAATGAGACAGACCCCATCCCCAATGTCAGCAGCCCCAACAGTTCCCAACAAAGAGCTAGTCACACAAGGATTCAGTCTATCACCAGACAGTAAACCAGAACTGCTAGGGAGGAGATGCAATTATTCCCTTTTTAACTATGTCAAGCAACACATACTGCACCTCAAAACAACTAACTTACATCTCTATGGACCTTTTAGAACTTATTGCAAATGTCTAGACTTGAAGATCTAAATTATTAAAGTAAAGTTGTTTTTGTAGCTCTGCCATTGACTTGAGCCATCCTGAATTATGGTAAATAAAGAATCTTGTGTGAGTTTTCAGCCTTTTGTTTCTTGCAGTTTTTATCCTGTATGTTCTCACCCTCCGGTTGGTAAAGTATGTGAAACACTCCTTCACCAGAATGGTTTTCAGCATATCAGGATCCATCACAACTAGCATGGGTCTTCTGAACTCATACATGCTGAAAATTTACACAAAAATGCATTTGTAGTTTGGGTAATGAAGCGTTAAATTTTAGGAGAATAACTGCCTCTATTAGTTAGTTAGGGTGAAATAAACATTTAAATAATGGATGTTTCTGTGTGTGTTTTATACTCACATACTCTTATACAGATTTTTAACCCCCACATATCTTTTAGCACATTCAACATCATCTAAGAAGTAAACCTGGTGAGAAAGGAAACATCGCCCAGTAGCCGTACCTACACAAAACCGAAGTACATTAAGTTAAACGCTGTAACTAAGCAGTGCAAACTAACTTCTTGATGGATCCAGTCACTTACAAAACAAATATGCAGATAAAGGAGATCAGCAGAATCCAAGTTTCTAAAGAGAAGAAAGGAAAAAAGCTCATGTTTCATCCTAGCTTGGCTAACGTGCAGAAGCCAGTGTTTTTCTCTGAAGTTGAACTGCAGGGGCAGGATATGTGTTCACTGCTGATTGTGTTACACAACACTTCTACCTCTGCCCTTTTTTCTGCAAGGTAGAGGAAAACAATAAAACCATTTTCTGCTGTTCATACTCTCAAGCACTTGTCTGCAAGCGTGGGCTCTCTCCGGGTACTCCAGTTTCCTCCCACAGTCCAAAAGCTGACATGTTAGATAAATTTCTGTCTCTAAAGTCTCCCTAGGACTAAGTGTAAGTAAATGTAAGTGGTTGTTTGACCCTGCAACGGACTGGTGTACCTTGTCTCTTACAGAGAACGTCTTTCTGCTAACCTGGTCTGTAGCATAAAAAAATGCAGCTCAGTTATTTTTTCTCTAAAATAACAAATGGTGTTTTGGATGTGTTTGTCGGCTTTTATTGGTTCTTTGGATTGTACAGTATGGATGCTGTACACTGCACTGCCTTCAGTGTTGCGATTGAGTTACTAACATAAAAAAAGATGCTGAAGTTTGACCTTTTTAACCCTCTCTTTCTGCTATTAGTAAAATACACTTTTAGTTGGTACAGAGAAGTTTAGCTACCCCTGCTCAATTTTCTGTAATTGATAACGGTTAAGTGAGTAAAACATGAACGGATCTCCATTAAGCAGAATGTTTAAAAAAAGAAAGAAAAGATAGTATTATACAGCCCCATATGCCTGGCATACCGCGAGATGTCCCAGTGATACCTTTAGCCGGCCAACTCTGCGCTCCTGTTCTCAT
>JBAMHW010000004.1:19336814-19368793 GCA_037177495.1 Rhadinocentrus ornatus
AAGAAAGAAAGAAAGAAAGAAAGAAAGAAAGAAAGAAAGAAAGAAAGAAAGAAAGAAAGAAAGAAAGAAAGAATGAAGTTACACACTGAAATTTGATTTACTGCTTCAGGTGACCAATGTCAGAAGGAGTGGAAACTAACTTCTTTGATGGATCTGAAATATGCAGATAAATGAGATCAGCAGAATGCAAGAAGAGAAGGAAAGAAGCCCATGCTTTCTTCTGGCTTAGCTAACATGCAGGAATCTCAGTTTTGCTCTGAACTTGAAGTGCAGGGGCAGGATTTGTGTTCTGTGCTGGTCGTGTTACATAACACTTCATCCTGCCCCCTCCTTCTGTAAACTGGAGGGAAAGAATAACACTATTTCCTGCTGGTTGAGCACATGTCTGGACATGTGTGTGTTGACAGAGAAATGAAGAAGAAAGAAATAAGATTAAAAATATCTATCACATAACTTATTTTTTATTGAACTTCTCCAGGCAAGACTGACATCAAGTGTTGCTGCTCAGAAATATTTTTGTGCTTCTTTACATGCAATATAATTATTTACCCTTTAATATTGCTGTATCCTAGAAGACAAGTCTGTTGCATCTGATAATCATAAATGCTGTGTAGTCTCTTTCTGTCAATTATTCACCTGACACTCCCTGCTGCCATTGGTTAAACTCTCACACACTTTGTCCAGTCACGCAACAGTTGTATGTAGCTGATAAAAGGCTCAGGACGTGAGTCAGAACCTCAGAAAGGATTGTGTTTCCACTGAGAGAAAACAAGCAGAAATGGGCTTCTTCTACTTCTCTGCTGAGACATGGACCCTTTTGGTTACTTTGATCACACTGCTTGTTGTGTAAGTAAGAAAGAATGTGTATTTGTCTATTTGTACCATATTTATTGGAATACTTGCACTGCTTCTGTGTATAAAGAAATCTGTTCTGCCCCATTTTTCCTTCTCTTTCATTCTTTTGTTTCACAGGTATGTTTACTGGCCATATGGGACATTTAAGAGATTAGGTGTCCCTGGTCCCAAACCTGTTCCCTTTTTTGGCACAATGCTGGCTTATCGAAAGGTTCGTACATACTGCTTTTTAAAGACTGCCATACAGTACACCTGGTATGATAGGATCATTAAAACGTTTGATGAAAAGATGCAGATGTAGACAAAAAATTTGGTTGTTAGACAAACTGAGCCATTTTTGTGCTCTTTGTGCCTTAAAGCTGGATTTTCCCGTTTTACTTTACTAAAGTTGGAACAAAAACAAGTTTTCAGCGCTACAGGCATGGGGAAAATTTTAGAATGAGAAGTGAGAGTAAAACCTCCCAGTATCTTAAATACATATCTAAATACGTATATTTGCAACAAACCAAATTATTTCAAAGTTGGGGAAAAAACTCAGGGAATTATGATGGTTGAACTCTTAAAAGACCCAGTGATCCCTTCATAGACACAAAATAAAGTTTAATTAAAATGATAAACTTGCTTTTTTTCTATTCACTAGACAAAATATCTTTTGTTTTAAGTCTATTTAAAGAAGCTACTGTGACTGGAGTTAAGTTGGTTACGCAGGTTAACACTTGCAGACAGAAACTCGTCCACTCTGACTCAGTCCAGTCTCACCAGAAATGATGAAACAGGAACATTTCCCCACATATCTAAAATAGTAGTCACATGGAAGCCGCAACCAATGAGTAGTAAATGATGTAGTGTGTAGTCAGTATTTTAAACATCTAAGCCTAGCCAAATACATTATTCCCAACTAACCATGCATGTAAAAGTAATCATCTCAGAAGTAGGCAACTTAAAGAACTGTGGGAAAAAGGGTGCAGGTCAGAACTGTAATAACGATGATTTGAGACCACCAACCTCTCCTTTTCACTCATAGTGGCAACTGCCATCATTATTACATAGCAACCACTGAAACTGTCACATCATAACTGAAGTAAAAAACATGATTATTAGCAGGACAGGAGCTGGACTGCAGAAAAGAACTGAAAACGGAAAAACACAGCAACATGCAACTTTTAAGCCTTCAAAGCAAAACTGCTACGCATTTTTCTGTGGATCAACAAACCTATTTTAAAATCTGTAATGAGACATGCATTGGGATGGGTCTATGGGAAGGTGATATAAGACGTGGACCAAACCATAATGAGGCATATGAGGAAAGAAATTAAATCAGGAGAGAAACATAACTCGTGAGCAATTCCACATTGGGGCAAACATCAGTCTCAAATGTCTCCTTTAACCCTTTAGGAATCATAGTTTTTAAAGTTATTAAAGCGCACTGTAAATGAGAAAAATGAACCGGAGTTTATGATAGCAGTAAAATTACTCATGCAATTTCATATTGTGGTATTACATGAAGGCAGCCATATTAGAGTCCATAACTTTCCCTATGAACCATCAAACTGTCTGATCTACTTCTGATCCTGGAATAGGCTAACCAATATATTTTTTTTCCTTTTTTTATGTGTGCTTTATTACTATTATTTTTTATCTAGGGATTCTTTACCTTTGATGAACAATGCTTTAAGAAGTATGGAAAAATATGGGGGTAAGTTTGCCTTATGTACAGCATGTGTTTGTGCTTTAAAGCATTTTTATAAGATATTTCTGTTTAATTCTTTTTTTTCTGTTACATGTTTATAGCATGAGCATTTTTTTTATTTTACAAGCATGGATTTTTATGTGAAAGCATGAAATCTTCATTCATTAATTTGTGCTGTCCCCATCATTTGTTCCCTTCTCAACACATTCAGCATTTTTGATGGCCGTCAGCCCGTGCTGTGTATCACAGATCCTGCCATGATAAAATCCGTGCTGGTGAAAGAGTGTTACTCTTTCTTCACCAACCGCAGGGTATACAAGCATGATGTAACCCATTCAATGGTTAATTTTGACTTCTGGTTTTCGTTTGTCCTCATCAGCATCTGTTTTCTAATGTTGTAGAATTTCCGTCTAAATGGGCCCCTGTATGACGCTGTATCTATTGCAGAGGATGATGAATGGAGGAGGATCCGTAGTGTCCTGTCTCCTTCCTTTACCTCCGGGAGACTGAAAGAGGTGCGTCTTTCTTCAGGCTTTTATATCTTAATGGAACATTTTTCAGCTAAGCTGTGTGATACAGCTAACCTTAGCTGTAACCTGTTTCAGTGTAAAAAAAGCGGTTGTCAGGTTGTTTTGATTGTAACCATTTTAAATGCCCTCCTTTGAGCCCTTCTGGGCACACTGTTTGTGACTAAAAACAGGACCCCTGTCTAATTCTTAAATCCAGTTTAATTGTTTTCATTATTTGCACAGCAAGTCTTTGCATCATTTTTCCTGCCTGTGTTTCAGATGTTTGATATAATGAAACATCATTCTACTAACCTGGTCAGTAGCATGAAAAAGAAGGCAGACCAAAATGAACCATTAGACCTGAAGGAGTAAGAATATTTTAAAATGATCCCAGAAAATGCACAAGTTCAGTTATTCTTAAGCCTGTAATAACAAAAGGCATTTTGGATGTGTTTGTGTGCTTGTATAGGTTCTTTGGGTCGTACAGTATGGATGTCGTAACCAGCACTGCCTTCAGTGTTGACATTGAGTCCCTCAACAACCCTTCAGACCCTTTTGTTGCAAACATCAAAAAGATGCTGAAGTTTGACCTTTTTAATCCACTCTTTCTTGCTATTGGTAAAAATCAATTTTTAGATAGTACAGTAATGTTAGATACTCGTGCTCTGTTATTATTAATGCTTGTGTGAGTAAAACATGAACAGATCTCCAGAAAGCAGAATGTTTAAAAGGTTAAAAATAACTTTGCTTGTTTGCAGGCAAAGTCTTAAATATTGATCTCAAAGTTGTATAATATTCTTTAAACCATGTCAAACCAGATAGCAAACACTTATCATTAAAACATTGCACTTCTACAAATTAATATGATTCTTACCCACAAAGCAGGAAAAGACAGAAAGAAGCCAGGTGTTTTCAGGCAGCAGTTTTTTTAAACTTCAGTTTCTTCATTTCAGTTTCATCTATTTTTTATACTGTTTATTACAGTTCACGGTTGCAGGGAATTTTTGTTTCAGTTTGTAATACAATTAAGACATGGCAGTCAACAGGAATGATGAAGACCAAGCTGGCCTTTGAAAGAAGAACTGCTCATTAGACATACACTGTTTTCTTTGTTTGATTATAAAAGACTTTTAAGTAAATTCAATAGACTGGTGGTGCATCCCTCTACTGTGCAGGAGTACCTTTATAAATATTAACTTAAGCTAATTAAAGATCTATTTAACCAAAGTCACCTGAAATTTTCACAGAGCTAGAAACTTTTGGCAATAAGAATCAGTGACCACACCAGGTCTTAAATCTTTTGATTTGGTCCCTTATTTATTATGACCTGTAAACACCAAAAATATTAGTAGTCTTGCTCACAATATCATCTTATTTTTAGCTTTGTGCCTTCTGGAAATCAACTAATCTTTTACAAACTAAGCTATTCATAAAACCAGTTTCTTGACCATTATACATTTAAATTTCTCCGTTGTCTGGCTGGTCATAAAAATGTATTTGTTACACCTACTGTAGAGTGTCTGCAGTCAGCAGGTATTGCTTTTCATATGTCAATGACAATTTCTTTACTGTGTTTAATTCCAGCCTTCTTCCCCTTCCTTGGTCCTGTATTTGAAAAGTTTGAGTTTTCCTTTTTCCCTTCATCGGTGACAGACTTCTTTTATGCCTCTCTGCAAAAGATCAAGTCAAATCGTCAAAACAGCAAACAAAAGGTAAAGCTATCTGTGCCTTTGTACAGAGTGCACATATCTCTTCATCAGCAGGTTCAGAGTGACAATCAGGTTGTCTCTCATTTACTTTCAGAGTCGAGTGGACTTCCTCCAGCTGATGATTGACTCCCAGAAAAACAACGACCCCAGTGGCGTCCAACAGGATAAAGGTGGTGCACACACACAAATCTACACACACAAATACAGTAGTTAAGGTCATGCTAAACTATATGTTCTTACAACACCCCCTCTA
Organism: Rhadinocentrus ornatus; assembly: GCA_037177495.1. NCBI lineage: Eukaryota > Metazoa > Chordata > Actinopteri > Atheriniformes > Melanotaeniidae > Rhadinocentrus > Rhadinocentrus ornatus. The sequence continues at coordinate 19,341,831 of JBAMHW010000004.1, forward strand.
GGCTTGAACGATCATGAGATCCTTTCACAAGCAATGATTTTCATCTTTGCTGGCTATGAAACAAGCAGTAGCTCTCTTAGTTTCTTGGCTTACAATCTGGCAACAAACCCCGAGGCCATGAAAAAGCTCCAGAAAGAGATTGATGCTACTTTCCCTAACAAGGTAGGTTTAAAGTGAAATGATAACAGCAGTTGAGTCAGTACATGGAGATTCAAACTGGAAAACTTAAAGTTGCCTTGATTGTTTGTTTGTTTTTTTATTGCTGCATGGGGACAGAGGTGCAGCGCTACAAAGACATAGATCTGATATATTCTCATTAAAGTCTGACTTAGACATTGAATGTAACATGTTACATGCTTGTATTTGTATAGACTCCTGTTCAGTACCAGGCACTGATGGAGATGGAGTATCTAGACGGTGTCATCAATGAGTCTCTCCGATTGTACCCCATCGCTGCACGTCTGGAGCGTGTGGCCAAGGCTACAGTGGAGATAAATGGCCTTGTGATCCCCAAAGATATGGTCATCTTAGTCCCCACATGGCCTCTGCACCGGGATCCTGAAGTGTGGCCTGAACCAGAGAATTTCAAACCTGAGAGGTATAGTGGGCATGTTTAGGTCTGCCCAAACAACTACTAAATAAGAACAAGAAAAAAATTCTCCCTACAAGGCCTCTTCCCTGTGGGTCATTGTGCCATCTCTGTTATTAATGTGTATATGTGTGTGTGTCCGTACTCAGGTTCAGCAAGGAAAACAGGGATACAATTGATCCGTACACATACATGCCTTTTGGGTCAGGACCGAGGAACTGTATTGGGATGAGATTTGCTCTGGTTGCGATGAAACTTGCAGTGGTGGAGATCCTCCAGAAGTACAGCTTCTCTGTGTGTAAGGAGACTGAGGTGAGACCACACACTGGCACATTTACACAGTCTACGGTTACATTTTTATGATGTTTAAAGTATCCTGTCCAAACATCGTTCATGGACAATTAAACAGTAACAGTGACACTGAGTGTTGCATAACATCATGAACTTTATCTCAGTCTAAAGATTAAAATCCACTACCTGACAGCACTTTGGACAGGAACACAACTTTATCTTACATAATTAAAATAATACTGCTTTCTACAAAAACTAATGTAGTCAAAAGGCCATGTGTTATCTCCACAAGGTTTCTGTTTTTGTGTTGTTGCCACCTGTTTGCAGAATTAAAATAAGAAGGCAGAGGCTTGTTAGTTTTGTGCACTGTTGACTTTTAATTTTCTCTACTCATCTAATTTCCTTCCAGATCCCCTTAGAGCTGGATATCCAAGGTCTGTTAGCACCAAAACGACCCATCAAACTGAAGCTGGTGCCACGCTCTGAATCTTCTACCTAAAAAGAGCACCAAAATAAAACATGTTTGACACATGTACCATGTACATATGATAGTTGGGGGCGCTGCTACAACTGTACCTTTATCTTTTATCCTAAACCAAACTGCAAATTATGTAACATTTTTAAAATCTGACTTAAAAAAAATAAATAATCTTTCACTTCTCATGTGTTCTGTTTAATTTGTTTATTTATGTTTCAATAATCATTCGATAAATCTGAAAGCATCAATAAAATACAAATTACAACAAACTAAATGATAAATAAAAAGACTTTTCTGTACCAAATCTTCTGAATAATTTAATAATAAAAGTTACAAGAACAGGGTGTTATGGGCAAATTAAACAGAAGATTCTCAGCCTGGTCTCATGCAGTAGCTTAGTAATTACTTGTCAAGAAATGCTTTATGACTCTACCCTGTATGTTTTTCATTACCACCTCAAACAATTTGTCATGTTTTTGTAATGGAGAAAAACAGCACTTTAGAAACCTGAAATAAGTACAAATGCCACACAAAATTTAATAGCTATGATGTGCTATTTATACAAATTACCATGAAAGCATTTTAAAATACATGAGTTATTATCTGATTAAATGTAAAAAAATTCCTTTCATTAATCTGGAAGAACTTAATGGAAACAGTAAAACCCAAAATCTTACAACACACGAAAAAAGCGTTTGGTCAGTAACAAATATATTTGAAATGTTTCTCTGTGGTTAAAATGAGATTTATATACATTACTAGTGTAACTTCTGTTCCTCAAAATGGTTTATATATTCTAACAGCGCCCTCATGTGGATGCCCTGATATTAGCTTTTGCTCACCAAGCCCTCATCTGCTCCAGATCTTTCATACATCCACTATCCAGATTTTCAACCTTCTTGTTCTTTCCATGTTTATAAACAGAGGGTAAAGATTAAAAAAAGAAAAGAAGAAGAAAAAAAAAAGAGTTGGGCAAACCAGCCCTGCTGCAGACACAGTATGTGGCACAGATCATTTGCTGAATATTCCTAGTGTTTTTGACAATCATTTAGAATAAATATTTTAGATAAATCCACAATTAATTTATTATAAACAGAAATCAGATTTTTGTTCTGAAATCTTTAAACATTTAGGCAATTTTGCTAGAAAACTATATTATGATCTACAATCCATTAAAGACATGAAATGAAGGGGATGAATAAAAAAAATTAAAATAAAATAAAAAAAACGTTTTCAGCCTAAAAATACGACTAAATTCAAATTCCAGTTTCCTGATGTGACATGAAGTGTATCCAATCAACCTAGAGGCACAAAATGTGGCATTCAGGGAAGGAAACATCTAAATGATGCAGAGTGCAACAATATTGTACAGATGTTTGTAACGTGTGTTTCTAAGTATGCTGCCAACATGACTGTCTCTGGCTTTTGAGGTGCATTTGCATGGCAAGAATAGTCTCATCTACAACACACTCTGTAAATTATTAAATATCATATACACTTCTCCTGGGCAGGCCACCAGATTTGAGACAGTTTAACTAATTATTGTCCATCAACTCTGTTTTATTCTGTTTCATAGTGCTACTTTTGCCGTGTCTCTTTTTTCAATACTTCCAGTTCTTCATTTATCACATGTGCAGCATGCTGAATGGTTTGAACTTTGCTGTAGAAATAAATGGCATGCTTGTGTAAAAACCCCAGGAATATTAGTTAAAAAATATACGAAGTAGTATATACTAGAAAAATTAAGTGAAAACTGAATGCCTGATTGAGAATTTCCAAGAGAACTTTTTTTTTTTAATTTAAAGATTCACGCTTCCATTGTGAATATGTGAGTATGTTGCAGTACAGGCAGGGTATTCAAGCTTGATTTTGTGAAAGTAATATTAAAAATACATGCTGTCATTTGGAAAGATCCTAGTTCTGCAAGTGTCCAGTCTGGTGGAAGTTCAATAAAAGTAATAACTAATGTAATGTCTATATAATTTGCTTCTGTAAGCAAACTGATCAGATTCAAAATAAAGATATCTATATGTAATGAAAGTGCAAATTTAATTTAAATACTGCATGAACCAGAAACAGATTGCAGGCATTTTTGTACATATTTCTTACTTTTTCACAGACTAGAAATAAAGACAATCAACTTTCCAGCACTCCTCCGGTGGGCTCACCCCCTGCAGGAGGGGCCATAGGGGTCGAATGCAGTGTGAGCTGGGCGGCTGCCAGAGGCGGGGACCCTGACATTGTGAGGCGGTGGAGGGAATACTTTGAAGACCTTCTCAATCCCACCAACATGTCTTTCGATGAGGAAGCAGAGTCTGGGGACCCTGGTGTTGGCTCTCCCACCTCTGGGGCTGAGGTCACTGAGGTGGTTAAAAAGCTCCTCAGTGGCAGGGCCCCGGGGGTGGATGAGGTCCGCCCAGATTTCTGTAAGGCTCTGGATGCTGTAGGGCTGTCTTGGCTGACACGCCACGGCAGCATCGCATGGACATTGGGGACAGTTCCCCTGGACTGGCAGACTGGGGTGGTGGTCCCCCTCTTCAAAAAGGGGGACCGGAGGGTGTGCTCCATCTACAGAGGGATCACACTCCTCAGCCTCACTGGAGAGGAGGGTCCGTCAGATAGTCGAACGTCAGATTGAGGAGGAGCACTGTGGTTTTCGTCCCAGTCATGGAACAGTGAGCCTGCTCCACACCCTCTTCAGGGTCTTGGAGGGGGCATGGGTGTTTGCTCAACCAGTCTACATGTGCTTGGCGGACTTGGAGAAGGCGTTCGACCGTGTCCCCCGGGGACTCCTGTCCTTATTCGAGCTGTCTGGTCCCTGTACGACCGGTGTCAACGTTTGGTTAGCATCGCCGGCAGTAATTCTGAATAATTTCCAGTGAGGGTTGGACTCCGCCAAGGCTGCCCTTTGTCACGATTCTGTTCATAACTTTTATGGACAGAATTTTTAGGCGCAGCAGACGTGTTTAGGGGATCCGGTTTAGTGGCCTCAGGATTGGGCCTCTGCTCTTTGCGGATGAAGTGGTTCTGTTGGCTTCATCGGGCCGTGATCTTCAGCCCTCACTAGAGCGATTCGCAGCTGAGTGTAAAGTGGCTGGGAGAAGAATCAGCACTTCCAAATCCGAGACCATGGTCCTCAGCCGGAAAAGGGTGGAGGGCTCTCCTGCCCCAAGTGGAGGAATTCACGTATCTCGGGGTCTTGTTCAATGGAGCAGAAGATTGACAGGCGGACCAGTGTCTTATTTTGCCTTAAAATGCAAGCTTTGCTAGAAAAAAACAACAAAAAAAATAACCGATTTGCTTAACTTACATCAGAATAAAAGAAAATGGAGAGGAATATCCTGACTATTCCATGTCATCTGTTACACATGGTGGAGGCTGTATGATGGCATGGGCATACATGGCTGCCAATGGAACTGAGCCAGAGATGTTAAACATTGATTCCTCTGCTAATAGATGTAGCAGAATTAAGTCGGAAGTGTAAAGACTTGGCTCTGAACACACACTTTTAAATGAAATAAAACTAAGAAGATTGGGCTGCACAGAACTAATGCAATATGGCAAAAAAAAAAAAAAAAAAAAAGGCCGACATGTCACCTGGCCTTAACTTACCATAGCATGTTTGTCAATTTCTGAAAACAAAATTGAAAGGAAAACCATTTTTAAACAAGTAACAACTCAACATCTAAAACAACTGCTTGGTGGAGGAAAATCACCATTTAGTGATCTCAGTGGGTGTTAAAGGTCTCCAAGTAGCACAAGAAAAATGTAAAAAGCTAATGTATGATAATCTTTGTAATAGCTTCGGACAGTTTCTGCTTTACAAAAAGTCCCTGAATGCAACATCGGTCCAGCTCCTGTGGATTCCACTCCTGCTCTTTCATTGAGCCGACAGGACTCCATGTTGTTCCGTCAGCCACGAAGTGAACAAGTGCCCTGGCCGAAAACTCTCACGTTGCAACTCTGCGCCTGAGAAGTTAATTGTGAGTGTGTAGACCCCCCAAAAGAAGATGGCAGACTACCGGGACGACACCGGAGCGCGAGCCCTTCTTGCTCTACAGTCGGCACCGTGCAGCCCCATTCGCGTCGCTGTGACTTCTCACACTTATCATCAATCCTCGCTTGCCCTCTTGGGTCCTCCGTTGATGGAAGCCCGCACAGATGCCGGCATTCTTCCTGCGCGGCTCTCCTCTATTCCTCCGCAGGCCCTGGCTAGGCTCGAGGGCCGGGACTTTGAGTTTGTCATGCGCCAGCGGACAGTCACCATAGGCCGGAACTCGTCTCATGGCTCAGTGGATATCAACATGGGTCACTCGAGCTTCATTTCACGGAGACACTTGCAGATCACCTACGATGAGGCTGTTGGGTTTTCCCTCCGGTGCCTGGGTAAAAACGGCGTTTTCGTTGACGGAGTGTTCCAGCGGAGAGGGGCACCACCGCTGCCGCTGCCCCGAGAGTGAGTGCAGACAGTTAGCATAGCTGCCACAGGCAGGCGCCTTATGACAACACGGTAGTTGAACTTTGCATGACTTCCTAAACTTTCATGTGAATTTTATTAACTGACTTAAAATGGACACGTGGCATTAAATAAACGTCAGGATGTCTAGCTATGATTCTATTTTAGTCTATATTCCCCTTTGTTATACTTAATAGTTGACTCAAACTGTAAATCAGCTTGTGCGTAGTGAACGCAACTAAAACATATATGAGTAGCACTGTTGAGTAAATATAGCTTTATAAAGTTTTGACTGGGATAAAACGGTAACGTGTTTCCAAATGACCTCCACAATTAAATCACCAAAAAGGTGACAGGCTGAAAGGGATATAAAATGTATCATGTCATCCCATCATAGGTGGTACTGATTGTGATAAATAACTTTTAAGTGTTGGCCATGGATATTTGATCATATCCAACCTTATCTATGTGATCCAATTAAAAGCAAATTTGTATGTATTTATTATGTATTTAGAGGCCCTTAAGACTCCAATCCGACCACCCACCTACCATCTCCCGGACATTTTAACAACACAAAACCAGTAAATGAGCCTAGCTAGCTTTAGCTCGTAGCCAACTTAGCTTAGTTTTCGCTTGGCTGGGCCTACTGACAATCCCTGTTCAAGGTGGTTGGCAAATGTTTTGAAAAGGGGCGCTGCTGGTTGGCATTTTCACATAGGTATTGTGGAGAAAATCTTGTGTTACTGGTATATTGAAAGGTAACAAACTTTGCACAATATTTTACAATAATGAATTAAAGCAACTGATCAAAGTCGTTTGTCTTTTCAACTGTTTTCAAGGCGATTGTGCTAGCTACATGTAGCTGCATGGCTGTTAGTAAACGTGTCACCGTCTCAGAAACATTAATGTAAACAAACGCACCCCCGTCAACTCCTCTCACGTGTCTTGTGGTAGAAGTATGTTTGGTTTTTACTGTCACCGTAAGTTCCATATTGTGTGTTGATGTATAAAGGCAATTATTTTATGATTAAACGTTGCTTTAGCCACACGGTAGTTGCCGTGCTAATATACATTCCTTTAATAATTTTATTGTTTTGAACAAGCAGAGTTAGAAGCTGAAAGATTTGACTTTGTGTGTGTGTTAATAAATCACAAGGTGGAGTGGAGGAGGAGCTGTGCGTGTAAGAGGGGGGGAGGTCGTTGTATTCTCTGATTGGCTGTTACAACTGTTTGGGGGTGTGTCTATAATCGAACAGGAAGTGCTGCCCGGAACGACATCCATATGCAGAAGCACATGGAGTAAACACAAAAATTGTATCCACCACAGCCATCTTTGCATGTGGTGCAGAGGACCTCACAGATAGCAGATTATACATGCCTTGTGAAAAGAGCTGTAAATTTTTGTTTATTAAGACATTTTTATTTGTGAAACACAATCAAAATATGACAGACATAATAAAAATAAAACCATCCGTCCCCTTTTTCACAGCGTATCCCTCTGCATCCTGACAGGAAGACAAAAACAATGGTGTGTAACACACCTTAAATGGATAGGCACAGAAACAAATAAAATGTAGTTAAAATAAAACGCACAAAAAGTTAAAATAATTTTTGTAAACATTTTACAAACACATGCCACAACAGTGCTGTGGTTGCTCAAAACCAGGCAAGAGCCAGGTCCTGAATTTCCCCAATCTTCTGTTTGTGTTGGGTTGACAGAAGTTAAGCATGGATAATAACATAATATATTTTTCTGCTTTATTTTACCTTTCTAAGACGTAGTCTGACATGCAGCAGCATTTAATAATGCCTCCACCTTTGGCTTTGTGCTTTTTATGAGACTGAGTCATGGCAAGCAAACTTACTTCTGGTCAGATCAAACTGCTGAACCTTTGTTCATGTGTCTTACAGTATCTAATGCTTGTTTTATCCAGGGCTTGTCAAATTGTCACATGATTTGTTTCAACACAACAGTGACTTTTCCTTTTCTGCTCAGGCATTCAGCTGAGGTTGCTGAAGAAAATAATCTGAAAATGTTTGTTGTATGCTGAAGTTCCTCAGCTGTGGATCCCTGCTGTGTCCACATGCTACTTTTTGTCCCCTACAGTGTTCTTCTTCCATGGACACTTTGTTGTTCAGGATGTTCTGCTACAGGCAGAGACAGCTGGAAGCAGTGTGTTCATGGATCCAGTTTTGGACTGACAGCTGCAGTATTTGAGCAGACAAAGCGAGCAGTTGGAATATTTACATATTTTCATCACAGCATGGAAGAACCTGACAGTGCCTTTGAGATTTTTTTTTTTTTTTCTTTAATTTTCTTCTCCACAGGGAGATCTTAGACTGCCACTGGATACCATTTAGTAGCCCCCACAAGTATCAAGGCCTCAGTTTCTGCCTGAAAAATAGTATCTTTATACCTGGGAAAACACTGTAGAATGGTTGCAATGTCAAATGTTGGAAAGACTACACTGAGTTGTATATAGATCTGCTGAGGAAAATTAAAGTGGGTAACTCTGTTTGTTATGGGCTGTAATGTAAAACATTACACTTACATACCCGTTTATTTTCAAGGGGTTTGTTTAGGCTGGAACTAACATGTTCTTTCTGACATATCTTTGCCTTTTTTTCTCTTCTTTTTATTTTATTGGGTATTTGTTCAGAACTGCTGAAAGCAGAAAAAGGATATACTGGCCAACAGGTTTTGTGTTTGTTTGTTTTTTTGTGTTTGATACTGTTTACATTATAAACAAACCCTTTTAGGTACATAGAAAGTATACACATCTGAATTAGTTTCTGTTTTGGCAATTTTTTTCACAAATATAATAACTTGTAATATATATAAAATCCTTTCAGCAGCTATCCTCTGTTTTAGTCACGTCACTCCATTTTTCTCAAAGGGAGTTTGTTTAGTTGTCATGCTGCTGTAGATGTTAAAATGTCTTTCCCTAAACACTTTGAAAGGAGAAGCTTTATTATCTAAAGCAAGGGTGTCAGTCAAATACGCAGTGGACCAAAATGAAAACGTTGGAACAAGCTGAGGGCCGGACTGGTTCAATGTTTACTAAAAGCCTTTTTAAAATGACCTTATTGCACATATTAACAGAACCTGTTAGTTATTGCCTATAAAACAACATTAATCATTAAATAAATAAAAATCTAATTTCCTCATTTAAATAATCAAATGCCCTGTAATAGAGAAAAAATACAAAAAACTAAACTGCATTGAACGTCAGTTTTCTACAGGTAAATACGTCATAGTTAATAGTTAAAGTTGTGGAATCTAATATGGCTGCCAACCTGTGATGCCACAAAATGAAATTAGATGAGTAATTTCACTGCCATCATAAGCTCTGGTTCATATTCAACATATTTTTCTCACTTACAGCTTCCTATAAAAACTCTGGCACCTAAAGGGTTAATAATTGTTCTACCTTTTGCAGCCGTTGTCTCTCGTCCAGATGCTTGTACAGTATAAAGTCAAGTCTGTGTAATTCTGTAACAACATAGTGATTCATCTTTTCTAGAAAAGATTATATGTTGTGGTCAGAAGCTCCTGAATGATTACTTTCCAGTTATGTGTTGCTTTGAGTCATTGTAGAAAGTTTGAACTGATTATTACTCTATTCTGTCCTCTGGTCTCCATCGTCTCCTCTCTCTCTGCTGTCCTGCACTATAGGTGTGTGTTTCGTTTTCCCAGTACCGTAATAAAGATACAGTTTATGTCGCTCCTGGATGTTGAAGAGTACAGAGAGAAAGAGCAGCCTTCTCCTCCTCCTCGTCCACTTCTGCCCCACATTTCGCCTCTTAAAATCAGCATTCCCACAGCGCAGCAACATGAAGAGCTTATGAGGACGTTCGGCTCTCCGCTGCCCTCACCCACTGGCACCATCAGGTAACCCACAACACTGTGTAATATCGGGGAAACACATTTTTAGTCCTTTTTTTGTATCTTATAAGCTAAGAAATAAGCTTTTTAACCATTAATGTTTCATTTTATTGAATGTAGTTGTAAGACTGCATTTCTTGGATTTATGTTGCATTTAAATGATATTTGCATTTAAGTTGTGGCTTAAACAACAGAAGTGATCCTGATAAATTACACTAAGTGTCTTCTGTGAGTCTTTGAGTTGTTTGTTGTAGCCCTAAATATTAATTGTATCAGTCAAATTATTGTGATAGCAAATGTCAGGGTACTCTAGATTAAATGAACTCTCTTCAGTTTAAGAATTGAATGAATGTCAACAAGAAACATGTTAAATGAACCAAAATGTTTACCACTCAGCTGTCACTAAGAGAGAGTAAAAAACAAAAAAAAGAGAGTCTGTAATAATGCATGTCCTCATGTTAGATTTCATACTTGTATAGCAGGGCTATTCAATTCGGTCCTACGAGGGCAGCAATCCAGCAGGTTTTCCATGTATCCCTGCTTCAACACACCTGCATCAAATTTAATGGATCTAACAGCCAACCAACTTCTGCACAATGGCTCATTAATTTAAGTCAGGTGTGTTGAAGCAGGGATACATAGAAAACGTGCTGGACTGCTCGTAGAACCTAGTTAAATAGCCCTGTTGTATAGTGTGAAATCTGATGCGGTGAAACAGCGATGAGAAGAAATTATTTATAGGATCCTTCAACTAAATGCTTTACTACAGAAAACAGGCAGTTGCGCATCACCTAGACTGGTAACCCACTATGAAATCAGCACTTTTTATTAATGTGTTATGTTTATGCATGACATAATAGGATTATTCATTAAATGCTTTGGGGCTGTCAGAATATATTAGCTACATAGCTTCTCACTTTTCTTTGCTTTAACTCATGACAAGCTTTGAAACAAAAAAGCTTGAGTTTTTTTTCAGCTTAGTGTAGCTTATCCTTTCTGAATGAGTTTGTACTTAAACGGTGCTATCAGGTAGTGCTTTACTTGAGGTTGAAACCTGCAGTCTGATGAGCTGTGATAGCACTTGTTTCAAAATCTCTGCTCTATAACTGTATGCAGCATGTACGACAGTTTGGTGTGCGCCATCTGCTGGTTGTTGTCTGTCCTTGCATCATGCATCCCCACCAATGTCAGCTTGTGTGTGCATGCCTTATAAGGGATGGCTGCAGCTTCAGTGTGTGTGATTGGCTCTTGGGCAGATTGTTTTGCCTGTAGGCCATTTTTTGTCCATTCGTGGTTTCCTTTTCAGACCCCCCCCACCAACCACAACCACCCTCCTACTCAGCTCTCAGCTCCTGTTCTCTTACACGTGGACACACAACAGACATGGAGTACAGACACTTGCACATGCAACACTCTGCAATACTTTCACCGTGGCCTTTTTCGGGCAGATAGTTGTGCCACTGTCCTCATCAGTACCCACAAGCAGTGTGCAGAACAGAAGAGCATTGTGAAACGTGCTCCAACTTAAAACACCCCCATTGTCTGTTTTCAGGGTGGCAAGACTCACTTTTCCTGTTTGGCAACTTAAATGAACTGTAAAATAATAACATCCTACTTCCTAGTCTACATGCTTCAACTGTTAGACGGTGTACAGAGGCAGCGGGGGGTAAAATGGTTATTTTTATCAGGGAAAAGCAAAGATAACCCTCTTAATTGGAGTTTTATTAAGTGAAATTACACATTACCTTGCTTTTTAAATGTTCCTTAGCAAGAACGGATTTTCCCTTAATCTTAATAAATTTTTCAAGTCCCAGCCATTATGAAAACGGAGCCTACAGTCTGGTTTCCCCCGCCAAGAACTATAAACACACTGTATCCCCGCTCGCTCTGTTTGTCTTGCTCGCACTATAAGCATGGCTTTCTGTTGCCAGAAGCAAATCAAAGCTTACTAACTCTCCCAGAAACCAGTGTTTACTTTACTAACAGAAGCAGGTGTGTGTTATATAATCTGTAACTGGGTTTTCCCTGTGCTGTATCTCAACAACAGCAGATAAAATCTAGTTAATAATTAACATATTAGTACGTATTTCTGTTCATTGTTGCATGCTTTGTGTTGACTTTATGTTGATCATAAAGATTTGACTTTTTATGAAAAGTGTGAGTATTAAGTTTAATTTCTATGTGTATATATTTCTAGTAATTCTGCACACAACATTTTACCTTGCTGTTGCATTGAGTCAGCTTTCATATTGTAAATGCACTGTAAACATCTGTTTATCGTCGTTCTGTTTTTTCCTCTTGCTCATAGTTTTTGGATACACATCACACCTGCATGCTTGTGTAATGATTTATATTGTGCCTAAAGCTTTTTTTTTTTAAATTTATCATCAATACCGTGGTGAATGGTGTGACAGAGGGACAAAATTTTTAGTTTTTATACATTTAGAGGCTATTTACATTTACAATACACGCAAGCTGCAGCATACCTGATTATTGACTCCTTATTGGCATTTTAGTTCTAGTCCCAGGACATATAAATTCCCCCAGCTTGGCACGATTACAGAAGATTTTAGGTTGTGTTGTCCACCGGCAATAAAAAATATTGACATTGACTTAATGTACAATTAAAATTGAACAGCTTATTCTGTGTTGTATTTGCTGAGCTGTCAGTATAATAAGTATTCACATTAAAAGTAGGCTAAGCTACTATTTCCAGTCAGTGTTTGCAAACAGGGTTTTCAGACTTGATTCTGTTGCTCAGTGTTTAAACAAATAACTACAATTGAAATATGGGCTGCTGTTGTGTTCAAATAAGCTGAATAGAGTTAAAGAAAAGTAAGGTTAGATGTAAACTAAGTAAAATCAGAGAAATAAAACATTTTGTGCAGATTGTTTCGCTGCTATTTCAGTTATAAGCCTTTGTGAGCATTTCCACACGGCTTTGCAGGAAAGTCATGCAATGACAGATCTTATATGAAAGTCATTTTGCTGATGGATCCTGAATGTGTGTAGCAGAGAAATGCACACAAGGGGAGGAAATGCTTTCAACAGTCTTTTTTTATGCTCAGGTTGTCAGTGGCTGGTATTCACACACCCTCTGTCCAAAGGTTACAGCCCCAAAACATCCTGAACACAGCTAAATAAGTGTTAACCAGGAAAATGGAGACGGGTGGTGTTTAGGTAGCTATACCACCACTCTTCTAGTGGTGCATGTGATTTTATTATTCAGATAGAAATGATCAAAGCAAAGACAGACATTTGTGGGAGTGGATTAAATAGAATAATATCCTTAAACCATAACTTTTAGATTTTAACACAAGCCCTGTCCTTTCTTCTCCAGTGTTCCTAACTCCTGTCCAGCCAGTCCACGAGGGGCAGGATCATCGGGGTATCGCTACGGACGCAATGTGACCTCCGACCTCCAGTTAGCAGCTGAATTTGCTGCCAAAGCTGTTTCTGACCAGAGACGAAGTCTAGCTGAGCAGAGGGGTGGGGGCACTGAGCAGCGAGGGGAGTCAGTGGGAGGGGACAGCCCTAAGGTAAAGACCAAAAATAACGCTGTCCTTAACTCAGTTATATCAAGAAATTATCAGATCATTTTTAGCATAACGGCCTCCTTTACATTATGTTTTTCTATTGTGTTTTGTTTTCTAGGATGAGTCCAAGCCCCCATATTCATATGCACAGTTGATAGTCCAAGCGATCTCTTCTGCCCCAGACAAACAGTTGACTCTCAGTGGCATTTACGCCCACATCACCAAACACTACCCCTACTACCGCACTGCAGACAAGGGCTGGCAGGTAGATTCTCTTTTCTTGTCCTAAATTGTGAAGATAGATAAGTCCTTAATTTTTTTTCCTTCTGAGAGAGATTAAATTAGAAGGCTGTGATGCTCTGTGTCAAAGTAAAATGTCTAACTTATTTTTCTTTTCTCCAGAACTCAATCAGACACAATCTGTCTCTCAATCGCTACTTTCTGAAAGTGGCCCGCTCTCAGGATGAGCCTGGAAAAGGAAGTTTTTGGCGTCTTGATTCTGCCTCTGAAACCAAGTTGGTGGAGCAAGCTTTCAGGAAAAGACGGCAAAGAGGGGTGGCTTGCTTTAGGACACCGTTTGGGCCTTTGTCTTCAAGGTACAGTCTTTAATTGGGCACTTGCGACTCCCAGCAGCACACACACACACGCACACACTCCACGACCTGGTTAACTCTCTCTTCCCTCTCTCTGCTGCTATTCCTGGCTGTCATTTGATTGGACAGAACAAAGTAAGTCTGTTTTAGAGGTTGTGTGATGCAGCTAAAGACACCGGCGGTGAGGAGCTCTGCTTATTAGAAGTCTGTTGCGTAATTACTCATTCTTTTTTCACTTTCTGTGTTATTCAGGAGTGCCCCTGCATCCCCTACCCACCAGGGACTTCTTTCTCCAACATCCAGCGGGCTGCAGACTCCTGAGTGTCTGAGCAGGGAGGGCTCTCCTATCCCTCATGACCAACATGAACAGCTGGCTAGCAAATTGGCGTCTGTACCCGAGTATAGGTATTCTCAGAGTGCCCCAGGTGAGCATGCATGCAGGGTGCGGTCATTAGGTCAAAATACTTCTTAAAGAAACCTTTAAAGTGTTTGACATGTGCTACAGTATTAAACAGGTGAACTTATGTGGGTGTGTCTCTGTATAGGTTCTCCAGTCAGTGCTCAGCCTGTCATCATGGCTGCTCCCCCTCACCCAACGGTCCTGAACTCAGGCCTGGGGAAAGCATTTGCTTTAGTTGCAGGCGGTGGGGGCCAAGTCCAGCCCATCCATGTGCTCCAAAGCGCCCCTCAGTCTTCTGTCACCATGGTACGAGTGGTTACCAGTGCCCCTCCATCTTCCAACCCTCCAAATGGGTACGCCACTGTTGGAGGAGTAGAGGCCAACAGTGATTTCAGAGGTACAGCTCTGAGAGTCTATTTTAGAAATGTTTTTTTTTTTCTATATTATGCAACGATTTGAAACTTGATACATAAAAAAGTTTGTCTCTTTAGCTGTTGGTGGTGGGCTTGTAACCCACTGCTTTGACACATTTTCTGCATTTTAAAGACACGCCAACGTCCCCATCTTCTTTACTGTTCTGCAGCTCCCTCTGCTGGTTCTGCTTAAAGCTGCCTGTTGCAGAATCACTCCAGTCTGGTCTGTGTTGTCGTAACTTTCAGATACATCTTAGAGAAAACAAGCACAGGACACAATCTGTTAAATTGTCCGATAATGCTACACATATGGTCCATTGTGAAGAACCTCACATGAAGCAGAACTTACACTAAATCTTATGTAATTTCCATAGATTGAGGAAGATTTTTCTGCAGCCTCTGAAAAGAAAAGGCTTTGTTTTTAAATCAAAGCCCTTTTTTTATGATCGACACTTTATTTAAGTTCTGGATTGCTTTTGTTTGTTTGCATAGATGTGTGAAGACATTTATGTATTTATATTTTAGGTAAAAAGTTATTTTACATGTTTAATCTTTACATCAAATATATATCTGTAATCCAAGTCCTTTATAGATGTTTATTATCCATTTATTAACATTACTTAAGTAAACTAGGAGTTCTTCAGGAAAATTCCCCAATTTCTTAATTTTGGGGAATTCATTGAGTTTCTGTTTAAATTGTATGTTTTTTCCTCAGATGCCCAGCTGCACAGAGAGCGTGTAATCCAGACTTTGGACAGTGCAGTGCAGAGTGGAGAAGGGCGCCATCTGACTCCAGGTTTACACCAACTTCCTATTCGCCCCATCACCCAAAATGGCAAACATACCAGTGCTGTTGTTACCACAGCAACCAGCCTTGCTAATGCAACAGGTAGGATCTTTTTTTTTATTATTATTATTCTAAACTTTACTAATACACTTAAGATTGTATGTTGGTAACATTATAAATTTTATGCAAATTTTCGTATGTGTAGCAGATTCTTCAAAAAAACTTTCTCACAAAGCAGCTTCTAGTTTGTTTGTAGGGTTATTGTTTAGTTGTTTGGAGGAAGAAAAAATATGTGAATGAGACCAACTTTATAAAATGTGGCTGTATTGATGTACCATTTTAAATGTTTTAAGTGATGCAAAAAAATAGAATTTTGGAGCTTATGCAAAGAGCGCAGGCCTGGATGAGTCTCCACATGCTTTTAAAGGCCAGCTGCATATTCTGGGTGTATTGGTCTGGTTTGATGATTTCAGACAGTCATTATTTACACACATTTTTAAAGACTGGTTTTGGTCTGACACAACAATTATTGTTCTAGTGCTATGTAAATGTATTCACTATTTAATTTAGTAAAAATTATTAAATTTGAATGGAAAGTGATAACATTACTACCACTGTTCATTATAAACAGTACTGAGGTGATTTTCAATTAGAATTAAGTGGTTTACAATAGTCATAATAATCAGAGTAACTATTTTACTGGAACAGCCATATGTGTGGCCAGTTATGAAACTGTTCCCACCAGGTTTTGACTTTGAACAATGGGGTTCACTTTTTTTTCTAACAGGCACATCTTCAGAGCTGAGACCATAACCTGCACCTTAAAAGTATTTAATTTTTCTTCTTATTTTCTCTCAAGGCCTGAATAGTCCTCTGCAAATCTTGGCTGCCCAGGCCTCCAGCTCTCCCCCAGTGTTTGTGAGCAGACAACCCAGTGCAGACACCTCAGCTGGGCAACCAGGTGAGCCGCACGCCAAGCGGCCTAAGATGGAGGAGGAAGGAGGGACTGAATCTGCTCAGCATCAAGTCACACCTGCTCAGCAGCCTGTCATTGTTGCCATGACATCACAAACCCATGACCCTAGGCAATAAAATCCAGGGCCTCCTTCAAGGTATCCAGTGGACTGCCTCTTAGTTATCCCCTCAATGTTTTGCCTTTTACACAAATTTGATGCAATTGTAGCCAACTTGGCTATATAAATGTGCAGGCAATATATCAGCATGGATTTAAAATGTCCAAAACATACATGTCTGTAAAAGCTAGATGAAAACTGGCAGATATGTTATCAATTTTTAAAAAGAGAAGATAAGTAAATCAGTTTCTTTGACGATGGACAGTTCAGAATTTTATGCATATAAAAATTATTTCAGCACTACGTTTACTATGTGAATGTTAGATCAGTCTCAGATAAAAAAAATAGTTGTGTTTATGGATGTGATGCATCACATACCCTCACTCTCAGGCCAAATAACTCACTTTTACTGCTACTCTGATTAGCCACTGCCTGACTTAAAAGGAACGTGAGCTCAGAGATTTGAGAGGCCTGTGGAAGGAAGCTGTGATAATTAGTTGATATAACATTTGTAGATAGAAAGTTAGCGGAGTTGGCAGCACATACCCCGACCAGGGTTACGGGTCCTGGGAGGCTGGTAAGAATATGATTGTACTTTTCAGAAAAGGATATTTTTGGATTTTTAAAATAAGACAGAAAAAAATCCAAGGTTTTCTTATAAAAGACAGGCCAAGACCAGAATGTAAGACATCTCTTGCCTTTTCTATAAAGCACAAAAGATAATGTTTTTAAAGAGCAGATCTTAGTAAACATGGGAATGAGAAACCAGCAGTTTTCAAATTTACTTCAGCTCAGTTTTTGGTGTGAAGCTCCGTGGATTCAGGATGATCTTGGAGAAAGGAGAGCAGCACTGTGCAGAGAGAGAGCAAAAAGAGGCAACTACTTGGAGAAGACTAAAATGGAGCTAACCTAATGTAGACAAACTGTTTTTTTTTTGTTTGTTTGAGTAGTGGTATAAGGAGAAGTGAAACAACCTGTGTGTACAGTTTTGTCTTGGCTCAGAAAAGCATTATTGTAATAATCCTTAAAGCCTTAACCATTTTTGTCTTTTAACTTTTAGACAGCTTTTTATTTTAGATTAACATAGCGCTTTAACAGTACAAAATCAGCAACACTACAGTTGTGACAGCTATGCTGCATCAGCGGACATCTCAGTTTTACCATGGGAAGAGCGGGACCAACTCATGACCACAAATTTCAACTGATCTATAGGTTTTTTTTTCTATTCTGTACGGTACTTTTCTCTTAGCTCGCCAGTCTTTTGCGTTCATGTTCCCCTCATTAACAGTTTTGTTTTTTCCTCCCAGTCTACCTCTTCCCCTCAGTGACTAGTTGCAAGCTGTTCCTGTGACAGACATTGCCTCAATTAGATGTTCTTTAGCACTTTCTCCCCCGCTCTTTTCTTTCATTCTCACTCTGCCTTTAGCATTTCTCAATGCCCCCCTCACAGGCTTCATTTTTAGCTGGTAATCAGGCACAAGATATGTGATTGTTGCACAATTGTAAAGAAAAGAAAAAAAAAAAGCATAATGATTGTATGCTGCTCTATCGGCTAAATGACAAAGCTATTTAGAAGTTGGTTTTTTTTCCTTATTTTAAAAAATTTAAAAATATTTTGCTATATGTAAAAACAGCTTGTCATCAATACGTAAACATTCTGGAAATAGAGAAGTATATGTATTTTTAAATGTCCCTGTTTTTTGTGATTAGTTCAAATGTGTAGCACAAATTAAAATTCCTCATTGACATAAATATTGCATTTTCGTCTCCTACGTGAAAAGTGACCGTTACATCTGAAAGAAAAGCAAGTATCAGTATCCAACAAACTTTATTCTTAAGTACCATCATCCTCAACAGTATAAATAAGAACCAGTGGAGACATGCAGGAGGTCAAGTGTTATGCAAACTTCACACAAAAGTGAAATTGAAAAGAAATGAATAGAATCCAAAGCAGAGAATAAAACAGTTAATGGACAATAAATCAATCTCAGTTTAAGTCATTACAAATGCAATTGGCAAATATCTGTTTCCACTGAGACTGATCTGAGGGATTTGTAGTTTTATGGTATTATTTCTAACTAAAGCTTTGTGTGTTGAAATTCTAATCATTGGGAACCCATATTTTCTTACTAACAATCAACAAAAGATCCATTAATTACAAGAATTACTGGCAAATTATTAAGAAATATAATTGTAGGCCCATGCAGGGGATTCAGAGTGTCAAGCAGAGCCCCGTCAATGCAAGAACTATGTATTTTTGTGAATTAGGACTTTTTAAAAGGTAACCTTTTATACTACTATTTAAGGTTTAACTCGTTCAGAGTTGGTGCAGCCACATTACAGTAAAATTAAAAATCCCTGTCTGGTTTCCAGCCATGCAGAGATATGTATGTCTATTTGACACATTGTGAGATTTCTGCCTCCGTTCAGCACAGTGGAAGAAAAGCATTTAGTTTGGTGGCTTTGTCCTTACAGCAGACGAAATTCAAACTTCAATTCAAATTCAAATCAGCCCACCTTATATTGCAAGAATGCCAAATTCTTTCAATATCATAATCCCAGAGTTGAGCTGTTACCAGAGTCAAACCAGCTGGTGTCCTGTCCTTGCATCTTAATGGTTGAGGTATGCTTTGACCAATAGGGATATCTATCACTTTATGTTTTTCCATCAGTTTATAAGGATGGTTTGCAAAATAGTTATTTCGGACTTTCAAGACTAGATTAAATTTAAATCCTCTGCACTTGGTTGGAGGTAGAAATCTCTAAAGTTAAGCAATCTGCATAGCTAGATAAGGTATTTTGCAGTTTGGATGGGCTAAGTGTTAAAGCAGTGTGTAAAACTTAAAAACCCTCTGTATAAAAGGTAATGTGCATTTTCACACAGCATAAAACCCTATTCATAGAACTTGAAATACATCATTTAGCAAAATGTATACAACCCATAACTTAATTTTTCATTCTAGAAAATACTTTCCATCAGTAGGTTTAATGTTATCTGCATGAATAAATTGTAGGACAGACGAAAACAACAGGAACTGTTCCCAAATAGTTTCCTTTTGAATGTTCAAACAACATGACATTAACTATTTACAACTGCTGTTTATATACACCAGCACTGAGTCCATCTTTGTCAGGGCTGGTAAAGTCAAGTGTGGAGCTTAAATGGGAGAAAATTCTTGAGTTTGCTTCCTTCATCTTTTTCTATCTACTACCCCACACAAAAGTCCACATTCAGTCACAAGTTTGATGGAGGAAGTAGATGTTGATTTGGGAGTTACTAACAAACAGGTTTATAAAACATTTCACTCCAAAAGCGCTGTGAAAAGACTGTGCTCGGTTTGTCAGAAAATGCTTTTAAAATTGAGAGTTTGGTAGTTATGTCTCCATGCTATTTAAATCTAGAATTACTAATTGATATAATTATCATATGGGTGGTGGGGAAAAAGTCATGCTCCATGGGTTGACTGAGGAGAATCTACTGTGCTTTAGGCGACATCGGACTGCATTCAAGCTGATCTCTCAAATGCAAGCTAATTTGGGAACTTTCCTCACTGTAGATTCCTTTGATATCGCAGTTGGTTTCACTTGTTTGTTACACAAAGCCAGTTGCAGTCAGCACATGGGAAACGGGTCATGAAGCCTTCTCTCCAGTTTGGTTGCTCGGCTTTGTGCTCTGCGGAGTTTCACATTCATGTTCCACGTGTTGTAGGCACATATATGTGCTTGTGTGTACCCTGTTTATTAGTGCACATATCTTTATTCCTCGTCATCTTCTCTCCGCAGAGTGGTGTTTTGTGCATGTCTTAACTGGTCAGCAGGAGGAGGCACTGATCTTCTCTGAGACCTCAGGATCTGATTTGGCTACCAGAAAACGCAGTCGGCCTCCTCCTAGACGTATCAGATCCACCGCGCTGTTGGGAATAAAAAGGAAGGTTGGGGGTAGGGAGGGGGAGTCTAGTTACATGAAGCTCAGCAGAGACAGAGTAATGATAACAGGACATCACTTTCTGAGCTTAAATCAATCAGAGTAATCAATTAGCTGACAACAGAAGGCATGCTTAACTTAGGGAAAACTTCAACCAGATCTATCATTATCACTCTTCTTTACCAGCACAGTTATGAAAATGAACATCACAGCTGCAACACCCTTCGTACCTCTGATAGTCTGCTCCAATCAGACTGGTCCCATTTACAGCCAGGATGCGGTCTCCAATCCTCAGTCTGCCGTCTGATGCGGCTGGCCCGTCGGGGATCAAAGTCCGGATGTAAATGCCAGGAGCATTAAGAGGAGTGTGCTGCCAGAAGGAGAGGTGTTGTGTTTGTATAGTGTGCATCCAAGTGTGTAAATGTAACAAACTAATTTATACTGGATTAATAAATACATTATAAGCTTAGAAACATTTGAATACAGTTCATTATGTTAGTATGTTACCAAAATATAGAAGAATGATATGGGCTGCTCAGTTCTTAGTGTTCTCCGTTTAAATAATTTGAGGATGTCTACTATAGAGAAGGGATTTGGAAATAATTTT
Source organism: Rhadinocentrus ornatus (assembly GCA_037177495.1). Classification (NCBI taxonomy): domain Eukaryota; kingdom Metazoa; phylum Chordata; class Actinopteri; order Atheriniformes; family Melanotaeniidae; genus Rhadinocentrus; species Rhadinocentrus ornatus. Next base: position 19,362,865 of record JBAMHW010000004.1, read on the forward strand.
CTCTTAATATGTAAAACCCTCTTTCAATGTGACATACATCTGGTACCTGTGAAACCACAACATGAAGAGTAAAGGAAGCTGTATAGAATTAGATGCAAATAGAGGTTAACTGATATAAAATGAGCTTTAAAATCTATTCTATTCTATTCTACAGTCATTTGGCTTTTATCCAAAGCGACTTACATCTGAGAATAAGAACAACACAAGCAAGAATTCAAACAGGGTCCGACATTGTAATTAAGTACTAGTCAGACTGCTGTGAGTCCAGTTGGACCCAGGTGCTGTCATGTAGTGCTAGACGCAGGTTGTTTTTTTTGGGTTTTTTTTTTAAATACAAGATTGTGATTTCATCACACAATATAATCTCAGGCATAAGTGCATGCAGCAAATCTGCAAATTTTATTTTTGACTTCCTAATCTTACTTGACCAGAGAAGTAGTACACAAATGGCTGTAACATGGACAGGTCATGTAAGATGAAGGGAGGGGGAAAAAAAAGGGGTTTTCTCCTGTGAACTTACCAGGCCATCTATGAGTCCCATGCCCAGTCCAAAGGGTCCCTTGTCCAGTTCCACTACAAACACCACACACAAGTCATCAGGAAGGGGAGGGGCGCCAGGGGAGGAGACAGGGAAAGGAAACTCACAGCCACTAACACACCCTGCAGAGGACAGACACCCAAAGGAACAAAACATAGAAACAAACACACACAGGGTCTTGCTAAGGGGTTGGACAAACACAAGAAGTGTTCATGTGCAGAAGACACGCACAGGTACTGAGACACATGCAGAGGTACAATTATTCAGCAGACATAATACAAAAAGGCTTATGATGGGTCTGCACAGATCACACTACAATGTGCTAAGACACTCTTTATCCCTGTGTCAGTATGTACTAAATAAAGCAGAATTGAATAAAATCTGAGCAATGATTAATGCGTTGGTGTCTACTGTGGTGTGTTCTGCCCTACCAGCTCTCCCTTATATAAAAAATATCTGTCTCTATGACTACCGCTACAATATTTGATGACAGTATGGGCTTCAGCTGTGCCATACCATGTGCATTCCATGTATTCTATACTGGTGTTATAATATGTAGGGATACAACTATGCAAATCAGTAATGAGCTCAGTAATAAAGTGGACTAGGTGATAACCATAAAGTGGTTGATCAATCTCAGGGTTTCTTAATTTAAAAAAAGTCTTAATGACCGCCCTTTGCTGACTGTGGTGTTGTTACTCTGGTGTGTATAATTTGTGTGAGCCTTTATGTAATTCAGCTTACCCTCAAGACCATTGGTGATAAGTCCATTATGCTTTTTACATTCTGGTACAGTTCTGCCGGAGCAGCCGTTAGTCTGTACGCTGGTTCGAACGACTAGCCCTCCTCCACCCTCTGGATACAGTGGGGTGTTGGGTGGGGTCAGGAGGCAGGATGGGTCTGGATTTACTGCTCGCGGATGGTGAATGGTGCCATTCCTTCTGAGGCTGTGTGTGTGGGATTGGCCTAAAGGTCTGTCCCGTCCCCTTTCCTCTGTCGTCACCTCGTCCCCAGCAGCCGCAGAACGGGGACTACTGTGGGCTGGAGGTAATAACTCCCTCTGTGTTGTGATAGAGAAGACAAACAAAAAACTATTATGGATCTATTAAAGATGCAATACATTTTCCCTAACCAGTAATAATAAAATAGTCATGATACACACCTCATCTCTGACTGTAACATTAATAGATATGCATAAAAATTTAATACACTATCAGAATCTCCACTTGTATGTGTTTCTGTGTGTGCGTTTGTACATACGAGGGTGCTGTAACACTGGAGATTATGGTCTAGTCAGCCGTTCCCACTAATTAGACAGCCTAAAGACTAATCAGATTAACTATGATTTAACCATGTCTAGGTTTGTGTGTGTGTGTGCGTGCACACGCTTCGATTGGCTGGAGTAGAGGGTTTTGTCTTTCAGTTACGGGATTATGAGGAACTCCTCAACAACCACAGCTGCTGAGGCACATGGTCTGGATTACTGTTGTGTGTATTTGACAATACGTGTCAATCTTTCTGACCTGAGGGTCCGGCCAGTCAGCTGTGTTGGTTCCATTAGACTGTGTGTGCACACTGGGAGTGTTGCTGTGAGTTTGCGTCTTGGTGCGTAGCCCCCACAGGTAGTGGCGGATGTAGAGCAGCTGTCTATAGATGCTGTCCTCCACGCACTCGCTCTCCAGATCCACTCTAAAGCCAGAGCTGGGCAGCACTATGGGAGGGTGGTTCTCAAAGCTCTCCAGGAGGTCAACTAAACATAAACAAACTGATATTAAGACACACATACTCACACACACACACCCAAGTGTCCTTTGTCAATATACCACTTCTTCTGTATCACAGTTTTCACACCCAACAATTTTAATAAGTCTCAAAAACGTTCTCTACGTGTAATAAATTCAACATAAATAATGGTGCCAGCTGCAGCTTAGTTCCAATTTAGTCACTGTATCAAAGTAAGTCTGGAAAATACAATTTTAGAAATCACTCCAGTGTTTTTATTGCTGTAGTATGTAGGATAATGTCCAGGTTTGGCTTCTGAAATGTTCCAACAAGCAAAATGTCCCAGTGTTGGAAATGTAAATAATAAAGCTGAAGTTGTGCACCATCAACTCGTGTTAAAAAGTCAATAGAGCCAATTTAACTCAGATAGACACAATTAAACTGATGATCTGTAGTTTGAAAACATGATGGATTTACGTTGTCACCATTTGTTTTCAATGTAAAAATAAAAGAAATTCACACACATACCTGTCCTGTATATATACGCCTCATCCTCACTGCTGGGTTGCCAAGTAAGGACAGGGCCTATCTCTGCTGTCAGCTGGTACTGAGTGAGAATCCTGTGGAGCTGGACTGGTTTCAGAGTCGGGTGTTCACTGGACAATGCTCGCCAATTTAACTGTAGACAGAGAAGAGAAATTTATTAGAAATCAAGAAAACAGAGGCAGCAAGATGAATTTCAGGCTGAAGTTGTTGTTGGCCGTGTGGTGCAGGACATCATCCATCAGCAGCTGATCAGAGTCACTTTTCTTCATGAAATACGATTCTGTTTGATGTGTGGTATGCGGTAGAGAATTTTTATGACAGTCGGCAAAACCTTTAGCTCTCGAGTACTTTGAAATACGACACCATGTCTCTGAAAAATAGTGATGACTATCTTCATCTGTGAGGAGTAATTATGATATTCTCTAAACAAAAATAGGGCCAGTCCTGAACCAGACTGCATTGCATGTTTGTCTGCTTCACCTGCGTAAGCTGTTGTGGGGGTGTGGCCACTATAGAAACAGTACTGCTGAGTTTGGTGAAGAATTTTTCAGCCAGATGTCCCAGACTGGACCTGCTTGCCCACTCCATGACCATCCGCAAACATGCCTGAACCTGCAGCGCCTTGGAACGCTGAAACCATCCTCGAGAGGGACCTACACATACACACACAAAAAGACAGAAGAAAGTTTTTTTTGTTTTTTTGTCTAAAACACTGCAGTTTTATTTAAGGGATCCTGCATGCCTATGTCTAAGTGAATGGCAGAGTAAAATGCTAACAGAGTGCTTCTGTGAATATATGACTGTTGTTCTGTATGACAATACAAACATTAATTTTTAATTAAGTTATGATTGAAGTCACAGTAGCAACACTCACTATCTGCCTGCAGAATACAAATGCACTGCTGCAGGAGGGCTCAGCTGACTGTGTTTCTATTTTACTGCACAGCCAAGCAGCTACAGCCTGCATCTCTGTTTGTGTAATCCTCTCTTTCTATTCAACACGTCGAAAAAATGAAAAAAACATTTGTTGCATGGTAAACAAGCATCTAGTGTTTGTTTCCAATGTTTTCCATGCATAATTTCTCATAAAGCCTGGGATCATTATAGCTCATTCAATACCAACAGATTCTTATTAACCTTAAACCTTTATCTTCATATAGACATGAACTATACAAAATGAAGTTACAAACTGCTTTTCATCTGCAAAAGAGATTAAAACACAACCACAGTAAAGTACAGTAAATCCAAAATTCCATATTTAGAATAAACCTCCATTTCTATATAAAACTCACTTGTTGCCCAATACTTCACAAGGTCACAGGTGGTAACTAGTCAACGCTATCTAACCCTCTTGGGCTGGTCGATCAAATACTCATGCTTAATGATTACGATAAATTTCTGGTCAATCACGGTGATCAGCTGTAAGCTTATTTACTCTATCAAACATGACAGAAATGTACGCAACAACAGCCAATGAGAGTCAACCTTTTCCTGCTCCACATCCATAAGTTGCTGGAGAAGTTGAAGCTAGCTAGCAAGCGTAGAATGACCGAACGTAGAACTGAGGGCAGCAAAATAGATGTCACAACGTCGGTTGTGTGGCCATGGTTTGGGTATTTCCACAGAGACAAGGACTAAATAAAAGTTAGTTTTTGCATGCTATCAAAATATGGAAAAATTTGTGAAAGTACCGATGGGCAAACAAGCATTTCTACTTAAAAAAAGACAATCAAATATGATGAGGCATATCTTGTCCTAGGCTTGACAAGGAAATGGTTAAGTAATGGTAATCTGGGGCGGCGGTGGCTCAGGAGGAAGATCAGTCGTCTGCCAACCAGAAGGGTGATGGTTTGGTTCTAGGCTTCCTTGTCCTTGGGCAACATACTGAACCCCAAGATGCTTCCCAATGTGTTTATATTGTGTATTAGAGCAAAAAGCACTTAGTATGTAACCATTGAAGTGCTGTATGAGTGTGTGCGTAAATAAGTGTAAATCACTGAGTGGTCAAGATGACTGAAAAAAGAATTATGTAAGTACAAGGTCCATTTACCATTTACCAATGCTCAATGGTGGGTAATGACAGTATGTTGAATGTCTCAAAATATCAGCATCTGACAGTAGAAGCCAAAAAAGTTATAACAGAACTTGGAGATTTCTCATCCTGAACACAAAGAACACTATAGCAGAGGAATTGATCATTCTGTCTGCCAATGACATGGTTTTAACTATAACTGATAAAGTAACAGCCTATAAACTAAAGACTATTTTGTGGCACATTTCTTTGTAAGCATGTGATAGTGGAATTGAGGTGAGAAAAATCGTTTGAATTATTCCATTATTTTCAAAAAGGACCAGCTGCACACTCTTCAGAAGTGAATCTTATTAATGAAACCATAATGGTTTGTGGTGATGTTATAGCTGATGCTTTTTAATGTCTGTAAGAACCAGAAATGTTTTGATGCCAGCGTGTACAAGTGCATTTTTTTTTATTTTGTTAAACAATCATAAAGAGATTTGAACTGAACTGAGGATTTTCCTAAAGACAACACCAGCTAAGTGAAGCAAAAATGAGCAGTTCTGTTTGAGCTCTAAACTCAACATCTACTGCAGAAATGTTTGCTTCCTACTTCACTGAAAAGGTTGCTACCATCAGTACCCAATTCACTGAGCCTGACCAACTCAATCTAACCAAACCACCTACTGGTGCCTCACTCTGCTCTTTCCACTATCTAAATGAGGACGAAGTCTCTAAACTTCTAGTCAAGTCAAAACCCATGACCTGTCCTCTTGATCCTGTCCCTACCGACATCCTGCAGAACATTCTACCTACAATCAAATCTGCAGTAACCCAGATTATCAACTCCTCTCTTAAATCTGGTGTCTGTACCTCTGCCTTCAAGCAAGCTTGGGTTACTCCGCTGCTGAAGAAACCCATACTCAACCTAGCCCAGGTTGAAAACTACCAGCCGGTCTCACTGCTTCCGTTCATGTCTAAATTACTAGAGCGTGCGTCTTCAGTCAGGTCTCACAGTTCCTCCAAGACAACAATCTGTTCGATCCTTATCAGTCGGGCTTTAGGCAAGGCCACTCTACTGAAACTGCTCTCCTGTCAGTTACTGATTC